>CM068376.1:58800212-60000212 GCA_034769895.1 Magicicada septendecula
AACTTTTTCTTACTCGGGTCCAGGGTCGTATTAAGCGAACATAGCAAAAACAGTTTTGGCGTTTGAAATAATGAGTCAAACAACATTTGGCTTAAACAAAACTTGTGGTTTAATATTCTGAATGACTCAATTATTAAAATACAAAAACAAAATGGAGTCGTAATCACCCAAAAACAAAATGGCGGCTACGTGTTTCTGCCGTTTAACTATACATCAATCTCAATTATTAATAACTTTTATCTCCTGTATTCAATTTATAAACAAGAGCATTTCTACTAAACTGCATTATCATTGATTTTACTTATTACGTTTCTAATTATATTACAACACAAACCAATGCCTCATGGCTTTGCTTGTAGATGCCGGCACTCATTCGCACGCACACACTCTCTCTCTCCCCATACATTAATTTACTGGTACATTTTGATTTGGAATTTTGAGCTCAATTGACTAAAGATATGGATTTAAATTTGGACTTTCCTGAATTTGAAGTCTTGCAGTTCCTCGTCAGACGTTCTCCATTTGCCAGCAGGTGTTCGCCGAAATTTACTGTTTCATGTCTGTTCCTTTTACTGCACTGAAGTTACTTTACATTTTTATTCTAGCTGTTCACTGATTATACTGGTTACGTTTGTAATTACATTTTGATACTTTTAAAGCACTTTTGCTGGCAATAATTTGCCAGCGAATTTTATAACGTGCTACTGCACTGCTGGTAGTTTGGCGACTGGGACAGACATATTGGTGTAAATTCGCCAGGTGGAAGGGATTATTCGTCATCAACCTATTGTTCACAGCTGATTACGGCATTGTTTTACATCACAGTTGTTACATCTGTAGTATTATTTATGACGTTTTAGCATTGTCCGTTCATCGTTTTGTATGCATTGCTGACAATTTGCACGTACACCAGTGACCTTGGCGTCAGCTCGTCGTATCAATCTGCGTAGTATGATATATATTGGCAATTCTAACCTTATGTCGTTTAATACATTAAATCACAATAAAATTATATTTGCATGTACCTACAAATTCCTACACGGACTTATGTACCGTTACAAAACCCCCTCAATTAGAGGTTTTATGTTGAAACATAAAAACTCTCATTGACTCATTCACACTCTCTAAAGGGATCAGCCCGGATATGTCGCCACAACCCCCTGTAGTGTTTATATAAAAAGAATATAAATAACTTACCCTTGGTCCAATGATGGTGACAGTACCTGCCTGACCTTACTGGACTTCTCTTGCGAGATCCCAACACCGCAAGGCCATCAGGCACTTGGCGTTCCTGCTCTGACGCGCTGGCCAGCTCAGGACCGCCGTCACAGCATCACTAAACTCTGAAACATCGAATACAAAAAATTAAATAGTGGCCTTGTATAATCCCATATCCACAACTGATATGTCTCCCCTTAGCTGCATTGGTTTATGTTAAGAGGCATTGGTTTTCTTAATTACTAATTTCTCAAACACAAAAGAAAACAAGATTTATGATAGAATGTCTCCGTCTCTTTTTTGCATTCCTACGTTTATCAAATATTTGTTCACTCCAGTCAATAATATTTCAACTCTTTTCACCACAAGAAAATATACTCTTACACTAAGATAATAACATGTAAAATAATTCCTTAGGTTTCCTAAAATCAACAACAATTATCTATATCTCTATCAGGTAAAATTCAAAACGCAACTTCATTATGGCAAACAATCTAACTATTTAAACTTCATTGATCAGTTTTCCCGATTTTAATACTTCTTTAAAGCAGAATCATAATTATTTTTTATGTTCAACACCAGTATCAACATCATATACTTAATACTTAATATTGGTTACCGTTGCTACCCCTGTAGCAACCTTCTCGCCACACACACTATGACCACCCCCTGGACTGTGGCGTCCAGTTGCTTCCACAAGGACTGAATTTGTGGAGGAATTTTGGCATCTCCTTGTCCTTGCTTCGGCTTTACATTTTTAAAATTGCCAGATATCATCATATCTGAATGTTACATAGTTATACCCTTAAAATGGGTCTATCACCTGTTTTGCTGTTCCTACTCGAACAAGGTGATAGCCGCTGTTCCATAGTTCCGGGGATTTCCCCTAAGTGGCCCCCCATTAATTTCAACTTTCACCAATTTTCAGGACAACCAACCGTGGTCAGTGTTACAATTGCTGCCCACAGCTGGCTGTCGTCCAAAACCACGATTAGTGCTGGTAAGACAGTAATCGCCCGAAAAGGCGGGGAAATCATCTTCATTAGCATGTTTACACTCTAACATCATTTATACACTGTACGTTAAGAATCATATATAATATAAAATTATATCAAAGTTGTACAGTGTATGTACGCCGACTTCGGCCTCCGACGATGGTGTTCAACGTATTTGTGCGTTACTCATCAACCCATAATGCTATCTACAGTGGCACATGCCACCACTGTAATAGCCTACCTATATCTAAACTTGTCTTTCTACTTTTGCAGTCTCTACATTCCATAATTGATTTACACTTGTAATAACACCAAACAACCCCCAAAATCACCCTTTAATCTTGTATAATAACATAATATACATGAACAATATCATTGCTACATTTAACCAAACAATTCACATTTAAGTAATTTGTATAAAAATTATAAACACTACTATTATCATTTCCATCAACTCTTTTATATCAAATTTTTAATTATTCATTATTGTACCATTTAAGTCTATAAAAATTCACATTTATTATTAACATTCATGTTACCTCATATTTCATTTCTTATTACCATCTCTACTATGAATTCTCTATTTAACATTTCACATTTTGATCCTTGAAATTACCCTAGTAAATTCATCACTTCCCTACTAACAATAATGTAACTTAATATCCAAACATATCATGTTCAATCATCTACTACTCCTTAGATAATCTAAATCTCATAAAATCATTTAACTTCATTATCAAACTTTCTTTTGTACAACATTAATTAAGTAATTAATCTTCAATTATTTAATTCAATTAACTTAAAAACTTCACAATTACTTTCATCTGAGAACAAAAAATGTTATAAGTATTATTAAAGCAATACCTATTACCTACATGGTTTACATAGAAATACATATAATACACAACATCATGTAATACACAAATACCTTGACATTAACACACAAAAATATACAATCCAACTTATTATTTGTTATCATTGACCATAAATCAGTTCATAAAACAATCCATTTCAAAACCACACTGTTCACATAGTTAAATGTTCATAAACAATAAAATACTTATCCACCATCATCAAATAATAATCTTACTTTTACATAAAATTTATCGTCTTTAATTACACTCCTATCGTTATTACTATTTATATAATAACCCTTGCATATTAAAATTTTCCCTCTATCATAAGAATAATGCACCAGATTATTCTCCCCTATTAACTCATAGAATCCATTTACTCTGGTATTTTTGGTCTTGTCTCCGTCAGTATTTTTCATTAACATAAGGTACGTTCTATCATCATATTCCTTCACTATATCAGTTACATCATAATGTAAGTGTTTATTATCTACAACAGTATCATCAGTATCTATTTCACAAGGTAAGTCAATCTGCTCACCTCTCTCAATATCTAAACTCTGCACTAACATTTCATAACCTCTATTATTAATCTCAAAAATCTCTCTCTCTCTCTCTCTCTCTCTCTCTCTCTCTCTCTCTCTCTCTCTCTCTCTCTCTCTCTCTCTCTCTCTCTCTCTCGCAATATATGCAGGGGACACTACAACTTTATTGCTGCACCACCTATCAGGTGCACAAAAAATCCAGGGACGGCTATCTGCAGACCATGTGTCTTCCAAATACGCTCGTGAAGCCTTTTCTTCACCCCCGACTACAACATCACGGGAAAAATTTACCCCCTGCAACCCCTCTACCTGTATACTCTTTCTCCACTTTCTCTCTGACTCATCAACACACATAACACTCCATCATTATATTCTACTCCCTCTAAAATTTCATCAGTACTCTCTATATTCACACCATTATTTTCTAACACCATATTTTTAATTATATCATTGTTAGCACTTGTAAACTCATTATTCAAATCATCATTATTACTCACCTTGTTATTAATTCTTTCTTCCTTATTTTTCGTCATATTGTCACTGCTACTTACCTTCTTATTCCTTATCTGATTTAATTTCTCGTCTAACCTTTTATTCATTTCGTCAAATTGTTTGTTAAAATACAAATTTTGTCTCTTAATTTCGTTCTTTACTTCCTTAAACTTCTCATCAAATTTGTCAAACTTTTCGTTTAACTTTACACCCTGTTCATTGAACTTTTCATCGAGTTTATTAAATTTCTCATCAAAATTACTAAATTTCTCATCAAACTTGGCACTGTGCATTCTGTGCATTAAAAAGCATTTGCATCATTTTCATTAGTTCATTATCTTCAGCCTTTTTAATCGTGACTGGTGTTGAGTGAATTCCTTCACTCATGATTTGCAATTCAGTCACGCTTATTTGGCTTTCATTTACAGTGTCAGTGAGGCTGACATTCCCGTAATTGTTTGCCATTTTGAGAGAAAAAAATTTGTTTCTTTCAAACTGTTGCTCTATATATATCTAACCTAACAACAACATAACCTAACAATCGTAATACAACCTATTATTTTCGTGTTATGTTATCCATTAATCCAACACCCATTCTGTTTCTGCTTGCTGGCTTATTTATATAAATAAAATTTTATACAAAGTCACTAGTTTGGGCAGCCATTTGTAACTATTGCTTAAACAAACTAATATGAGTCGCTGTTCGGGTCGTCATTTGTAACTTCAATCTTTTTTATATATAATTATATTTATATTTGTTGTTACTTACCTTGTAACTCAATACACACTTGTTCTGTTTACATCTGATATACACACGTTGTTGCCAACATAACTTTTTCTTACTCGGGTCCAGGGTCGTATTAAGCGAACATAGCAAAAACAGTTTGGGCGTTTGAAATAATGAGTCAAACAACATTTGGCTTAAACAAAACTTGTGGTTTAATATTCTGAATGCCTCAATTATTAAAATACAAAAACAAAATGGAGTAGTAATCACCCAAAAACAAAATGGCGGCTACGTGTTTCTGCTGTTTAACTATACATCAATCTCAATTATTAATAACTTTTATCTCCTGTATTCAATTTATAAACAAGAGCATTTCTACTAAACTGCATTATCATTGATTTTACTTATTACGTTTCTAATTATATTACAACACAAACCAATGCCTCATGGCTTTGCTTGTAGATGCTGGCACTCATTCGCACGCACACACTCTCTCTCCCCATACATTAATTTACTGGTACATTTTGATTTGGAATTTTGAGTTCAATTGAATAAAGATATGGATTTAAATTTGGACTTTCCTGAATTTGAAGTCTTGCAGTTCCTCGTCAGACGTTCTCCATTTGCCAGCAGGTGTTCGCCGAAATTTACTGTTTCATGTCTGTTCCTTTTACTGCACTGAAGTTACTTTACATTTTTATTCTAGCTGTTCACTGATTATACTGGTTACGTTTGTAATTACATTTTGATACTTTTAAAGCACTTTTGCTGGCAATAATTTGCCAGCGAATTTTATAATGTGCTACTGCACTGCTGGTAGTTTGGCGACTGGGGCAGACATATTGGTGTAAATTCGCCAGGTGGAAGGGATTATTTGTCATCAACCTATTGTTCACAGCTGATGACGGCATTGTTTTATATCACAGTTGTTACATCTGTAGTATTATTTATGACGTTTTAGCATTGTCCGTTCGTCGTTTCGTATGCATTGCTGACAATTTGTACGTACACCAGTGACCTTGGCGTCAACTCGTATCAATCTGCGTAGTATGATATATATTGGCAATTCTAACCTTATGTCGTTTAATACATTAAATCACAATAAAATTATATTTGCATGTACCTACAAATTCCTACACCGACTTATATACCGTTACAAACACAGAATGGCTTCACTTAACAAACTCATGTATGTAGTGCAAAGAGAAATATATTTTGTCATGGGTTTCCCAAATCCATCCTGACATCTGGTGGGTAACTAACAGATTCATTTTCAAGGAAAACAACCATGTGGACATAAGTGAGCTGTTTGTCCGTAGAAGTCATTGTGTTAAAATCCAATTCAGTTTCATTACAATTTGAATACAGCTGTATTTGTTGTATATTTTAATGGATTTCCAGTATCTGATTTAAATTTGCTGTGGTGCATGCATATTTGCATCACTGCAGCAAAATAAAGATTCTTTATGGTTGTTACAATGTGGAAAACAGTTTTGGGGATATTTGTAGTTTATTATAATTTTTCTGAAAATCAAAGTAAGATTATTGGTTATAGAAACTGATATTAACAACTGAGTAACTGATAGTTTTAAGTCATCATTTTCAAATGTTTTAGAAAGCAATTGACTTTTTTCAGCATTATTTTCGTGCGTGCGTGTGTGCGTGCGTGTGCGTGCGTGCGTGTGTGTGTGTGTGTGTGTGTGTGTGTGTGTGTGTGTGTGTGTGTGTGTGTGTGTGTGTGTGTGTGTGTGTGTGTGTGACAACTTCTTTTACATATGTCTATGTCTACCATATCCCAAGCATCCACCATCTTCTGTTATCATAGTATGTTTTGGAAGCTCTTCCTGCTGTATGTCATTGCTCCAGGAACGTTTAAGCATACCCGTTGTTTTCTTGTTCTAGGTGTTCATTTTCATATTTCGTGGACTATATTACTTCAGGCAGTCTGTCTAGATGCTGAAAACATTTCAGCTGTTTTACTTTCTGTAAATGTCTATTCACTCCAACCGACATTCTTATTTCATGACTTTCTAACCATGTCTAATTAACCTACATCTTCAATTACAGTTCTTAATTTCAGCCACTATTAACCTTTGCCATTTTACATAACATGTATTTCACACTTTATAAACAATTAAAATATTACTTGTTTAAAATATTTACTTGTCCTTTTTTAAGTATTAAATCAAAATCAGATCTACCAGTTAAAAACATTTTTAAAGGATGGATACTGTTATTTGTAGAATAGGGGTATCATACGGTACACAAAAAAAAATGATAATTTGAAACTGTTGCTCTAATACTGTAGTCATCTGGTCATTATGTGCTCGAGCCATCTATGTTTCCTTATGCTGAAGCTTTTCTGCAACCTTTTTTTTTCAGGTCTCTTCTTTAACACATCATGATTGTTCAAACACTTCTTCCATTGAAATTATTACATTCTTCTCCGTAACTATGTCTAATCATTCCTTGTGTTTCTTCCCATTGTTCCATGATTCAAAGTCACTGTACTTCACTCAAAGATTTTTTTTGTATTTTGGAATTTTGGAGTCTATGATTTTTTAGGTTAGCAGGTTTTTTTTTTTTTTACCCCATTCATATTCACATATTAAAAGGAATATTACTGCAAGATGTAATTCAGATATTTCCTTTCTGTACTTGTCTATTGGTAATTCATGAATACTGTTTTGAAAACTCAGTACTGAGACATTTGAAAATTGTACCTGTAAAACTTATCAGTCTTTATACATGTATTATTTAGATATTTTTGATATTCGTGGAGGGCATAATCCAACACAAGAGTGGTAACCAACGTATTGTTGACACAGCAGTATGATCTCAATTGTGTTAGTACTGCTGCTATTGTATATGACGTTACAAAGTTGTAACAAGGCATTTCAGCCACTGCCCAGTGATAGCCGACAATATACAGAAGAGATGAGTGTTACGTATTTGTACTGGGTTACTGCAAAAATGATGTTTAATTAGCATTTGTTATCAGCCTTCTGTGTTTATAAATAATCTGTATTTAGTATTAAATGTGTTGGGATAAGGGTCTTCCAGCTTATCAACAGATAAAAATTTTTATGGTATTACAATTTTGAGAGGGGGGAGAGAGAGAGAATGTGAGAGACGTAGAAAGATGCCCATAGAAGGTCTGGTAGAAACATTCTTTATATAATACTGCTGTAGCAATAGCCAGAAGTAGTTAGAGTTTGGAGACTTGTACAATGTAAAACATTTCGTTAAGTTTCAGTCTAGGTTAGAATCCAATTGTGACCACTTAAAAGTCAAATGCATTGTACCCTCTGCACCCTTTAGGCATCTTTGATTATTCCTAGTGACCGACACCCATAGCCTTTCTGCCTTCGGTGCAAAAACAAGTAAGTGATATAACATAAGTTAATCAGAGCCAGAATGTGTATTATTAGCTGCTGTTTCCAAAAATGTACTACATTTTGTAAACAAAGTTAGAGAATGAATTGTGGTTGAAGCTCCAGAACTCTTAACAAAAACAGTAATACATTATTTTGACTGCTGTGAAATTACTTGTGTTTCTCATGTATTTGTTATTCTGTAATTTCAAAAAGGATTTGAGTATTTTTATGTACAGGGAAGTGACACATTCGTTTATGTAGCTTACTAGCTTTAAGTATCAATTAATACAGTTTGTTATTGTTTCTCAGTCTTATAAACATAGACCTGCATAGACCTCAAGCAGTAGAATATATAATGAAGTACGTAGTGTGTGGTACAAATGAATTGAGAGCAGTTTGCAGGGTTTTTTTACTGAAAGATGTTAAAGCAATAGTTGTGAACCATCTGTTATTTATAATTATAATGGATAGGCTTTTGAAAAGTAAACCAAAGAAGTGATACATTTCAAACAGTGATAGGATATAAAAAAGCTATTCCTTTGAAATTTTACAACTTTACTCCTTCCTGGTGATAGTGTACTTATAGCAGATAACCAAAGGAAGGACCAGTTATAAATAAATACAAGGACTCAGGAGGTACTATAATTGAAGATGGATATTAATACTGACAAAACCAAGGTAGCAGTAATGGGCAGGCATGTAACGGGCTAATGCTGATAGATTTTACTGCGGGGGACAGTTTTATAATGTTAGGAGAGGTCTTGATTTTTTAATACTTAAGACCATAATAACAAAGAATACATGTGGATACAGCTAGTAAAGTAAGATATTCATAAGTATATGCTGTGAACTATACAGATGTGTTTGCTATCTGTGTGACAGTGAAATGTGAACTTGAAAGTTATCTGTCAACAGACCAAATTAATGGCAACACAAATTAAATATTTCAGTAAAGCAGCAGGAAAAACAGAATGGGACAATTCAGGAACTTAATTGCCATCAGTGGTACACAAATTTGAATACCTGTGGAATGGTGTGAGCGTGGATATGGTATAGAATGAAGATGAACAGGGATATTATCCAAAACTAAGCCACAGGTGGGAAGACATAGAAAATGTAGTAGGGGTATATCAAGGAAACTGTGTCTAAAGAGGATAGAAGAAGTTGATAAGAAAACAGAGGCAGAATAAAGAGAATGATAGAAGACTGGAAGTTGTAGCAGAAGTGTAAGGTAACTGAATTAGCTGAAAATTCAGCACCAAAGTAGGGGGGGGGGAAGGAGCAGATAGCATTACCCATTTGATTTAAATGTAGTTATTAGTAGACTGTTAATCATAGTTATTTTTTCCAGTTTTCTTCCTGTTCTTGTTTCTATAAGACATACCTCTATAGGTAGAGAATTATAATGGCAGAGTAAGGCAGGTAAAATGGCAGAGAATTATATGGTTACAAAAAATTATTTTTGGATTATGTAAAATTCAAACATGTACCACAAATACTTTTTTTTAGATGGACTAATGATGTGGATATCGTAGCAGACTTTCCATGAAAATTGTGTTCCTTCAGTCCTATTTAAAAGACGAGGGTTGAAGGATTGTTGCCCACAAGCTCAAGGGTGCTGAGGAGTTATTCTGTAACTTAAGCATTAAGGGAAAATATTCCAATTCCTAAATCATAAGCTTTTTTTTCTTTGAACATATAGCACCATGTTTATTTGAAAATTGAATTTGTTCAAAGAATTAATGTTGTTGAAATCCAGTTCCATATTTACCAGCTATTATTATCATTTCATGGTTATATACAGGTTATGAGCATATTTTTAATTTCTAATCTGTATTTTGGTAAAAATATTTTGAAATGGTTGATGGACTAGTATACTTCAAAACTTTCATAATTTGTTTTTCAGCAAGATTATTTTGCATTTTATATTTTTAGATAGGTAAATATGGTAGGGTATAGTTCCAAATAGAAGGAATATATATTACATATTTTACAAACTGTGGCTGAGTAATTGCATTACCCGTAGTCGGCCCTGTATTTAGGATTTGTTATGCCCCTCTACAGTGATTCACTGACATCACTTATATGCAACATTATTCAAATGCAGTCGTCTGTCTATTAATTATATAAGAAAGTACTAACGTATGTGTGTTTAAACTACTTGTACATTGTTATCTTTGTATTGTCTCTGTTTTGAACAAATTTTTTCACGTTTTAGACATGGAAAAGAAAACAACATACGAGCACATGCACACTGCTCACTCGCACGCACACATTGTCAGATTGTTTACGTATGAGAGTCTTGAAAAAGACTGATTAAACACCAAAAAACAAAACTCACTATAAACAAAAAGAATGCACGCCACAAAGTACAATCGATATGGCATGTTAATATCCATTGATGACCAGCGTTTCCTAAAGTCATTTAAAGGTCTATGGTTTCGTGCAATGGAAATGTATTGAACCAGTGTTGATGTTCATTTATTCAGTAACCATAACCAGTACTGCAAATAATTTTGTACTGTACTATACATTACTATTTTTCTGTAGTTAATGTTTATCTGTTTATGTGTGTTCAGTTATAAAGCATCAATATTTTAATACTGTATCATGCTAAAAATTATATTGCTGTGTTCAGTTATAAATTATTATATAATAGAGCTAAGGTATTTTTATAAGAATTCTGTTTGCATTCTGTAAATGAGTTCTTGAGTGTTGTTTTAAAATTATGTAAGTTTATCATGAAACGTAAACTTGATTTGTATTTGCTGAAATATTTTCTGTTAACATCTTGGGATTGCCTTTACTATTTTCTTCTGACATTTATATTTTTGTGTAGTAGTAGATTCGCTGTAGCCCTAAACAACTTAGTGTAGGCATTGTAACTCAGAAAAGTTGAAAAAATTATGTCTGTATTTTCATTATATTGGGTGCATTTCAGACTGAATAAGTAGCATATAGACAGAATACTGCATTTCTGTCCATATTTATTAAAAAGTAACTGTTCAGGACACTATACGATTTAATTTCAATTAAGCTGACATTCATGAATAATTAAATGACGTTCATTGTATAACTTAAATATTATGGTATAACTGTCCTCTTATAGACAGTATCAGCCAGAAAGGATTTTTCAGGAATTTACAGATAGTGCACATTGAAAAATATATTTCGTTCTGATATTTAAAAAATGTTAAAAAGTGTGTGCGATAATAATATTCAAAAGTTACACACATTTGTGTGCCATGTAATCATACCATTATCTTGATTTGTTACGGTCTATTTCCTACCCCCCCTTATTATTAACTTTTTACTTACCTTTTACGCATTCGCCCTGACTTACCAAAAACAGAAGATTCCCAAACTTATAGGTCGCCACCAATATTTTTAAAAAGGACAAATATGGAAACCTTAATACATTTTCCCCTTATTTACTCTTAATTACTTACCAGGTCCGATTAGGCGAGATTTTACATACAGGACAGGTTATGTTAAACAGGTGTAATGACTTACTCTAACACTTATTCATGTTAATTCAAATACTATTTTATTTACCATAAAAATTGACTTCTTTCTGTTACTTTACTTATAATTTTTATCAATAAGGTTACAGTATCAAAATATGTAAATTATATATATACTATACGAACCAGTGCTCTCCTTAATGTTTTCTTTCTCCCCCTTTATTACCTCACTCACTCTCTCATTCTTTTTACACTTTGTTTTTAAACCCCACTGTTTGAGATCTCATTATTTATTTGTATACACTTTATAAAAAATAAATTATGGATTATTATTAGATAGACTGTTTTTGCTGCTGCTTATCTACACTTGGTCACATACTGCAATTACGTCTTTTTACTCTGACACCAAAGTTTGTTTTTTAAAACTTTTCGTATAACCGGTACTGTATTTAGTTTACTGTTGTATTGCGCACTTTACTAGATAGGCCGAGTATAGTACTTTCGGCCTATCTTGCACCCGAGGCCACCGTTTAACTTACGACCGCTCTGGTTGAAGACTGCTATCTGCTACTGGCTGATGCAACAACTGGTGATAGACTGCATACTGTCATTCACACACAAAGGCTGCTGCTGGGGCTATTACGTAATACGTCTAGTCTGGCTGTCTAGACATCATTGTTTATGCTAACATTGTACGTTGCACTGGGGCACCTCACAGGTGAATACTAACAATTAAAAATTAAAACTGGATTGAAATTGAAACTATTGTAGCCCACAATTCTATACCGTTACAATACCCCCCCCCCCCAATGAGAGGTTGGATGCCGAAGCATACAAACTCTCATTGCCTAAAACCTAAGAGGATCAGTGAGGATATGGCGCCGCAACCCCCCTGAACTCTACTAAAATCATGGGTACTTACCCCCCTAGTCTGGCGACTGTGGCAGCACCCATCCGATCTTACTGGACTTCTCTGTTCGAGATCCCAACGCCATAAGCTCGGACAGATACCCGCCACAGTATCACCTGACTCTGAAACATTCAATTAAAAGATTAATAAACGGCCATCCATTATTCCGTATCCCCAACTGATTGGTTTCCTCTTAGTCATACCGGCTCATTATTAGCAAAGTACTGGTTCTTTTTTATACAAAGTACTGGCTTTCCTTTTAGTATAGTCGGCCTACAATGACCGCTGTTCTATATTCATACATAATTACATAAGCAGGATACAACATAATAAACATTCCAAATGGACATTACCGTGAGATATAAACAAAACATTACTACCTTATTCATATAAGTCAAAATTAAATTATTCCGACCTTGGTATGTTCCCAATACAATATTACCCATCCAAAATAACACATTAATTATACAAAATACCAGTACATCATAACAATCATGACTAAGAAATATGAGTTATATACCCAATTTTTTTTTTATACATTACCCCCTACAAATCCCTTAACCCCTGTTACCCGTTACATTCTACTGTGTTCAGCACTAGGCTTCTTGGCCCTTGCAGACCTCATCCTAGCCGTAATCACATCTCCCTCGTGACCTGTAACTGGGTCACCCCCAATCCACACTCACTATTTCCCCCCCTGTACTGTGGCGCCCAGTTGCTTCCACAAGGACTGATGCGGAAGGGGTGGACATTTTTTTCTTTTATTCCACCCCATCCTTGCTTCGGCGTTACAATAAAAATTCAGTATAATACTTACTAGTATTGAATGATACGCCCCTAATTGACTACCACCCCTATCTGGGTGAAAATAGCCCTGTACCAAAATTGGTAGATTCCCCTAAAATAACCCCCCTACTAAGTCTAACAAACCACCGGGCTAACAAAACAAAAACAAACCACAAGCCGGTTATAACAAGTAAAATTTATGATTTGTCACAATTAACTACTTTCACGGTCATGATCCGGTGAGGTCATGGCTGCACTTAGGTGGGGAATCTACAGTTAAACATAAAACATAGATAAATTGACATTTATAAAAGTTTACATGAACAGTTGTATGCACATCTTATTTTCCAAACACTGTCTCAACCTGAACACTTTTGATTATTTTTTACCCAAAATTTCCTTTAGTTATCAATTTTAAATTAATAGACATCATTGTTTTCCTTAATTATTATTTGATTTACCATTACAGTCAGAATTCAGATCAAAATAAGTTTAACTTCATTATTAACATTCACCTTTTCAATTAATTTAATTACCAAATTAATTTAATTTAATTTCTCAAAACTCGAAGGTACAGTAATTACCTCATGATTATTTTATCTGCAAAAAATTAACTTTATTTCTTTTGTTTCACAATAAGATTTTGCTCAAGGCACTGATTCATCAAAATACAACATTCTTGTTGTTGTCAACTACAGCATGACTGTAAGCATTAGTCAAAACATACACTATACCTGTTTACATCAACAATGGTCTCCCAGACTTGGTTTTATAAACACCAACTCAGTCTCAACATTTCTGATTACATCACCACTCATACATGTGCTTCCTTCAATTTTTAATTTCTATGAATCTTGTTAGTCTGTACTTTTTAATCAATTACTATTTTTGTACCAATTCATACCCAAAATTAATTTTACTTCATTAATAAAATTAACCTTTTTTAAATTACTTTCATTCCACCTCCACTCAAAACAATTTGGCTTTAGTTACATTGTTTAAAACACTTCTAATTTAAACACACAATACAAAACAAAATTCCTCCTTAATACCTCCTTATTATTTAGTGAAATCAAATATTATTATTATACCATGCTACACACATTGTTACATAATCTTGACACAATACACTTAACATTAACATATTTATTTACAAATTTTCATCATAATTTTCTTGTTTACCACACTTCATTACCTAAATCAGCCAAGTAATTTTACCATGGACTCAAATAATTAAATGTTCATTCCATATTTCTCAACCCCCATCATCGAAAATTAGTCTTTTCTTCACATAACACTGTTCAATTTTATTGTTACACAACATATGGCTATCTTTTTTATAATAACCATAAAAATTTCTTTTTTCTATTGTACCAAAATAATAATACCTAGGGTTACCCCCTATTATTTACCTTATCATAAATCATGTCTACATTAGTATTATTTGTCAAGTCTCCGTCAGTATTTATTGTTACAATTACATTCTTGAATTTTTCATTACTATAGACGTCAGCTATTACTAATACGCTGACCCTCACTACAGGTAAGTTTATATTATTACCATCAATATAATCATCAATCTTTGTTTCACAAGGTAAGTCAATTTGTTCCTCTCTTTCAATACATAAACTCTGCACTAATATTTCATAGGCTCTATTAACCTCAAAAATCTCTATTTCTCTCTCTCTATTTCTCTCATCACAATATTTCTCACAACCCCCCTGAACTGTCTCACTCCATGCAAAGGGCACAACAAACTTACTATATTTACTATATGTCTTGGCACTTCCAAGACCATCACAAAAAATAAAGAGGCCATTTGAAGACACCTCGTCTTCCACACAACTACCGGAGGAAACTCTGTCCTCATACAACATTGGTGTATACGCCCAATGTCTTTTTCTTCACCTATACTACAAGAAAAATTTGCCGTCTGTTCATACTCTACATTTAAATTATCTCTCTTACTTTCATCAACACTAGCTATCAACACTTCGTTACTAAATTCTATTTCAACAGAATCGTCCTTATCACTCTCAACATTCATCTTACTCTCTAATACCACGTTTTTACATATATCATTACAATTCTCACTTGTTTTACAGTCATCACTTACCTTGTTATTAATCATTTGAGTTGCTTTACTTTTAATTTGTTCCTCTACCGACTCTACCACTCTCTCAATATCTCGTTTTAATTCGTTACACGTATCGTCACACTTATTTTTTACCTCATTAATATCAATTTTAAGTTCATCAAATTTTACACTCTGTCTTTCTATCATTGCTTGTATTATTTTAAACATTTCATAGCTATCGTCAGATTTTTTACCTTGGACCGGTATCGACTGACTTTCTGTTTTATTGTCAGTGAAGCTGACTTCATCATCATTAATTTTACTTTCCCTACTCCTTTTTTTGGTTATTTGATTCCCAGAGTCATGTAGCTGGCTCATTAAATTCTCTATTTTGTACCAAGATTGGAGTCGAATGGACCTCCAACCCACTCATGACCGTTGATTCGGTCAAACTATTATTTTCCATTTTTGTTTTATATTATTTTTTACATCGCTATCAAAACATTACCTAATTTACACAACATAAATCTAAACAATAATTCAAAATTATACAAATACGCCGTTACCACAACCTGTCTCGTACTTCCAATCAGGCCTAAACCCATATCAGAAGATTCCATATGAGCCATCCTGGCAGGGTCGCCACTGTTACGGTCTATTACCTACCCCCCCTTATTATTAACTTTTTACTTACCTTTTACGCATTCGCCCTGACTTACCAAAAACAGAAGATTCCCAAACTTATAGGTCGCCACCAATATTTTTAAAAAGGACAAATATGGAAACCTTAATACATTTTCCCCTTATTTACTCTTAATTACTTACCAGGTCCGATTAGGCGAGATTTTACATACAGGACAGGTTATGTTAAACGGGCGTAATGACTTACTCTAACACTTATTCATGTTAATTCAAATACTATTTTATTTACCATAAAAATTGACTTCTTTCTTTTACTTTACTTATAATTTTTATTAATAAGGTTACAATATCAAAATATGTAAATTATATGTATACTATACGAACCAGTGCTCTCCTTAATGTTTTCTTTCTCCCCCTTTATTACCTCACTCACTCTCTCATTCTTTTTACACTTTGTTTTTAAACCCCACTGTTTGAGATCTCATTATTTATTTGTATACACTTTATAAAAAATAAATTATGGATTATTATTAGATAGACTGTTTTCGCTGCTGCTTATCTACACTTGGTCACATACTGCAATTACGTCTTTTTACTCTGACACCAAAGTTTGTTTTAAAACTTTTCGTATAACCGGTACTGTATTTAGTTTACTGTTGTATTGCGCACTTTACTAGATAGGCCGATTATAGTACTATCGGCCTATCTTGCACCCGAGGCCACCGTTTAACTTACGACCGCTCTGGTTGAAGACTGCTATCTGCTACTAGCTGATGCAACAACTGGTGATAGACTGCATACTGTCATTCACACACAAAGGCTGCTGCTGGGGCTATTACGTAATACGTCTAGTCTGGCTGTCTAGACATCATTGTTTATGCTAACATTGTATGTTGCACTGGGGCACCTCATAGGTGAATACTGACAGTTAAAAATTAAAACTGGATTGAAATTGAAACTATTGTAGCCCACAGTTCTGTACCGTTACAGATTTAGATGGACCCTTTTTTAAACAAAGGTCATATAAATGACGGTAACTTGTGAATGACTGTATCACATATATTGATTAGAAAGGTTACAGAAATATACTAATAGCATTATGTTAAGTTCCATTTTATTAATAATGGTGTCCTTGAAATACACTATTGTTTCTGTACTGCAAAATAAGTCATCTGCTCTCTCAGAGAGATGGTCTCTGACTAGGTGAAAATCAAGTATGGCTATGAAGTTTTGGTTGTACTGAGACATGTAGCAGATCTTAATTTTCCTAATTAGTTTTTTAAGTGATTGCTCAGTTTTGTATGGAGTTCCGTGAAGATCCAGAAATATATTTTATGTCAAAGATACTGATAATTTGTATGAATAATTAGAATAACTTGTGTGATTCAGCACCATGTTTAGGCAATAGCTGTATATAGAACATATTTGTATGGAATGAAGTTCATAGAAATGAATAGCAGATGAAATGTGCAGGACATTTAAAAACATAAATTCTGGTGAATTCCATCAAAAAATAAGTTAAGAAGAATTGCATTAATAAAAAACAAATCTTGAAATCATATTTGCAATA
Source organism: Magicicada septendecula (assembly GCA_034769895.1). Lineage (NCBI taxonomy): Eukaryota > Metazoa > Arthropoda > Insecta > Hemiptera > Cicadidae > Magicicada > Magicicada septendecula. The sequence continues at coordinate 58,817,870 of CM068376.1, forward strand.
AATATAAGAAACCAAAAAACAGTTACTATTTTGCCAAACATTAAATCTGTATTCAAAACAGACTTTATATTTAAAGTAGTTAGAATAATAGTGGAAATAAACAATAATAAAAATGACATTATACAGTTAGAGAAATTATATATATATATATTCCTTCATAAAAAATATGACAAATTGATGAATCAACAGACAATATTTGAAAATGATCAATTATTTCAATACATATCTGGCTTGGTTTCACCCAATAATGATGGCAGTGGAAAGTTCAAAATGAAGAACAGTAAGAGGTATTACACACAGTTAACAACAGTTATACATTTAAAGGAAACCATCACAACAGGAAGATTACAGTGTATGAACTGATGATGAAATTTTAATATTTCGAAAAGGCCTTATTCATTATTTTAAAAAATGGAATTTTACTGACTTTGGTGGTATGTGTATATAATAATACAAAAAACAGTTATTCAGGACATTGGCTAAGTTACCAAAAGAATATTATAATTATCACTTTGCTATATAACTATTATATATATATATATATATATATGTATCCAGTTACTAAGTAAACAGTTGAGTGCATTTAAATATTGTTCAGTGAAAATCTGAGGTTGGCAAAATACAGGAAACTTAGGGAAGAAAGAACTAATTATAAATATATCACTACTGACTCAGAACACTAATTTTTTATTGGTAAAAATGTTGAACTCACCAATAAAAAATTAGTGTTTCGAGTCAGTAGTGATATATTTATAATCAGTTAATCAGTGGACACATCATGAACAATATAGTCCTTACCTTACCTTTTAAAGTATAAAAATCTTCTACACTCCCAGGAATTATGTTTCTATATGCAGTGCTTTACAAGATTGTAATGTAAACTATATTTCTAATTTTTATTGTACCATAAAGGATAGTCTTGTTGATATAGATTACCAGTAAATTATTCATAAAAGCATAATTACCTGGTATTCTAATTACCATGAATATGCTAAACATGTGAAACACTAGTACCATGTAATGTACTAAACATTATTTAGTAATCCTGAATTCTAATTACTATGAAATTATTCATAAAAGTTTTATTTAAAAAAAAAAATTGAATATCCAATGAGCTCATCTAAACAGGGATAATAACAGTACTATGAGGTACCACCTCAGTTTTTATCAGCAGCCATTAAACTAATTATAGAAGTTTTATTACAGCAGAGAACAATATAATCTTGAACATATAGCAGACTGTTTCAAAACCCAATTTGACTGTATGTTTGTATCTTCAGCACTTCGTGAGAGAAAATATGTATCTTTTTACAAATATTTTGTATATAGATCAAAATAATGGAGTTTTATATAATATAAAGGAAACATTTGCATACATATGAGGTTAGAATTTTATAGTGGCTTTATAAGGGCTTGCTGTAGAAAGTGTGTACTGACCCAGTTGGACGTGGGACCCAATTGATTGTGAACCCCATCAGCATACTAATATCTGTCAGGAAGTACTATCGTATTATTGGTTTTGGACAGTTAACTCTGACACTCTATAATGGGCTGTTGTTGGTGGCACTGCAAGTTTTCTGTGTGCTACAATTGTGGCTTTATTTTTTATGCAAAACATTGCAAGAAAAAACTGCATTATTTATCTTGGTAAGTTTCAGTAACTGTACACTCATTGTTTGACCATAGCAGTTATTTTGTAATACATATGTTCATTGTAATTGTTGTCATTTTCATATTTTCTTAAAATTGTTGTTATAAGTGTTAACTTACTTGGATAAAAATATTCCATTTTCATTACACATAATCATTTGTTTTGTCTATCCGTTCACAAGCCATAGAAGTATAACAGAGTTAGTAGTGACCTTTAACTCCTGGACAGATATTTGTATAAGGGATAACCCGTTACATACGTAGGACAGTTCTTAGTTCTAAATTTAACCCGTTACATACCTAGGACAGTTCTTAGTTCTAATTTTTATCTAATGTGTCTACCAGCATTTAACTTATGGTTGTGTACACCATTATTTAAGCACTGTTAATTTCCTTCTAAATTAGTGTTAATCCAAATCCAATTTCTATTTGGTGTAAATGCAAATAGTTTTCATTAATATTATGAGCATTATAAGTTTTATTAAAGTTATTATGTAAGTAAAGCCTTTGTAATTATAATAATAAACTTTTGTGATGTGAGTGATAATACTAAAAAAAAAACACTTGAAATAAACATGTAAAATAATTCCAACTGTGTGTCAAGTGAGTGGCCTTATCAGGTGATTATGTCATTATCAAGAAAATGTAAAGCAAAACTTTGTGTACTAAATGAGGAAGATAGGTTATTGGTCATTTTATTCATCATTTTTTAGTCTGTAAGTTTTTAATGAGAATTTACATGGGAAGGGAGGGATTATATATGTGAAGTGTATTCAACGATTTAATTTAATGATATTTTTTCTTTGTAATAAAGAAGCTTAGATGTAAAATTATTTCTGGAAATCTAAAACTGCTCATAAAGAATTGCAGCAGCTCTTTAATAAGTATCAAGTATTCAGTAATCACTGGATATGCAAAATTTTCATTCTTATTGTATTAAGAAAAATTTTCCAGTATTCGAGTCACTTATGAACTCTCTGAACACATTTATTATCTTACTCAAGCTATAAGTCAAGAGTGAGTCAATCAGCTTGTTCTACAAGGATCTATTCACATTATTTATTACATTCGTTAGTTACAAATTAATTGTTTTTGGTGGTGTCAGTACTTTTTTAAGTATATGTGTTTGTTGTATGACCATTTCAAAAACGTGGCACTCTTATGGAGAAACAAGGACTATACAGAAATTTCAATTTATGACTGCAAATTTAATTTTTCCTGTCTTATCTTAATTGAACTTTATTTTCTGATTATTCGTATTTTAATTGAATTTTGTTACTGATTTCAGTAGATCGTGGGTTTTTTTCCCATCATTATCAATTCCTGTAGAGTTGTACTAGTAAAAACACAATTTGTTAATCGTTCAGCTCTTAGTTTTAACATTATGTTCTCAGTATCATTATGTCTTGCCAGATTTATCCTACTTGTGCTTTCATTGGTGAGGCATTTTAAGAGTTATGCGAGTTGTACTTGTTTATTTTATGAAAAACATAAAAGTATAGTTATAGGAGTTTTCCATTATACACTGATATGTGTTCTTGACTAAATATTATAACATCAATTTTTACAGTTATAGTTTTTTTATAGTTGTAAAACTATAACTTTATAGTTTTTGAAGCTGCGATTATTATAGTTGCATAAACAAATACTGTGATCAGTTGCATTATCTGTATACTTTTTCTTACTTATTTTATAAAAAAAGGAAGTAGTTATAAATTGTGCTAAAATAGACAAAACATAGACAGAAGAGTACAACATCACCTAATTAAACAGTTTATTTCTGTAGTGTGTAGCTAACTTCTGAAATTCATTACTAAATAATTAAACAGGCATTAGCAAGGAAATCGAAAAACCTACAGTAAAAAGTTTCTTTAGTTAATGATAAAATGAATGTTATTTAATTGAGAAACAGATATCACTGATCAGTTTCAGAAATAGTTTTAGTCAGGTTTCAAGTGAGCAACGAAATATATTCTGAAGTTTACACATGTTAGTTTTAAACACTAAACATTTTTTGTAATGTTTAATGTAGCTGAGTGTTTTTTCAAACTGTGCATTGTAATTCTGTTGGGTGTGTACTAGTATATATGATAAAAAGTAAATATAATAATATATAAATTCTGTATTAATAATAAATCCATTCAGTAGTACAAGAATATTCCAAGAAATGCCTTAAAGTTTCATGCATATCGTGCATCTTCAAGATGGAATTTTTACATTTTTTTCAAAAAAATATTACCAAATATATTTCTATTCATACATTTAGGGAAAACTTGGTGGTCTAATTTCTTTTCTGACATATTGGAGTAGAAATAAAAAGAGACTATTTTCCAAAATATGTTGCTCTGTAATTTTAAATTTAAGAATTTAATATTTTTTTTTTTTGTATATTTGTTACTAAAAATTACTCTTCTACTGCTAGATATTAATATAAGTGTATAAAATAAAGTTAATGTAGAGTTTCTACCAGTTTATTCTAATTGCCAATTATGTTTATGAATTGTTTTCTGTTTGTAATAATAAGTTGACTATAAATAATTCACAGTATAGTGATTGGTGATTGGTTAATACAAAAACTAGCAAATGATGGCAAACTTTTATGACATATATCTGTTGTTGAATGTGGATATTCAACATGCCCATCATTAGCTTTAAGTGGAAGCCTGATCACAAAGTGGACATTTTTGTAAACAGAAGTTCCCCCTCTGCTTCTTTAGTCTGTATTGTTTGCAGTATGACTTTAGACGTTAAGAAAATACCGTGTTAAGAAACAGAAGCACCATATGCATTTTTTACAATGTTTTCTTTATTGTTATCTTATCATTTGATTAATTCTGATGTAGAACAGCATTTGTCAGCTGATTCTTAATTGAATCTGCAATGATTAAGTTAGCTTTTAAAATAAGTCTCATCATTAGACTGGCACTCAAGTTTTCGTATTTCTGTGCATAAAGAGAATGAATCAGTTTTTCTATAGCATAAAAGTGTCATTGTAACCATTGTTCAATGGGGAAGACTACAAAACGGTATCTCAGATAAAAACATTAACAAGTTTTGGTTATACTTAGGCAGTGTTGCTATATATGAATTCTTAATCAGCTATTGATAATTTTTTTATATTTCCATTATTTTGTATTTTCTTAGACGATATATTCTTATTTAAATGTAGAGACTAATATGTAGAAAATGTATCACATACAAAATTATTCTTTTACCATCATATATAAAAGAACGAAAGTTTTGTAAAATTTTATGGGTATGTAATATGTTTTTATAAACCATATTATATTACTGTTCATTGTTCATTGTATTGTAGGCCATTAATGTATAACACTGTGGGGAGTACATTTTGTGGCCTATACTTGGTATATTTTGTGTACCTAATGAAACCATACTCTGGGTTTTTAAGAATACTATTTCATTATAATTTTTATACATGTTAGATAAATTAAAATTAATAGTAAATAATAATCCTGTTAGTAAAGACATAAAGTGTTCAATTCTGTATGGTGTTCTATAAAATTAAATTTTGTATAGGTAATTTTACATAAATAAATTTTCCATCATATTTGTGGGTTAGGAAACTTGTCCCACAACATAAGACATTGGCAACTGAAAAAATGTATACTTTTTTATGTCAGTAACATAGTAAATAATATTTGTTATGTTGAGAAAATAGTACACAAACAGAGCCACAACTTATTTTTTATATAGGCTGTAATTACCATTTTAGCTTTTTATATCACAGTTGCTAAATTGCAAACTATATATAAGTTTATAATAATAATTTTATAATAAGAGGGTCTCTGAAATAAGATTATACAGAACTAGAGTAATAGTTATTGGCACATTAGTAATAGAATAAAAACCAATAAATCATTGTCCATTAACCATTATTTTTATTATTGTGTGTGTGTGTGTGTGCGCACGCGCGCACACGCAAGATTTAGCTGTAAAATAGTTTAGGAACAATACTTTTTTTTTTAATTAACTTATAATTCTTATGTGTGTTTAATGCAACAAATCTAGTAGTAGTTATTGACAGTAAAATACACAATTTCTCATTCCAGCTGGTTCTTTGAGCGCTGGCTGTGTGTGTTCCATTTTTTTTGTTGTTGTTATAACTCTTGATGTACTGGAAGTTGCTTGCAGTAATTGAATACAATTTTTGTAGGACAGTAATAAATTTCTTGTACAAGGAAGCATTTTATGTTGTTATAAATCTTAGGCACATTTCGCGGAGACTATTTGCATCATCAAAGTTGTAAATATGTATGTTACCGGCCAAACCCGATTTCAGGACAAACTAGTTATTCCTAGGCCAAAATAGTTTATAAGAAACGTGATAGGATCAACTGGTCTGAACTAGTTTATCTTAAAATTCAGATAGAACTCCCAGGATAAACTGATATTTTCTAATCTGAACCAGTTTGGTCTATAGTCGCCCTTTACCGAATAGGACAAAGGTTGAGCCTAGTCAAAAATGGTAACAAAAAGATAAACTGATATTTCCTAGGCTAAATGTTTAAATTCAGGAAAATAAATATTTTGAGACGTAGCATATGCCTCTCATATTTATTTATACGTTTGTTACATGGCCTTTGATATACATTTATTTGTTGTTCCTGATATTTGTCTGCCCGGTATACAAATATATGTATTTGTGGCCCGGTATTTATTATTAATGACACTGGCCATGACAGCCTACGATTTAAATTAAATTACCTATGACTTATGAAGCCAAAAGATTAGAGTGGATTAGTCTGTTACTTTGTCATTATTACAAGTACAAGAAATACTACAAAACATTGACCATCAAGTAATAATATTTTGACAAGTGAACATTACATTCATATTTGGGTTAAAATTCCATTTAATTTAATGCCAAACATAAGTTTCAATCAGACTTGGGATGTTACCATCTCACTGACTTTGTTTTGATAAACCGGTCATCTTGGGAAAACCTGAGTAGCAGGGGTGTTTTCTGTTTATTGTTTATTTGTCCACGTGACTGTACCCTGGGCAAACTGACAAGAACTCTATTTAGAATTTTTTTAAGAATAAAGGTAGGTTTTATATTGGTTTTGAGTTTTTTAGCTCAGTGTAAACAATTTTGTAAACAGAAATACCACACATTGCAGATGGCAGTCGTGGGTATTGCTGAAACATCTGATTTACACAAAGATATTAGACCAAGGCCTAACAGTCCAAAAGTTTTAACGTAATAAGGAGTAATATTTTATTTTTGTTTTATTTATTACTTTTATATTAATTTGTCAACATCACATTGGCGGCAGATTTCAATATTTTAAGAGCTGTTACCAACACATTTTTGATCGTATTTTAATCTGATGTTAATTATGTCAACAACCAAAGTAGTTTGCTAAATAAAAACAAAACTGTTTTAACTTTTAATCAGTTAATTTTCTTTTAACTTTAACTTATTATTTTTGGAGGGGCTTTAAACAGTCAAGAATTTTTGTTAATTTTCCCAAGTCTGCTTTTAATATTCTTTAAAATTTTAAACTGCGTTTTTAGTTTTTGATACCTGACACATTTTAGCTCAAACACTATTTTAGCTAGAACAACATTCATTGTAATCACTTTCGACTAGGCTCAACCATTTTGTCCTATTCAGTAAAGGGCGGTTATAGGCCAAACTGGTTCAGACTAGGAAATATCAGTTTATCCTGGCAGGTCCGTCTTAATTTTAGGATAAACTAGTTAGGCCTAGGAATAAATAGTTTGTCTTGAAATCGGGTTTGGCCATTAACATGTATAATAATATATGTACAATTTATAAGAATATGAAATGTTTACATGCAAAAGAAATGTATTATTATGTTAACAATACAGAAAGCTCTGTAAAAATGGAAGAATGTGTGTGTGTGTGCGCGCGTGCACAGAATAAAAATTAGTAAATGCATGGAAAAAGTCAAATTGTATCATTTTATCCATACATTACAACTGTAGGTATTGCTTATCTTTAAGCAAACAAATGTTATCTATGAAAACATGAACAAGTGGATGTCAAATATGAAGTTTTACTGATACGTAACAATGTTAACATCATTATGATTACATAGGTCCTTGGAAATAAGAGTTGGGTCTGTTCATTCCATCTTCAGATTCTAGGTATATTGGTTAAAGACAGGTGGACACCTCTGAGCTCTTTAGTGTCTTTAAGTGTGATGTTTCAACCATTCTAGTCCTTCATTGTTTTTATGGCAAATTTACGGGTGAACTTGTGAGAATGGATGTTGCAGAAACAGTGAACGTTGAATTATGTCCGGCGTAATGGAGACCAAATATATATAAATCTTTTATGATTTGTAGAATAATTGAAAGACAAGTATTTGAGGTAGCAGACCTCTTAACTTGCGGTATCCATTGAAAACCTTATGGATGAAATATAAGAAAACTTAATGGTAGACCAGGGCCAAGCAAGACTTATGTAGCAATTTATGATAGTGATTACACTGTATGCATTATTTGGTGCTTTATAAAACAAATAGGGTATATCTTATAGAAGAAACATGTTGTACTGATTGAATAGTTGCTCAGCACTTGGTAGAACATTTTATTAATACTTGAATTTAATAAATTAACACTTGGTGTCAATTCAGATCTAACTTCTGAAGCTGTCGTAACTAGTTAAACAATTGTCAGGAAAATATAAAGTATCTGTAGAACTATACCAAGTGTTTGTTGATTGTTGTAATAGCTTTATGAAGGTAACTGTGTAGAAGAAATAACATAAAATGAAATATAAAGTTTTCACAGTTCCATAAGCAGACATAAAATGAATCTCCCGTTAATATAGTCATGTAGTAATGAATTATATGGAATCATTGCTGGAAACAAAGTGTACTATGCAAATGTGTCTCTTCAATGACTAATCAGGCCATTAGTAATGTAAGAAGGATCCTTGCAGCAGCAGATATTGTATTTTAAAAGCTTTTGAACAAAGAATAGAGGGCAAATTTGTTTGCTCTGTAAACAAAGGAAGAAACTGATGGATGAGAAATAGTGAGATAGATGCTGTAATCAAACCAGAAGATATAAGTAAGATATATTAAATGTAGAATCATTAATTGGTTATGGTATGTGGAGAGAATGATCAAGACAGGCAAGGAAAGAGAATCTAAATAAATAATGTTTTACTTAAATAAACTTTTAAGACATGAATGATTATTTGAATGTACTGCAGGAAAAAGTCAGTTATCCTCAGTGATATCAGTTTCCAGGGAAAAATTTCCAAATAATTGAACAGCCAAATTAAAATCGTTTATTTCTGAAAGTTTTCAGAACAGTGCATATGTAACTGAAACTGGAAAAATTATAACACGTCAATACAATACAAAAACAGATGAATATGAAAGAAAAAATTTCTACAAACGAAGATTGCACATGTGTATATTTGTAAATGTGTTAATTGACTTTCAGTAATTATAGTATTAATAAGGCTGCACAGTTTAAGGATGATTAGTAGCATTTATCAAAGTACTAAATTTCAGCTTCCTAGTATGTAGTTACTGTTAACTCAGCAGTAAAACACTGTATTTAAGTTTGCTGTTGTTTATTATCAGACTAGTCTCTGAAATTACATAAATCTGTGCTTTCCAAATTCTTCAAATTACATAAAATGAATGATGCAAGTAGGAAAATTAACATGATATAATTAAAATAATAAGTTAAATAGAAAATTGAAGAGAATAATTTTTAAAGTATACAGTTGCCAGTAACTGCTTTACTCAAAAATATTAATTTTATTACTTTCTTTACTTCATGCCAATTTTGTTTACTTGTTATGTTTACTTCTCCTTCACCAGTCATGAGTGTCTATAACCTTACACACACACACAGAGAGGCCCGTCCAGAGGGGGGACAAGGAGGCATTGCCCAGGGGCCCGGTCTGTGGGGGGGGGAGGGGAACAGGAGGTTCGGATATTTTTTTAAATGATTTACATATGATTTTCTGTAGATTTTTAAAACTTTTACATTATATTGTTTTATATATAAAAAAGATAAGTAGAGTATTGACACCTGTTACAATAATTACAATTAATTATACTTTATTTATTTTACTTTGTTTACAAACGAAACTGTTGTGGCCTATGTCTGCTTTCAGACGCCATCTTGTTGCCAACTTCATAATTTACTTACCAGGTCCAGAATTCGTTTGAGCGAGTTTTAGAGAACAGAAATGGTTGATTTTTTGTAAATAACTTACTCAATTGTTTCTAAAAAAAATCATTTTATTAAATCGAATCAAATTAATGTATTTCCTCTTTTTTTTTAACACTGTCAGTTACTTTAGTTATTCTATTTCATTCTTCGTATTATTTGAATTAGCAGCCATCCTTACTATTTCTTTTATAAAGTTGCTAAACTGCTACAATTTTTTGTTCAGACAAAGCTTTTCGTCATCTCTGACATCATCAGGTCTTGAACAACGTCTGTCGCCTGTGCGTTGTAGGCTTTTATACTTTAGGCCTCTCTCCTTTTGTCATCACCCTTCCTAATGGTTCTTACCGCTGCCGCTCTTCATGGGAACTTTGTCCACATTTTTCCATTAGGCATTTTACCAACGTCCGTCAATTGTTTTAAGAATCTCCCGTTAATTTCTTTATGTTATTATTTTACTTTCTAACTTATAACTGTTTCGTAATCTTTTATTATACTTCGTCAATTTTAGTGTATTCCTCTCATTGTTTTAATTTTATTTATTGTTTACTATATTTAAAATATTTCCTCATTTGTAAATTCACTTTTATGAGTTTATTAAAGTCTTGCATATAGTGAGTTCATTGTTTTACCATCTACCGCTCTTCACAGGAACTTCGTCTATATTTTCCATTAGGCATTTTACCAACGTCCGTCACTTATTTTATGAATCACCCGTTATTTTCTTCATGTTACTATTTTATTTTCTTGACTTATAACATTTTTGTAACCTTTTATTACATTTCGTCCATTTTTAGTGTGTTATTCTTATTATTTTAATTATTTTTTTGTTTATTGTTTAATATATAATAAAATATTTCTTCATTTGTAAAATCCACTTTTATATTCATTAATTTATTCTTATCTTCTTTTTCAACTTTAAGTATTTCTAGTTCTTCTATTAGTTTTCTTTTTTGCGAATTGTTTTCTATTTTGATTATTTCCATATTTTCATTTGGATTTATGAATTTATGGCCTGATTCATTGAAATGTCTTGCGTATAGTGAGTTCATTGTTTTAACCCCTTCTCCTTTTGCATGTTCATTCATTCGAATTTTAAATTTTCTTCCGGTTTCGCCCAGATATATCTTATTACATTTCCCACATTTTAATTTCTATACGCCGCTTTTTTCTGTTATTGGAATTTCTTCTGTTTTAGCATTTTTTTATATATTCGAATACATTTTTGTTTTCTTTATTCCTATCTGTATTTCCTATTTTTCGAAGCATTTTTGTAACATTTTTGTTTGATATCCTATGTATGTTATTGCTCCTTTATATTTCTTTTCTTCATTTGTTTTTTCTTTGTTCTTTTCTATTTCTTTATTTTCTTCTATTTTCTTAACTATTCTATTAATTATTTTAGGGTTGTAATTATTATTTTTTGCTATTTGTTGTATTTTCTTTAATTCTTTATGTTTGAGTTCTTCATTTTCTAGATAATTTATAGCTCTATAGCAAAATGAATTTAATGCTGCCATTTTATAATTGACTGGATGATATGATTCTTGTGGAATTATTAAATCTGAGTATGTTTCTTTCCTATATATATCGAATTTGATTTTATTATCTTCAATTTTTATATTGATATCCAGGAAATTAATTTCTAATCCTCCAATTTCTTCTTGAAATTTTATTGTTTTTTCTATGTTATTTAATTCTTCCGTAAATTTTTTAAATTCATTTACTTCACCTTCCCAAACTATTAGTATGTCATCTACATACCTGATCCATTTTTTAATTCTTCTTTCTTTATCTACATCTTTTAAAATGTTGACTTCAAAGCTATTCATGAATATCTCTGCCATTAATGGTGAAAGCGGTGATCCCATTGGTAATCCATTTTCTTGAATGTAAAATTTGTTGTTAAATCTGAAGTAATTTTGGCTTAGGCATAATTCCAATCCTTCTATTATTTCGTTTTTCCATTCTACATTACATAATTTGTTTTTCTTTATTATTTCTACTGTTTTTGCTATTGGTATGTTAGTGTACATATCTTTTATATCTAATGACATTAGTTTTGTCTTATTTGTTATGGTTATTTCTTTTAACTTTTCTATTACCTTTTTACTATTTTCTATGCTGTGGAGTTCTTCTTTTTCATATGCCATTTTGATTCTTTTACTTATTTCTTTTGATATTTCATATGTTGGCGAATTTATAAATGATACTATAGGTCTTAATGGCATTTCTTTTTTATGTAACTTAATTTGACATCTAAATTTAGGAGCTTCAGGATTATGTTCTATTTTTTGTTTCTTTTGCCATTCTGTTAAATATGTTGTCTTTTTTATCAATTTCTTTGTTTGTGCTTGAAATTTACTTGTGTAATCATATTTTATTTCTTTATATGGTCCTTTTTGTATAAATTGTTCTGCCTTTATAACTATCAAATTGTTCTCCATGATTTTCTTTTTTAATTCTCTTATATTTCTTTTTATTTGTGTTTCGTTTTTGTTTCTAACATTTTTTGTTTTTCTTGCATATTTTTTCTACTATTTCTTTTACTTCACTTCTTAGTTGTTTTTTAGTTTCTTCATTTTTTATTTTATCGATTATTTCTTCACATTCTATTATTGTATTTTCTTTATCTATATTTGTTTTTGTTGCATATTTTAAACTTTTCCCTAATAATTTATGTTCATTTTGTGTAAACTTTGTTTCTGTTAAATTTAATACTTTTTCAGCAAATTTTATTTCTTTTTCTTAATTTTTATTTCTTGTTCCTTCTGTTAATTTCTTGAGTTTCTTATTTAATCTCTCTTCCATTTTTCTTATTTTCTTTTCTATATATTTTTCACCAAACTCTTTTCTCATTTCTTCTATTTCTATATAATTGTAACTTGTATATAATTTTTGATGTAATTGATACATTTCTTTGTTATATCTATTTATTTTACTGTATACGTTCTTTATTTCAAGTTTTATCCATATTTTTTCTGCCATATTTTTCACTTGGTTTGCTACTTTGCTTTTGTTATTAATTTTAATTTTTGCGTATTTTGGAGTTATATTAAACACTGTTTATTGAACCAAATTTTCCCTAACGTTTTTTTCACTTTTGCTTTAATTTTTTAATACTTAAAAAATTCCCTTACATTTTTATATTTATCTGCTTGCAATTCGCTTGTTTTATATTCGTATTATTTGAATTAGCAGCCATCCTTACTATTTCTTTTATAAAGTTGCTAAACTGCTACAATTTTTTTGTTCAGACAAAGCTTTTCGTCATCTCTGACATCATCAGGTCTTGAACAACGTCTGTCGCCTGTGCGTTGTAGGCTTTTATACTTTAGGCCCCTCCCCTTTTGTCATCGCCCCTCCTAATGGTTCTTACCGCTGCCGCTCTTCACGGGAACTTTGTCCACATTTTTCCGGTAGGCATTTTACCAACGTCCGTCAATTGTTTTAAGAATCTCCCGTTAATTTCATTATGTTTAGGGGAGGGGCCTAAAGTATAAAAGCCTATGCTCAGGCGACAGACGTTGTTCAAGACCTGATGATGTCAGAGATGACGAAAAGCTTTGTCTGAACAAAAAATTGTAGCAGTTTAGCAACTTTATAAAAGAAATAGTATTCTATTTCAAATCATTTCATTGCATTTAACTTCTCATTTTTATGAAAGATACTCTAATTTATAACTTTAAATTATGACTAAAACCGCCAACATTTTATATATTGACTTATTTATTTTCTACGTAAAAACCAGCGCCTCTTACATTTATTATGATATACGCACACACACACACACACACACACACACACACACACACTCACACGGTACATATTTTAGATTTCCCTTTTTGAGCTCATATTGATTTTAATTTTGAATGATTTTATTTTTTTTTAATTCTGAAAAAAAAACAAAAACTCTTGATTTACTCTCTCCATTGTTTACTTAGCTGTTCATTTTCGGTGACCCATAATCGTCCAGTCTCTTCACGGATTTTCTATCACTTTTCACATTTCTTCTTTCACTGTTTTTATATTGCCAAAATCTGCCATTTCAATTTAAATTAATCACTATATAGTTACATCGTGGCTCAACTTACTATTTTTGTTTAAAATCATATTTTTATGTACGGGCGCCCGCAATTTTGTTCCAGAATGTTTACAGCTGTACAGCACGAGAGTGTAATTTGCACTGGGACGAATTGTACTGCATTGATTTCTGAGTTGGTGGGGCGGGTCACGTGGTCACATTGCATTGTTTTAATCATGTTATGTAGTCAAATTTGAAACCATTGTTGAATTCACTCGACATTCCAAAGTGACGTAAACAAAGGTTTGGCCGTGACGTCATATGGCGCTTTGTCTAATGGGCATAGTTCAGAGTTCATGTCGCTAAAAATAGCCGTTTCCTGCACTCGGCTGACGACCTTGACATTAATATGTGCACGACGTTTATAATCCCAAATCAAATTTACAATTATTATTACAGAATTATCCCTGGGTGGGTTAGTACCGTTACAATACCCCCTCAATGGAAGGTTTTATGCTGAAGCATAAAAACTCTCATTGACAGTCACATACTTCCTAAAGGGATCAGTCTGGATATGTCGCCACAACCCCCTTTACATTCTACTAAAATTCATGGGTAACTTACCCCCCCCCCCCGATCCAGTGACTGTGGCCGCACCTGAATGAACTTACTGGACTTCCCTCTCGAGATCCCAACACCGCAAGGCCAGACAGGCACTTGATGCCCCTGCTCTGACGCGCAGGCCAGCACAGGACCGCCACCACACCATCACCAGACACTGAAACATGAAATCAAAAACATCAAATAGTGGCCTTGTAAAATACCATATCCCTAACTGATCTGGTTCCCCTTAGCTGTGCTGGTTTGCGTTAAGAAGCACTGGTTTTTCTTAACTCCTAACACACATGTATATATACTTAACATAACATAAAACATTTCAAATTTTACTAGCAACATTCTGTATGCCCCTCTCTCGTTAATTCTTATCCCAAAATTCAAAAATATTTCCCTGATTCCCATCAGAATTTAAATAACCACTTCCCATTACAACATTACAAATATCTTTCATTTCCCAAATTACATCTCAAAATAATTAAATTCATTATTAAAATTCTCTTAAACACATTTAAATCAACTACATAATAACAAATTATTTACTTATATCTTTCTCAAAATCTGTTAATCATCTCCACAATACTCTTCAAAACAACACAAGAATCATTTAATTACATCATATAAGATAATTCTATTTCATAGGGTTATTCACATCAGTTACAATAATCAACTTCCTCCTGCACACATCATTTTCTAATATCCCCCCCTTAACCCAGTTACAATTAGGTAAATCACCTTCTGGGTAAACCGGACGAGGCAGTTACCTTGTTACATAAATACTGTATTTATGCCCCTGGCTTGTCACAGGCTTTCCACACACTCTATTGCTTTGTGATGTTGGACTGTAGCGCCCACAAGAACTGAAGTTTATTAGGGTGCAAACGCTGCTTACACCATTCTTGCTTTGGTGTTATATAAAAAATTCGGCATTACTGGTATCCGAGGACACCAGTAATCCTACTAAAATGATTCATATGCCCTTAATATGGTCTATTATCCCATTCGATGGTAGCTGCTGTTCCAAAGTTATGTTGATTCCCCTGATTTAACCCCCCAGTTAATTTCTAAGTTGCACCAATTTCACAGGCAACCAACCATGGTCAGTTTACAATAAGTCTGGCCACAACTGGTTGTCATCCAAAACCACAGTCTGGGCTGGTAAGGCCGGGACCGCCTGAAATGTGGGGAATCGCTTTTAAAACATACTGTACATTTAAAATTAAAATTGTAGAGATATTTTTACAATCCCACTGTACTCAAGTAAGAAAATTATCATTTAAAATTTACATTTGCATTATAACTAAAATTCACAGAGTAAAAAAATCATTATTCGTTAAAACAAATTTCACAAACATTATCATTTAAATTTCACTGTCCTTTTATCAGTTCTATATTATCACCATACCTTCACTATGTTCTTTTCCTCCATTTCCACTAGATATTACACGCAACATTTGATTTATTCACAATTTACATTTTTTCCTTTAATTACCACCAGACACTGATCTGCTATTTCTTATTTATGATATTTCATATACTATCTACCATAGAGTCTTAACCTAGACACACATGCATACTCTCTATCTTATTTTCCAACAATTGTCTCTAACAAGTGTACTCTAATGCAAATTGGTCACCTTAACCTTTCTAAATTAGATCTAAATTAAAACTACTTCTTTAAACTCAATTAAACGTTCGAACGTCTTCGTTAAAATTTGTTTGTATGTCATTACCCAATAAAATAGTTACTCATTTCTGACTATTTTATTGGGGAATGAAATAACTCCTGTGCCGTGTTTTTGCGGAAAACTCGGCGTCTCTATAAAGGAGCTTATATTAATATAATGGACGGCCAAATTGAGGCATCACGGTAATCGAGTGCAGCGCACTGTATGGCTGTATGTCATTTCGGAACGGCCACGCACTCTGTGGTCGCAGCGGTGTGATTAGGGTTTTTGACGTGAGTTAGATTCAGTCCGTACCTGGCAGTGGCGGCGTGCGTCAACAGCATCTACCTGGTGGAGCAAGTCTCTTTGATCGTTGTAAATTCGCTATCCTACATGCATAAATAAGCGCTAAGTGATCCCTGGGCTCCTGACCCAGTTGGAAATTCGATCCTCTCCGCTTGGGACCATCCATCTGCCACCATGACTTAAGAAAAAAAAAATAAACCTGAACTCTCTCGATTTTGGCCGCCAGGTGAGAAGCTGCTGTACAGCCTGTCACAGTAGCCCCGAGACATCGTCTGGACAAAAGCAGGTGAAATTTAAACTTTTAAAACACACTCGGCCGTTGCAGTAGACACCATGTGTTGTGACATTCACCAGTAAAAAAAAACTTTACTCAGATTCAGTTATCAGTTGTGCTCACGTCCATCGGGACATAAAGTTGGTTACAAACTTTATCTGTATAACTCTCAGAATGTAGTTACGCCTCAAAATGATTGTGGACCCGGTGGCAGGTCAGGTGTCCGCCGATCTTTAATTTCATACTTTTTTTAACGGTAAAGTTGTGGGGAATCAGAATTTTAGTGATTTATGTGGGTGCTGTTCATGTATGCTGGGGGGGCTTAACGGGCTGGTCGGGTCCTCCTTCAAGTGATTATTTTATTGGTGTGTGTATATATATATGTTTTATAATTTAAAAACGGATTGGGAGTTTTTTTTTAAGGGGGTTTTAAAGGTTTTATTTTTACATTTTAACTTGAGGCAGTTACCTGTAAGAGGCAGTTCTCTGCAGGAACTTGACATGTCATTTAATGTTGGATCTGGTTCTGGCACAGGTCTGCGGCCGGGTCAGTTCAGCCATTGTGAATTCCTGATATATATATTTGTAACAAAGTTTAAACAAAAGATTTAACAATTTTGTAAAATTATGCCGGCTGTTTTAAAACTTAAGTGATAATTGTTTTTATCACTGTTGTAGACAGTTTTGAAAATCTTTAATTTTTTGATATACTTATAATATACAATTCTTTTGATTTCATAAAATTATATAGGCTGTATGCCCACCTCAGTTATAACTGTATTCTCTCCGGGTTATGTTCCAAGTGGATTTTCAGTAGAGTTTTATATATATATATATATATATATATATATATATATATATATATTACTATAATGCTTATAACTATTTTACCTCAAGATGTATTTTTTTTTTTTTTTTTTTTTTTTTTTTCTTAAATACATCTTGAGGTAAAATAGTTATAAGCATTATAGTATTATATACATCAAGAAACGGACTGTAGCAGAAAGTGATTGAAATATATATATTTATATATTTTTTTTTATTTTTTTTTATGAAAGAACAGAAGGAACTTACAATTTTATAAAACCATATAGGCTGCCATGCCACTCTGACTTTGCAGTTTCTAGTCGTTATGATCCATTCATTTTTCTTAAAAATTTCTTTTCATTTTAAGAGAGTTAAGGGGCTTAGCTTTATGAAGTTATGCCGGTTGTGCTGGAAACTTAAACTTATGATTGCAGTTTTGGGGCTTTATGAATAATCCAGATTTTCCTCCCAGTTATATGTGGGCCCTCTAGAATATACAGGCTGTCTGCCAGGTCGAACATGTATCTTATCCGTGATGTATATTATATGTATATGTGTCTTTATGTTCCAGTATGTGTTGTTAGTGTTAAGTGTTATCAGAGGGAATTTAAATAATTTATAGGATGTTGATTAAGGAGCTTATGTGATATTTTTAATATATTGTAATGAATTAATTTTGTTAAAATTAATTTCAAATACAAATACACTTCTATTTGTTTTTGAATAGCCCCACGATCATGGAGCGCCAAATTTATGTAACGATACAACTGCATAAGTAACTATAATATAAATCTGTGATGCGATACTTCTTATGCAACGATACGATATACATAAAATAGGTGTGACTGGCCTCACGTTCAAGAGTGACAAATTATGTAACAATATAACATTTAATTTGGGTTTCAGGTGTATCTGTAATAAGAACTCTATGTAACTTGTAACGGTATTTCAAATTTATTTGATATTAATAAAATTGTGCACATGGCACTTACTTCGACTTAAAACATTCGTTATTATGCCGTAAGGCTTATGCTATATACATCCTTACTGACTAAATATTCTATTTTACTAATTATTGTATTAACGAAAAATCTCATTTCCAGACTACTCAGTCAATTAGTGTGTTTCAAAATATCAATATTTAAATATTTTCTTATATATTTGCTATGTAACTCAAAATATCAATAGTTACTGAATTTATCTTTTGTTTCTCAGTACTGATTTATTTTTAACGCTAATTTTTACTTAAATGCTTTGTATTCTTTTCATTTCAATACTAATTTGAGCTCTTGTTTACGTTAATCTTATTTCAATAACATCTATGATTTTAATTCAAATTTTACACTAAACATTGACTCTTACTTTTAAATAGAACAAGAATGTCCTTAATTGTCTTTACGTTAATTGTTCGATTAAGAGATAAATAAGTTGTTTATCACCTTATCGTCGTCAATCATACTCAATCATTGGATCCCTCTGTAATCGTCCTCGTCTCGAACTTCAGCATCACTCGCTCTTCTCCTCTTGTCCAGCGTCGCCTCTCTCTCTTCTCCTCTTGTCCAGCGTCGACTTCCTCTCTTGTCCAGCGTCGACTCTCTCTCTCTCTCTCTCTCTCTCTCTCTCTCTCTCTCTCTCTCTCTCTCTCTCTCTCTCTCTCTCTCTCTCTCTCTCTCTCTCTCTCTCTCTCTCTCTCTGTCCAGCGTCGCCTTTCTCTTCTCCTCTTGTACAGCATCGACTCTCTCTCTGTCTGTCCAGCGTCGTATCGCTCTCTGGAACTTCTCCTCGTGCTGTTTCGGACGTCAGTTGATTTTCTGATGTGGATCTTCTTATGTAATTTTGTTACTACTTAAATATTGTTTGTTTTACAATCCAGTTACATAACTGTATGTAACTGGAAGGATGAAATTATTTACAAAAATTTAAATATTCTGTGCGGACGGGCAGAAGCTCCCGCTGCACCGTGGATGATTTAAGAAAGAGAACCACTGTAGCTTGTGTGTCCTATTTATACCCATGTCTTGGTCAACACCTGCAGTGGTACGAAATCGACATGTCTGAAATTGTTTCTGGGTTCAGTTCCCCCACTCCTTGTCAATTTCGCTATTTCTTATATTTCTGCAAATTGCAGAGTCCTGTAAGTATACTCTTATACTTATCTTATAACTATTTTTACAACACATGTTCACTGTAATTTTTGGACATTGCAACTTAACCCTTTCGATTTGTACACGGTTATTTCACTATTACACTCGTACGGTGTGGCACTTTCACATGGTTTTCGTACACAGTATTTAGTAAATTTTCTTACATTTTATTGTGTTTTTGGATTTTACTTCTTAATTATAGTTTATGAATAATTACGGAAAAACAGTAATTATGCAATTATTCATCTTGGGGTGGTAAACTCCCTGCATAGACCTGCGTTCACACACACTAGCAAAATACTGGTGTACACACTTTCAGTTACATTTGTGTGTGTGTGCACGTCGATTCAGGTCGAAACACCTGTTCATATTTTTGTCTGAGCCAAGCTTGCAATCCCTGACATGCTTATTTCTAATACATTATTAATTATTTACAGTTTATTAGGTATATTTAAATTTTTATATTCAATGCTCAGTACATCACTTATTTGTACTGTCGCAATATATATGTTCTTAGCATGTTTCAAGCTTACAAGTTTACTATATTACATTGGTGATGTTATCTTGGGAGGAGGGGGGTTGGATGTTAAAGAATTGTTGAGAAATGATATAGTGAATATTGTAAATTATAAATATTAATTGTATAATGTTAAACATTAGATTTGAAAATATTAAATTGAATATTAATTTATACTAGTAAATTTCGCTTGCGATCGATATGTATATATATATATATTTTTTTCAACATGAGTTTTGATATAATAAACGTGGTTATATTGCTGTTTAACAGAGAGTTTAATTGCAAGTCCCATCTCACTGGACCCAGCGCCTGTTTGCTTCTTCTAGGCCTTCTGCCTAGTTTTAAATATCTAATGGCCCCTCTTTAAAAAAAAAATTTTTATAAAGCATAAAAAAAATTAAAGAAGGGTTACAGTCCTAACGAGTCGCACTTGTTATTTACAATAATTTTGAGTGTTCTCATTTCATGTATTCCTTTCATGGATAATTGGCAATTATAATTATAATTTTTTTTTTTTTTTACATTCCATCCACGAACTTTAGGGATCCCCCCTCCCCGTTCAACAACAAAATATTAAATTTCTACTTGCACCAATTTGTGGAGGAGGACCATCGTTGCTTTCATCCCCTAGTTGAGATTGTCACCAACCATGGTCCGCCTCCAAACAGCCAAAATCCACAGTCAGGGATGGTGAAGCCGTGACCGCCCGAAAATGGGGGTATACAAAATTCATTCATTTAACGTGACCAATATAACTTCAAATTTGGCGCGTTATGTGTACCTACTATTTCTCGCGTCACTTGGTTTTGCAGCACGTATGCGTTGTTCATCTTTATCTCTATAATCTCGTACGGTCCTTCGTATAACAGAAAAAAATTTTTGATATCCTTATCTTGAGCACTAGATAACTCGTGTCTCCGCACCAATACTAACTGTCCTACATCATATTTGGTCCACTTACCCTTTTCATCATGCCTCCGCTTCCTCCTTTCCCCTTTGGTTAATAAATTTTCATTTGCTAGTTGGATTTTCACATTCACATCTATTGTCTGATTCTCCGGCGGATAATTGAAAAGTTGTTCCAAGATTCTAGGTGGGCGTGTTCCCTTTATTAATTCATACGGTGTAAACCCAGTGGATTCATGGGTGGTACTGTTCAACCATTCTTCTACCTTCTTCACGTATAGTGGCCATTCACTGTGCTTGGCGTGACAATAAGCTCGAAATATCCGGCCGATCTCTCTCATCACCCGTTCTGCTTGGTTGGACTGTGGATGATATACTGCCGTATGTTTTGGTATGATGCCTTCCCATCCTAGAATCTGCCGCCACCTACTGCTGATGAATTGGGGTCCGTGATCTGATAATATTATTTTTGGTTTACCTATATTTACCATGTAGTCCCTCATTATCTTTTCCCATAGAACCCTGCTCATCACTCTCTTCACACTATATAACTTAACAAACTTCGAAAAAGTATCCAAAACAACAAAAACATACATTACTCCACCCCTACCCTTGGGCAGTGGCCTATATAAATCGACTGCAACTAAATCAGATGGTCTCTCCACTTTAATATAATTTCAATTCCCCTTAACAATCTTCGAACTTGCCTTTCCATATTCTTAAAAACACATGACTCCTTTAAAACATTTGCACACTTTTTCGCCCCAAAATGCCCGTACCTTATGTGGCAATCCCATATGATTCTATCTATCAACTTTTCCGGTATAACCAATCTCCAATCACGCTCACCCCCTTCTACTTTCTTGAACAAAATTCCCTGATATATTTGAAAATGAGTATTATATTCAGACCCATCTAAATCCGCTTCTAAACTAGCAATTATTTTACCCGATTTATTATCCGATCTTTGGATATTCTTAATATCCCTTAATTCCTCACCAAAAAGTCTATCTTCCCTTGTTAAACGAAAAATTTCTATCTCCTTTAGGTCCCTCCCTGTTTTATTTTCTGTAACATCTACCCTGGAAAGAGTGGCTGGTATTTTGTTTTCTGTCCCTTTAATATACTCCCATGAGAAATTGTACTCTTGTAAGGCTAGTACCCACCTGGTTAGGCGGCTATGTGTTAACCTGCATGTATTCAAAAACGACAGCGCTTTGTGGTCCGTCCTGATGACTGTCCTGTTCCCCAAGATGTAGGTGCGGAACTTTCCCACAGCGAACACGATACTAAGTAACTCCTTGTCTGTCGTCATATAATTTCTCTCAGCCGCCAAAAGGGATCTGCTGGCGAAAGCTATTGTTTGATGTTCCCGGTCGCTATCTTCCTGGTATAATTCTGCTCCCAGGGCGATGTTGCTGGCGTCAATCTGTAAATAAAAAGTTTTCAAAAAATCAGGGTGATTCATCATTATCATGTTAGAAAGTTTTCGTTTTATCTCCTCGAATGCATCTCTTTCCATCTCTCCCCATTTCCACTGCTTATTCTTTTGTAAAACGGCACTAAGCCTTGACGTCTGCACGTAATTTTTCTGAAATTTTCTGTAGAAGTTGCACAGACCCAAAAAACTCTGTAACTGTTTAATATTCTTTGGTTCAGGGAAATGCATAATAACTTCGACTTATCAGGGTTCGCTAGAATTCCCTATGGAGTAATAATAAAACCTAGAAAATGTATCTCAGTCTGTAAAAACTTAGACTTCTCCCAATTAATTGTTAGTCCCCCATTCTGCAATTTATTTAACACGTACTCAAGATGTTCTAAATGTTCAAAAAATGTTCTAGACGCAATTAATATGTCATCGATGTGTACTGTTAGAAAATCTAAGTCTTTTGGTTGCAATATCATATCTAAACATTTAATGAAACTTGCTACGTTAGTGTTAAGCCCAAATGGCAATCGCTTAAATTGATAGTTCTTACCGTTGAAGAGAAACACAGTATACCTCCGACTCTCCACTGCTAGCGGAACTTGCCAGTATCCAACTGTCAGATCTAAAGACGTCATGTACTTGACTCCGCTGAACTTCTGAAAAATCTCGTTTATTGGTTCCGGTGACTCCCGGTCAGGTAATATAATTTGATTGATCTTCCTTGCATCTAAACATAATCTCACCCTCCCATCTTTCTTTATTACTACCACCAGCGAATTCAAGTAAGGCGATATCGATCTCTATTATGTCTCCCTCCATCATTCTGTACAACTCCTCTTGCACTGCTCTCCTCTTTGAAAATGGTACTGGATAACTCCTCTGCATGAAGGGTGTGTTGTGTTCCCGAACCTTCAACTCACACACATAGTTCCTGGCTTTTCCAGGCAACTCCGCAAACAGCTCTTTAAAACGTTCCACTACTGCCCACAACTCCTGTCGTTGGGGACTCCCTACAACTCCACCCTCATTAAAAAAATGTATCCGCCCTATTTTCCCATATTCTCTCCTCACTCACGTGCATCTCTCCCTCTTCACTCTCCACTCTCTCTCTCTCTCTCTCTCTCTCTCTCTCTCTCTCTCTCTCTCTCTCTCTCTCTCTCTCTCTCCACATATTCACTTTTGTTTCTGTGTCTCTATCGCCTACCTGCTTCTGTATCATTTTTACTCCCATAACTCTAATCTCATCTAACACTCGCTTAAAATTAACCTCGACTGGCTCACTCCCACTATTAAATTCTACTATTCGTTTATTAAAAGCAATTACTGCTCTATTTCTCTCCAAAAAGTCATTTCCCAGGATTACATCTAAGCTAACCCCTTGACTACTAGAAAGATATTTTCAAACTCAGTTCCATTAATGAATAAATTTAATTGTACTTGTTTAATCACCCTTTTACTTCGTACTCCCGTTACCCCCACTACTGTCAGACCCGCAACTGGTAATGATGGAATATTTTTATTTATTTCTTTTAATTCTACCAGTACATTTTCTGAAATTACTGATATTTCGCTCCCTGTATCTATCAATGTCTTAAAACTCTTACCTTCCATTGTGACAATTACCTCCGTCAATCCGGTCTTTGTTTCCATGATTTCTGTGTTATCTTCCTCCAATAACTCCTTCGTTATGTCTGTTTGTATTACGTTACTCTGATATTCGTCTGGTTCCTGGACCCTGTTGTTCTCTGTGGACAATGGTGGGGTCCTTGCTTCCATTGTCGGCCTCAGTTTTCTGTTCTAGCGGTGGTACTGCCCTGCGGGTAGTCCAGTATGACCTCTGGCCTGATCTCTGCTTCCAGATGATCCGCCGCTGTTCTCTACTCCTCTCTGATGTTGATGGTGCTGATTTGTTCCAACTTCTCTCCGTTGTTCATTCCCTGTCTTACTGTACCTGTAACATACAGGTCTCCCCGCAAAATTTTCAAATCTACATGACGAGCACCTCCAACCCTCGTCTCTATTGTTATTATTTACTCTCGTTCCTCCATATCCGGTCGTTAACCCCCTCACTTGGTTATTATTTACATTATTGTGTATTGTCGGTTGGTTTTGGCGTCTACGTACCTCCCTATCTCTAATGTTTTGAAATATGTTGAGAATTTTCTCTAATTCGTTAATATCATTTATTTCTCTGGTCATAAGCGTAATTTGTACCTCCCGGGGCAGGTGTTTACTGATATGCCTCACGAATGATTTAAATGGAAGTGGAGGTTCTAAGTATTTAGCCTCGTTGTATAATCTCATAACATAAATGGTAACATTATAATTATTATGCCCTCCAAAATTACCCGGGCCCGTAATTCGACTTCTTAAAATTTCTTGATCTTCCTCCGCCCAGTATTTTCCCCAAAATGTCCGTTCAAAGTCATTGTAACATTCCCATTCGACTCTGTGGGCCTCCGCCCATGTTGCTAAACTCCCTTTAAAACATTTTATTATACGCAACAACTGCACCTCCCAACTATTGTTGTTAAATCTACTATATTCCCTGGTGCGATTTAAAAATTGCATCGGATATACCGCTCTACTCTCGCAACTAAATGATTCGAGTTCTATTTCATTATTTATATCTCGAGTAATCAATGTTCTCTCTGTAACTCTGGTTAATTTTTTATTTATTTCCCCACTTAATTCGTCTTTCACATTATTTATATTTTGTTCAATTAAATTGAATTTACTATTGTTAACACATTCAGATTGAATACGATTTTTGTTTATTGTCTTTACAGTATCATGCAATAGCTATATTTCCGTCTTATAACTAGTATTTATTTTTCTAATCTTCTTATCAGTATCAGTTTCACATCTTTGAATATTTTTATTGATTTCTTCAATTTGATTTATTGTATCAAATCTACATTCATTTATTTGAGATTCAACATTTTCAGTTACATTATGTATTTGTTTCTCAATGTAATTTGTTTTTCTGTTATTCTACTCTCCATTTCATCAATTCTATCCATACTTTTTAATGAATTACTCAATTTTTCGTTTAATACGTTAAAATTACTTTCACATCTATCATTTACGGCATTGATATCAATCTTGAGTTTGTCAAATTTATTATTCTGTACATCAAATTTACCATTTACTTCATCAAACTTGCTATCGTTTACATCAAAACGATTAGTGAAATTACTTTTTACTTCATTAATGTCCCTCGATATTGCTCGTAAAATACTCATTATATCATTATTATCGTCTTTCTTAACTGGGATAGGCGTCGATTGATTCGGTACGCCTTCCATTATTATCAACTCGGTTTCGCTTACTTCAATATTTAATTGACTTTCTGTATTTCTGTCAGTGAAGCTGACTTCATTGTTAATATTTTCACTCGTACTCATTTTGATTATTTAATGCTTACAGTACACACAAACAGATCATATATTATAACATAACCTTCATACTTACATTTATTTATATTTCCTTGATTTACCTCAAACAACCATTTTGTTCCCTTAAACAGGCCCACATTTGTATAAATAATATTCATGCAAATGTCCCCTGTTCGCGACGCCATTGTTACAGTAATTACAATTAATTATACTTTATTTATTTTACTTTGTTTACAAACGAAACTGTTGTGGCCTATGTCTGCTTTCGGACACCATCTTGTTGCCAACTTCGTAATTTACTTAACAGGTCCAGAATTCGTTTGAGCAAGTTTTAGAGAACAGAAATGGTTGATTTTTTGTAAATAACTTAATTGTTTCTCAAAAAAATCATTTTATTAAATCGAATCAAATTAATGTATTCCTCTTTTTTTTTTTAACACTGTCCGTTACTTTAGTTCTTCTATTCCAAATCATTTCATTGCATTTAACTTCCCATTTTTACGAAATATACTCTAATTATAACTGTAAATTATGACTAAAACCACCAACATTTTATATATTGACTTATTTATTTTCTACGCAAACCAGCGCCTCTTACTTTTATTATGATACACGCACACACACTCACTCACACGGTACATATTTTAGATTTCCCTTTTTGAGCTCATATTGATTTTAATTTTGAATGATTTCATTTTTTTTAATTCTGAAAAAAAAAATAAACAAAAACTCTTGGTTTACTCTCTCCGTTGTTTACTTAGCTGTTCATTTTCGGTGACCCATAATCGTCCAGTCTCTTCGCAGATTTTCTATCACTTTTCACATTTCTTCTTTCACTGTTTTTATATTGCCAAAATCTGTCATTCAATTTAAATTAATCACTATATAGTTACATCGTGGCCCAAATTACTATGTTTGTTTAAAATCGTATTTTTATGTACGGGCGCCCGCAATTTTGTTCGGGAACTTTTACGGCTGCACAGCTCGAGAGTGTAATTTGCACTGGGATGAATTGTACTGCGTTGATTTCTGAGATGGTGGGGGGTCACGTGGTCACATTACATTGTTTTAATCGTGTTATGTAGTCAAATTTGAAAGCGTTGTTGAATTCGCTCGACATTCCAAAGTGACGTAAACAAAGGTTTGGCCCTGACTTCATATTGCGCTTTGTCTAACAGGCATAGTTCAGAGTTCATGTCGCTAAAAATAGCCATCTCCTGCGCTCCGCGGACGACCTTGACATTAATACGTGCATGACGTTTATAATCCCAAATCAAATTTACAATTATTATTACAGAATTATCCCTGGGTGGGTTAGTACCGTTGCACACCTTTTTATAGTTAAGATATTTTCTTTTGATCATCTGATCAATGTTTTGTTTATTAAACTACATCGCTAATTGCTTTGAAAACAGATACTCCAAACCAAAGCATAGACCGGCATGGTGCCGCTGTCGCTGTCCATCACCGTTCACATCTTCTTCTTCTTCTTCTCCTCCTCCTCCCCCCCTCCTCCTTAGGGGTCACTCAATGAGGTTTGACGTTTGAAAATCTTAAGCTACCCCCATCCCGTCTCCTTATTGGCGGTTGATGGTCTAAAACTGAGGCACACATAAAAATATTGAATTTTATCATCAGAAACATCTATAAAAATTTCCTTTTGTGGTTATATTGTGTGTGTGTGTGTGTGTGTGTGTGTGTGTGTGTGTGCACGCGCGTGTATACATAATATATATAATATATAAATACATATATATGATCATGTATATAAAACCACGTATACACACATTTTTGGGAAACAGACGGTTGCCTCGTTTGGGGAAGGGCCACAATCTGGTTTACCCAGAGGCCCGGAATTCCTCTGGGCGGGCCTGCATACACACATGCACAGAGTAACAGAAGTTTTACACAAACACTTTATATGTTTCTTGCTATTTATCCTAATTTCATCTAAGGGCACTTTATTTCTAGCTGCCTCTCTGATCAATGCCCTCCATTTCAACTGGGGTTTTCTGCCTTTGTTATTGAACTTCATTCATCCTAACCATGAATCCTAACCATAAGTTTTCTAGTTTCTGTCTGCTGCTTCTTTCCATTGATGTAGCTCTTGTTTCTTGTTCTTTGTGAATATTTCTGTTCCTGATCGTTTCACTAATCATCTTTCTAAGTGTTTCATTTCAAATATTGTAATTACAATAACTTGTCCAATATTGTTGAGGCCCTTATATTTTTGGGGCTCTGGATATATTGTATTTGGTATTTTTTATTTGTTTCACTGTAATTTAGAAAAATTTGTGGAGTTAACTTTGGAGTTAGCTACTGCAAGTAACTGAAATTTTAAGTTGAAACATATAAAAAAATCCAGTGGCTGTTTTTATAGTATGGTAAAGAAAACTTATTGTTTTACTTAAAAGTATGTACACTTGAAAGATGCTGTTCACTTGTCACAAGGGATAATTTGGTAAATACAGAGTTCTGAACTTCATTCTGAACTACTAGGAATTGTTAAAATGTAGTTAATAACAATAATTATAGCCTTATTTGTTTATTTCTGTAGTAATACTGTTTAAATTGTCATCTTTTGATATTGTTACGACATCACAGAACAACAATACGTGTTTATCGAACGTTCCAGAGAGATCCAGAATGTAAGCGTGTGGCGTACGTGCTTGTAGACGCATTTTCTAGATGGTGCGAGAATTCACACGATCGCTCTCATTGTGTCATGGCCGCAAGCAATTACGTCATATTTTAAAGGTAATACATAGTATGTGGAATCGTCTAGATTTTCGGCGGCTATAAATACCAGTACCCAACGATGTTCAATTCAGCATAGTGGCGATATATTTACAGAGCGGTTCGAATTATAGTTGCGATATATTACTGTGTGCGTTCAACTGGTTATTAGTGAAGTGTTGCGTTTTATAATCGGGCGGTATAATTGTAATACAATTGTGTTTAATATTAGTGACATTTTATTGCTTGTGAACAATTTTTATTTGATTTGTTGTAGTAGACTGTGTTGTTAATTACAAACTATTTAACTGTAAAAATTAAAGCTGGTGATTAGTGACTTAATTGGTGTCTTGTATTTTGTTGTTTCCACTGTACCTACGACGATCGAGTAAACCGTCGTAACAGTGGTGTCAGAAGTGGGATAGAACGGAACAGTGGAAACAGTGGACACTTTGTACAAGACGAGTGTACTTCGTAATTAATCGGTAAACATGGATGGTAGTCAGATGATGGAAGCTTTACAAACACTGCTATGGCAGACACAGGAAGAAGCAGAAAAATGACAGGATGAGAAACACAGACAGGAGGTGGAAGAAGCAGAAAAACGGCAGGATGAAAAACGCAGGCAGGAAAGAGAAGAGGCTGAGGAACTTCAGAAAGCACTAATGCTAGAAACAGAAGAAAGACAAAAAGAAGAACGTAAGCAGGAGGCAGAGGAACGTAAACGTGAAGCAGGTGACATCAAAGTGTTAATTCCAGAGCAAAAGCAGATGCAAGAACATACTACAGCAGAATTGGGTCTCCTACGTGGTGACGTAGGTGAATTACGAGGTGAGCTTAACAATCAAATTACCAGAATATCTGACATAGAAGAATCCATGTCAAATAAAATAGCTGAAGTAGAAAAATCTGTCTTGAGTGTGGAAAAAGCTATGTCAAGAAAAATAGAAGACTCAATTACAAATATAAAAGAGCAAATTAGCAAGATATCTGCCATGGTTCTGAAGTGCTGAAGGGCTACTGGGCACAATGGGAATCTCTCACCTTAGAAAACGGATTGCTGAAAAGGGCTTGCGAAAGTGCAGATGGACGAGATGTGGTCATGCAGTTGATAGTTCCCCGAAGTAAAGTGCAGTCTGTTTTGAAGGAGATGCATGATGGAACATCTGGAGGCCATCTTGGCGTTATCCAAATCAGGAAGTTACCACTGTGGCAAACCAGTTAGTTCTCAACTTCTGTTCCCGTTATGTAGCCCCTATGGAAATCCATACGGATCAAGGGAGAAATTTCGAATCAGGAGTGTTTAAAGAATTATGCCATCTACTCGGGATTCGAAAGACCAGGACAACGCCTCTGCATCCTCAGTCGGACGGGATGGTTGAGAGATTCAATAGGACACTTGAGCAGCATTTTTCGAAGGTTGTTGACGAGAACCAAACAGACTGGGACCAACGTATACCACTATTCCTCATGGCGTATAGATCATCAGTACACGACACAACCGGCATGACTCCAGCAAAATTGGTGTTTGGGCGGAAGATTTGTCTTCCTGGGGACTTAATGTTCGGATCACCTGAGACTCAGTCCCAAGAGCCGCAGAACTTTTCATCGCAATTAGAAAACCAACTGCGAGAAATGAATCGCTTGGTAAGAGGACGGCTGAAGATTGCCAGTGATAAAATTAAAACTCGGTATGACATTCGCAGCAATAGTGTGGGTTTCCAAGAAGAAGATCAGGTGTGGTTGTTCAATCCAAAGTGCCGTCGTGGTCGCTCACCTAAGCTTCAGTCTAACTGGGAAGGACCCTACACTGTGAAAAAAAGAATTAACGATGTTGTTTATCGGATTCAACGGGAAGGACAGCGAAAGTTCAAGGTCGTCCACCTAGATTGCCTGTCTAAGTACTACTTCAGAGACGGTTTGCCAGTTCGGGACAAACAAGCTTAAGGAGGGGGCAGTGTTATGACAACACAGAACAATCTACTTTTTTATCGAACGTTCCAGAGAGATCCAGAATGTAAGCGTGTGGCGTACGTGCTTGTAGACGCATTTGCTAGACGGTGCAAGAATTCACACGACCGCTCTCACTGTGTCATGGCCGCAAGCAATTATGTCGTAGTTTAAAGGTAATACGTAGTATGTGGAATTGTCTAGATTTTCGGCAGCTATAAATTCCAGTACTCAACGACGTCCAGTTTAGTATTAGAGCGAATTATTGACTGTGCAGTTCGATAGTTATTATCGGCGATATTACTGTGCGGGTTCAAGTGGTCATTAGTTAAGTGTTGTGTTTTATAATCGGACGGTATATTGTAATACAATTGTGTTTAATATTAGTGACATTTTAGTGCGTGTGAACAATTTTTATTTGATTTGTTGTAGTAGACTGAGTTGTTAATTACGAACTGTTTAACTGTAAAAATTAAAGCTGGTGATTAGTGACTTAATTGGATTCTTATATTTTGTTGTTTTCCACTGTACCTACGACCGTCGTAACAATATGTTGATTCAATTTTTAAGATAAAGCATAATTTGTGTTCAGTATCTGTTATTTGTAATCAGCATGCTCTTAGAATGTCTGCCGTACTATATTGTTGTGTAGGAATATATGGTCTATCCAATTATGATTAAGCCACTTTAATCGTTACAATTCTTATTCCATATGTTATTGCAAGAGCCTACTAGTTAATGCAGATATTGAGGATAGTGTGAAATATCAGTGCAACAATACCATACACACCAGTTAGCTCTGCACGATATCTGTGGCAGGAGTTACCATTGTATACAGACTTTAGGATACAGTGCAATAATTTTTACTTATTTGTATGTATATAGGTAAACATCTCATAATTTACTGCATTATTTATTTCAAAATTCATATCATTTAATGCGGACAAATATGAAATTGTATAAATTTTTGTTGCATTTACATTTGTATTTATATTGCCAAGACCTTTATGTTGCATCGATGGAATTAATGCGGGGACCATAATATTCTATTATTGAAGAGTAGAGTTCCATTGTATTAGCAATCTTGTATAGAGATTTCACTATATTACAATGTGTAAGGACAGTTGTAAGCTGCATGTAAAATTGTTTTGTACAGGTGGTGGATATGTTCTATTTCTTTGTGTAATAATACATTTTCAGATTGTTTTGATTTTCCCTAATAAAATTATATTTATTTATTTACTTTCTGTTTATTTCATTGATTTTCCCTAATAAAATTATTTTTATTTATTTACTTTCTGTTTATTTCATTTTTGTAGGTTAAAGATTCTAAAAGGTTTTTTAAAGTTTTTAATATAGTATTGTTACTTGTATCCTCAGAGTATAGGATGCATTCTATAAATTCTAACATAAGACATAAATGTTACCATGGTACTAGCCCAATTTCATTAGTTAATCCAGATGTCACGGGTGGTTCAAAATCATTCACAGATAATTTTAGTCTATAAAATGTGTTAGAGATGTGATGAATACTTCTTGTTTTTAGTAGCATTTTTTTATTTTTTATTTTCTTCATGGATCTGTCTGTATAGATTAAGGACTATGTATGGTTGTGGTGTAAGCATGTTCTTTGTATGTAGTACAGGACTATTGTGTGCTCTTGTTCCCTGTTTTTACCCAAACTGCCATCATTAATTCACAAATTCTGGTTTTTGCAGTGATGAGCAAAGCCATGAACACACAACGCCCAATTCTGTATTCCCATGTCATATGTGGACTCAGGGACTCACTAAGAAAGGTTCAGTCCGCAATAATGGTGATGTCCTGAAGCGTTCACGCATACAAAATGTGTAAGTGTAAAACGTACTGTGTTCTTTAACAAAATTGTTTCTTGTTTGTAAAGATGATATGTAACATACTATATTTACACAGATAGGATATTAATTATATTTTATTGTTAACTTAAAAGTATGTATACTTAATCCTGTAACAAATCATAGAATTTACATGATCTAGATACAAATATGAGTATAAAAATATGCACACATTATGATTTCCTATGGTATTGTTGTTTAAGACATATTTGTTAACGGGAGGTTTGGATAACTGAAATTAATGAGTAACAAATGGAAACCCTACCACGTGCATAATGAAACTAACTTGCAGCTTCTAGTGTGTGTAGGTCATTATAAATAAAACTTGTTTTCCAATATCTTCTATACTTATTTGTAAGAAGGGATGTCAGATTATTTTTGTTAAATAAGAAATGTTCTTAGAAGTTAGTTTTTGAATCTGTAAGTCCTTGGCAGGTTTTCTGTTAGTAGTTCTGTCTATATCATACCAAAACAAATTATTTTTTTAATTTTCTTTCTTTCTGTGGCTGAGTAATTGTGGAAGCTCTTTGTGTACCTTTCAAGTGATAACCACAAGTTTAATATGGTGGGTTAACGGAAACTAAAGGTCAACACAAAAAGAAATTTGAGTTCCTATCACTAAAGAAATTATACAATCTTATATTTATAAATGTAGGGCATTATGGTTATTAATATGTAAACAAAGATTGAGTACATCAGTGTCAAATGTTTAAATCTTTTTTCTTTTCATTGCTGCTAACACAGTTAAGTGCATTTGCTAAAATATTGCCAAGCAGAAGCAGCTTCCTATTAGACGTTTTGTCATCAACATTGTGAATCTTGCTACTAAAAAGCGTCAGTCTATGTATACTGTTAACAGCTTACATTGTAATTCTGTGGAGTAGAAGAAAGTTCTGTTATATTATTCACTTTGAAAGAAGAGTAGTAAAGGAGTCAAGTGGTCAAGGAGTGGGTTCCTTCAGTTAGTAAATAAATACATATTTAACTAATTACTTTATTTTGTTTCAGAAAGTTTTAAACAATTTTTTAAACCAAATAGTATATACTTTTTGCAGTGAATTTTTATTATAAAAATTGAGATCTTTTTTTTATTCATTAGTACAGTGGAAAAGCAGAATTTTTGTGATATGAAATCTCACAAATTTTATGTGAAAGACAGAATGTTTTCCCATAGCATGCAGAAAAGTACATAGTTTCATGCATGAATTTGTGATCAATATCAGTACGTTTGAATATGAATGTATGGTCATTTATTTGATAACGGTAAAGTGGTAGACTTAGCTTCACAGAGTGATTGTTTGTTGAAAGCCAACTGTTGTATGGGTATATGTACGCCTATTTTATTAGTTTGTGATAGTTTCCTTTGGAGTATTGAAAAGTGGTTAGGAATGACATTTCTGTATTTTTTGTTCATTGTATACCATGCTTTTCAGATGCAGTTTAGTATAACACAAATTAAGCACAATTAATATTAGGTTTCAGTATTGTAGGTAGAGTAGGAGTAAATTTATCATTTGTTTTAGATTAAAATCAGTGCTTTTGTATCTCTATAATATGAATGTAACAATATTAATATATTTATATGTATGTGTATATGTTTGTAATAATATTAATAGAGTAAGTCATAACGAATATATTCAACAAATTGTTCATATGAACACACCTGCTTGTCTATAAAATGGCGTGCGTGCATGCGTGTGTGTGTGTGTGTGTGTGTGTGTATGCACGCACACATGCTCATGTAAATTACCAAGTATGTGTATGAGTGGGTGTACAAGAGAGAAAAGACAGTATATTCTGTACTTGTCCTTGATCGTAATGCATAACAGTTAAGGTCTTTTGCAAGGTCATATTCAAGTATGATTATGTCTGTAACAGAATGTTACATTACTTAAGAAATATTTTTGTGCTTTTACTTAAACTCATATTTTTGTTATAATAAATTCAAAAGAATTGCCATGGTGTGCTTAAACGTTAAGTATAAAGCATTGGTAGTGACATTAATAAATGTTTTTCTTACTATAGTCAGCAAGTAATTTCATTAACATACATCATTGGCTGTTCAGTTCTTGGCTTGGTTCTGAACAACAAGCATGCGATATACCTTGTTTGTAAAGACAACTTTTACATTATACCAATAATGTAGGTTTAAAGTAAACTTAAACTTGTGTTTGGTGTAATCAATAATAGATTGATAGATTGAATTATAGATTATGAATTTACTTCACATTTCAACGTAATTTGTGTATGCATTGATTTTCTTCTTTAGTCACACTTATTTTTGACTTAAATGTAAAAATCCAGTATTTCTTTATTAAAATGTGAACAGCCTTTTGTGGGTGTATTCAGAAGTCTTTTAATGAGTAAAAGTAATATGATGAAAACAGTAAATATCAAAAAGCATTTTGTGAAATGTACAATATACTGAACTCTGTTAGTACGTACAGTTCCATTCGTTATAAATCTCATGCATCCATTCATCCATGTAGTGCATTATTCATCCATCAATTACATATAAATTTCTTTATTGTAAACTTAATAAAATTATAAATTTACCTGGACGTTTTGAGTACATTTAGATATCTGTTGGCGACTGGTATTATAGTATATGTAGCATTACCAATTCACTGTACAGAACAAGTGTGAGTTCTACACTTTTTTTATGTTACAAAGTAACTGGCACCGTAGAGCTGTAGAGTTTATGAATTGTGACATTTTCTAATCAATGTGTGCTCGATCACTATGGAAAAAACTTATGAACAATAAAAACTAATTAAAGTCTGGAAAACTATCAAAACCATACGCCTACAAAATATATATAGTACATTGCATGTAAACCAAATGTCCACTCTTTTATGTACTTTGTCTGTCAGAGGCATGCTGCAAGATCATGGTACTCTAAAACTTCATATAGATTTTTCTTTCTCTAAGACCAAAAAATGTTCTTCCACCAGTGGGTTGTCATAAACAAGTGGACACAGAATTCTGTTTTTCTGAGTGAATGGTTGAGTAGATTGTTCTCCATGTCTTCAGTTTTTTAACACTCTTTTAAGATATATATTTTTCCCATGTACAGCTAAT
The DNA here is from genome assembly GCA_034769895.1 of Magicicada septendecula. NCBI lineage: Eukaryota > Metazoa > Arthropoda > Insecta > Hemiptera > Cicadidae > Magicicada > Magicicada septendecula. The sequence continues at coordinate 58,853,441 of CM068376.1, forward strand.
TACATTATAAGTAGTTATGCAGTCTTAATAAAACAGTCCAGCTTCTCTTGTTAAAATCATCAACAATACATTTTTACAAGGTGTTGTCAGTAAATATTTACAAGTCAGTAAAACAAATAGTAATAGTAATGGCGTGTCCATATTTTATCACATTGATGTCTTACATATCTCAGGACATTTACTGGTAAAAATAAAATAATGCATCTGTTGAAATCAATATGTATATATAAAGTACAAATAATTGTTATTATGACATAAAGAGTTAACGCCCAATGAGTTATGGAATTAAACAGTTAAGAGTTAAGAGGAGCTGATATAGTAAGACATTTAGATAGAATGGGTGACAGTGAAGAGATTTTTTTATTGGAGACCAATATAAAAAAAGACTCAAAAAGAGATTGTAAGATGATAATGAAGAAGTGTGTATTGAAAAAAAAGAGTAGAATGGATGCAAAAAGCCAGAAACTAACACAGGGTTGTAATTTCCATTTGAAGAAGATAAAGAAGAAGATGATTATTATATTTAGACAATAGACAATATTTGGCCACAGAAAATTCTTTTTTTCATTTAAGTTTCTCCTGGCTGATAGACCCATTCACAGATTAGGCAGTAGAGAAGTTGCAAATTACTTTTATCAAATACAAATATGTTTGTTGTATGGAGTGGTGGATATTCAAGACGATCTAGGCAATCTCAGACAGACCAGAAATTTTGTCTGTAAAAATAAACAGTAGTCATATTTATTTAATTTCATCTTATATAACACCAGTAAGTCTAATCCACATTAGTCATTTTGGTTTGCATTTTTCTTTGTTAACCCTTTCAGTGCCACGGGCCGACCATATCGGCCCAACGGTACTCGCTAAAAGTCCCAGGGCCGATTTGAACGGCTAGCAAGTTTCTCGATGGTGTAGTTCAGTTATTTGCTAACAGATAGCGTTGATATTTATACCGTTGAAAAGGTGCATTCTTTGTGTATATAGCATGAAACTTTTGTCTTTTTTATCCAAGAGGTTTTGGTTTAACCTGAGATTGAATTGTCTGTGTCCACGTGTTGTTTATGTTAGGTTATGTTTGTGTCGTGCGTGCTGTGTGTTACCGTCGTGTTTTGTACCGGTAATATTTATTTAAAAACAATTGTATTTTTGCGGGAAGATGAAATAAAACAATTAATTAATTGTAGCGACAGTGAAAATGATTTATCAAGTGACAATAAGAATGATTTTGAGGATAACGAAGTACAAAACAGTGTTAGTGATAATTTTAACCAAACAACTCATGAGCCTTTGTATTTCATAAGTTTTCATAATTTTAATGAGTGTTATAAATAATTTTATATTTATTTATATATTTATAAATATATATATAAAATAAATTTCATAAGTGTTAATGAACATCAGAAGTGAAATACCATAATCAGCGGTACAGTACGTTTTTGGGGATAGTAGTATAATTTATAAAAAAACTATTAAAAAATAAGTTTATGACTAATATATTTAAATTGTATATGGATTTGTTAGGAATATTGTGGACTTCATGAATTTAAAGTTTTCTTTTGTTAAATTTACTAGTTTTATACATATTTTTTGTGTGAAAAATACAATTTTATAATTTGTGTTAAGTAAAATTTATAAAAAAACTTTTTAAAAATAGAGTTATAAAAACCAAATGGAAAAATAACTTCAGCATATGGAATATACATCTGTATTTAAGGGATGTTGAAAATTTCAATTATTTATCTTTAATATTAAATTTTTTATGTAATTTTAAGTGAACACATGTTGTAAAATGAGAAAATCGCTTGGCACTTTAGGACTGCACTAGGCAGAACCGGTTGGCACTGAAAGGGTTAAATAATTTTGGAAGCAGAAACAAATGGTAAGCAAGGCCATGTGTCAACACTTAGAAAGGACAGCAGAGTGCATGAGCTAAGCAGTTGTGATACTTTCCCTATATTGTCAGTGCATGGTGTGGAGGTCCAGTGTCCATCTCTATGTGTAGAGAATCCATGAGCAAAGTATAGTGTATATACATTGTCACCGGACAAAAGGCTTGCCGCATGACAAATGGCGCCAATCGTACAGACTATCGTTTTTGGTGGCCCTAAAAAGGACCTTGTGGCGAGAAAGCTGATGTTGGTCGTGCCGCGCTGAGATGTTCGGCGGCTGCGCCCGCTGATCGTGGCATACTGCAGTCCTCTTCTTCTTCCGGCACCGGTTGTAGAGTCGGCTGCCGGCCCAGCGAAATCCATCGCTGGCACGGAACTGGAGGGCGAAGACGCAAGAACGCCGGTTCTATTCTTCGGCTGTTCCTTCCGGCTGACTCCGCGCCGATGTCGTCCGAGAGAGGAGAGGAGATGAAGTGCGTCCAATGGCGTGGCGATGAAGAGTGCGTACAATTTTCTGCCGGCCCGGGTTTTATTAACTAACCGGCATCGCTGATTGGCTAGCTCCGAACACGAAGTTGGTCACGTCTCGGCGGCTGCTGATGCCGGATTGGCTCGCTCCGAGCACGTAGTTGGTCACGTCTCGGCCGCTGGTAACGGAGAGCAGATGTTCGCATACCGCTGCCGTCACAACATGTTGTGTTCTTTTGTGCAATTCAGTAGTCCATGAATCATGAAATGTTATATTTATTGTTTAAATGAATATATACTGAACTTCTACAGATATTTTATTTGTTAATTAGGCTCATTTATCATGTTCAATTAGGCTCAATTATCGGGCAATGTAATGTCATACTGTCCCACAATTTTTGGATTTTTTGTTTATTTTTAAAATTTGCCATAGCAAACTGTCCTGTTTGCTGCTACAGAATCTAATCATGTAATGAATTTAAAAATGATTCTTTTGGTAGTAGTGAAAAACTAAAAATCATGAATAAAGGTCATCAGTGCCCAAAATTATTGAATTTGGGGGGGGGATAAGAGATTACCTACTGCTCAAGTCCACCCGCCGCTAGTATTTGGGGAGGAGGTGTAGGGATTACTCATTGCTTGAGTTCAACCTGCACCACTGCTATGTACATCTTATGTTTCGCTGTACTTGATATAATAATTTCTCGTACATGTCCAAGAAAATACATTTTCTTTTAAGATGTTTTTCATTTCCTAAGAATTAGAAACATTCTACAATATCTAGACTGAATACTGAATACTCCGCACAACCTGACCATGTTTTCCTTCTTAAATCCTTGCATGGCATTTCTCCTTTTTTTTACAGTCAAAAAGTTTGAACACTTTTTTAATTTCCCATGTTTGTCTTTCACCTGTCTCTGGAATTGATGTATCTTCCTGGTCGGCTTGAAGATGGTCCTCACGCCCCGCCAATTCAGCAGTCTGCTAATGTGGTCCATGACCACGTGGAATGTAGGGCAAGACTGAGAAGCTAACCGTCTCTTGTGACACCGACTCCACCGCCTGGCAGATCTCAGCCAGACTGTATGTCTCACTTCCCCGATGGAATAACCATTTAAGTGGTACTTCTAAGGGCTGACATATAGTTTACCTCAGTACTGGGATTAATTGGCAAATAACTGCCAAAATATCTCTGACACTGAAGGCCTCCGATGATGGAGCCGAAACATTTCTCATTAACAACTTTCGACTATGGCCTAATAGCCTGACTATAGCTAATATGAACAATTTTGACCCCAGCCAAGAGAGCTTAAGATCTAATTAATATTTTCTTGCTACCAGATATCAAATTTATGTTGGCAGCTATTTTATCAGGTTGGTATTATTATTATTATTTTCTTATATATAAAAAGTGCTCTAAAAAATTTTGGATTTAAAATTTACTGAAAACATAGAACTAAATGTGTAAGGTATTAAATCTATTGTTGGATAACCCTAATTATGGTCAGGAAAGCATGGGACTAGGTAATACAGACATAATTACTAATCCCAAATGTATAGAAAGACTTTCAACCTGCAACAGGGTCATTATTTCTGTGAAATCTTCAAGAAATATGAACCAAATTGTATACCAGAAAATGGTGACCATAGATGGTATTATTAGTTTCAGATGGTTTCACCACTGATTCGATACTGTGATTTACTTTCTTTATTTTAACATGAAGATTGAAATAAAAGAAACATTGCCTATTATTGAAAAAGTGAGAAAAATTTTAATGTTTTTCATATACAAATATCATCGCAAAAAACGACCCTCTTTGAATGTATTTATATTTTTTGAATGCATTAATTAATTTGCTGAAAAATGCTTGTATATTATTATTATTATTATTATTATTATTGTCTGTGTTTTTATTTGACTTTAATAAGAAATAACAAAGAAAACAAGAAAAAAGAAAAACCGTCCAAAAAAGAGGTCTGTTACCACTAAACAACTACAAGGTGTAGCATCAAATTTTTGTTTGAGTATGAACAAATTCAAGTGTATTTGAAAGTTCAAAAATAATTTCAAATCAGAAGTTGCAGTAATAATGTTACAAACTTGTGTTTTCACAATATTTCTATAACTAATAAGCAATATAAGTAAGAAATGTGCATTTAGATTTAAGCAGATTTAAGTAAATTAACATAATGTACAAAATAATATTGTCGTAATAAACATTACCATAATTACGAATATCTAATTGTGTGTGTATGGGCACGCACGCGCATGTGTTACTTACACAGTACACATATTTAGTTTATCTAAATCAAACAATAAATTAGTTTATACCCATGTACATGAATCTTGATGTTTACATTAAGTAAAATGTTGAAATGTTGACACAAAATATTTAACGTATGTTCCGTTTGTCACATAATAGTTGTCACCTAATCCAAACAGGGTGAACAGTTTTCCTATAACGTTTGGTGAACATTTGACATACTTAACATGGTAACCTTATATGGTTAAGTAAAGACAACATTATTATTGATTGATTTGTATGGCTTTTAAACCAACATTGAGGAATAGTTATGAGGCAGACAGGCTTCTTGAATATATTCTTCTTTCATATTTTTTCGTGTGTATTTTATTGCCAAGGTTTATACACATGTAGAAACATTTGATTTTATAGGGCAGTACATTATACATACTATCATGTTATGAATTATAATCTTTATGTGAATGTGTGCACATGTGCGTGTGTGTGATACTTATTTTAAATAACAGTTAGAATTCTTGAAAAAAGTTTACATGTTTAAAGACATTTGTGTACCATAATAAAATTTGGCAACTGCATCACACTCACATATAATCAGTCCTTACAGTCGTGTATCACTTTAGATAGATTTAGTTATGTTTTGTGTGTAGCGTGCTATAATACTTTCTAACTTTCTGTGCAGCTGTTTATAATCTGTCGTATAAAAATTTGTTATTAAATAACGTGATATGATAATATTTTAGTAACGAACTCCTAGGATGTAAACATTAAAAATATATCTCGTAACTGTATAATCGACAACATTAATACTATTTATTAAATTGAAATTTAGTTTTACCTGTGTCATTGTTTCCCCTTTTCCCAGAAATTTTTCATCATATAATGACTAGACGTTTTGACTGAGTTTGATGTATATCACATTAATTCGTAGTTCACAGTAACAGAACCCTCTCTCCATCAGAATACGTCTGTTATTTTTTCAGGTTTTAAATCTTAACAGAAATAGTATCTGCATTGGAAGTTAGGTCAATCATAATTAAAACTGCCAGTAAGTTCAGACACGAGTAAATTTGGGTGTATGGATTTAATGGGGAAAAAAGATCAGTAAAGATGATATTTTTGTTATTTCCACAAGTCATAAACTGCAGTTAACTATTTATATTTATAAACCATGACTATTAGTGACTTGACTATGTTCAAACAAATTTCTATAAGTTGTTGAGAACAATAGACAGGCTACCTGTCCTCGTTCTCTGCTGTCTGAACAAACAGCAGATTCTTCATGAACAAACCGGGAGTTTATGATGTTCTCACCAGTACTCTCAACCATCTTACCCTCGTAGTTGCAGTAAAAAAATGTAAATAAAATAAAACTATTAAGTGACATTATCTCTTCTCATTTTTCATTCACCTTCATTTGGATTGTTCTTTAATACCATCTCTTCTGAGTAATTCACCTCACAGATTTAATGTTTTTCACTGAATAAATGTCGGTAGACAGTTTGTAGAGATGTTTATAGAGGTATCTTAGTATCAAGATGCTTGCTCATGACAATCTGAAATCTGCATCGTCTTGCAGTAGGAGGCAGTTTTCAAACTTTTGATCACTTCTGGCAAAATATATTGATGGTTAGAGTTCAAAATTTTAATCGCATTAGGAATGATAACAAATTCTGTTGACTTTATTTTATACAGTTTAATTTTTAATAGGCATGCTTAGCTAATGTTCTTTCGACTTCTTCAGATTCCCATTGTTTGAAATTTGAGTCTCAAGATTGTAAGCTGTGTGTTAACCTAATTGTCTGTAATGGTTGGGGGTCATACTCTATCTATAGTTGTTTAAAGTGATTAAGTTTTAAACTGGTAACTGGCATAGCTACTTTATTGTTCCACTCATTTGTTTTAAGCTCAAATAAAAGCTATTGCTGAAATGTGTATACTAAGAAGATTATATGTTAGCTGTTACAGAAAAAATAAATAAATAAGAAATTTTAAGGAATTCAAACAAAAAGCATTTTGTCCAGAAAAGATCACTTTCTTTAAAATTCATATTTTATTTTATGCATGTTATTCGTAATAGTGAGAGAGGGAAAGACCTTTAAGCATGTTAAATAAAGGAAGTCAGAACTCGTATACCTAAGAGTTAATTGACTAGTTTTTAAACATCTATTATAAAAAAATTAAATGTAGGAAAATGATAATGATTAAAAAAACATTTATAAGTGAATCAGAAACAAAATTTATATCATTCAATTACAGTTCAAATTCAGACTCTTGTTTTCATTAACAAATGTGAAATTAATTGTTCAGTGAATCTGAGCAATTTTATTCGTGATTGCTTGAATGTACAGTGGAAATCGTTTAACGCGAAAACGGTTACCACAAAATATCGGTTAACACGAAATACCACTCGGGTACCGATCGCCATTTGTTATGTACAGTGTATTATTTGTACGGTTAACACGAAAGGTTTACCTGAAAAATATCGGTTAACACGAAAAATTTTTGTTAAAAATAATTTTTTGTTGGCTGGCTTTTAAGTAACTGCATACAAAATAAAGCCACACAAGTACGCTCAAAAGCTTGTTTTCGATGTAACTGAATCCATTCTTCATCTCTAAAAGAGAAAGAGCAGGTAGTGACCATAGTTTGTTTTGTCTACCTGTTTTGTTTTGTCTTCAGTACCAAGTTCTATTTACAGTACGTACTGTATACAGTGTACCGTTATTTACGAGAAACCATAGCCTCTCCTTCAGCACCAAATGTGTTGTTCATTGACCGCAAATAAACCGTTATCGCTTACATTAACTACCTACTCTATAGGGTGTGGTGAGTTCAGTTCAGTTGTATTCTGTGCGTGTACAGCGGTGGTAAAGTTTGCGGTATGGTACCGATAACATTTTATTGTAAAAAATTTACTCAGTTGTGAGGATTAACTGTTTACTTTTTTACTGTACAAACTTCTTGGTCTTTTACAGCCAGTTAAGTGATGTTAAGTGTGTGACGTGTACGTGTTAAGTGAAGTTACGCTTTCGTAAATTTCGTTTTTGCAGTCCGGATGTAAAATGGAGAAGAAAGTGCGTAAACAAAGTGCCCCTCTCTTTAGAAAAAAAAGTTGAACTCCTCCAAGCTGTTAATGAGGGTATTCGAACTAAAACAGAAATCTGTAAAACATTCGGTATACCAAACTCGACGTTATCCACGATTATAAAAAATAGAGATAAAACTTTAGAACTGTATGAGTCGGGCAAGTTTGAACCAGGCAGAAAACGTTTCCGTAAGGCAAACCATGAAAACTTAGAGGCTGCTCTTCTTGTTTGGTTTAAGCAAGCAAGATCACAAGATGCTCCTATTTCTGGACCACTACTGATGGAGAAATGAACTTAAATTTCACTGCAAATCCTGGCTGGCTAGAAAGGTTTAAAAAACGAAATGGCATAACCTTTTAAAACATCTGTGGCGAATCAAGACAGGTGTCACAAGAAATGACATCATCGTGGTTGCAATCTACGCTGCCTGCAATTTTAAAAGACTATCCACGTAAGGATATTTTCAACGCCGATGAAACAGGACTATTTTTCCGTTGTATGCCCGATAAAACACTTTCATTCAAAGGGGAGCAGTGCTCTGGTGGTAAAAAGTCCAAAGAGAGAGTGACAGTGATGGTAGGTTGCAATACTGATGGGTCAGAAAAACTTCCGTTACTTGTTATAGGAAAAAGTTTAAAGCCGCGCTGTTTTAAAAATGTTAAAAAGTTGCCAGTAGAATATAGAGCTAACAAACGAGCGTGGATGACGTCTAAAATTTTTACCGAATGGCTGGTTTCGTTAGAAAAACATTTCACTTCTCAGAAGAGGAAAATTGTGTTAATTATTGACAACTGTCCTGCCCACCCATGTGACCTAAAATTTATGGCAATTAAACTTGTTTTTCTACCACCGAACACGACTAGTGTCCTACAACCTTGTGATCAAGGTATTATTCAAAATTTAAAATTTCAGTACAGAAAGTTACTTCTGCGGAAATACTTGGCCACTATTGAGGGGAAAAAAGATTTATGTAAATGTTCTGGATGCTTGTAACTTGTTAAGAACAGCGTGGAACCTCGTGACGCCTACAACAATTCAAAATTGTTTCGCTCATGCTCGATTCATTTTGAATTCAGAAACTGAACAACCTGAAGAAAATGAAATTGCTCCTACACTATCTGAAATGTTTAATCGTGTGTCATCTGTATTAAATGTTTCAATTTCTCTAAATGAGTACGTGACTGTCGACGAGAACGTAACTACGGCTCCCGTATTAACAGATACCGATATCGTGGAAACAGTACAAGTTGACAACTGTGAAGGTGATGATAGTGACGACGAACTTGACACGGAAAACGATAGTGAAAATGTCCCTACCGCTACCGATATGCTTTCGTTGCTGAGCCGTGTTCGTCGATATTTTGAAGCCAACTCGGAAGGTGAAATGTTTGAACACGTTGATAAATTAGAACAATTTGTTGAAAATAAAATAGTGCAAAATTGTGTGCAAAAGAAAATAACGGATTATTTTAAATAAAGATAAACACGAAAACTATGGTAAAGTTGAAAGACATACAGTAGTCTATAAGAAAACCTAAATCATAGGACTAAATTTAGAACAGCTAATAATAATTTTAAGGAAAATTAATAATAATAAACCATGAGGATAAATAAAAGGTTGTATTTGTTGCATTTTACTAGACAGTACAATAAATAATCTACAGTACACTATTTGTTCATTTCCTCACTTTGTTTCACTTTTTGTTCGCTTAACGCGAAATTCGGTTTACACGAAAAAAATAACTGGTCCCCGTCATGTCGTGTTAACCGATTTCCACTGTATATGTGCCCATGAGTCGGGTGGTTTTTGTAAGTTTATATATCAGATTTGTACAAAGGCTTGCATTTGTGTAATATTTACGTACTAACAGATTTAAGTTTCAATTTAATGCCATTGCATGTTGTCTTTAACTAAGAAAGAGAATTAGTAATTGTACTGTATACAAGTAGACTATAATGGATGTTTCACAGTCCATTTATTTGCTGTAATTAAAAATAGCGTAATCTGTTTCTTTGAGAAAACTAAGGGTTGCTACAGTCTTTGATATTGTTAAAGTTGGCCCCAGATGTATACAAATTATTGTATATCTGACTGTGTTTATGCAGAGTACATTTAACGTATGGGAGTATATTTAACATAGTAATGTATAACACTCTTTGATTTTGATTTTTAGATATGAACTGTCACAGGACCTGCTGGATAAGCAGATAGAAATGTTGGAGAGAAAGTATGGAGGCGTTAAAGCACGAAATGCTGCTCTAACAATACAGCGTGCTTTCAGACACTATACACTGCTAAAGAAATTTGCAGCAATCACTGCCATGGCAAAAGCAGAGAAACGTTTAAGCCGACGTATGGTAGGATTTCCTGAGATCTCAAGTGACAGCCATTCACACCGTTTAGAATTAGATCGCTATCTTCCACCAGGGCCTCCATCAATGCCGCTTCGATCAATGTCTATGAGGGAGAGAAGAAGTGGTAGTGGTGATTCTGTACCGTTGTCTTCTCCCACACCAGGAACCGTTCTACCTCGGTCACATTCTGGCCGTTGTGATTTAAACTACTATTGTGATAATTCTCACAGTTTATATTATCCTCAGCAGGATTCATACATTGAAACAAATAAGGTGCGTCAGTTAATAGCATGTTAAGTACATATCAATTAAGTATGTGTAACTTGTGCATGGTCAGTTGTTAGTTGCTACTTACTAGTTATAAGTACTCTTTAGCATTAGTTTATGTTCAAGTGAGTCTGAGTTGATAATTTATTTTTAACACTGTATCAGAGAACGCTAAGTGTATCACCATTCACTCCTCCTTCTACTGTAATTCACATATTATTGCAACTCTTTCTTTCCTAAAAAAAATGTAACATAAAATTTCAGTTTACCATTGTAACTTATACTAATATATATTTATGACCATAATAAAGCGACCCATATTGCCCATTCACTCATTCACACAAAAAACCCCCTTTTATATGATTGCTTTATGTCCCCTTTTTATATGTGATCAATTTTGATTTAGATACATTTTACAGTTTACCGTAGCGTCCCCGTTGACTGCATGGCGCGTCACACACACTATTCCCTTCGTGGTAAAAAATATTGTTCCACTGGTTTCGGAAACCGCACTTAATTACTGTTTGAGACTACTTTACTTTGATTTTACACTATTGATTTATGCATACTGTTATGGTCGGCCGACTTTTAAAATTGTCCGGACAGATAAGTTTAGTTTGACCACGCGTGGCCGATATTGTTAGTCGACTGGGCGGCAAACTTTATCTGTTTGTACGCTTTTTATTAAAACACTTGAATAGATAGGCCGACTAATTATTACGGCCTATCTTACACTCCCGAGGCCACTGTTTTACTGTTTCCGGCACTTTATGCTACTGCTGGCTATCTGCTCTTCACTCTCTGATGACAGACTGCAGACTGTATTTCACAAAAAGCCTGCTGCTGGGGTGGTTACGCAATACGTCTGTACAATTGTTTTGGCTAACACTGTGCATTGCTGTACTGATGCTCCCCACAGGTGAAGTCTGGCACTTTGAAAAATGATTGAATTGCTGATTTGAATTAATATAAAATTAAACTGGGGTGGCTCACATATATGAAGTGAATTGTACAATTTTACTTAGATCAGAGCCAAAATTAATAAAAAATAAAAAACCTCCTAATTTGCCCCATTACAATACCCCCCCCCAATGAGAAATCTTCTGTCGAAACAGAAGAAATCTGATTGCTAAACCCCTAAGAGGACCGGTGAGGATATGGTGCCAACAACCCCCATTTATTCTTATACCTCATGGGTAAACAACCCCCCTGGCTCGGCGACTATGGACGCATCTGAACGAGATCACTGGACTTCTCTGTGCGAGATCCCAACACCGAAAAATCGAACAGACACGCACCACAGCGCACCTCACCTTCTAACATGTTTCCCCAAAAAATCCAAATCCCTGGCTTATATCATGCCAGATCCTCAGCCGATATGTTCCCCCTTACATGCAAACTGGGTCGCCTTTGGCAAATACTGGGCGCATACATATACACCTATAATATTTTTTAAACAAACTCATCATTTAAAATTTAAGTTCAAAATCAGATTGTATCAAAACAAAACAAAATCTCTTATCTGAATGGATTAAATCTCTTTGGTATTATTACTGAAAAAAAAAATAAATAAATTGAATATTTAATTAAAACATGAACTGCCTTATCTTAGCATTTGATTATACATATATCCTAAACAATATAATTCAATAACGCTATTAATACGCATAAACAATAATACAATCATAATTATTACAAACATCAATTTGATGGCAGGCACCAAAACTTTTTTTTTTCTTTACCCCCCTTTTAATCCCTTAACCCCTAATACCCATTACATTCTACTGTGTGCAGCACTGGACTTCTTGGCCCTCGCAGACCTCAATCTAGCCGTAATCACATCTCCCTCGTGACCTGTAACTGGGTCACCGCCCATCCACACTCACTATTACCCCCCCTAGACTGTAGCGTCTAGTTGCTTTCACAAGGACTGATGCGGAAGGGGTGGACATTTTTTTCTTTTATTCCACCCCCATCCTTGCTTCGGCGTTACAATAAAATTCGGTATTACACCTAGTATTCTTGATTTATACACGCCTAATGGACTACCACCCCTATCTGGGTGAAAATAGCCCTGTTCCAAAATTTGGTAGATTCCCCCAAAAAATAACCCCCCTACTAAGTCTAACAAACCACCAGGTTAACAAAATAAAACAAACCACAAGCCGGTTATATCAAGTGAAATTTATGATTTGCCACAATTAACTACTTTCACGGTCATGATCCGGTGAGGTCATGGCCGCACTTAGGTGGAGAATCTACAGTTAAAACATAAAATATGGATTGACAATTTATAAAAGTTACTTGAACAGTTATGTACACGTCTAATTTTCCCAAACACCATCTCATCTTAAACGTTCTTTCAGTTTTTTAATTTAAATAAATCACATCAATTAGTATTTAATTTATACTTCCAGTTTGAAAATGAAATTAAGTTCATTATTACAAGTTCATTATTAAAAATCATCTTCTCCATTAATTTAACTATCAAATTAATTGAATTCTATTTAATTTCTCAAACTCTAAGTTACAGTAATTTCCTCATTATTATTTTGTCTGACAAAAATTAACTTCAATTCTTTTATGTCACAATAAGGTTTTGCTCAAGATACTGATTCATCAAGCTACAACAGTTAGCAGCTTCAACACTTGGCTGTAGACATTAGTCAAAACATTCAACACACCTGTTTACATAAACAGTCGTCTGCCAGACGTGTTATAAACACTCTCAGTTTCAACATTCATAGTTACGTCATATACTGACACATATACTTACTTCAGTTATTTGGTTTTCATAAATCTTTTAATATTAACATATTTGTCAAAGTCTATTTATTACGGTTCAAACCAAATATAATTCTAATTCACCTTTCAGTTATTATTACTTTTTGATTACAATTTCTATTTAATACCATTATCTCAATTCATTTTTTATTATTGAATCCAAATTTTTTCACACCTGTAAACCTTTTATTCTATCTAATTGGTATTAGAAGCTTTATACTTACAGTACATTATTCATCTACTGACCTGAACACAAAATACACACCACACACACAGATACACACACACACACACACACACCAATATCTCCACGTAGCCTCTGAAACATTTAACAACAATGTTATTTCATACAAACAATTTAACATTTATTTATTAATATCAAATCTCATAAAACAATTTAAATCCATTAGAAAATTTAATTATACAACCTTTAAATTAATCAGAATATTTAAACATCTCAAATTGTTTTAATTAAATTAATTATTGAAAACACAACATTTTAGTTACTTTCACCCATTGCAATAACTACAATTCAGTCATTATCTTCTTCCAAATTGTTTTTGTTATTTATTTAAGCTGCAAAATATTAATATTATTATTATCATCACAACAATTTCTACTACATACATACATTGTTTATCTAACATTTTATAATACATACAGTTAATTTCACTAAACATGTATTTACAATTCTTCAGCATTAATTATTCAGTTATATCACACGTCAATGTCCAAGGTTGCGAGGTCAAAACCAGTAAACAAACTATTTAAAATTGTCCATTTGTGAATTTAAGGCTCAACCTCCATCGTCAAAATTTAGCCTGGGTTTCAAATAACAATTTTCAATTTTATTTGCATTCCACATACGGCTATCTTGTGTATAGTAACCATAAAATTTCAGTTTATTCATTTTACCATAATAATCATATACCAGGTCAACATTATTTATTTCTGTCCAGTCTCCATTAGTAATTATATTCATTATCAAGTCAGTTATTTTTTCATCATAAAGTAAATTATTATTATTTAAACATGTATCATCAAAATAATCTTCACTCTCTATTTTAACAGGTAAATATTTCATATCATTTAACATCTCTTTCAACTCATTATAATCTCTCTTTGGTTTATATAATTCTATCTCTTTCTCAACACACAACTCTCCACCTAAATCTCTCTCATCAAAACACCATCTCGCACTTTCAACCCCATTCCACACAGAGGGTATTAATTTATACAAAAAAGGGATATAACTCAAATCTTCCATTAAATAGGGTCTCTTGCCCTCCAATAATAACATTTTTGAACACTCTGGTTCATCACAAATAAGGGGAAAATTTACCCTCTGCCCTACACATTCATCTACTCCCTCTTTCCATTCTTTTTCTAATTCAACAACACTAATTATTACTTCGTTACAGCATATAACGCTCTCTTTCTCACTCACTATTTCATTATCGACTTTCAACGTATCACTCTCTGATACCACCCTTTCAATCGCATTATCATTGTTAACATTTGTTATCTTACTCTCTACTACCACATTTTTAGTCATGTTCTCATTTTCGACCTTATTGTTATCACTTGTTAATTTCTTACTGTCATTATTACTCTTACTACTGATCTGTTCTTCTACTGACTCTACTATTTTCTCAATATCTTGTTTCAGTTCGTTACAACTATTTTCGTATTTCATTTTTACTTCATCAATGTCAAATTTAAGTACATCAAATTTACAATTAAATTCACTTTTAATTTCGGTCTTAATTTCATCAAAACGATTATTTAATTCGTTAAATTTGTCATTCTGTACATCTAATTTCTCCTTGACACTACTTTTAAATTCATGCATTTCGTTTTTCTGTTCATCGAATTTTGTATTGAAATCGCTATTGTTCATATCAAATCTATTGTTAATTAGATCAAATAAGTCATTTAATGACAACTCTTTTCCTCTTGTTTTAATTGTTGCGGGAGTAGAAATCACTCCCGGCGTACTAATTCCAAATTTTTCTACATTACGGTCATCTATTGATAGTGACTGTTTGAATACCTGAGTCAGCATTTGTTTGACTCTCTGTTTGACTGTCAGAGAAGCTGACTTCACTATTGTCTGCCATTTTTATATTGTAAATTTACTACTTTTAATTTACATATACTGCTCTTGGACTTATTTCTACAACATCTTATATTTACTCTAACCTTAACTCATTGTCTTACGTAATTTATGTAATTTTTTCCGTATCGTTATTCAACCTTCAACCATACTTGTATTCGCTTTTAGGTGCCGATTTATAATTATTTTACAAATCGAGTCTCTGTTCGCAGCGCCAACTGTGTTAACTCGTTTTTTATTACCTTTAATTATTAAATTTTTATTAATTTTATATCTTACCTCTTACGCCAAGGTCCGTTGCACGAAACTGCGAAATACGAATATGACCTTCAGGTTATCTGAATAACGTACTCAACTCGCTTTTCAATTGAAACAAATCTAATTTAATTGCATTTGTTACTTTCTTTTAAATACACCATTCACTCCTCCTTCTACTGTAATTCACATATTATTGCAACTCTTTCTTTCTTAAAAAAAAATGTAACATAAAATTTCAGTTTACCATTGTAACTTATACTAATATATATTTATGACCATAATAAAGCGACCCATATTGCCCATTCACTCATTCACACAAAAAACCCCCTTTTATATGATTACTTTATGTCCCCTTTTTATATGTGATCAATTTTGATTTAGATACATTTTACAGTTTACCGTAGCGTCCCCGTTGACTGCATGGCGCGTCACACACACTATTCCCTTCGTGGTAAAAAATATTGTTCCACTGGTTTCGGAAACCGCACTTAATTACTGTTTGAGACTACTTTACTTTGATTTTACACTATTGATTTATGCATACTGTTATGGTCGGCCGACTTTTAAAATTGTCCGGACAGATAAGTTTAGTTTGACCACGCGTGGCCGATATTGTTAGTCGACTGGGCAGCAAACTTTATCTGTTTGTACGCTTTTTATTAAAACACTTGAATAGATAGGCAGACTAATTATTACGGCCTATCTTACACTCCCGAGGCCACTGTTTTACTGTTTCCGGCACTTTATGCTACTGCTGGCTATCTGCTCTTCACTCTCTGATGACAGACTGCAGACTGTATTTCACAAAAAGCCTGCTGCTGGGGTGGTTACGCAATACGTCTGTACAATTGTTTTGGCTAACACTGTGCATTGCTGTACTGAGACTCCCCACAGGTGAAGTCTGGCACTTTGAAAAATGATTGAATTGCTGATTTGAATTAATATAAAATTAAACTGGGGTGGCTCACATATATGAAGTGAATTGTACAATTTTACTTAGATCAGAGCCAAAATTAATAAAAAATAAAAAACCTCCTAATTCGCCCCATTACAGCTCTCAACAAAGCCTTTTGGTGTTTCCACCATCTTCAGGTGTTAAACGATAATTTGGAAACACTGAAAGGCCTCATCAGTGGAAACACCAAAAGGCCTCGTAGAGAGCGAAGCAGCTAGTAGTTTTGCAATAAGTGGTGACAAAGTTGGTGTAAAATGCAAATATTTTCAAAGTTTTGTTGTTGTGAAATCTTACATTTTTATTCACATATGCAGGTAAATCTATATTTTAACATAAGATCATAAAAATTATATATTTTAGATTGTTTCCCTACTTCTTCAAAAACGTTAGTTAGAACATTATCGAGATGTTAGAAAGAGATGATTCCTATGTGACAGAGATTTCCCTAATGGTTATGTCCTCTCTGATAGTAATTCACTATAGCTTTATCATTTTTTCTAGTTTTTATTTTGTGATCAAATGCTATTTTGTTGGTTGTGTTGGAAACTGCATTTTGTTTGTTGTAAGATGAAACCGAAAACGTCAAATGTTGTAAAATATATAAGTCAGATACACAGACAGGCCTTGTGTTCAGTGATGAGCCAGTAGCAACGGACTTTGCTAGTACTATGAATTTCGAGGCACACATTACTTTGTTTACTTAGTCGAACCTTTCTTGCAGCATATACTCTCGTATCAATCTATTTTGTTGGTTCTACGTAAAATTTCTTAGCACGTATTTTCAAGCTTTTAGCTCACATTGTCAGATTTGTTTTGAATAAATCCATAAATATTTTTGACAATTTGATGAAATAAAAATCTTAGCCCAATCCATTATAAATGATAAATCTTGATGACATGGTTCATTGTCAAATCATTTTTCAAGCCAGTCCTTAAATTGCAATTTCAGTTCTAGCATTTTCAAGGTTCAGTAGACTTCAGAATGATTTACCAATTCAAGTACAACATCTGAGTTGCACGTTTACAGTAGAATACCAACTAGCATTTATGTGTTAAGTTTTATAAGGTCCTACTAAAACAAATGTCTTTCAAAAAAAAAATTTTGATTTTCAATGCTTTACATCTTACGATACCACCCACTCCTCATTATCATCTGTTATTCTTTTAATTTTCCTAGCCTTCGTTCCTTTCTCTCTACTTCAGGTTTTCATTGTGAATTATGTCTGTTTATTATTATTTCTGATATCATTTGAAGATAACCATACCATTCTAATTGTTTTTCTTCAGTGCAATCTACTACTTTACCTTTTACATTAACGATCTCGCTTGATTCTGTCAGTTGCTATTCTTTTCATTCCTGAGCAGCGTGCCTCACATCTCCAGAAATCTAGTTCTGTGGCATTTGTACAGTATGCTATTTATTGATATTTAATTAAACCTAAGGGATTTTACTTTTCTTATATTTAAGTGTTTACTTTCTAAATAATTTCTTCGGCCGCCATCTTGTTACCAACTGTAAAGAAAATTACCAAGGTTCGAGTCAGCGAACCGGGAAGTGCAGAACTGGTTATTTAAGAAAATACAACTGAATTACCATCACAACTATTTTAATTCATTTTCATATTAAAATATGGTTTTATAAAAGAAAACATGAAAATATAGCCCGTAACCTAATTTCAAATGTTATATAGAAAAATGTTCCCCTTCCCTTCTCCTACTTTTTGCGATCTTATAGAAAAACAATAACAACATTTATTATGCATGATTCTCTCTTTATATTAGAAATAAACAACACATATTATAAACTTAGAATTAGTTTTGAAAACGGAAACCAGCACTTCAAATTTTATTATATAATTAAACAAAACACCCACACTCGCTCACATACTACACATTTTAAAATTTTTCCCTTAATTTCCCATTTTATTTAATTTATGAAAAAGCCAGCATTTTTAATTAATTTTTAAATGTCTACTTTCCTGTTGATGAGTAGAAGTTCGACTCCTGGGGTGTCTCCTCATGGCGTACACTGTTTGCTGTTTTATAGTTCCCACTTTCACATTTTACGGCCGAACTGTCAATTTACTGCAATTACGTCAATTATGGATGAATATTGGCAAAAAAAAAACTGTTTGTATTTTGTATATATATAAAAAGATTCACATTTTTTGTTGTATGCGGAAATCACGCACAGCCGGCGAACACAAAAAAACTTCGCCTAAAACCGGCGAACCTGCGAACGCACAGTTGTTGGCGTCCGATGTATTCAGATGTTGTTTTTCGACTGGGGGCAGGCTACCGGCGCTAATTTGTGAAGCGGCCATGGTTGGATGATCAATTTTCTTTGTTTTACAGTTTGTATCATTACGCCCGCAGACTGCTTTCGTTACATAACTGAATTCCACAACAGGGTTCGTCTCTGACGTATATACTGACGTCAGATGGTCTGATGTGGTTATATAATTTGTTTACAATGTTGTTTGTCATTTTTTGACCTTGGCACAATTCCAGCTTGTTAAGTCTGTTCACTTGAGAAATTCACATACAATATTGTCAATCAGTCGTACCACCTTCGCTACCGTCGCCTGCCACTAAATTTACCTTTCTTTATAAATTTTGTCCCTCCATCGTCCCAAAAAATGTTATTTGTTTATAAAAAAAAAATACAAATTGCCTTATTACCCCAAAATAGGCCCGTTACAATACCCCCTCAATGAGATATTTTATGCCGAAGCATAAAAAATCTCATTGACACATTCATACTTGCTAAAGGGATCAGCCAGGATATGTCGCCACAACCCCCTTTACGGTTTACAAAAAATATAATCAACTCACCCTTGGTCCGGTGACTGTGACCGCACCTGAATGACAATACTGGACTTCTCTCTCGAGATCCCAACACCGTAGAGTCAGACAGATACGTAACGCCCCTGCTCTGACGCGCTGGCCAGCTCAGGTCCGCCGCCACAGCATCACCAAACACTGAAACAACAAATCAAAATATCAAATAGTGGCCTTATACAACACCATATCCCCAACTGATCTGTTTCCCCCTAGCGGTGCTGGTTTGCGCTAAGAAGCACTGGTTTTGTTTTTTACCTATTTCCAACATATATATCAAAATATCTAAGAACAACATGATACCCACTTTAAAATTCCATACTCCCATTCTATCTACTTTCTCTTATTAACTTTTATCCCAAAATTCAAAATTACTGCCCTGATTCCCATCAGAATTTAAATAAACAGACGATTGACTCATAAACATTTCTCATTACCATATCACATTTCTCTCATCCCCAATTTAAAATGCATTTAAAATATTTAAATTCATAAAATTCTCTTACACTAACAAACACAATATAACATAAGAAAACATAGTACACTTCTAATTCACATTGTTATCCTTATCTTAAAATAAACAACTTGTATTTAAAATTTACACATTTTACATCATTAAGTTGGCATATAAAATCAGAAAATTACCTTTTAATCTCAATTTAACTTTTATTAATTCGTTTCTCAACAAAAAATTTTTTTTTTTTTTTTTTCATTCTACACATCATTTCATTTATTATTCCCTTTCATTAATTTGGGTGATTCTACGTTATTCATCATAATTCACTTTATCAACTTGGCATTTACTCATAATCTTACCCCTTTTATTACTCTAACGCTCCCTTACAAAATCTTTAACTAGTATGACACCCCACTATCAAAAAATCTACTAACCCTTCTCTACCTCTAACTACTTACTACTTTAACTCAATTCGCCACCTTCTCTCTCTATATATAAAAAAATACTCTCTAACCCTTTGTACATAGGATACGTGTTTCCCCCCCCCCCAAAAAAAACTCAATTCCCGTTCTCTGGTTCCTGGATTCTACCTAAGGCAACCCCTTCCCCACTAAATCGATACCAATTCCCGGCCCAAATCATCATGTTGCGGACTCCCACATTACACTACCCCCTACTACAAAATTGGCATCCCCAAAATCTCAATCTCATTACCTTACTACAACTACAACAAAATAACATCATCAAAATAAACAATAATATATCACTCAAAACTCTACAATTATTCTCCATTACTACTGTGTCTCCCCTTATATTCAAATTCTCTATTACTTGTATTTCATCTCTCATTCTCTTCAATACCCCAATATTTTTTAACTTGGACTGACTCAAACGTTTTATTCAAACAATTACTATCACCCACTTCTATCTCTTGCAACCCATTGAAAATTTTAGCTATCACAACTTTATTTCATTTTATTTTAAAGTCTATAAACACATTGAAAACATATTATTATATTTTTATAATCCTTATTCCTAACATACTAAATGCAATTAACACAATAAGCCTTAATAAATACATTATAGGAAGTATTTAGTGCATCTATATTTCAAATCAAAACAAAATTATTGAGTAGCGATTCATCATTATTAAAATATAGCAAATTTTTAATACGTTATCCCCTTGGATAACCTCCCTGCCACACACACTATGACCCCCCTGGACTGTGGTGTCCAGTTGCGTCCACAAGGGCTGAGGTTTTGGAGGAATGTGACATCTCCGTGTCCTTGCTTCTGCGTTACATTTGAAAAGTTACCGATATCAACATATCTTTGTCAATAGTTATGCGCCCCTAATGCGGGTCTACCACCTGTCTTTGCTACCCCCAAGCGGGCAGAGTGGCAGCCGCTGTTCCATAGTTTCCGGGATTTCCCCTAGTTTCACCCCCCATTAATTTCTAATATAGACCAATTTCAAGCCAGCTATGGTCAAGGGACTTGATATGACCATAGCTAACCGCTAGCCAAAATCACGATTAGTGCTGGTAAGGCAGTAATCGCCCGAAAAGTCGGGGAAATCATCTCTTCCTTCAGGCATGTACACATCATCATTAATATGCACGGCACAGCAATTTATCAAGGTACAATATAAAATTGTACAAAAGGTGTGCCGTGCATTTTCGCCATGTTGGCCTCCGATGGAGGTAACACTCACTGTTACCCCCAACACTTTCCACTATCTACTGGAGCACATGCCACCCCAGCAACAGCAACTTACTAACTAATTAATTAAAATTTTTATATACATTATATAAATATAATCATTTCATCAATAATCATTTGACTCATTCATACCTTTATACCATTGGACTTTCTTAAAATTTTCAAAATTTATTATTAATAATCATTATATATCACTTTTCATTTATTATTAAAATTTTTAATTCTCATTTTTATTAAACACAATTACTTCAAATAGTCTCACTATTGCATGAAAATCTTAGTTACCTTTAAACATGTTTATTATATATGATTATAAAATTTTTATACTTACAATTCAGTTAACATGATATATACACAACATAATCACCATACTACATTATTTTCACCTCACCTCTGAAACATTTTACAAAACTATTAGTTTACATCAAATAATTTATCATTCATTATTTATTTATCCTGTGTTGCAATCAGATATTTAAAATTTCTAAATTTATTATTAACATATATTTTTAACCATTATGTTATTCCACAAACCAAACCATTTAACATTTATTTATTTATTCATTAATTATTATTAAAATTGAACTCTCATCACATAATTTAAATTCATTAAAAAAATTCAAACATATAACATTCAATCACAATATTGAAACATTTCGAATTATTTACTTCAATTGATTATTAAAACACAACATACCTATCAATAATATCCAAATTACAAATCATTAATTATTGTTTTCATAATTACTTTTATTATTTAATTAGAATGCAAAATATTAATAATATTATTATTATTATCACAACATTTTCTAATACATATACACCTAACATTTCATACTACACACAAATGAATTCACTATATTATTTACAAAATATACGTCAATAACTGTTCAATTTTTTCGCACTTCACTGTCCAAATTTGCCATGTCATTACCCAAATTTACAGTATTCAACAATGTCTATACACTGATATTTTAGCTCACCCTCCATCATCATATAAATATCTAATATATTTGTAACATGCATCATTGTTATCCACATACCATTTATTATTATTATTATTATTATAATAATTTATCAACTTTAATTCTTTCATTACACCATTATAATTGATAGGGTTATCCCCTATTAATATTTCATAAACCTTGTCAACATCAGTTATTAATGTCCCGTCTCCATCAGTATTATTGGTCAATGTCAGGTAAGTTGTTTCCTTACTTTTATATTCCTCAACTACTACGTCAGGCAAGTCATTATAGTTAGGTAAGATATTATCAAAATAATTCTCTATCTCTCTTTCAACAGGTAAGTATTTTACATGATTCATCTTCACCCCTTCTAGTATTTTTCTCAATTCATCATAATTCCTTTTTAACTTATACAATTCTATCTCTCTCTCAATACACAACTCTCTCTTCATAACACCACATCACACTCTCACAATTATTACAGACAGAGGGTACAACATTATACAACATCAATATACACTTCAATTCATCTACTAATATGGGTCTCTCGCCCTTCAAAAACAACAACATTTGTGAACACTCTGGTTCAGAAAAATTAATGGGAAAATTTACCCTCTGCCCACATTCAACTACTATATTATTTTTCCATTCTCTTTCTACTTCATCAACACACCTTAACATCTCATAATCACACTCCACAAACTCATCAGTACTCTCTGATATGACATTTTCAATTATATTATTATTCTCATTACTTTCAACAACATCATTATTATTTATTAATTCTCTATCCAATATAATATTTTCACACTTGTTATTACAATTTTCATTTGTTTTATTTTTCTTTGTATTCATCACAACTACTTCCATTCTCTCCACACTCTGTTCTAATTTATTTAAACTGGTTCTTACTGTTTCATTAGTACTTTCTAAGCATTTATTTAATTCTTGAATCTCATATTTCAACTCGTCAAATTTGTTATTCAATTCTCTAAAATTACTCTCTTGTTTTTCTAAAGCGTTATACATGCTGTCTTGTTTTTCTAAACTATTGTACATCATATCATACAATCTTGCTAACATAGTATCATTATCAGATTTCTTATTTTGATTTCCTAAAATAGGTGTTGAATGAATCTCAACTGTTTGTATTATTTTTGACTCCTCAAGACTACTGTCAGTGGTTTGAATTCCAGAGTCGCTACTTATCTGACTTTCTATCTGATTGTCAGATAAGCTGACGTCATTATTATCTGCCATTTTTCTTAAAATCTTTTAGGTATATATCTTTGCAAAATAGTTTTATATTTGACACCTAATTATTATTAAAAAAAAATATTCTACTCACCCATACTAAACATAACCTTTTACGTCTATTTTACGTAATTTTATCTTCAACTCAGACAACCGTTCTGCTCTCCCAGTAGGCTGTATTTATATAATTGTATTTATATAAATTGTCCCTGTTCACAAGCCAATTGTACAGTATGCTATTTATTGATATTTAATTAAACCTAAGGGATTTTACTTTTCTTATATTTAAGTGTTTACTTTCTAAATAATTTCTTCGGCCGCCATCTTGTTACCAACTGTAAAGAAAATTACCAAGGTTCGAGTCAGCGAACCGGGAAGTGCAGAACTGGTTATTTAAGAAAATACAACTGAATTACCATCACAACTATTTTAATTCATTTTCATATTAAAATATGGTTTTATAAAAGAAAACATGAAAATATAGCCCGTAACCTAATTTCAAATGTTATATAGAAAAATGTTCCCCTTCCCTTCTCCTACTTTTTGCAATCTTATAGAAAAACAATAACAACATTTATTATGCATGATTCTCTCTTTATATTAGAAATAAACAACACATATTATAAACTTAGAATTAGTTTTGAAAACGGAAACCAGCACTTCAAATTTTATTATATAATTAAACAAAACACCCACACTCGCTCACATACTACACATTTTAAAATTTTTCCCTTAATTTCCCATTTTATTTAATTTATGAAAAAGCCAGCATTTTTAATTAATTTTTAAATGTCTACTTTCCTGTTGATGAGTAGAAGTTCGACTCCTGGGGTGTCTCCTCATGGCGTACACTGTTTGCTGTTTTATAGTTCCCACTTTCACATTTTACGGCCGAACTGTCAATTTACTGCAATTACGTCAATTATGGATGAATATTGGCAAAAAAAAACTGTTTGTATTTTGTATATATATAAAAAGATTCACATTTTTTGTTGTATGCGGAAATCACGCACAGCCGGCGAACACAAAAAAACTTCGCCTAAAACCGGCGAACCTGCGAACGCACAGTTGTTGGCGTCCGATGTATTCAGATGTTGTTTTTCGACTGGGGGCAGGCTACCGGCGCTAATTTGTGAAGCGGCCGTGGTTGGATGATCAATTTTCTTTGTTTTACAGTTTGTATCATTACGCCCGCAGACTGCTTTCGTTACATAACTGAATTCCACAACAGGGTTCGTCTCTGACGTATATACTGACGTCAGATGGTCTGATGTGGTTATATAATTTGTTTACAATGTTGTTTGTCATTTTTTGACCTTGGCACAATTCCAGCTTGTTAAGTCTGTTCACTTGAGAAATTCACATACAATATTGTCAATCAGTCGTACCACCTTCGCTACCGTCGCCTACCACTAAATTTACCTTTCTTTATAAATTTTGTCCCTCCATCGTCCCAAAAAATGTTATTTGTTTATAAAAAAAAAATACAAATTGCCTTATTACCCCAAAATAGGCCCGTTACACATTCACACTTTTTCAGTTCTCTCTTTTACCACATTTACAAGCGATGTGTTATTATACTTTTTTACAGTAGTGTTGAATAACCTTTTTTGTGTTCTTATTAGTAAAATATTTCTGTAGAGAAGATCTCATGAGAAGGCATCAAAAGAAGCCTTCTATAAATAATAATTTGCCTTGCATTTTTTTGTTTGTAGTTCATATAGACAAAATATTTGTTACAAAATATATTGACATTAAGACAGTTTCAACAAAGAAGACATCAGAAGCCCAGGAATGGTCATACTAATATAAGTACTAATGGTCATATTATTAATATCCTTCCTTCATAGTGTTGGGTTTGGCAGTGAGCTCAGTGCATTTCACCTATACAAGTATGGTAACATCAGTATGGTGTAGAAGTGGAAGATTAGTGGGTAGCAAGACTGAGCAGCAGACATTGATATAAGTACTCTCAAGTTATCTATAATAAGTATTACATTTTTAGCTCATGCGCTAATATGTAATAGATTATTAACATTAATATTAATCTAAACACTTAAAAGATTCAGATTTTATCAAAAGTCTGTTTTACTATTCATAAACATGGCACAACCAGGATTTCGTTTGACTGTAGATTATTTTTTTTTAATAAAACTACAAAAGTTAAAAGAAAAATTAACTCGATATTTACTACTTATTTTGTTGCAATCAAGAAGGTGGAAACAAAGATTATTACAGTAACAGGTATCTGTAATTTAACAAAGGCATGAGACAACAAATACAACATCTTACTTTAGAGTATAAAAAAATAAACAGTACCAGAAAACTGGCACAAATTTTCTCCCATTTTCTGCAGCTGCTGGTTGTGTTAAATGTTTTTTACATTTTTTTTTTAATTTCGCCTTAGTGAGTGCATGTCTGTGAAATTTGCAACAATTGTAGGAATCTGTTTACTCGTTTTGTCTCAGAAATGAATTAAATATTTCATAAAATGGGCACTATATGCCATTACAACAAACATTTCAAAATCACACTAAATATGTATTGGCCGCACATATGATTGAAGACATCATATAAATCACATCACCGGTAGAGGCTGTGGAGTGCTTGTAAACAGCATTTCAAAATCTGCATTTGGTTATAGGTTTATATAGTACAGAACAATGTACAGGTTTTAAGATCTGTTTTTTTTTCAATCATTTTGTGTGAGTTGGAAAAAGCACAAGTTGGAGAAAAAATGAAAAAATAAATATGGATCATAAACTGTATATAACAGTAGGCCCACCTGTGTAAGATTGTAATAGCAATCAAAAAACTGTTTGATGTATAAAGTTTTCAAGTTGCTGAGTAATAAATTTCTGCACCCTAAATACCATGAACGTAGTTGGATACAGTGCAGACTGTATAACCATCCGTACTTGCTAAGAGGACATAAATAATAAATTTGTGCATCCTAAATGCAATAAACAGAGTTGGATACAGTGTGGATTGTATGAACATATGTACTCACTAAGCCTAGCCAGAGTTGAAAATGTTCATACAGACATAACTAGTGGAATTATTTAATTTGAACGTTAGATTACACTGTTACCTTCCATTATTTTTGACATTTTCTTTTTCTTTATCCCTCTGGGGGTGGGCAGTTAATCCCCCCAAAAAAAACTCAAAACTCCTTTGCTGCGCCGGTGTTCATAAATATTATTAAAAATGTACATTTTATGGTTTCAACAATTATGATAATTTTTGTACATGTTCAGAAAGATGCTGAAAAAATTGTGCAATCAAATTCACAGGTTAAATAAAAAATATAGTGTGTGTATTGCGCACACACGCTTTCTGTAATTTATTAATAGTAAATAGAATAATACATTCAAGAAACGTGTATTCATAAATTTAAATATGGTTTGCATTTTAGGAAATTGAAGCCAATAGAGATGTTTTAGCTACATCAACACCTTCTCCAAGTTCTGATGGCGGTTATCATCCACTTCCTCCTCAGAGATATCACCACCATCCAGGTTCAGGATCTGGAAGTACAAAAAGAATTCCTCCCGAAGTTCCTAAAAGAACATCTTCCATATCACTGCGGTCACTTGATCACTCTGGCCCAACTGTATTGACCAAAACATCAGACAGTGGTAGTTTGTCGAGTGTGCAGTCTTCTGGTAGTGACTCTAGCAATGTTGTGTTGGCTCCTCCTGCACCAGCAACCTGGAACAAAAAACCACAGGTAAGTAATTGTTCTTGTTGTCTTTTACTATGAATGTTAACAGGATATATATAGTAAGTTATTGTTTTTGGGTAGCAGTTTTATACATGGTTTTCCTTAATAATTTCATTCAAAAAGTTAGCTTTGTAAGATATCTGAACTTTAGATTCCTTTAAAGGATATTTAATTAAAAATTTCAGAGTGCTATTTTTTATTATTTGTTTTAGGTTTCTTTATAAAAACATCTTTTTTAAGACCAGTTCTGTTTCTTTGATTGCCTGAATTTGTTGAGTTCATCACAATACCATTCCATGAAAGTTATGCTGGGGTGTGGACTGTGTCATATGATTTTAGTGTTCGGTATTGAATTGAATATAAAGTGTAACTTACACCTTATGCTATTGTGCATTAAGCAATTTTTGCTAATTTTGCCCAATACTTATTCAGAGATTGATAATTATACTGTTTTCATATGTCTACTATTCTTCAGAATCGATAGATAGATACAGATATTTTACTTCCAGTATAGTAATTGCAAAATTTCATTTCAAATTATCGTTAAAACTTAGTAATTTAGGTTTCTCAAAAAATGTTGTTTGAAATTTTTTCTTACTTAAATTTAAATGTTCATTAGCAGCAAACATAACTACAGTGGTCAGATTATATAAATATTGTATAACTGTATGGAAAGCAACTGGACAAGGGTGCATGTGATAGACAAATAACATAACAATATATGAGGGTCAGTTGAAAAGTTCGCAGAGTGGCATCTATACCTCAGTGGTAGAACTAAAATCTTTCGTGTGCTGCAAGATGTATATTTCGTGTGAACACTGGTTAATTTCCAGATATAGCTGTCAATTTATTCACTTTTTACCAGATGTTTGAAATTTTTCTGTCATGCGTGTTTTTAAAATGCACAAAATCAAACAGCATGTTGTGATGAATTCTCTGTTAAAACGTTTTAGCACCAATGGAAAATCAAAACGAAATTGTAAATGTGTTAGGAGATGCTGCGCCTTCAGAAACAACTGTAAGTGGGGCACATTCGAGTTTAAACGTGGTCGTACAAGCACTGAAGACTATCCCAGCAGTGGACGTCCAAAATGTGCAACAAAAAATGGCATTATTGAAAAAATTGCATAGAGTGTTGGAAGACTGCAGATTGAGGAGTGGATGACATTGCTGAAATCATAGGCATCTCATATGAGCGTGTGCATCATACTTTAGCTCAAGAACTTGGTGCAAAAAAGCGTTGTGCAAGATGGCTGCTGCATCAGGAGTTGTTGCATTTTTGGGCGTCCAGTGTGACCACGTTTTCAATGCTCATACGACCACATTTAAACTCAAGTGCCTACCTATGAACCGTTGGTTTTGAAGTCGCAGCATCTTCTGACACATTTACAATTTCGTTTTGAATTTCTGTTAGCACTAAACAATTTTTAACAAAGGATCACACCACGATGTTTGATTTTGTGCGTTTTTTCAAAACACGCATGACATGTCAATTTTAAACAGTTTGTAAACAATGAATAAATTGATAGATAGATTTGGAAATTAAGAGGAGTTCACATAAAATACAGATCTTGCAGCCCACAAAAATTTTTAGTTTTATTGGTAAGCTACAGTTGTCGCTCTGCAAACTTTTCAACTGACCCTTGCAGCCAAGCATACACAATTTAAAATACATTTGAAAATAATATAAATTGATCAGCTGAAATCTTTATTTTTACTGAGATTGATTGAATAATACCTGTGTGTTGGTTATAATTGATGTCATGAAAGCTGCCGCTTTCCTCCTTTTCTTTGACCAGATATATAATCTCTGTAAATTGATGTCTTATTAAATTTAATTCCACACTTTTCTAATATTATTTTGTGATCTCTGAATAATATTCTTAAATTACAATGTGGAGTTATGTTTTCTGACAGCTTGTAATCATTGATTCCAAGAATATACAATCAAGAGTATATTTCAATTTAGCATCAGATACATTGTAATAAAACCATTCCCAAGAAAATTTCTCATTAAAAAGATTATAAGACAACTAGAATTTTTACACAAGTCATTTGTGGAAAATATATCTTAGATGGGTCATTCTCAAACAACTAGTAATTTTCAGCCTTAATTTTTTTTTTAAATAATTTTCTTCAAATTTGTTTGGGAAAAATGTATGATACTTCTACATTGTCCTAGATTAATGATCAACCATGAGCAAAAGTCAAACTACTCAGGGCCAAAAAATAAAATTTTGAAATTTTTTGAATCCATGGTAATGTCAATAAGTCCATGGTAATGTCACCTCTTAAACTTCCTTCCTAATTTTGTCAGAAGACTGTCATTTTAACTTTAGTTTCGTGTAAAGGGAGATATTTAATCAATTCTGGATATAGAACAAAATGTTTATTAATTAAAATTTCAAAATAACAGATACTGTGCTATTATGTTCCAGTAAATTTACAAAAACAAGTTGAAAATTTACAAAAATTTACCTCTATGAAGATTTATAGTATGCTAATATGACAGCAAAATAAGAACATAAAATATAAAAGGAACAACTTATTTTAAACAAATTTATAACAGATTACTACATGCGTGCGCACACACACACTCATTCATGCTTCTTACTCTTCAAATTAACACACATCCACATCTTTACATTTTGAAAATTATGAGTTTCTCAATAAAGTGTCTTGTTTTAAAATAAGTCTTTTACAATGAAATGTCCAGTTTTATGTTCATTCGGTGTTGGCTTTTCAATTTTTCTTGCAATATTTTTGAAGTCATAAAATAGTATATCTTTTTTACATGGCCATTTATAGGTTCCACTAGTAGTAGGCAGCATCACGTTAACTTGCACTTTATTTTGAGTAACAGATAACACTTCCCCAGGGTAATTTATATCATCGTACTCCACCGCTACCCAATCACCAATACTTAAAGAATTATCTGAAATAAAAAAGTTTTTAAACTTTTTTAATATTACAGTTATTTTTATTACTTCCTGCAAGCTCTAATAAATGGTTAATTATATTACATGATTATTGACAAAAAGCATCTTAAGAATGTTTTATTAAAATGAAAACGAAGGAAAAATCAAGAGAATGCATGATTTTTTAACAACAGACCACCCAATTCTGTTTCTGGTTTATTGTTGCACTTTTTCAACAACATTTTTTATACAAAATGTAACTGCAAATTTCAAATCAAGTGAATCAATTCTGTGGCTGGATGGAAAAGCATGGTGTTCAAAATTTGTGATTATAGTAAAAAATAAAACCATAAAATAGTTTTAGTGATTTCCACTCGTCAATTTATTAAAATTATAAAACCATGATAGCTGTTTCGGCAGCACAGTGCCTTCATCAGATGGTGTAAGCTGACACCATCTGATGAAGGCACTGTGCTGCCGAAACAGCTATCATGGTTTTATAATTTTAATAAATTGACGAGTGGAAATCACTAAAACTATTTTATGGTTTTATTTTTTACTATAATTTACAATGGATTTTCACCAAGTAAAGGTATCAAGCATTAATTATTTGAAAATTTGTGACGGTAAAGTTAGCTAACACATGGAAGTAATTTATGAAAATAACCTAAGCAAATAAATTCGAAAGTGACAAAACAATAACGTATAAAAATCTGCCATCACACCACAGAATTTTTAATTAAATTTATTTTAGATTAATTTAAAAAATTTGGTAATGAATATGTTCTTACCTTTCAAAGGTATCAATACAATTGTAAACGTAACAATATCATTGTTATCATGATCGTCTGTCTCATTAATCAAGGCTGTTTCGGCCAATTCAGGATCTGCGGCTGCACTGCGGGCTTGCACTTCGTGCCTAATCCACAATCAAAACACAATAAAGAATTGAAGTGAAGTTTCTTTTCCAACTTGTTCCAGGCCACTTGATGTACCCTCAAAGTTCCTTTTACTGGTGGTATGTCTGCAGGAATAGTATTTTCAGCCTGCTTAATATCTTCTGTAGTGACTGTATGCACAGTAACTCCTTTCATTGCAGTAGCAGCGTCAACAAAAGATGTAAAATCAGCTACATCTTTATTATCTGCGATTAGTCTTGTCAGGACTTCATTTTATTGCAGCACCTATGCCATCAGGTGCACCTTTACCATGACCTGCTTCATTGTAGTTCCACGATATTAACAATATATTTGGAAACAGCCTAGGGATGCACTTGCCAATGATGGTAAACATGGTTTTGTTACGATATTGATTGGTTGGACCATCAGATAAGAAATGTAAGGTATCCACATTGTTGTACGTTTCTAAAAATTCAGTCAGGATTGGAATCATGTGGGCTAATATTGCTTTAGCATCATGCTTCAAAGACTCAGACAATGTGCCAAATGATTTTTTTTCCAACTTACTAGTACTCCTGTATGTAGACTAATTTGTTGTCTTGAGGCTCCATAATGTACAGTTTGTGGTTCTGAGGCATATTTACATGAATAATTTTCAGAGAAGTCGATGTGAATAAAGATTTCTCGATCAGTCAGATTCTGCTTCTTTTTTGTTAACACGACAAACTGATGATTAATATTCATTATGTGAACTAGATATTTAGGTAAAAAATCTACCTTTGTAACTAGGTCTCCTACTTGAGACAATACTTCATCCTTTAGCATGCGTTGGACAACGATATATCCGCCAGTTTTTGCACTAATTCGATTTTCTTTTTTCGTTACCCACTGATAGTAGTAAATTTTATCATTGTAATTAAATTCCTGGCAAAGTATATTATTATATCTACATTTATGACACTTTCTAGATAAACAGTCTTCAGAATTTTTACTGCAGCACAGCATGCTCAATACTGCCGTAGGGTTCTTCTGTAGTATAATATTGAGGGAATACAACTTATCAACCGTAATTTTGAAATTTTCGTCAGTGGTGCAGAGACAAGTTTCACGATCAGCTACTTTGGGAGACATTATCCAAAAAGGCTTTAACCTGCAGAATGTTGGATAGCTGATTTTATTTTCTCTGCTGTCAGTAAATCTCAGATGAAGTTCCTGCAGACTTCCATTTAAGTAACACTTTTTTTTATTTTGTTTTTAACAACAATATCTTTTTTCCCAGGACATAATCTACTGTTTATGTCCTGCTGTAGAAACTCAATAATTTTTTTTTCAAGTTTTCAATGTAATGTTTTTTCTTCTTTTCATAAATTAATTCATTGGCGTTCCTTTTACAGTTATTTGAAACATATACTTTGTATGGTAAAAATTCTTTAGTATATTTAATTTGCCAATATTTTTTCAATATCTTCCCTGCAATAGCCTTTGTAAAAACCTGCTTGGATTTCTCATTTCTTAGTTTATTGAAATTATGAGTCAACTGATGTTGCAAAACCTCCCCAAGAAGCAATCGTTTTTTAATTTGTTCGCTTACTTTCATACCTTTAGTTATTTCTTGTACTTTTTATGGGGGGTTAGTTTGCGTTCTTTTTTACTAATTTTTTCTAAAAGCCGTTTATATTTTTTTCTGTATTTATCAGCTTTTTTTCTGTAGATTACACTCTGATTTTGAACCTTTGTCAACATTCTATAGGCCTTCGCTCTATCCTTACGTACACGCTTCCGTCCACTAGATTGCCTACTACTTCCACTCGATGGCATTATCACATTCTGTTCTCTTTGATTGTTAGGTTCAGCTCTTTCTTCTTCATCACTTCTAGGTGGGGTTTCATTAATCAAATTCTCCTGAAGCCTCTTCTCGTTCCTTTTCCTTTCTCTTGATCTGTTGTTATTCTCATTCCATTTCTTTCTTTTTGTTCTCTGTTCCCGTGAAGTTAAATCACCAATCATTTTTACATTTTTCTCAGCCTTTCTCTCTAAATATCTTTTCCTTTCATTTTCTTTTTCTTGCTGCCACTTATCTGGATCATTGTGTATTGCTTCCCGCCTTCTCTTTTCGCACTCTCATTTTCTCTTTAATCTCTCTTCTTGGCACATTTTTTGTTGGCCTCTAAACTTTGGTTTTGTCATAATTAGGTAATATTTAAATGCTGAAAGAAACAAAAGAAGTACTACTTAGGAAAAAATTGAATGTGCAAATGTAGCAAAATAGTTATAAATAAATTGGTAACTGGATAGTGAGCGCTTGAAAGAACATAAGAAATGGGAAAAGTTTTATTACAATATATTGACACATGAAGTTTGCAAAATTTTGTAAATTCCCCTCTCAAAAGTCTTGTCAGAGGAAAGAAATTGAAATAAGTTCTCTCTTAGAATGTGTTTTTTTTAAATCTTAAAGTACGTATGACAAAAATAGCTGAGCACATCAAACAAGATCAGATGTGTTCTGTCTTATAATAAAACTATGTGATATCTAAACCACATAAGTAACTTAACAAAATCAATTATAATAAATCAATTATATAATTAAATCAATAAAAAATTACATATTTATTAATTAAAATCTGAAAATGACTTTACCATGGGCATATAATATCCATGGTAGTGTCAACTATAAAATCCATGTCAAAACGAGGTTATGGTTGCAATATCTGCTAACCAACTAGTTTAAATTTACTGGGGTTTGTTGCTGACTTTTATACATCTAATGACTATATTATAGTAACAATATTTTAATTTTCATAGACATAGTTATTAAAATATCACATGCCATGGTAATGTTAACAAAACATGTACTCACCTGAAATTGCAGAATGAAATTTACACACAACACTTATTAATAACAGAATTCCCTCCAATATTCAATGAAGTATTTCTTCTTCTTTTTGACTGCAGTGCTGCCACTTCTAAACTCTGAATTGCACTAGGAAATAAATGATAATTGCTTCTGTCCATGGTAATGTCATTAAAATGAAAGGACACATTTTGGTGCATTCTAACTTAAAAAGCATTAAGGAATGAACAGTTTTTTTTGCACTGTTATTTATCACAGGTACTTCTGTTAAACATCTGATAGAAATTAATCGAATAAATAATTATACATTAATTCGAAATTATCGATTTCTTGTCTAGCGCACTACTTAGGACACACCATGTCAATGTCAATCTACTAATACATTTTTTAGAAATAAAATATATTTGTGAGTTTTTTAAGTAATTTCTATAGTCAACTATACTTATATTAAGTAAAAATAAATATTCAAAATAAAATAAAAATTATTTAACCTATCAAAAATGACAACTAAGTGATGGACACAAAATTGCCAGTTGTTTGAGAATGACCCAGATGTGTGTCAGATGTTTATAATATGTTCTTTGGATTATAAAACCAGTTTATGACAATAACTCTGTGTATATTATGTATGTTGTAGTCAAGCTCACCTGAGCCTCAAGAGAGTAAAGAGAATCAGGCAAATGCAGCTTTTACACACGATCAGCATACATTCTACAAGGTATCCAACCTTCCATATCCCATACTAACTCCGTTATCTTTACTAATATTTACACACACATATATGCTTAATTGCACAATTATATGCTGTAGAGATAAAAAATAATGAACTATTACCATGCAATTTAAGAATACAGTCCTTAAATTTCAAATCACATCAAATATGAACACTTGGCACTTGTCTAATGCTGATAACATATGCTTAGCACAGTGTTTTATTTTTTTTTTTATTAGTGTATATATTTAAATGTGCTGCAGTAAATTTGTAGTAATTTTAAGTTATTTTTAAAGAATTTTTGTAATAAGATTTCTGGAAGTTATTACTGTCTTATGTTGATCAAATGTAGTTGTACCGTGTAATCCATAAATAGACCTTATAAACGGAATAATGTTTCCCTTTAAAAAAAGGAGACCAACCTTTAGGAAAGTTACTCAGATCATAAAGAACTTGTTGCATTTAGGTAATATTTATCTCTGATGAAGAGTAAAACTACTATTGCAGCGTTGCTTTAAGTGTAATTGTAACCAGAGATCTGCCCACTCTCTTCTGTATACTGCATGATAAATTATTCGTTATTATAACACTAAATGTGAAACGTTAATAATTTATAGTTATTAAAAAGTATAACTTTTAACACTATACTTGTGAAGGGCTTTATATTTAAGCAACTGGATAACAAACTTATTTCAGTGCACGTATGACGCATATCAACAATAATTATTTAAATTAAGTATGCAACATAAAACTTGTCCATAATATGTCTCTGTATACAAAAATTAAAGCAGTAACATATGCTGATATTAGTAGTGTAACATCAAGAGATAAGTAGTTTTACATATACAAAATAAGAATCTATTTATCTCCATTTTGAGAGATGGAGAGAGAGTGTGTGTGTGTGTGTTTGTGTGCACATATATTGCAATAATACATACAGGTTGCATAGACACATAATAAAAAAGTCCTTTATTGTGGAGGTTGTTATTTATTGAAAATTATTTAAGGCGAATTCTCTTATATTGTTTGTAATAATATTACATAAATTAAATTATTGTCTTTGACACATATAAATTATAAGTAAAGTGTTTCTGATTGTTTTACAAATGTGTATAACTGTAGGATGTTGCTTGATGGACAGATTTCCCTTGTAGCTCCTTCTGCTTGAGTGTATTGACCCTGCTCTGAAATCCTCTGTTTCT
Organism: Magicicada septendecula; assembly: GCA_034769895.1. NCBI lineage: Eukaryota > Metazoa > Arthropoda > Insecta > Hemiptera > Cicadidae > Magicicada > Magicicada septendecula. Next base: position 58,889,431 of record CM068376.1, read on the forward strand.
TCAATCCAGTGTGGCTTCGCTTAACTTTGCATGTCTATCCAGTAGATACGATAATTACCAAGTTATTAATGTTATTGTCTGAGGATTCCTTTGTAGTGTTTAGTAATTTAATTACTCAAGTGCACTTATTGAAATCTTGAAGTGTTCTTGCATATACTTATTATAACTCTGGATGAGCATAACTTACCTAAGCAGACATGGACAGCACTTTATAATACTAACCCATATTATTAATTACATTATTAATTTTATCCCAATAATATTTAAGTTGTCTGATAATCTCAGATTGGTATTTGAAATTATAAGAAAGATTTGAGTTCCCTGTGACACTCAGCTTGCCCCACCTCACACAAACATCTCGCAAACAATTCGTCTGCTCTGGTCCATGTTTTCTGAAGAACTAAAGAACATCATCACACAAATTTGAGATCTGACTGGAATATCAAGAGTTCTGATTGGTTTGGAATTGCTTTCTATATCATTGATAAAAACGTAATTTCATGCTCTGGTCAGGCTTTTTGCAGGGTGTCACAGTTCATGTCTGTTGGTATCTAAAATGTTGTCACTATTAAAATATTCAACTTATAAAACTATATAAAAAACATTAAACTATGTTGAATTGATCACACGCTGTTAGAAAACTTTAGTCTCAAATATGATTTATAATCTAACCAAGTTTTATTTCAACACATTAAATAAATAACAGAGTTATTCACCTTTTTTAATTGGTTTACAAGGACAAATTATGAATAATTTGAGGTGTCTCATTGAATCTGATACAATTAGGCTTATGTTTAATTAACAAAACTGCATAAACATTATGTCTATACCTCCATATACCCATGAAAAAAAGAATCTTACAATATTTCTTACATGGCTTTCTGCAGTGTGTGTGTGTGTGTGTGAGTGTGTGAATTTATTCTACAATGAAATTCAAAGTGAATCAGTAGCTTTGTTGTGAAATTAGTAGTGTATGGGTTGGTTGCTTCATAAGTTTCCACTGTGTAACACACTGCTGCATGTAATTTTTATTTTTCATAAAAGAAAAATGATAAACTAACTCACAGAGTCAAATTAAAATGGACAATATAAAATAGAATGTCCAGATTGAAATAAATTTTACATAGGCTAGACGAAGAAAAACCTATTTGATAGGTTTTTTTCAGCACCTCGATATGTTTTTTAAACCAAATATTTACAAACCTAATTTAGCCACACATTGTGTAAACAATAAACATCAATTTTCAAACATTTAAAATATGAAATTGATTACAGTAAAAACTTGCAAAAAAAGTCAAAAAATGAATCTTTTGGAAAATCTCAATAACATATAAATTGTAATTATAATCATCAAAACAGCTGATTACATGAAGAAACATTAATGACAGTTGAAAAGGTTGATTTATAACATTCTGATGAACAAATTGTATAAATTAATGTAACTAAAATGACACTAAAATTAAATGAAAACAACAAGAAAATACACAGGAGGAAAAAGGAAAAGAGAAAATCTTAATATTGGTGACCAGAAGCTGATGGCCAACAAGAAATTTGAAATTATAGAGAGAATGAAAAGTTGATGAAGCCATAAAATGAGCTAACAAATGAAGGATGGTTGTGAGAAGAAACCAGGTATAAAGGGAAGGATAGTGGATGTAAGACTTTGAACCTGGAACGTATGAATTGTGTAATCACTTATTAACACATTTAATTATTAAATTTTATTCATTGTGATGACTTACCTTTTAGTCCAAGATTCGATGCACGAACTGCGAAATACAAGTATGACCTTCAGGTTACCTTAATAACGTACTCGACTCGCTTTTCATTTGAAACAAATCTAATTAAATTGCATTCTCTATTTTCTTTCAAATACACACCTTGCTCATCCTTCTACCTCAATTCACATATTATTTCAGCTCTTTTTTTTTCTTTTTAAAACAGATATAACATACACATTTATTTTAACATTTTAACTTATTCTAATATATTTATGAATCTATCAAAGCGACCCAGATTGCCCATCCACTCATTCATATGAAAACCCCCTTTTATATATAATCATAATAATTTTGATTTGGATACAGTTACAGTTTACCGTGGCGTCTCCGTCGACCGTATGGCGCGTCACACACACTATTCCTTTTTTTGATAAAAAATGTTATTGTTCCATTGATTTTGGAAGCTGCACTTAGTCACTGATTTGTACTACTTTACTTTGATTTATACTTTTTTTTATTTATACATACTGTTATGGTCGGCCGACCTTTAAATTGCCCGAGCAGAAAATTAAGTTTAACCACGCGTGGCCTATATTGTTAGTCGACTGCCGAGAGCGTTACCAAAAAATCTCCCACCACGTCGGGTTGCTGGACAGGAAAACCATTGCCTTCTTGTGTGAAAATGTTCGTCACTGCACAGGTAACATGGGTTGTCCAGGTGTATTGGACGTTGACGAAATTTTAAGGCCACTAGTCACGTTACTCAAATGGGTGTGGTTTGTCCGTATTTCCGTCCGCAACCTAGCACGTGGCAAACAAATTAACAATTTAGCCATGTTGGTTGATTCCTGGTTGAGGCGTCTTGGCGTCCTGTCCACGCGCGTGCTCAAGTTGCGCGCTTGTGAGTGTGTATCACACACATTTGATTTCTTGGAATTGTAATGCGTCTTCCTGTGCCCGCTTGCAAAATTGTAACGTTGTTACTGCGTTCTTTGTTTGACTGTAACTGTTTTACGTAGGGGACTCGCTGCCGTATTTATACATTGATTAAAATATGAAATAAAATAAAACACCCCATTTTGTCCCATTACAATACCCCCCCCCCCAATAAGAGGTCTTTTGTCGAGACAGAAGAACTCTCATTGCTACCCCTAAGAGGATCGGTGAGGATATGGCGCCAACAACCCCCTTTTAATACTTTACACATCATAGGTAACTAACTTCCACTATCATGGAACTACCCTCCTAGTTCGGCGACTATAGCTGCACCTGAACGAGATTACTGGACTTCTCTACTCGAGATCCCAACACCATAAACTCGGACCAGTACTCACCATAGTACACCTAACCTTCTATCATTCCACCCCAAAATCCAAACCCTGGCATTATACCATGCCCTATCCTCCACCGATATGTTCCCCCTTACATGCACATTGGGTCGCTTTTAGCAAGTACTGGGTGCGTACACATACTCATTTCTATATTCTGAACAAATTCAATTTTCTACTAATAAACATACAAATTTTCTACTTCAACTCACTCCTAAAATATTTCGTTTTTCAAATTTCAACTTCTTTTCGCAAATTAACTTTATGTTTTCAACTCAAAACACAGCAGCTAATTAAATTAAAATCATTCAAGTTTCGTTCAAAAATTCATTTAAGTTCAAAATCAAACTGTTATATTACTATTATTTTATCAAAATCCTAAAATCTTTTACATGAATCTATCAACTCTATCAATTTTCTTCACTACTAATAACAATCCTAAAACACAAATTGAACGTCTTATTAAATCATAAACTTGCTTATTCCTTATTCTAATATTTGTTTATACATATATACTAAACAATATAATTCCCTAAACACACTAGTACAACCTATAAACTGCACTATATTCCGAATCTCAAAACCTCATTTATATGGCAGGCATACTTTTTTTTTTCAAAAAATTTTAAATTTATCAAAATATCTCTTTTCTCAATTTTCAGAAAAACAAAAATATTTAATTCAATCAAGAAACAAAATGGCATCAATCAATTACTAGAAACTGGTCTTGTCTCTAACATCAACCATCAGCTGATCTCTCTGGGTCAAGTGAATGACCTTGACATATATACACCACACAAAGCTACCCCATAAAATACATGAAACACCTTTACATTTTTTACTTTCAAACATAATACAACACAATAAACTAGAACATTTAAAATTAACATGGTGATTATTATCTTACAATAAACAATAAAATTTACATTTAAATTGACCAAAAATTACACATTTTATAGCTTTATATTTATTTTCAAATTCTATTACCATCTGTCACTTGCTTCAATTATTTTTTCATTTTAACTATGACTTTCTTTCTTTAACATTTTCATTCTCAATTAGTTTGGGTGACTCAATTATTCATAATAATTTGATTTACTAACTTGGCATTTGCATATAATCTTACCCCCCTCTGACTCTAATACTCCCTTAACAGCTTTAACTAGTATGACACCCATCTATCAAAACATCTACCCACCATTCTCTACCTCTAACTTACTACTCTAACTCATTTCGAATCATGAATCATTCTACCCTTATAACAAAATACTCTCTACCCCTTTGTACTCAGGATGTGTGTTCCCTTCCCAATGCTCATTCCCTTATTTGGTTCCCGGACCCTCCCTAGGTAACCCTTTCCGGCACATATCGGTTCCCCTCCCGCCACAGCGCTTTTCGTTGAGGACTCCTTATCACACCACCCCCCCTTACAAAATTCCCCATCAACTAATTGCTCTCCCATTACATCATTTTCATCTACAAAATATCTCCATTTATTTACTACCTCAATATATCACTCATTACTTTACCTATATTCCCCATTTCTACTGTGTCATTATCAATTCTTAATTTTCTATATTACTTTTACTCCCCAAGAATATTATTCTCTCTAACACCACTAAACTTGGCCTTGATTGACTTAAATGCCCTACTTAAACAATTACTATCACCCAAATTCTAATCTTTACTACATTTCACATTTTAACTCTTGAAAATTCAAAACTAACTCAAATTACTTTCACTATTTATTTAAATCTTTACCCACATTAAAATCTATTAGTGAAACCTTTAATTCTATTCAAACATTTAATTACATTGAAAAATCTACAAATCACTTATAAGTGACATATTCCATACATAACCCCAGCAATCAGCTGATGTTCCCAGTCAGGTGAATGACCCTTCTATAGGTATGTAAACAACAATATTATATAAAGTACACATTTTTACAACCCTTACCCCTAACATACTACATACAATTAATACAAATACACAAAATTATATAGTCATTATCATATAATGTTATCTGAAATCATTACAAGTAAATCTAGTGCTTAAAATGGTTTTGCTCTCATAGGGACATACATCGCTACTCATTGAGTCATAGTCATAGCAACAGTTACTGAACAGCTCTATGGATTGTCAACCCCCAACTCTCTCTATAGAGTCATGTTATAAGCTGACCGCCCGCTGTTTACAGAGGTCGTCACCCTCTCACTGAATTTTCAGTTACCCTCCTACTTCATCATTTACTAAAAGTCCCCCCGTATACCCCCCTGGCTTGTAATTGCCAGCTCCTTTTCCACACACACACTATTGTTTCCTGCTGGTGTACTGTGGCATCCATTTGCATCCCCAAGAACTGAAGTTACATTTATAAGGTATAGACGCTGCCTATACCGTTCTTGGTTCAGCGTTATATAAAATTCGGTATTACTGATGTCCGAGGACACCAGTAATCCTACTAAAATGATTCACACACCCTTAGTACGGAACTATCGACACCTTCGACGATAGCCGCTGTTCCATAGTTATGTAGTTTCCCCGAGTTACCCCCTCTTCAATTTCAAAATTCACCAATTTTGTAGCTACTTACATAATTCCACGGCCAGGGTCTGGTGAAACCGTGACCGCCCGAAATGTGGGGAAACTACCAAAAGACATATAAGGCTCATACTGACACCGCTACTACAATTCACGGAAGGTCAACTCTTATATGTTTGGTTATAGTTTACTTAATTTTTTATATTAACATAATACATACAATACACTCATAATTAACATTGCGATTATTCCATTAAAACAAACGATTCACTTTTAAGGTTGATCAGAAATTACACACCTTACATCCTTACATTTGCATATAAAATTATAAACATTATATTTTAATTTCAATTGAACTTCTATTAATTAATTATCAATGATTTCTCATTTACTATACCCTTAACTTTTCCAAAATTTTTCTTTGTTATCAACCTTCCTTTTACATAATATTTCATTTAGAATTTGCTATTTAGACATTGAACATTTTAGTTTATTTAAATTGCATTATAAAATTCATACTTACGGTACATCACTCATACACTGTCATATACACACAAATATAAACACCAAACACTAATAACTCCATGTACCTTCTGAAACATTTTAACAACCATGTTATTCCACAAACTAACACATTTACATTTATTTATTCATTATTTATTATCAAGTTTAAATCTCATAAAATCATTTAAATTCATCATCAAAATTCAATTATATAAATTTTAAATCAATCAAAAATATTTAAACATCTCAAATTATTTTAATTCCATCAAGTATTGAAAGCACAACATATTTTAATCACCTTACTCCAAAACAATTACCATTCATTAATGATCACCTTCATAATTATTCTTGTTATTTATTTAGTTTGCCAAAATTTTATTATTATTATTATTACATCAATTTCTACTGCATACACATTGTTTACATACCGTACATTTTACAACACAAACATAATTAATTTCACTAAATTTTATTTACAATCTTTTGTCATTATTTTTCAGTTTACCACACCTCATTTCCTAATTCAGCAAGGTCATAACCACAAATTAAAATATTTAGAATGTCCATTTATTGATTTTATATTTAGCGTCCATCATCTGACATATTTAAAACATAAATCATTTTTATCAACATACAATTTATTATTATTATTATAATGACCATTATCAACATAGTATTTAACACCATTATTACCTATTAATTCATAAAACCCGTCTACATTGGTAATGTTCTGTCTCCATCAGTATTTTTGTTCTCATTATATTCCTCTACTACATTCATTACAACATCAGGTAAGTTTTTATCATCTACAACAGTATCATCTAAATATTCACCTATCTCTATTTCACAATGTAAGTCACTTTTTTCACCTCTCTCAATATCTAAAACCTGCACTAACCTTTCATAACCTCTATTTATCTCAAAAATCTCTATCTCTCTCTTTCTCTCATCGCAACACCATATCACATTTTCTCTCTCACTCCATGCAGAGGGTACTGCTACATTAAAACATTTCCTTATTCCTCCAGGAACAATACAAAAATTCAAAAAACAATTGTTGGTAGACCATTTCTCTACCCAGTATCTTCGTGAAGACTTTTCTTCACCCCCCACAACACCACGTGAAAATTTTACCCTCTGTAACCCTTCTACTTGTACACTCTCTTCATACTCTCTCTCTAACTGATCAACATTTGTTTCTACCCCTCTACAACCCATTACTCTCTCATTCTCACTAACTATTTTTATATCATCACTCTCTGATACCACATTTTCAATTACACTACCATTTTCAATATCATTTTTATCACTTGTTACCTCTTTATTATAACTATCGTTATTACTCACCTTGTTATTAATTATCTGAGTTATTTTACTTTTAATCTGCTCCTCTACTGACTCTATCACTTGTTCCTTAAATGTATATAAGTATTCGTCCATCTCATTCCGACGTTTATTCATATTAACCTCAAACTTAGCATTTTGTGTATTTATTTCGTCAAAACGACTATTTATAACATCAAATTTACTATTCTGTATATCAAAACTACTCTTGACTTCGCTAACATCACTGCTCAATTTATCAAATTTATTCTTTTGTTCATTCATATCCTTTGATATTGTTATTAACATATTCATTACATCATTATTAAATTGACTGTTACATTTTGTTGAGGTTGGGGTTAATTGAACTCCCGAGTCCTCAGTCACATTGCTTTGATCTGTTACATTTAATTCTACTATTTTATCTTGACCCACACTTGGAGTCGAATGTACCTCAAAATTATTCATAACAGCTGATTCATCAAAATTGTGAACACTAGTTATTTCATTTACATCGTTTTCATCATTTCCTGCCATTTTTAAGTTGTAAATTTACTGATTTTTGTTTCACTAATTCTTAACTTACATATACAACATCTTATACTTAATCTAACCTTGATTTATTGTTTTATGTACTTTACGTAATTTTACGTACTGTTACTCAACCTTTAAACCATACTTGTATTCGCTTGTAGGTCCCGATTTATAACTATTTTACAAATCGAGTCTCTGTTCGCAGCGCCAATTGTGGAATCACTTATTAACACATTTAGTTATTAAATTTTATTCATTGTGATGACTTACCTTTTTGTCCAAGATTCGATGCACGAACTGCGAAATACAAGTATGACCTTCAGGTTACCTTAATAACGTACTCGACTCGCTTTTCATTTGAAACAAATCTAATTTAATGCATTCTCTATTTTCTTTCAAATACACACCTTACTCATCCTTCTACCTCAATTCACATATTATTTCAGCTCTTTTTTTTCTTTTTAAAACAGATATAACATACACATTTATTTTAACATTTTAACTTATTCTAATATATTTATGAATCTATCAAAGCGACCCAGATTGCCACCCATCCACTCATTCATATGAAAACCCCCTTTTATATAATTACTTTAAACCCCCTTTTATATATAATCATAATAATTTTGATTTGGATACAGTTACAGTTTACCGTGGCGTCTCCGTCGACCGCATGGCGCGTCACACACACTATTCCTTTTTTGATAAAAAATGTTATTGTTCCATTGATTTTGGAAGCTGCACTTAGTCACTGATTTGTACTACTTTACTTTGATTTATACTTTTTTTTATTTATACATACTGTTATGGTCGGCCGACCTTTAAATTGCCCGAGCAGAAAATCAAGTTTAACCACGCGTGGCCTATATTGTTAGTCGACTGCCGAGAGCGTTACCAAAAAATCTCCCACCACGTCGGGTTGCTGGACAGGAAAACCAATGCCTTCTTGTGTGAAAATGTTCGTCACTGCACAGGTAACATGGGTTGTCCAGGTGTATTGGACGTTGACGAAATTTTAAGGCCACTAGTCACGTCACTCAAATGGGTGTGGTTTGTCCGTATTTCCGTCCGCAACCTAGCACGTGGCAAACAAATTAACAATTTAGCCATGTTGGTTGATACCTGGTTGAGGCGTCTTGGCGTCCTGTCCACGCGCGTGCTCAAGTTGCGCGCTTGTGAGTGTGTATCACACACATTTGATTTCTTGGAATTGTAATGCGTCTTCCCGTGCCCGCTTGCAAAATTGCAACGTTGTTACTGCGTTCTTTGTTTGACTGTAACCGTTTTACATAGGGGACTCGCTACAATATTTATACAGTGGAACTTGGTTATAACGTCATTGAAGGGACCAAAAAAATTATGACGTTATGTCCGAGTGACGTTGTAAAAGAGTAGTTATAAAAGACCCTTTTTAACCACTAGTAAGGAAGGAGAAATAAAAAAAAAAAGATCTTTGCATTATTAACATTATTCGTGATATTTATTCTAAAGTTTACAAACTGCATTTCATTTATACAAACAACATGAAGAATATTTTAAAAGATCAAAAAGAAAGTACATGTAACTTACATTTAGGCTTACTGTCGAAAGTAATCCGTAATTTTCTTTTGAACGCTCCTTTCTGAAAAATAAATTCTTTCTGTTGTGCTGTGGAGATGCTGCGCTGCATTGAACGTGTCGTCAGACGTCTCTCTAAAGCAGTAAAATCGTGAAAGAGTTTCGGCAGGTCTCATTGCTTCCTGTACTGTCGGACAAACGATGTCGGCATTCTCCTCTTGCTCAGCATCTTCTTCAACACTATCTTCTGCTTCTATGTTTTTTACTTCAACGATAATTTCTGCGTCACTCAACACTTGGAATGTTTCTACTTGGTCATCCACTGATGCATAGGAATCAAGTTCATTTCCAAATTCATTTACGTCGAATTTCTTAATCCACTCCGAGAGCGGCAAGTCGTCGTCTTCGTCATCATCGGGTAAATTTTCATGTACGAGTTGTGCTTTACTAAAGCATTTTGCTATCGTCTTCTGTGTTACACTCTTCCAAGAGTCGTCTAGGAATTGTATTGCATCTAAGAGTGAAATTGTGGCAGGTTGCGCCGTGTCCATACAGAAAATAATTTTTTTTTAAGTTGCTTGCGGTAGTGACACTTTAGGCTTCTAATGACGCCTTGGTCCATAGGTTGCAGGACACTCGTACAGTTGGCCAGTAAGAAGACCAGATTAATGTTCGTCAAATTTAAATTTGGATGGGCTGCACAGTTGTCAACTAAAAGTAGAATTTTTCTGTTTTTCGATGACAGTTCTTTATCCCACTTTCTTAGTTCATCTTCAAAAATACTAGAAGTCATCCACGGTTTTTTGTTGGCAGTGTAACTTACAGGAAGTTTTTTGATGTTTTTAAAACATCTAGGATGCAAACTTTTCCCGATAACTAAAAGTTTCCTTTTATCAGTTCCCGTCATGTTCACACAAACAAATACTGTAACTCTTTGTTTAGAGAACTTCCTACCAACGCACTTTTCATTTTTAAATTTGAAAGTCTTATCTGGAGTTAATTTATAAAAAATTCCAGCTTCATCTCCATTAAAGATGTCTTCATCTTTATATGATCGTCTAATTTCTGGCCAAATGTTACGCACCCAATCGCCTGTAACGTTCAGATCTACGCATTTTGCCTCACCACAAATTTTTGCAGAAGAAATCGAGTGTCAGGCCTTAAATCGATCTAGCCATCCGTTGGAGCACGTAAAATCAATACCAAACAATTTTCCGAATTCTGTAGCTTTCTCTTTCAGAATTTGTCCACTCACAGGAATATCTGAACATCGACACTGTTTGAACCATTTCAATAATGCTGCATCCACATCACCATGTTCGCATTTCCTAATTTTTTAAATTTTTTCTCCATCTTCCTCAAATTTTTTTAAAATTTTGTCCTTGTTTTTTAAAATTGAACCTACAGTAGAATTCACTAAACCAAACTCACGGCATACATCAGCTATTTTACGTCCGCTTTCATATGATCTAATTACACGTACTTTCTCTTGAATAGACGGAACCTTTCTTTTTGTACTACAACTTGCCATGATTACTGTATAAAAATGTAGACCTACGTATAAAATTCTATAAACAGTGGTTATAGTGCTGTTGCAGTGCTTATCGCTTGCATACAATGTATGTCTGTGGCCATGAGCGTAGCGCGCGCACATATATAGGCCTACGTTTATATGAAATTTAGAGTAAAATATCTGAGAAATTTTTGACGCTATAACAGAGTAGTACAATATTTAGTGACATTAAAACCGGGAATTTTTATAATGTTAAAGATATCAGTTTGACCGGACTTATGACAAAATAACGCTACACCCGAGTTGACGTAACAGCCGAGGCCGTAATAACCAAGTTCCACTGTACATTGATTAAAATATGAAATAAAATAAAACACCCCATTTTGTCCCATTACAGAATGTGTTGAAGACTAGAACATTGGAAGGAGTTCAGGAAGAAAAGCAAAAATATAAAATATCAATGCTCTGCAAGAGATAAGTTGGTATTTGATTTTGTGTAATCAGATGATAAAAATAGTGTATTCCTTGTAACCCTTATAGATTTTAACTATCAGTTAAAGAGTTACCCTTTTGTGCTCTTCATAAAACTTGTGGTTAGTGCAGATTGTACTAAAAAATGTTGGCTCTTTTCTATTGTTATTTCTCAATAAACCGAAGTTAAAACAAAATCGGCAACCTATGGAAGAAACTCAAAATTTGACTTTGCAACCTTCCTTTGTTGACAGAGACATTATTTGTTACTAATAAAAATTGGTGTGAAGAAAAATACTATATCTTTTATGTAAAGAGGAAACAAGGAAAGAGTAGTATGGTGGATGGAATCTTTAGGACAAAAATTATAGATTTCAAGAGAATAAATGGTCAGACTTTCAAGTTGTGTATTTTACTTCTTGTTTAGTAATTAATTGATAAATTGAAAGAATTAATTTGCTATTCTAGTATATAATTATTTCTTGGAGTCATTAGCATATTAATGTCAGAGATGTCTAAACACTTAATAATAATGTATACTAAAATAATTATGAGTAATGTTTGTAGTTACCCTACCATATTCTATTCTGTGTCCAGTGGGTTCACCTGGCCATATAAAAACCATCCTCTTTTCATTCAGCTTTGTGATACAAGCACAGGTATTGTGTGACGAATGTTTATAGTTTGAACTGATCCATCAGTAGGTTATCTCTCAGTATACACAGAGATACTGATATTTTATTGCAAATATAATAAATTTGAATGTAGTACTGTCGGAAACATTACTTAATTTAGTCCAAAATCAAATTCAAACTGAATCAGTAACGTTATTATTAAATAAGTACTTCATAGGTTGACTGCTTCACATGTCTGCACTGTGTAACACGCAGCTGAATTTAATTATTATTTTTCATAAAAGAAAAAAATGTTAAAACTGACTCACATACTCAAATTAAAGCAACAGACAAAAATCTTTCAAAGATATTTTATTATGTGCATATACTTGTATGCCGCACATAGACATGTTACTTTATAATTACAATAATTAACTTATATCTTTCTCCAGGTGTCAGAAATTGTACGGAAAAGGCAGTACAGAGTGGGATTAAATTTATTCAATAAAAAACCAGAAAGGGGCATCAGTTATCTAGTGCGAAAAGGTTTTCTTGAAAACTCGCCACAGGGTGTTGCACGTTTTCTTATTTCTAGGAAAGGACTTAGTAAACAGATGATTGGTGAATACTTAGGAAACCTACAGAACCCATTCAACAGTGCTGTTCTAGAGTAAGTGCTTGGTGTGGATCAAATCTTATCTTGTATAGTAGTATATCAATTTTAACATAGTGTTAGTCTTAAAATGCCCAAGAAACGTATGAAAATTTTAAATTAGATTAAATTGTTCTTTTATAGTTAGTTATTCTTATCAACCCCTCTTATTTGCTTGAACCCATCTACCTAATCGCTTTATGCAGTCTCCAAAATCACATTTCCTGCCCATCAGTCTGTCTGTGTCACTAATTTTTCTCATTGTTCATTTCTGTGTCCTATAGCGTAAATATATAAAAATATAAAATCATATGTGAAAATAATATAAAATAATATGTGAAATAGTATAAAAATATAAATTCAAGAGCCTATGATTTAAAAGTTATTAAAGTACTAAATATAGCATTTGGATGTGTTCCAGAAAAGCATTGTTAGTACTTCATGTACTCTCAGGATATATTCGGCCCAGTTTTGCATTGCCTCAGAAATGTTCTCTCCTCCTTTATACCTCTTTGTTGCTTGTGTACACCTACCTCACCTCCAAAACCACATTTCCTGCTCTTCAGTCCTATCTGTATCTAGTTTTTCCTCATTGTCCATGCCTCTGATCCATAAAATCAAACATTTTATATAAAACAGAAGGTAAACATCCCATTCGTTCAGAACTTACCAGTTAATTGAGTAACTAAATAAACTGGTGGTAGTTCCACCTGTAGCACTCCATCTCCCTCCCCAAAGCAAAAACTATAGATTTCATAATTGAAGACACCATGGAAAGAACGGGGTAAGTCCATTTTTTTCATAAAATGAGTTTATGACGCATTCTGGTGGCCAGCCACCGGTACTAAACGCCACTTAAATCTACTTGCAAAGAACGTGGTTAGTCACGGAAATACAGAGGTTTATATTTTTGGCACAAACAGAAAAAACGTACCAACTCCCATCAACACACAGAAAGAACGTACTAAGTCCTATTGCTTGTTGTGTTCAGCAGCTGAGCAGCTCATGGTTAGTTGAGTTGCAAGTGCCAGCACGAGAGGTTGTCGTCATTTGTTTATGCGGTGTTTCTCCTCCTTTTTAAGTGTTAGTGCAAAAGTGGTCCGGTCTCATTGAGATCTATAAAATGAGTGAATCATCAGGAGATGAAAATGAAAAGCCATCGGGTAATGAACCTAAAAAAAGAAAATCTCGCTGTAGAATGAGTAGTGTTTTGAAGCAACTTAGAGCAATGAGTCATGTTTTAGGGAGTGACTGCAAATGTTCAACATTTCAGTGTTTCAAAATAATTCAACCTCATGAAAGAGAACAACTTATCAAAGAATTCAATTTACTTGGTAACTGGAACAATCAGTCTTCTTATTTGACAAGCTTAATCTCATTAACACCTGTTGTACGTAGGAGACCTAGGCATGATGATTCGAATCCCCGAAATTGCTCTTTCCGTTACATAGTAAGAATCAAACGAAATGGCACTATTAGAGAAACTCCTGTATGCCAAAAAGCCTTCATTGCTTTCCATGGAATAACAAAACGCCTACTGGCTAACATACAATTGGGTGTGAAGGAAACAGGAAAATCTCCTAAGGATAAACGAGGCACTCATGCTAACCGGCCATGGAAACTATCCAAAGAAAAAGAGGAAGCTATTATCAACCACATAGGTTCGTTTAAAGGAAGAAAGAGCCATTATGACAAGGGTAAGACAAACAGAATTTACCTTTCAGAAGAACTGTCAATCAAACAGTGCCATGAGTTGTACAAAGAGACTTACCCACAACTACCAGTTTCATTTGAGACTTACAGGAATGTATTCAACACCAAATTTAACTTGTCATTTGGGTATCCACGTACAGATATCTGCGCAACATGTGACAAATTTAATGCAGAATTAAAAAATTATATTGCAAAACTTTCAGAAAAAGTCACTGAGGCTGAAAAACTAGAGATTACAGACAAAATTAAAGCCCATACTAGGGAAAACCAGGTTCACAAATTAGGAGCTATTATGTTTTACGCTAGAAAACGAAAAGCAAGAAAAGAAAGTAAAAGTGTAGCTGAACAAGAAACTATTTGCGTGGACTATCAAAATAACTTACCATTGCCCAACATTAGTTCAAATGACGTTTACTACAGGCGGCAATTATCATTTTACAGTTTCAACATCCACCAATTGTCCAACCGTGATGCGATTTTCTATACGTATACTGAAGATGTTGGGAACAAAGGAGCGAATGAAGTGGTCAGTTTTTTGCATAATTATGTGAGTGAGGTTCTTGATCAAAGAGTAAGGGTTCTTGTAATTTTCTGTGACATGCTCAGGTCAAAACAAAAATTATACAGTGTTCTTGTATCTCAACTATCTTATTCACACCATTAAGAGACTCGATTGCGTCAAAATAGTTTTTCCAATAAGAGGACACTCTTATATGGAATGTGATAAAAATTTTGGTTTGGTTAATAAAACAACTGTAGTTTAGGTACCAAGTGAATGGGTCAATGCTTTTGAAACAGCAAGAGTCAATCCAACTCCTTTTAAAGTCATTCCTGTAGAACAAGAAATTATACGGGATTGGACGACCTTTATGAAAGACCGTTACACATCAAAGTGCCCATTCAAGACACGGCCAATCAGAGAAGCTCTGGTGTGAAAGAAGACAAACTGTTCAAATACAGGACCACTTTCAACGGAGCCTGGGAACCAATAGATTTGGAATTTCCTGCCTTACAAGTAGACACGCAGCTTGAGTTTCAACCACAAGGACCTGAAGAGTTCTTATGGCCTCAATCAGCATATATTGGTAATTTATTTTTAATATCAGAATTTTTACATGGCAAACAAAAATTACGCTTTATAAAAATAACTAATGCAGTGGTATATTTTAAGAGCCCCTGCCAATTTCATATGAAAAATATAAAGATCTACAAGTATTGAAAGATTTTTGTGGTCAAGACACAAGAAAGTTTTTATACAAATCTTTCATATAAGAAGGCAAAGGAAACCAACAAACAAAAGAAAAATTAGAGACGCATGTATATTGCAATACACAACATGTTGAAATATTAAAATTATAAGTTTGTTTGTTTACAATTTTGGTATCAAACAATAAAGATTTTAAAGAATATTTTATTACTTTTCCGTCAATGCTTATGTGTTAAGTTACATTCATACCTGACAACAATGGACTTGACACATTCTTTCCATGACAAAAGTATAGTTCCTTTGAATTTTTGACCTTTTTTAATAAATAAATGAAATTAAGATTTTAGGAAAATATAGTTTCTTTAAAGAAATTATATAGGCATTATAATATATTGGTTTTACTCAATTGAGAAGTATTTTAGACATGTTTTTAAGTCTAGAAAGTTTAAATTTGCTCTCCTAAAAAATTTATAAAATGTGACTTACCCTGTTTTTTCTGTGTGGTCTTCAATTATGGGTCAGCAGCCATATAACAAAAAATATATGGTGTTGCTTTTTCAACTTTCTACCAAATATGAATCTGATTGAATCATATGTCTTTTATATGAAACAACGCAGACATTTGGTACACACTAACAATGGGATGACACATATACACTAACTCAGAACATAATACAATGTGTGTATGATTCAGTACTTTGATTTTGAATACAAATTTATGTGTTTTGAACAGGTGCTTTGCCCAGGAACTAGATCTGTCAGGAATGCAAGTTGATGTCGCATTACGAAAATTTCAGACCTACTTTCGGATGCCTGGTGAAGCACAGAAGATTGAAAGGCTAATGGAAGTGTTCAGTCACCGTTACTGTCATTGTAACCGTGATGTTGTTGCCCGTCTTCGTAACTTAGATACTGTATTTGTTCTAGCATTTGCCATCATTATGCTCAATACAGATTTACATACACCCAATCTGAAACCAGAAAGACGCATGAAACTGGATGACTTCATTAAGAATCTCAGAGGTAGGTTTGTGTTATATATTTTAGATAACTGTATTACAGATATGTTTTGTTAACATAACTCATAATTAGTTGATGTAATGTTCTTGTGTAACAAGGTGATTTTCAGTCAAACTTATTTCACCAGTTTGGAAGTCTTAAATTATAGTTTTCAGCTTATAAACAAGATATTATACATATGTAAGTATTGGAAATGTTCTCTATTAACTGGCAGATGGGATATTAACTGCTATATGTCTGTACAGAAACACATATAAAATTTCTCTATACATGTCAGTTTGTATACATCATTACAGATATTACACTATATTTGACAGTAATTTTACAATCTTCATATGCATAGGTTTTTAGTAAACATCTTCATGCATGTACAGTTTTTTGCACAGTTTTGTCTGACAACATTGGATTGCCATTAATTTTTCTTATTCTTATAGTCATCTTAAATTTATAAGACACGTAATGTTAAGTTTTGAATAGGTTTTTTGTCATTTTCTTTTCATGGCATCCTCAATACAATTTGTTGTTTCTCTAATAATATATTCATTTCTTCTAATATATAACTTATTTATGGTTTTTAAACATTTAATTGTTACTTCATAATGATATAATTTTAGTTTTTTGATCATATATGTGAGAGTTGATAAAATATAAACGAGACCTTTTGAGAAATTTTTTATTGGATTAATATATGTCAAAATAAATACAAAACTACTTTTCTACATAGCTTTCTCTATCACTACACACTTTCCCATCACACAGGCAGTTTCTTAATTACTTCTTCATAAAAGTTTGATAGACATGCTCATAGAAAATTGCATGTGGTGTCCTGCACCTCTTTGTCACTAGAAATTTTTTTCCAGAGATTTTGCACAACTTTAACTCTTGTTTAATGATTGTCTGCATACTTCCATAACTTAATGAAGTTACTGCACTAATTTTGTGAACAGTTATTCGTCGATCATCGTGAGTAATGTCTTAAACTTCCAAAATGTTCTGAGGCATAATGCTTGTCTCTGGGATGACATGTAAGTGAGGTTAGAAAGTTCTTTTCGACATTTGCAGATAAATTTATGTTGCTTTGTACACTTGAGGCTTTGAAAGTGATTCATTTTCAAATTGTGCACTCAATCTGCACAAAATTTCATCAGGTTTTAACACCTTTGCATGCTAAAACATAATGCAAGTGACATGCTGTGCAAGTGACACATCCATCGACTCAATTCTAAAAGTCTCATTTATATTTGATGAGCCCTCATAATTGTATAATCTGAGCATCTTTTTTACTACTTTATTCTTATATAAACAGAATAAGTATCATATGTATTGTTAGATCTGCTCTTAGACACAAATGTACACTGATTATGTTTCCACCCTAATAGGTAATTTAATTATCTCTATCAATATACAATGAAAACCAGTCAAATTTTGAACAATTTTTGTCAGTTGGCACTATTATAGCAGATTCTCAATCAAAACAGGGAGACCTGGCAAGATATCATTTTCAGTCCAACTTGTATCAAATTCAGCATCACGATTTCCTCCCCTTTGCAGCATTGGTTCTACTTGTGATTCATCTGGCAAAGTATTATACCAGCACGCTATATAATGAGTAAATTAGCCTCACGCTAAAGATCAGGTGTTTCCAGCCGGTGGTATGCGTACCACTAGTGGTACGCGGAGGGATCCAAGGTGGTACGCATGAAAACCTAGCTAGAAAAAAGTATTTACTTAAATAAAATAAATAAATAAAAATTTATGTTCAAAACAACAATAAATTTTTATCGGACGTGATTACCCTTATAAAAATACAATCTAAACACTTTGCGGTAATATTTCATTAGACGTCTGCTCTTATCTTCTTTTGTTTTCTTATCTGGTGGTACTTAAAATGAACGCAGAATACCAAAGTGGTACACGTGTCTGGAAAGGTTGGGAACCACTGCTATAGACTATGATTGGACAGTTTATGGGTAAATGTGTTTAAAGACATAGAAACCAAGCGCCTGTATGGCATATGGGCATGGTGTTGAAAGTGTTAAGAAGAACAGCCCATTTCTAATATAGATTGCTCCCTTTTCATATAGATCCCTTCAATTTCATAATTAGTAATCATATTTGTATTTTTAATTCTTAAGGACGTCTTGCAGAGTGTGCTAGCTTTTATCAACAGATTAATTTCATTACCATTTAAATGTTTGTTGAACATTTTGTAATTCATATATTTTACTCAATTGTTAGGGACTTGTGTTCATTGTTTTACTGTTTTCTAGCATGTAGGTAACAAACAAGTAATGAAGTTTTGTGTAAGTATGTATTAACAATTAGACACAGACTTCTGTGGTGCATAAATTTCACTGATTTAAGTTTATTATTTAGGACTCCAGTTATTTGTCAGTAACTATAACTAAGAGGCACTGAATATTCGTGTGTGTGTGTGTGTGTGTGTGAGAGAGAGAGAGAGAGAGAGAGAGCATGTACTATGTTCTGCAAAATCTCTGACTTCTATAGAAAAATGTACAAATCGTTTGTCACAGTCTTAGTGAGTACATGAGATGAGTAATCAGAACTAATAGACTCTCAAATGACAACAGACAGATTCTGTTCCAGTATATACTAATCCTTTCCATGGGCACCTGCACTTCCTACCTTCCTATATTCCTCTTTCAGAATTTTTTTGTAGTGCTGGTTGTGTATTGTGAATAATATAATAGTTTTAGATTTATTACTGGTTTGTAGGAAAAGGAATTTTACTTGCACCAGACTTATAGAGATAAAGAAAGAAAATTTTTTTTGAAAATAAATTAACTCAAAATTAAGAATTTTGTGCCCATCTTGTGTTGTGCCAAAAATGTTATAAACAAAGGGAAAGTGACACATAATGATAACACTTTGGCACCCGACCCTTAAAATGCCCATCATTTACCAAGGCTGGGCCTTGTATGAGTTCATTTAAAAAGCCGTAGCTTCTAAACCACATAGTAAAAGAATGTGTTACCCATATTTTTATAAAGATATAAATGACCTGTTTAAAATGTGTACTGTATATCAGTTAGGTGTGTATGTAGCCTGTAATTGTTTTTAAAAAACATGTTTTGGGAACATAAAAGACACATAGCTACTAAAAACTCACAATATTATTATTTTTGTTACAAACATTTTCAACAATATGTTCTAGTGTAATCAGTTTTATAAAGTTGTGTTTTTGTAATGTTTTTAATGAAATAATTTAAAAGACTAACCACATTGGAATATTATGTGTAATGTAACAATTTAACGCGTTGAGTTTCACCAGTGCTGTTACAAAAGTGAAGACAAATGCAGTCTACCTGATGATTAAAGTACTATAAGAACAGGTTTTATTTCAAAACAGCTCCAAATGTGTATTTATACAAACAGCACCATATAGAAAAACATTGACACTTCAGGATGTCGATGTCCATCAGAATTCTCAGAATTTTTTAAAAGCCAACAATTGGCTTTCATTGCATCATATAGTGTTAAAACTTACTTTCAAAGTTTCAGTATAGCAAATGTTTGTTTAGTCCTTGTATAGTTTCTGGCCAAATAAATATGACTGTGAAATTATTAAGTTGTTTTGTTTAAGGTATTGACGACTGTTGTGATATCGATAGAGACATGCTGGTGGGCATTTACGAAAGGGTAAAAGCAAATGAGTTCAAACCTGGCTCTGATCATGTCACGCAGGTTCTCAAAGTACAGTCCACTATTGTTGGGAAAAAACCTGTAAGTACAAGCTTTGCATTCATAATTTTTAGAATCAGTTCAGTTGTGTTGGCTGCAAAATGATGATACTTATTGCTGTTTACAGAATTTGGCACTACCACATCGCCGTTTAGTGTGTTACTGTAGGTTGTACGAAGTGCCTGATGTATATAAGAAGGAGCGTCCAGGTGTTCACCAGAGGGAGGTGTTTCTTTTCAATGACCTTCTAGTTATCACCAAGATTCTTAGCAAGAAAAAAAGCTCTGTGACATACACATTCCGACAAAGCTTTTCTCTCTCAGGACTTGTTGTGTCTTTATTCCAAGTGCCATGTATGTGTTGAGTAATATCTATTCATACTTTTGTTTTGTAAAACTCAGTTTTATTCAAAATTAAAAGTGTCATTTGTTTGCTGTAGATTATTCATATGGAATAAGATTATCTCAGCGAGTAGACAACAGAGTGCTTATTACGTTCAACGCTCGCAATGATCATGACCGTTGTAAATTTGCTGAAGATATGCGAGAATCTATCAGTGAAATGGATGAGATGGAAAGTTTGCGTATAGAAGCTGAACTTGAGAGACAAAAAAGTGGAAGAAGTGGAAGGTAACTAATTGCCTGTGTCATAGTGTGACGATTTAAATTGTAAATTAAAAAAAATGAATAATAAAAATATAAAACGGGAAGTTAGTAAAAACGTTAAATCACACTATTAAACCAAATACCCCTGAACTAACTCATAATAGTAATGAGAATTAATTTAAGAAAATGTAACTAAAATAAGTAATTAAAACTGTGAAAGTAAAAGTTAAAAATAATACTGGTAACCCTTTAGTAAATTTATCATGCTATGACCTGTGTATTCCGGATCCGACTTGCATACCGACCCGGGATTAAATAAGAAATACCTGTAAATCATAATGTAAATAATTAATAATTTAAAGTCACAAGTAGTAGTTGTAATAATTCCTGTAGACAAGATAAGTCTCGATAGTTTATTTTGTCAAACTGTAAGACTGTATTATTAATAAAGTGTTGGAACTATATTATGGCGGAGTACTCACTCCGCGTCGTTGCAATTTTCCTGTTGTAACAATGCAGGACTTATGATGCGGCTTTCAAACTGTAAATACCTCCAAGCGAGGGCTCTTCACAAAATGTTTTATTTTTATTTTTAATTGAGTGTTAGCTTCCACTAAAAACGTGGAGAGCTAGTTATAAATATCGAAGATGTAGTGAGTAATTTGTTAAACAAAGATGTGAAAAAGGAAAACTAGTGTATAAGGTGACATCTCATGTTAATTAAAAAACTAACGATCAAATATGGTTCGAGTAAAGTAATTCCGATATAATGTGAAAAGAAGATGCAAACTCCAGTACTACGGTGCCATTAAATATGTGATGTGCATAACTGTGGATAGTGACGACTAAGACCTAAACAACACTTACCGCCGAGGATCAGGACGACTTCACGCTACATAACATCCATCTCCTCATTAATTCACTCAGAGGACATCCACTGGAAACACTACCCCGATGACAACCCTCAACTAAGAGAGTACCGAAGATTCACGCCCCAGGACATGGACAGATAAAGCGTATCTAAGAGGTGACTCGGAAGCTCATCTTCCGTGAATTATATATATTTAAAATATAAGTATTTATAAATGCCAAAGACTTTTAAAAGACAATCTCTAAGCATTAAGTTTTAGAATGATGTAACCAGTAATTTCTGAAATCATACGTTGTAACATTACTCTTGAGATATAACTTTGAATCGCTTAACTAAATAAAACCATTCTTCAAATGGTGTTTAAGTAACAATGCAACCTTCTTAATAAGTAAAGTAAATTTGAAACTTCTTAAATAGATTAAAAGAGACTCGGATCCGAGGTAAAATACATGATCTGTGTGATCATTTGTTTTGACAGAAAACCCCTTTACAATTTCTGTATGAGTAAATTTTTATATGTAATGTGTTATATATCATATGTTAATAAAGAGATGTCATCATGTTATATACTAAAGTGAGTGCATAAATCAGCTAACTTCCCTCCCCTCGTTTCCTGTAATTAGAGTAATTATAATTATTCTTAGTGTTGTGTTCGATTTTTCAGTTTGTTATAACGTAGGCAGCCTGTATAATTGGCTAGAGTCAATTATCACGGGTTCCCTGGATTATAACGTAGCCGACACGATATAAAATGCGCAACTCTGCTTTGTAAAAAAAAAAGGTTAATAGTGTACGTAGTGTCTCATAAAATGCGGCACTCTGCTGATCTATGCACTCAGTTAATGTATTGTTACGACGGTCTATACGATCGTCGTAGGTACAGTGGAAACAAAATAAGTACAAGACACCAATTAAGTCACTAATCACACCTTTAATTGTTATAGTAAAACAGTTCGTAATTAACAACACAGTGTCTACAACAAATCAAATGAAATTGTTCATACGCAATAAAACGTCCACTAATATTAAAACTCAACTGTATTACAATTATAGCGTCCGAATATAAACGCAACACTTCACTAATAACTACTTGAACGTACACCGTAATAACCCGAACCGCTCTGTAAAATATCGCACTAATACTCTCGATCCGCACAGTCAAAAATCTCGCATTGAACTGAAAAACTAAGGCCGCGACGCGATGTATTTATAGTTACGTTCACACACCAGAAGCTTCCAAACTGCGTCTTATCTCTCGCGAACTACGTAATTGCTGCGGCCTTGACACAGTCCGAGCGCCCGAGCGAAGGCTGGCAGAGTCGAGAAAATTCTCGCAACATGCGTTTAGTAGCACGTACCCCACACGCTTACGTCGAGATCTTTGTGGCGCATTCGATAAACGCGTAGATTGTTCTGTGCTGTCGTAGCACTGCCCCCTCCTTAAGCCTGTTCGTCCTGAACTGGCAAAGCGTCTCTAAATTTGTATTTAGCCAGGCGATCTAGGTGGACGACCTTGAACTTTCGCTGTCCTTCCTGTTGAATCCGATAAACAACATCGTTAATCCTTTTTTTTACAGTGTAGGGTCCTTCCCAGTTAGACTGAAGCTTAGGTGAGCGACCACGACGGCGCTTTGGATTGAACAACCAGACCTGATCTCCTTCTTGGAAACCCACACTATTGCTGCGAATGTCATACCAAGTTTTCATTTTATCACTGGCAATCTTGAGCCGTCCTCTTACCAAGCGATTCATTTCTCGCAGTTGGTTTTCTAATTGCGAGGAATAGTTCTTTGGCTCTTGGGACTGAGTCTCAGGTGATCCAAACATCAAGTCCCCAGGAAGACGAATCTCCCGCCCAAACACCAATTTTGCTGGAGTCATGCCGGTTGTGTCATGTACTGATGACCTATACGCCATAAGGAATAGTGGTATACGTTGGTCCCAGTCTGTTTGGTTCTCGTCAACAACTTTCGAAAGATGCTGCTCAAGTGTCCTGTTGAATCTCTCAACCATCCCGTCCGACTGAGGATGCAGAGGCGTTGTCCTGGTCTTTCGAATTCCCAGTAGACGGCATAATTCTTTAAACACTCCTGATTCGAAATTTCTCCCTTGATCCGTATGGATTTCCATAGGGGCTCCATAACGGCAACAGAAGTTGTGAACTAACTGCTTTGCCACAGTGGTAACCTCCTGATTTGGAATTGTGTATGCTTCCACCCACTTAGTAAAGTAGTCACCTACAACCATGATGTACCGGTTTCCATCGTCAGTAACTGGGAATGGTCCAGCAATGTCTATGGCAATTCTCTCGAAAGGTTGTCCAACGTTATACTGTCTCATTTTTCCCCTGCTTCTGGTGTGTGGGCCCTTGCTTGCAGCACATATTTCACACGTCCGAACCCATTCCTCTACGTCGTGGCGAAGATGAAGCCAATAGAATCGCTTCCGTATTTTGTCGAGGGTTTTGTTAACGCCAAGATGGCCTCCAGATGTTCCATCATGCATCTCCTTCAAAACAGACTGCACTTTACTTCGGGGAACTATCAACTGCATGACCACGTCTCGTCCATCTGCACTTTCCCAAGCCCTTTTCAGCAATCCGTTTTCTAAGGTGAGAGATTCCCATTGTGCCCAGTAGTCCTTCAGCACTTCGGAACCATGGCAGATATCTTGCCAATCTGGGCGGCGACCTTCCTCTTTTGCTGTCAAGATCGGTCCAATGTCTTCATCAGTCATCTGTTCTTGTCGACAGTCTTGTGTTGTCCAGCCATCAGCCAGGAAATCTACAGTGATGGCTTGAACATGTTCGCTTGAGTTTTGTTGTTCCTTTCTGTGGGCAATGTCGGCAGTCTTCCGGGCACGGTCTTCGTGATAAGCCATCTGCATTACCGTGCAGGCGCCCCCGCCGATGTTGTACCTTGAAGTTGTACTCTTGCAGACGTTCGAGCCACCTTGCCAACTGTCCTTCCGGATTTTTAAATCTCAAGAGCCATGCAAGTGCAGCATGGTCGGTACGTAGTGAAAACTCTCTCCCATAGAGGTATTTATGGAAGTGCTCCAAAGCTCTGACAATTGCCAACAACTCTCTTCTTGTAACACAATAATTTCTCTCTGGTTTAGAAAGCGTCTTGCTGTAATACGCTATTACTCGTTCTTCACCGTTCTGCGCTCGAGACAAAACTGCTCCTAGACCAGTATTGCTTGCGTCTGTGTCTACGATGTACTTCCCTTCGGAAGCTGGAAAAGCGAGAATTGGCTGCGAACATAATGCAATCTTCAACGTTCTAAATGCTTGTTCACACTCTCTCGACCATTGGAAGTTGCGTTTATTTTCCGTTAGCTCATGTAGTGGTTTAGCAATAGTAGCGAAGCCTTTCACAAAACGTCGGTAATATGAGCATAACCCCAGGAAACTCCGAACTTCGTGTTTATTCTTCGGAACTGGCCAGTCTCTTACGGTGTATACTTTATTAGGATCCATGCTAACGCCCGCTGCCGAAACCAGATGGCCCAAATACTGTACTTCCTTCTGGAATAGAGAACACTTCTTCGGGCTCAGCTTCAGTTGTGCACCGTGAATTCTAGTTAGAACTTCCTTAAGGTTTTCCAAATGATCTTCGAAAGTCTTCCCGATCACTATGACATCGTCTAAGTAAACAAGGCAAGTTTTCCACATCAGGCCTCGGAGTATCAGGTCCATCAATCTCTCAAATGTTGCCGGTGCATTACAGAGTCCAAATGGCATGACGTTAAATTGGAGTAAGCCACTTGGGGTCGAGAAAGCGGTCTTTTCCTTGTCTTCTTGATGAAGACCCACTTGCCAATATCCACTCTTCAGGTCCAATGTGGAAAACCACTGTGCTCCGGACAACGTGTCGAGTGTATCGTCAACACGAGGTAATGGATAGCAGTCTTTCTTTGTAACGTCATTTAACCTCCGGTAGTCTACGCAGAAACGCAATCCACCATCCTTCTTCGCTACCAGCACTACAGGGGAAGACCAAGCACTTGACGAAGGTTCAATTACTCCCTCTGTCAACATGTCCTGTACTAACCGAGACATCTCCTCTTGTTTAGATAATGGAGGCCTTCGAGGAGGTTGGCGTATCGGTGTTGTGTCCCCGGTATTGATGCGATATTGCACAAGAGAGGTTCTTCCCAGTGACTGTCCCCGAACTGCAAAACAATCTTTGAATTCGTGTAAAAACTGTCCGAGTTCTTTTACCTCACCACTTGAGAGGTCGTTAGAAGATCTGTTCAATAATTCTTGCAGTTCCTCTGGTAATTTAGAAGTATCCGAAGAACTGGGTCTTCGTTGCGTTATTCCGGCTACCCAGGCCACAGGAGTCAATTTGCCTAGGAGCGTATTGCTTTGTAAAGTGATAGCTTGATCCAAAATATTCGCCACTCTAATAGGTACATTTCCGGTTTCGTCAGGTTTTACTAAACTTCTGGCAATTAGTATGCCAGGTGTGCTGACTACCTGGGGTTTGAATATAGAGCACTGATTGCCCCTAGTATCTACCGCAGTTCTAACCATGATGATCTTTTCGGAGTTTGGCGGAACAGTTACGGCCACTTGGTTTATGACGTCCATCGATTTTTCTGCTGTCGTCATTTTTGACAGCATTACCTCTTCGCCTCCGATTCTCAAGACATTGTTTTTGAAGTCGACTATAAATCCGTATGCGTTCATAACGTCCACACCAAGAATTGCTTCATCCACAATGTCTGCAACAAGTACTTGATGATTAAACTCAAGTCTACCGAGGCGTAGGTGTATCTCCACTTTTCCATACACTTTTACAGGCCGTCCAGTAGCTGTTCGCAAGCTGCAAGAGCACCAGATTGGCTTGAGATCTTTCACCACGTCGGGGCGCACAATAGAAACTGTTGCGCCTGTGTCAACTGTAATCGAGGTTGGCCTTTCTTGAACAAATCCGGTAACTACCAAGCTCCCGGTGTTTTTCTGAAGCGTAGAAATTGCGTATTCTCTAGGGGCTTCGTTCCTCCAGTTAGTCAGCACACGCCCCGTTGCACCGACTATTGCTCGTTTCCCTGCTGCTGAATTCTAACCCGACAATCTCATTGTAGATGTCCAGGTTTCCCACATCGATAACACTTCGGTCTTCCATCCTTTCTTATTTTATTCTGTGGCGCCGACCGTCGAGTCTCTGTTCCTTGTTCTTCTTCCTCATCGTCTGTGCCGTCTCGATCTTTTAGCTCGCGCACTTTATGACTTGTCCAACCAGACGCTGATTTGGCGGCCTCAAATTGCAAAGCATGTACCAGGGCGTCCGCACTGTTCTGGTGTCTTGCCATTCGTAACACTTGCTGTAGTTCGTTATCTCGGACACCGGCAGTAAATGTCTGCATCGCAAAACGCGTTCGAAAATCTTCTGGCGCTTCAGGATAGGCCAGTCTAATTAGTCTGTCGATACTTGCTTCAAACTCTTGAAGACTTTCCCCGGAATGCTGTCGCCTTGCTCTCAACTGGGTGCAGTACACATCTCGCAAATGTTTATCACCATACCGTAATTCCAGAGCTTTTATCAACTCGGCATAGGTGTTCTGGCTGTCAGGTGGCACTTTCTGTAGTAGTTCTGCCGCGGGTCCTTTTAATGCAAGAACAAGTGAAACAGCCTTGTCTTTTTCTGTCCAAATATTTGCGCATGCAGCACCTTCAAATTGGCGGAGGTACGTTGCCCAGTGAGTGCTTCCGTCAAAGGTTGGAGCTTTGACATGAACTGTCCCTGCTGCAGGCAAAGTGACTTTCTCTGTTAACTTATTTTCTGTCTTGATCACTGGTACAGTCTGTTCAGAAATTTGTTTTGGTTGAATCTTCATGCACTGTTCGACTTCACTTTTAATTTGTTCTCTTATGTTTGCCATTGAGTTTTCTACTGCAGATATTTTATTTGAAACAGATTCTTCTATAACAGATATTTTTGTAGACATCGATTCTTCAACAGTCAAGACAGATTTTTCTACTTCAGCTATTTTTAATGTCATTGATTCTTGTACCTCCGATATTTTAGTAACTTATTTATTAAGCTCAGCTCGTAGGATACCCAATTCTGCGGTACTGTGTTCTTGCAACTGTTTCTGCATAACTTCAAAGAGAGCTTCCGTTTTATCTGCTTCTTGCTTACGTTTTTCATCCTATCTTTCTTCTGTTTCTAGCATTAGTGCTTTCTGACGTTCCTCAGCTTCTTCTCTTTCCTGCCTGCGTTTTTCATCCTGTCGTTTTTCTGCTTCTTCTGCATCCTGTCGTCGTCGTTCTTCTGTCTGCAACAACAGCGCCTGGAAATTTTCCATCATCTGACTAGCATCCATTGTTTTTCGATTAATTACGAATTACACTCGTCTTGTACAAAGTATCCACTGTTTCCACTGTTAACCGTTCTATCCCAGTTCTGACACCACTGTTACGACGGTCTATACGATCGTCGTAGGTACAGTGGAAACAAAATAAGTACAAGACACCAATTAAGTCACTAATCACACCTTTAATTGTTATAGTAAAACAGTTCGTAATTAACAACACAGTGTCTACAGCAAATCAAATGAAATTGTTCATACGCAATAAAACGTCCACTAATATTAAAACTCAACTGTATTACAATTATAGCGTCTGAATATAAACGCAACACTTCACTAATAACTACTTGAACGTACACCGTAATAACCCGAACCGCTCTGTAAAATATCGCACTAATACTCTCGAACCGCACAGTCAAAAATCTCGCATTGAACTGAAAAACTAAGGCCGCGACGCGATGTATTTATAGTTACGTTCACACACCAGAAGCTTCCAAACTGCGTCTTATCTCTCGCAAACTACGTAATTGCTGCGGCCTTGACACAGTCCGAGCGCCCGAGCGAAGGCTGGCAGAGTCGAGAAAATTCTCGCAACATGCGTTTAGTAGCACGTACCCCACACGCTTACGTCGAGATCTTTCTGGCGCATTCGATAAACGCGTAGATTGTTCTGTGCTGTCGTAGCAGTATTGTATGTAAAACAAAAGGCTAAGTAGCACAAAGGAATAGTGACAATATTAATTTACCATTGTAAATTTTGTGTGAGATTACGCACAAACTCGTATATCTCATTTACTTAATATACGTGAAAATAATTGCTTGAATTATTATTGTATGATAATTGTATTACACCAATGCAAGTCCTTACATGAATTTTAATAGTTGTCAATATGTTCAGTCTCTAACACGTCTATTTAGCGACAATTCGTGACCTGTAGTTTTCCTGCATATGCCTGCATAAAAAAGGTAAATTGTATTTCTGTTGCCACGGTGAGTTATATAAACGATTGACAAAAGTAAACAAGTTCAATTATGTGTAAATAAACTGTAAATGAAATTCTACTCCTCTCTAGTAGCAGAATTATATAAATTAACATTAGTACGTAAAACTAAATAATAACTAAATCTCAGCTTCATTACGGGCTGTAACTTGTTTAAAATGTATATCATTGCGCATCGCACACGCCACCCTCGTTGAAACCAGCCGAAACAAGTCTGTAAAGGAAGCAGTCAGCTGTTGTTGAATAGAACAATCACATTCTCTCACCCAAGTGTGATTCCCCCCTTCTTCCGCATACTACTATACCATTGTTTAAAAGAAAACTAGTTTGACCCACATTCCAGCGTAACAGCTGATCGTTGAAAGTAAAGTTGACGTCTGTGTGAATTTTTTTCTCTTTCACTGAGATGATAAGTAATTCTCTTACAACCAATGCAAATGTTTTAACCATGAATTAAATTGTGTACACAATAATTGTATAGTGTAGTAAAATAAGTTTTAGTGTGTTAGATATAAGGTAAACATGGCCCTGTTTAATCCAGATTTACTATTAAAGGACGAACTGTCTTATGAAGCTCTTTTACGTGGTTTACCCCATGCGAATGTAACAGTCGCGGAATTGCGCAAGTCTATACGTGAAAGTGGATTTGATACTCCCGCGGAGTTAAGTATGAAGCTCTACTAGCTTTAAAATAAATTTATTATTGTGTAAACATTGATTATTTTAAACTTTTCGTGAATTTCCAGGGTTTCGTCAGGTGTACTTATTAGCAGAGAGAAACAGGTTAACGCAAATGATCACACACATTTATGGTTAACGAACCCTTTTTACTTTATTCCCATTTTGTCAATTTCTTTTATAATATTGTGATTATATTTGGCCACGAGGCTCAATTTAGAAAACAACTCATTATTTAGTTAATTGTAAACAAGAAATCAAATGAACTTAACTACTATATAAGATTATTATATCAAATTACGCAACCAGCACTTCTTTGTTTAAATATATTTTCTTACATACTCACGCACACACACATGCCAAGTTACTTAAGAGATCTCATATTAGATTTTATTTTATGGCCTTCTATTAAAAAAATTGAATGTTTAAAATTTTCGTCTAAAGTGATGCTTGCTCCTGTTTACTTATCTGTTCATGACGTCTGGGCGATGTTACACGCACAACGTAACTAGCGGATCTATTGAGTTTATTATATTGATTTCACATTCTGATCACTGTAATACCGGTAATAATCGTGAATGGTTTAATTAGACATTGTTCACATTTGTTGGTGTGTTGCGGGCGCGAAAATCACGCACAGCTGGACAGTCGGCGAACGCGACAGTTTTCTTGCGTCCGTCACTTGTAGACGTTGTGTTCCGACTGACCCTTTGTTTGCTGTGTGTGTTGGCGTAGACACACCCACATTCTTGTTATGTAAAGCGCTGACGTAACGGTCGCCTGTTGTTAGTTATACTTGTTGACAGATTTTGTGTCACTGGAGCTGACCTTGGCACAATTTGCTGTCTGTTTTTACTGGTTTTACAAAATATTATCGAATAACCTTCACAGTCAGTGCTGCCACCCTCGCGATCGCTCCAAACAGTAAATTTACCTCTTGTTTATAAATTTTTGTCCCCATCATCAAAATGTTGTTGTTTTATTTTATAAAAGAAATACAAATTGCGCTATTACACCAGGTAGGCCAAAATGCCATGTTACAGTACCCCCCTCAATGAGATATTTTATGGCGAAGCATAAAAAACGTCATTGACACATTCATACTTGCTAAGGGGATCAGCTAGGATATGTCGCCACAACCCCCCTGACGGTTTACCAAAAATATAATCAACTCACCCTTGGTCCGGTGACTGTGACCGCACCTGAATGACAATACTGGACTTCTCTCTCGAGATCCCAACACCGTAGAGTCAGACAGATACTTAACGCCCCTGCTCTGACGCGCTGGCCAGCTCAGGTCCGCCGCCACAGCATCACCACACTCTGAAACAACAAATCAAATATTCAATAGTGGCCTTATACAACACCATATCCCCAACTGATCTGTTTCCCCCTAGCGGTGCTGGTTTGCGCTAAGAAGCACTGGTTTTGTTTGTTACTTATCTCTAACATATCAGAATACCTACCAACAACATGATACCCTATGATAAATTTCATAATCTTATTCTATCTACTTTCTCTTGTTAACTTTAACCCAAAATTCAAAATCATTGCCCTGATTCCCATCAGAATTTAAATAAACATTCCCATTATCATATTACATTTATCTCATCCCCGATTTAAAATGCATTTAAAATATCTAAATTCATAAAATTCTCTTACACTAACAAACACAATATAACATAAGAAAACATAGTACATTAATAATTCACACTGTTACTATCATCTTAAAATAAACAATTTGTATTTAAAATGTTACATACTTTACATCATTAAATTTGCATATAAAATCATAAAATTATCCTTTAAACTCACTTTACTTTTATTAATTCGTTTCTCAATTTTTTTTTTTTTACTCATTTGAAATTTTAACTATCATACATTTATTTCATTTTTTGTGAAAATCTTTAAACACAGAAAATTATTATTATAGTTTTATAATTCTTATTCCTAACATACTACCTGCAATCAACTCAATAAGACATAATAAACACAATATATAGAATATCTAGTGCATCTATTTTTTCAAATTTTAATAAAAGTATTCAATAGCGAGTCATCATTACTAAAATGCAACAAAAAAATTTTTTAAATTCGTTACCCCCTATCGGTAACCTCCCTGCCACACACACTATGACCCCCCCTGGACTGTGGCGTCCAGTTGCGTCCACAAGGACTGAAATTTTGGAGGAATGTGACATCTCCGTGTCCTTGCTTCTGCGTTACATTTGAAATGGTATAGATATAATATCTGTGTTATATAAATATGCGCCCTTAAAACGGTTCTACCACCTGTCTCTGCTACCCCCATGCGGTCAGAGTGGCAGCCGCTGTTCCATAGTTTGGTGATTCCCCATCAATTTCACCCCCCATCAATTTCAAAGTACACCTTTACAACGATAACAGCTATGGCCAGTTAAGGCAGAACGTGACGCAATGAGCCCCAACCATAGCTGTTAAAGCTAAACCAATTCCATGGTCAAGGTTCGGTGAGGCCGTGACCGCCCGAAAAGTCGGGGAATCACAAGTATAATATTTCCTTTTAAAATTAAAATTAATAATTTAAATTACATGACATTTCTAGTCTTGGTGGTATTTTAACATCATACATTTCTTTCTTAACTTTCCCTATCTGAATGTCCATTTACATAAAATACATAATGTGTGTATAAACAATGATAACAATTTATAATAATAGAATATAAAAATGTCTGTTTATGTATGAAAACTTTAATATTTACAAATACATCCATCATCACTCAGCTAGATAATACTTTTTTAATTGGGTCACATTATAAGTTCCTTTTATTTCTCGAGTTTGCAAGTCTATTAAAATATAAGCATTCTCCATTTTCACTTGGCTAACCTCATATGGACCGTCATACAATAGGAAGTATTTCTTAATTTCAAAATTATTATTAACATTTATTTTTAACCTTTATGTTATTCCACAAACTAAACTATTTAAGATTTATTTATTCATTAATTGTTTTTCAATTGAAATTTCATCAAATAATTTAAATATCTCATAAAAATTCAATCATACAACATTAAATCACAATATTTAACCATCTCAAATTATTCACTTCAATTGATTATTAAACACAACATATTTCAATTATTATCAAAATTTACAAAGCATCAATTATTGTCTTCATAATTATTTATGTAAACTGCAAAATATTAATAATATATATACACAAATGAATTCACAAATTATTTACAAATCATTCGTCAAGAACTGTGCAATTGTTTCACACTTCATTTGTCCAAATCTGCAAGGTCGTTACCAAAATTTACAATATTTACCAATGTCTATACACTGATATGTTAGTTCAACCTCCATCGTTATATATATATCTAATGTATTTGTAACATGCATCATTGTTATACACACTCAATTTATTATTACTATCACTATAGTAATCATCCATTACCTTTATTCCATTCATTATGTCATTATACTTGATAGGGTTATTCCCTATTAATATTTCATACAACTTGTCAACATAAGTTATTACTGTCCAGTCTCCATCGGTAAATACATTCATGATCGGGTTAATTACTTTTGTCAGATAATTATTTACATTATTCTTCAAGTATACTGTTAAACTTTCTCTCCATTCGTCATACTTTCGATTCACATTATATAATTCTGTTACTTGATTAACATACCATTTTCCACTTATATCTCTCTCACCACAATACCAAATCATACTTTCAACATCATTATTACATACAGAGGGTACAACATTATACAACATCAATACGGGACTCTTTCCCTTCTTAAACAACACTTGTGAACACCTTGGTTCAGAAAAATTAATAGGAAAATTTACCCTCTGCCCCACATACTCTATTCTCTCTTTCCACTTTCTCTCTAACTCATAATAATTTCTTTTTAACTTGTATAATTCTGTTTCTCTATCTGCATACAGCTCTCTATATAAATCTCTCTCACCCACATTAGTTAACATCTGATTAATGGATACATTTAAGTCTTCTCTGACTTTAACTATTTCACGCTCATGTTCTGCTTGTTTATCCTTTAAGCTAGTTACATTAATTTTAATTGCATCAACTTGTTCACAATTACTTCTGAATTCATCATTTATATTTTCTTGTATTTCACTTTGCTCACACTCATTAATTAAACATTGAACATTACAGTCCACTTTGTCATTTGGCTTTTTGATTTTATCATTACATTTACTTGTCAACATGTCAAATTTTTGATTTGTCTCTAACAGTTGCTCTTTTTGTTTTTCGTTAATTATTTTTCTATCGTTTCTCATTTCGTCTTGTACATTATTTATAACACTAGTCAGTTCATCTCTCATTCCAACAATAACCTCATTCATACTTTCCAAACGGCTATTCATGTTTATTTCACTCGCTCTCAATTCGCTCCTCACATTTATAAACTCGTTATTTAAATCAGTCAGTTTAACATTTATGACATTTATTTCTGATTTAATCATTTCATTTAAGCTCATATTTACAACATTTATTTCTGATTTAATCTCAGTTTTCATTCCTGACATTTCATTTTTCACTCCTGACATCATCTCCATCATCAATGCTAATTGGTTAAATATATTTACCCCCTCGTCTCTACTACTCCCCGCTACTACCGTTTCGTCTACATTTGTTTCAACACTTTCACCAACAAAATCATTGGTTGTTATCATATGATCTTGCGTGACATTTAAAATTGATTCTTCTACACTACCTCTACCTAAATCTGCGTTCATATTCCTCTCTGCCATTTTTTCGACCTATTTGTAAAATTGTTAACTCAATTTTTCAAAGTCCATGTTAACGGGCGCCATTGAAGTGATACTAGCTTTAATTAACTTTATTATTGTGTAAACATTGATTATTTTAAACTTTTCGTGAATTTCCAGGGTTTCGTCAGGTGTACTTATTAGCAGAGAGAAACAGGTTAACGCAAATGATCACACACATTTATGGTTAACGAACCCTTTTTACTTTATTCCCATTTTGTCAATTTCTTTTATAATATTGTGATTATATTTGGCCACGAGGCTCAATTTAGAAAACAACTCATTATTTAGTTAATTGTAAACAAGAAATCAAATGAACTTAACTACTATATAAGATTATTATATCAAATTACGCAACCAGCACTTCTTTGTTTAAATATATTTTCTTACATACTCACGCACACACACATGCCAAGTTACTTAAGAGATCCATATTAGATTTTATTTTATGGCCTTCTATTAAAAAAATTGAATGTTTAAAATTTTCGTCTAAAGTGATGCTTGCTCCTGTTTACTTATCTGT
This sequence comes from Magicicada septendecula, assembly GCA_034769895.1. Taxonomy (NCBI): domain Eukaryota; kingdom Metazoa; phylum Arthropoda; class Insecta; order Hemiptera; family Cicadidae; genus Magicicada; species Magicicada septendecula. The sequence continues at coordinate 58,924,620 of CM068376.1, forward strand.
TCATGACGTCTGGGCGATGTTACACGCACAACGTAACTAGCGGATCTATTGAGTTTATTATATTGATTTCACATTCTGATCACTGTAATACCGGTAATAATCGTGAATGGTTTAATTAGACATTGTTCACATTTGTTGGTGTGTTGCGGGCGCGAAAATCACGCACAGCTGGACAGTCGGCGAACGCGACAGTTTTCTTGCGTCCGTCACTTGTAGACGTTGTGTTCCGACTGACCCTTTGTTTGCTGTGTGTGTTGGCGTAGACACACCCACATTCTTGTTATGTAAAGCGCTGATGTAACGGTCGCCTGTTGTTAGTTATATAACTTGTTGACAGATTTTGTGAAACTGGAGCTGACCTTGGCACAATTTGCTGTCTGTTTTTACTGGTTTTACAAAATATTATCGAATAACCTTCACAGTCGGTGCTGCCACCCTCGCGATCGCTCCAAACAGTAAATTTACCTCTCGTTTATAAATTTTTGTCCCCATCATCAAAATGTTATTGTTTTATTTTATAAAAGAAATACAAATTGCGCTATTACACCAGGTAGGCCAAAATGCCATGTTACAAGTAACCTACGCGGACTCGATTATGAGAGCGAGAGAGAAACTTGTTATGCCAAGTATAGTGAGTTGACTTTATTGTCCCAAACCCTTCAAGACGAGAAATCTCCTGCAGTAATATTGCGGACAACTCAAAGGATAGAACATTTAACCCGGCGAATGAAAAATTTGTTAAACTGGCCTAACCTCACGGAAATCCCTCCCGAAGTCCAAAGTTTTGCAGATGAGGCTTTACAGAAATTACCCGCGATAATAAGGGAATTACGAAGAAAGTCCGACTCGTTCAGAATGGATGAAATTGAAAAATCCTTGAAGAAACTATACATCTCCCCAATTCAGTCCCCTACGTTAGAACAACCTCCCCCCCAACACGGATCGGGACTCACCCGCCGTATCGCAAATACAACCGACTCGAGAGCGAAACCCAAATAGAGATTTAAATACCCAGACTATATCTGAAGCCCCACCTCCCAGTGGTTCGAAAAATCGCCCCGGAATGTACGAATTGACAACCCCTTAACGCATCATCTGGTCCTCCTAAAGCTATGCCACACGTAAATTATAACGCTGACCTCTACGGAAAAATCACTCACCCCGTAGAAAAACTCTTAGCTGAAATTCCATACACGGATGGTTTGAATGTTACTAAACTACTAAATTTCATTAAATATCTCCTGCAGATTAAGGATTTACAGCAGCTAAATGACTGGCAAATTTTGCAAGTCCACCTACCTAAATGTAAACCACCGTTAAAGAATCTTGTGCTAGAATCATTAAGCTCTACCCTTCCAGTAGAAGAACTGCATACTACTGCATAAAATATTTTATTCCCACCGGAATTTATGAGGAACTAAAAAGAAAGACCGTACTGCGAGTACAAGGAAATCATGAGAGATTGGCCCATTACATCTCAGACATCAGGGAGTCTTCTCGACTACTGCAAGTAGATTGGAATGAGAGACAGATGATCGACACCATTTTAGTAGGATTGTCTCCAGAAGAAAGATCTCGTTTAGCGTTAATAAATAGACCCAACACCTTTGCGGACCTCGAACAATGCAGTATTCACTCTTCGAATGTATGGTACTCAGATCAGAACAGACATGCTCTCAAATCAACTGAGCCGAGTAGAAATGAAATGCAAGCCCTAGTGCCCGATGTGCAAACCCAGCGTGAAAGGTGATTATTTAATAGACCGAACAATTTGCACAGCCCTGGTAAATCTAATGACACGCAACCTAAAATGGAAGCAAGCTATACTCCTCGTAATAAAAATGTGTGTTATAACTGTGGTAAGTATGGACACATAAGTAGAAACTGTAATCGGAAGCAGTACGAACGCAAACACCCTAATCCAAAAAACATGTAAGACAGGGAGACCCGAAATCCTGTGTCTTCCGCAGCATCTTGAGAACTGGTAAACCCAAAGAAATCTATGAGAATAAAAAAAAAAGGAAAAGAACACTAGAAAAATAGATCCCTATGTTAGAAGGTTTATTGAGAAATGTAATGCGATAACTAAAAGTGATTGGACTAAAAGTCTATTTCCCTTAATACAAGTTGACCTAGGTGTTACATCCACCCTCGGATTAATCGATTCTGGATCGACTAGAACCTTAATCAGTCAGAGGTAAGCAGATAAATTATTCGAACACCACCTAGTGAAACGCAGTCAAGCTGTGAATATAAAATGTGCTACTGCCAATAAGCAAAATATAGTGATAAAAATCAGCATCACCATTAAGGTAAGAATTAAGAATCTAACCTGGTTTTTTTCAATGTTAGTATGTAATGATTTAGGACCCGACTTAATATTGGGAGTGGACTTCATAAGTAAAACGGGAATAATTCTTGACATCCACGAGAAGAAATATTATTTTAGATTCGACCGTACACGGAAGTATAATTTTGATTATGAAACTGAAGAACAAGAAAGTACTGGATCATCTACTGCACATATAGTACACCATGAGTCTGAATTATCTCATCTAGGAAGTCGAGATAGGCTGAGAATGCAGAAACTAATAAAAGAGTTTTCAACTGTTCTTACCCCTAAGCTAGGACTAACTAACCTAATAGAATACAAGATCAATCTGAACGATCACAAAGTAATACGCCTACCCCCATACAAGTTATCGCCGCCCAAAATGGAAGTAATGAGGAACCATATCAACAAGTTGTTAGAACAAGGAGTCATCGAACCCTCTACGTCTCCGTATTCATCACCCTCCTTTTTAGTACCAGAAGGTCACGACAAACATAGACTAGTTGTGGACTACCGGCAATTAAATAAACGAATAGAATTTGAATCTATCCTGCTTCCTGACATCCACAGTGCTTTTCATTATTTCACTAAAGTGAAAGTCTTTACTATAATGGATCTGAATCAAGCATTTCACCAAATACCCCTTTCGGAAGAATCCAAACGTCTAACCGCTTTTGCTGTTCCTTTCAACCTGTACCAATTTACGAGAGTACCCTTTGGAATATCACAATGAAGTTCCGTATGTAGTAGACTATTAGAAAGATTATTTCATGATATTAAATTTAGATATGTGTATCACTACCTGGATGACATTGTAATCTACAGCGAATCGATGGTTGACTATTAATCGAGGTGACTCGGAAGCTCGTCTTCCGTGAATTATGTATATTTAAAATATAAGTATTTATAAATGCCAAAGACTTTTAAAAGACAATCTCTAGCATTAAGTTTTAGAATGATGTAACCAGTAATTTCTGAAATCATAAGTTGTAACATTACTCTTGAGATATAACTTTGAATCGGTTAAGTAAATAAAACCATTCTTCAAATGGTGTTTAAGTAACAATGCAACCTTCTTAATAAGTAAAGTAAATTTGAAACTTCTTAAATAGATTAAAAGAGACTCGGATCCGAGGTAAAATACATGATCTGTATGATCATTTGTTTTGACAGAAAACCCCTTTACAATTTCTGTATGAGTAAATTTTTATATGTAATGTGTTATATATCATATGTTAATAAAGAGATGTCATCTTGTTACATACTAAAGTGAGTGCATAAATCAGCTAACTTCCCTCCCCTTGTTTCCTGTAATTAGAGTAATTATAATTATTCTTAGTGTTGTGTTCGATTTTTCAGTTTGTTACAACGTAGGCAGCCTGTATAATTGGCTAGAGTCAATTATCACGGGTTCCCTGGATTATAATGTAGCCGACACTTATAATAGTACATTTTACAAACTGTAACTTTTAAAACTTTTAAAAAACAGTGGTGAGATACTGGCTGAGATAGTTCAGCCATTTGAGTGTAATAATTTATGAGAAATTATTCCTGTTCATAATATTTGTAACAAATAAGAATTGACAGTTCAGCTTGTGGCAAATGGTATGCCACATTAATTTCAATATTCTATTCCTTACATGTAATTGGTTTGTTTTTCAATGTATAAATTTATACGTGTAGTTGTCGTGTATTCTTACTTTTAAGTACAGCTAATTATTAGTCTTTGAAATTAATTAATACAGCTAATTATTAGTCTCTGAAATTAATTAATTTTGCCACAGAAGTGTTGAATTACAAAGTGACAAATCATCAAGTTTTATTTTAACAAAATTCTCACGTAGTCTTCATAGATTTGCCTGTACTTGTCTGTGTTCTGTTATCTTCGTACCTGGGACAAAAGTCTAGCCTTTTGGTACATGCCTTGTATGTATTTCATAACTGAAACAATGTTAAATTACATTTTTTGTTTTGTAGTTTGATAGAAATTACATAAATTGCATATGTTAACAGGTCTGCAGGAAGCTGTAGTGCAGAAAACAGAGACAGTGGTGTTGCAGATGTGGAAGTTTGCCCTTGTATTCAGACACAAGGATCTGTAACATCCACACAGGATAAACAGCTGCCATTGGATGTTGCACACGGATCCGCTCTAAAACGATCAGCTCTGAGTAATTCTTTGCTTGATATCCATGACCAATGTGAGTGTCTTGCTAAAAGCTATGACTATTAAAATCATATGCATGAAATGCATGTAAACCCCATTTTATTTTGTGATATTATCTAGGTACCTAATTACAAAGTAATAAATATTCTCTTTAATTTGTAGTTAAGCTAATGATTATTGAATTGTGTTGAACAGTATTGTTTAAATGTATTCCGTTGCCCCCCTACCCAGTATTTATTATGTTTACAGTTTTGTTGTACTTGAATGGATATTTCATTCTAAATGACGTTAGTATTTTTAAAGTAAATCAAGCTGCTTTAGTTTTAAAATACATGAAATTTGTGTGAATAATTTGTAAGAGAAATTTTGCTGCAACATTGTTTTAATACAGTGCTTTATTTGTTTATTTGTTAAATACAGAAATTAGTTACTAATTCTCTTTCAAAATAAAGACATTTTTGCCTATATACATATGTGTAAGCCATTATTACCAGTATATTTCTGAAAAACGTAAATGTTCAAATGCAAGAGGGTTTAGAAACTTGTAATCACATTTCAGAGCATGGATAAATAAAATATCATTTTTTCAGTCCCAAATCATTACAAAAGAATAGCAGCAAAAATTTGTGAGAAGATTTACCATTTCATCTCTCTTCCATATGTACTAATGATTTAATATCATTAATATGTTTTAGTTGTTTATATACTCGGTGATTACATAATATGGAGTAATGTTAAGAAAACAAAAATAAATAAATATTTTTAATGCTTAGTGTTGTGCCAAAAAAAAAAATTGTAACAGTTGTATTAAACAAAGTCATTAGATAAATAAGGGCACATTTTAGACACCAGAATGTAAACAACACTCAAGAAACACACATAACAGAAAATGGTGTGAGTCTATGTAAGGTTATAATTCACGAGTCACTTTTAAACGCAAAAGCTAGTGCATGCATATTATAAAATACAAATATGAGAATCGTATGCATACTACAACAAGTAACTGTAATATATTCATGTTTACAATTCATTGTCGTGTTTTCTTATATTTCATCTTTTTATTATCACATGGCTGTATGATATTTGGAAATGATGTAAGCGAATCATTGTCTTAAAAGTCTATAAATGAAAGTATAAATTCTAAACTTTAACAGATGGTAGTATAATAATGGTACTTAATTCAAATAGTTTGAAATTAGACTTTGAACCATGAATAGATAAGAAACATGGGACTTGTGTATCTTCATAATTTAGCTCTGGTTATCTTCTCCTTTGACTTTACCAGAAGACAAGAAAGATAATGTGATGTCATTTATAATGGGGCATGCAAAACATAATTTACGTGTGTGTAGCTCTATCAAAATTGTGATCATTAGGGCAATAAAAACAAAATGTTTGGGATACCATTTATATATGGCGAACTTTATCAGATTCAAGGAAAGAACATTAGTAACAGTTTAGTAGCTTTTTTGGTAATAATTATTGATTAAAACATAAAATTCATGGAAAGGAATTCAGGATCATTTTAATATTAACAGTTACTAAATAAAATAAACACAGCAAATTTCATGTGTTTTAATAATTGTTTATCGACTACTGTGTTATGAATGGTTGTACAGTGTACTGTTACACATCTAGTTTGACTATCATCCTACTAATTGTAAATTTTTATGTCAGCTTGATTTCGTTCATATTGTTTCATGGGAGTACTGTATATGCTGTAAGGATAATAGTGTGAGTACAATACATGAAGCAGGCACAGTGTTATAATACCCGATTTCTCATATAATAACCAACAACATATACAGGGCCGGTTCTTGATGTAAGCGAAGTACGCGGCCGCGTATGGTGCGAGGTAAGGGGGGCACCAAAGGCGCCTGCCACGGCCTCAAACTATGTAGACCCAGAAGGCGCAGAAATAGTTTCAGTAAAGACAAGAAAACATAGATAAGATAAATCATATGCACAGTTAAAAATACAACATATAACATAATTCAAAAGTATTGGGTATAATAATAATTCATTCATAACTTTAAGTAAAAAAAGGAGGCCAACTTTATGCTTGGGATGCAGAGCAGATGATACCCTTCTTTGGGTAAAATGAACTCGTCCATGATTCATGCGTGGGAGTGGGAATGAACTCGTCCACTATTGGCTCGAAACGCCTTTCCTGAACTAGTGCGTCGACGGAGTAGTTTGAATCAGTCGTGTGAATGAGGTTACCTGTATGCTGTTTCGTGTTAACAGGTAATAGGCTTGAGTTGCGAGTTTCCTGTATTCTTGTAGTTGTTTTGAAAATTAAAATTTTAATGTCCAGTAGTAAAAAACCATCTGGGTCATTTAACCGCAAAAGGAAATTACAGCATTCGAAAGAAGATGAAAAGCAATCAAAAGCTTTGCAGAGGGTTTTTTCGGCTTCAACTTCCTTAACGAAATTGGACGATAAAACTGTAACCGAAACCGATGATGATGAGTTGCTAAATGAAATGGACACAGATTTGATACTCAATGAATTCGCAAAAATGAAATTCAGAAAAATCTCTTCTTAATGATTTATGTTGTTTAGCTTTGCCTTCACTAATTATACTTATAAATAAAATTTTGATTTCTTGTAACCTGACTTGTGGTTGTATTCATCAACTTTCCACCATTTCAAATTTAAAGTAAGTGTATTTTTAGATCTATGTATTTATTGTCTCAAGGTCTAAAAAATGTTTACAGGCAATAGTATTGTAATTAATACTATATGCTCAACAAAAATATCATAGTAAAGTTAACAAAATCATCAATCAAACACAATTTTTAAGTTACATTGAACTATTTTGGGTTTAAAACAACGTTAGCAATAGTTTTTCAATCTCCAGCAAATTACTGTGGAAAAAATAAAGCCCACATGCCCCTTATAAAATTAGGAAGAAAGGTAATTTAATTTACAGTTTCATAAAAAACCTAAGACATAAATTGTTTTGAAATGGCTTCAAGATTATAATTTTAATACTACTGTAACAGTCAGCGAATTTTTATACAAATAGCAAATGCAAGTTTGTGAAATTTTCAAACAAGTATCATGATTTTTTTAATAAAAGTAGTGTGTATAAGATTACTGATAACCCTGACATTTAAGCCAAAATATACCTAAAACTCTATTTCTGAAGCCTTCATTTTCAAAATTTTCTGGGGGGACCCCGTACCCCCTCTACCTGTGGGGTATTCCAGACCCCCCGGTAGAAGGGGCGCCTAAATATTGTTCGCTTACACTAGAAAAATGTCTAGGGCCGGCGCTGAACATATAACATTCTGTAGATAGAAACCTGATGATCGTAATTTTTAAATAGCGGGCTTGGAGATCATAGTGGAAAAATATCTCATTGCAAGGTTAACAGAATTTTAATCCATTTTGCACATGCACAGACCAATCGTGTACAGTGTTTCATAATATGTCCATTAGTTTCAATAATAAATGTGATTTATAGTCATTTCCAAGGCATATTGTAGTATCAAAAATATTTGTGCTACTCATTGGTTGTCAGTATAAAATATATTGACAACTGGAAATGAGTTTTGTTTTAAAAATAAGTGAATACAGGCAGTTAACGTAGTCTGTAAGCTAAAAATGGAAATTAGTTTCTAGTGAGAACATTGGAAGCATGCGTTTTTTTTTTTCTCGTGAAGCAATATCATGTGAGAAAGCAAACTGTTACCGCATACCTAAATCTTTCATTACCTATATGCATCTCAGCATTCAAAAACGATTGACAGGTTTCTACCTACTGTAAAACTCGCTCATGTGGTGACTGCAATATTTCTTGTGTAGCTCAATAAGGCTGCTCTCTATGTTCACTTTGTAAGCTTATGACAAACCTGTTTTCATTGAAAGTGCTTCCACGCACTATTATATTGTTTGTAGTCACCCAGTCTTCTTGAATTAATCACTAAGATCAGTAGAATGTTTTTCTTTCATAGCTATATTAATAATGTTTCACAAAACAATCTAGGATCTTCAAGTAGATTACTATTGTTTCTTTATTCAGTTTCTACGCTTTTATTTCTGTACCTCTAAACGTATTAGTATACAGTAATCAACCAAAATTTGTGCATTGGTTATGATGCTTTAGTTCTGTACAGTTTCAGTGATAATTTGAAATACCTCTGTGTGTGTGTGTGTGTGCGCGCGCGCGCGCACCACATACACATACTGTAATCATGCAACCACATGATCAGCGTATCTTGAAAATAAATAATCTGCAGTGTAAAGAACACTAGATGTCTCTGTCATGTCTGTGAACATAATGTCAAAGAAAATAATAATTATAAATAAATATTAAATATTTTTCTCTTCAGGTACTTACCGTGTACAAAAAAAAAAACTTTTTCAATTGCTCTTGTGCCTGTGTCCATGTCACATATCAAACTCATAGTTGTTGTTTATAGCATAGTATATGGGTGGTTTTGAAGACTTCCTTGTAAATAAATAATAGGTCATTAATTCACTGTTCGATTATCTTTGTTAAACCGTATTCATAATATATCTCCCATGATGCAAAATGATCTTGTTAGTTTTAAACTTCATGTATGTTTCAATTTAAAATAGCAAACTGTTGTTAAACACTGTTAGAAGACTATAATTGCTATTCCACAGTATATTGTGTTTACAAATTAGCACTTTTAGACTTTATTCATCATCACCGTGGAACAGTACTCACCACTATTCAGACAACATACAACCTTTGTCCCTTCCCATAATTATACAATATATATGTTCTATGCCCAAACAAATGTTATCTTTAATTATCCCCATTACATTTTGCATACTTTTTACCATTTTCTGTTTCTACCATTGATATAATTTCAGTCAATCATAATTCTTTACATTGTCTTATTTTGTCTTTGGGATGACTTAATGGTATTAACAGCCTCGTAGCTTTCCATTGTATTAACAAATGTTATGATCATCTTCCATGCATATCTAACATATACTAAATTTTTTCTTTTCCCTTTTTCCGTTTTATGATTTTCTGATGTGCATATAAATTTATTTCCCATTTTTACCTCATATATTGTATTAATAAATTTTGTTTTGGAAAGAGAACAGTTATTAGATTGGCAGAAATAGCTAAGAGGTGTATGAAATGTAGTGGTGATGACAACCCAGCACCTATGCTAGTCCAGACTTTTAGCAGGTCATGTAGGTCCAGAGCTTTGTTACTTTTCCCTTTCATTTGCTTGTGCAATTCATGATTCTACCATAATTCATGCAGATCGGATCTTTCCTAAATCTTCTTCTCACCATGTGGTACTCTGGTACTGTCCATGCCAGAGAGAGTGCCAAAGATTTCTTGCTATTTAGTTCTTGTTTTAACATTCAGATTGCAGCACTGACAAAAGTCATTTTATAGGGAATAATGTAACAGTCACCAAGCTCTGCGTGCGCGCGTGTGTGTGTGTGTGTGCTCTTGGGGTTCAGAGTGAAAATTACTGTTTTGTTTGCACATAATTTGAAGTTAATATTGATGTATGAGTTTTATCATCAGTGGCGAAGCGTGACAAAATAATTTGGGTAGACATAAAAATACCAGCCAAAAGCAACCTCGTACTATGGTAAATAGAGTTAATACTACTTCTATCAGATAATAGCTAAGTGACTGTCTGAAACACATGCATTTCGTTATATAATTTGGCCTAAATTGTAACTTTATTTTATTTTCGGTATATTCTTTACTCAAATTAAGTTAACAACTTCCACTTACCTTACGACTTGGATCTGGCCGGATCGTGTAGTGGAGGTAAACCCATTTCGTTCGACGAACTCTGACAGCACATAAAACGAACCAAGGTTTTGAAAGAATTTTAACTCGCAATTTTGTGGAAGAGAAATTAGATTTTTCTTTAATTAATCTTAATTATTGACATTATAAATCTTCGTGCGATATGTTACGCAATTATTGTACCTTACTGACTATGTCTTACCTTATCGTTTATACAGACACAAACAATTATATATTTCACACATAAACACTTAGACAGCCCAGTATTGCTCACTCATCACTCACATTCCGTTCTCAAACCCCAATTACCCGATTGAATACATAATTTTTATATCACTACCGATAACGCTTCCTTCGGTGACCTCGTGGCCAGCCCGCGGTAGATTGGAGATGTCTCTGAAAAAGACGAAAATGAATTCCAAATTTACATGTTAGTGTTCTACACTCCTCCCATCCTATCACTGCTTTTTTAAAAGAACTGCTTTACTTTCATTATTGAAAACTAACGATATTATACGAGCGTATTGAGCTCGTGTGTCGGCGCCGACACAGTCAGAGACGAACTGGGCAATGTGCTTCGTTGAGTCGCGGGAAATGAGCAGTCACGGCCATCAGGTTTTAGTCGCCGTTTGTGCTTAATTGTGGTGGCATAACCATTTTATGCATGGACTATATCTGGTATATGTGTGGTACCAGAGTACAATATTGGCTTTTGCTCTGCTGATGTCACCAACAGTAGGCGGGGTTTAACGCTGTTTCCGGTATTGAGCTGGTAGCTGCGACAAACGGTTTACTACATCGCCATGTTTCACAGCTTGGGTTGTGTTTTCCAAGCGTCACTCCGGCGCGCCGCCCATCAATGTTGCATACGGGCGTGATCACACACACACAAAGTTCTGCGAAAAATTGGGGTGGTAAATTCTTCGCCGCATTACTCAACAACAACTGCTTCTATGCCTTTGTTTCAGACTGTTTCTCAACACTGGTCTGTTACACAATGGAAATAACGTTGCCATACGTTCGGTTCTAATGGAATGAATCTGGTTGCACAATAATTTTCACAACTTTTAGAAAAACCCGCCCCAAAATGAAAGAAATAAAAATGTACTTGCACCATACGGTAAAAATAAAAACACCCAAAAATTGACCCGCTACAATACCCCCTCGATGAGAATTCTGCTGTTCATAACAGAAGAAATCTCATCGACAAACCCCAAAGAGGACCGGTGAGGAACTGGTGCCAACAACCTCCTGGTTCTTAATCTCATGGGTACACGACCCCCCTGGCTTAGCGACTATGGATTCATCTGAACGAGATCCCTGGACTTCTCCGTAAGAGATCCCAACACCGAGAAATCAAACAGACTCGTACCACAGCGCACCTCGCCTTTTAACATGCTACCCCCAAAAATCCTCGATCCCTGGCTAAAATTATTCCAGCTCCTCCGCCGATATGTTTCCCCTTTTTTGCAAGCTGGGCTGCCTTTAGCAAATACTGGGCTCACACACACTAACATTACATGTTGCCATAACACACAAAAAATAAAAAATTTCTTTTAAAATTTATTAAAATTTAAAAAATTCAAAATTCAAAAAAATAATATTTTATCAACAAATTCTCTTCCTTGTTTTTCTAATTTTTGTTTCAAATGACTTAACCTAGACATTTCTAATAATATAAACACATCCTTACTCTAACATGAGAACCACTTATGGTCTACCAATACAATACAATACAATACAATAAAATAAACATGGTTAATGCACGTATAATAAAAGAATCATTATCTAAAAATTTGCATTCGCTGGCAGGCGAAAATCAAGTTTTTTTTTTCTCAAAAAATTAAAGTTTTCAAAAATTTTGAAATTCAAAAAAATTTAAATTTGTTCATTAAGTATTTATTAAATTTATTTATTAAATAACATATTTATTAAAATTATTCAAATATTGGTTTGAATTAATTAAACAAACAAATTAAAATTGGCTTCCTACTATACAAGCTTATTAGGTGTATGACCCCATCAGCTGATCGAAACTAGGCCAAGTCCAAAACCCTTGACCCACATATGTTGTGCATGCTTTCTGAAAATACACTGAACATCTGTAATATCCTAACTTGAAATACAGACATAATAAAACAAAATATTTAAAATAAACAAAATATTAATATAAATAATCGTTAACTTGACATTTAAATTATTTAAAATAAACAATTCTTAATTTTACATTACTTTCAATTCCATCAAAATTCTGTCACTGGTTTCGAAAAAATAAAAATTTTATATTCTTTATCATAAATCTCTCTTTTTTCTTAACAATCCTACTTCAATCTACGGTGGGTGATGTAAATTATTTATTCTCATTTATTCTGTCTACATATATAATCTTTACCCCTTTCTGACTCTAATATTAATCAACTTCAAATACTATGACACTCATCTCTACCAAAATATCTACTAATCAAGACACTCTAAATCCCAACTTATCATGTAACTCAATTCACCACCTTCTCTACATATATAAAAAATACTCTCTAACCCTTTGTACATAGGATACGTGTTTCCCCTACCCAAAACTCAATTCCCTTATTTGGCCCCTGGATTTTACCTAAGGCGGCCCCTTCCCCACTAAAATCTATCCCAATCCCGTCCCAACCCTTGTTGCGGACTCCCCAAATACACTACCCTCTATTACAAAATTGCCATCCCCAAAAATCTCCATCTCATAACCATACTACAAATACCACAAAATAACATCATTAATTATAAAAACAACAATATATCACTCAGAACTCTACCATTATTCTCCATTACTACTGTGTCAATATCAATACTTCACAAAACTACATTACTTCAAAACAATATTACATTATATCATCCCTACGATGTCAACTTCAACTTTGAATTCAATTTGGACAGGTCTACGTGTCCCATAAAATATTTATCACCCAAGAAACTATCTTTTATTAACTTGCATAAATTATTGTTATTTTATTTCTCATTTTATCAAATTCTTTTTTCATTACTTCAAAACATCTGTAATACATCAAACATTACATTGAACATCAATTACTTAAAACATTTATAACTAATATACCAGTGACGTATTATTGCTGATCAGCTGATATCCTAACATAATTAAAACACCATGAATACCTTTCAAAATTGAACAATTACATGTAATACATTATCAATACTTACTTCTATTATGTTGATTGCCTGCCAGGCGTTTACTTATTGGCTTACAAAAAAATATACATATAATGAAAACACATATTCTTATCAATGCTTATCTAAAAGACAATAATAAAATAATACACTTAAACTGTAGCATGAACACCTTATTTTTAAATAACTAAGCAGCTAGTTACCTGAACAGAGCACAAGCAGTTTTATTAAATCAAACTTTGAATAAAATGTTATGTTATAAAATTTACATTCGTGACTCCTTTGCGTCACCTCCCGGCCACACACACTATTTCAGATTATGGTGGACTGTGGCGCCCACTCGCTTCCACAGGGACTGTATATTTTGGAGCAGGTTTTTACCTCTCCGTGTCTCTGCTTCTGCTATTAAGTTTTAAAATTACTGAACATCATCATGTTCTCGTCATAAAATGATACACCCTTAAAACGGTTCTACCACCTGTCTTGCTACCCCAAGGCGGGCAGAGTGGCAGCCGCTGTTCCATAGTACCGGAGATTTCCTCTAATTGTCACCCCCCAATGAATTTCAAATCTGTACCAATTTCAAGTCAGCTATGGTCAAGGGACTTGGTATGACCATAGCTGGCCGCTAGCCAAAACCACGGTTAGTGCTGGTAAGACAGTAACCGCCCGAAAAGTCGAGGAAATCTAAACTTTCATTTCACTGCCTGTTATACATCAATACCATTATGTGCGACACGGTCATTTAGTAATGTGTGTAAAATTTTTACTTTACACGGATAAGGTGTGCCGCACATTTATCGCCACTTTGGCCTCCGATGGAGGTAACACTCACTGCTACCCCCAACCCATTTCGCTATCTAAGAGAGCACAGGCCACCCCCTCAATAGCCACTTAATAACTAACTAATTACTTAACAATTGAAAATTAAACTTTCTACAAATGCAGTTCCACATTCCATTGTTCTATCACTTCATTGAGCACCAATCTACCCCCCAAAATCATCCCCACATCTTGTATTGACAACAAGTTCTTATTTTGTTACACATCGTTTCAAAACGTTCCCATACTCACTGATACTAAAACTTGACAATTATATTTGGTCACTTAATTCTAAAATTTATTTACATTTGACATTATATACATCCAAAATTGTTTTGATATATATATATATAATTTTTTTTTTTTTCCGGCGATTATGGACGCACCTGAAACGGGGGTGTTTTGCTATGAGGCAGAGTTTTGATGAAAATTCAGATCTGCTTTGTGAAATTACTCCCCCCTTTACTTCCTACTTTTCTCTCTCTAACTCTCATTTCTCCAGACCCACCGTCTGAATTTCCACCAAATCCGCCTCCCAGCAAAACTCTTCATTTCGGGTTAAGCAAAACTGTTGTCAATGGCTCAATTTGAACTTCACCATTGACACTAAGAATTTTTTAAAATTTGCATGCACTGCCTTGCATTTAGGTGTAGCCTCCTTTATATATAACACTCTAAGGCAGTGCAGGCACGTGACTGGTACATCAATTGTTGCACCTAGAGTGTATAAGAAATTTTAAATCGTCACGTACCTGTTTGGGGTCCCCCTCCCCGTTCAAATATGTGTGGTAGTTTTCAAATTTTGACCAATTTTGGTGGAGCCGGGCCATCGTTGTTTTCACTGCCTGAAGGAAGATCCTGCCAACCATGGCCCGCCTCCGAGTTCCGAATTCCACGGCCAGGACTGGTAAGATCGTGGCCGCCCGAAAATGTGGGAGGATCCCTTCTAGAAACAAAAAAATAATTAAATAACATTCATACCTCTACAGTTTAACAAAATACTTATGCTGACCAAAATAATTTCAAATTTGTAGCGTTGTGCGTACCTACTACCTCCCTGGTTTCTCTATTCTGTAACACATACGAATTTTTCATTTTTATTTCTACTATCTCGTACGGCCCCTCGTACAATAAGAAAAACTTCTTGATCTCCTTGTCTTGTGCACTTGATAAGTCATGTCGTCGTATCAAGACCAGCTGTCCAACTTCATACTGCGTCCACTTACCTTTCATATCATGTCGCTGTTTTCTCCTCTCTCCCTTCGTCAACAAACTCTCATTCGCTAGTCTAAGTTTAACATCGTTGCTAATAGTGTTGGTTTCCGGCGGATATTCAATTAATTGTTCCAAAATCCTCTGTGGACGCTTTCCTCTTATTAGCTCATAAGGTGTGAACCCCGTCGACTCGTGGGTGGTGCAGTTTAGCCAGTTTTCAATCTTTTGAACATAGAGTGGCCACTCGCTATGTTTGGCGTGGCAGTATGTTTGGAAAATTCTTCCCAACTCCCTCATGACTCTCTCCGCCTGATTTGACTGTGGATGATATACGGCGGTGTGCTTTGGGATAATACCTTCCCATCCGAGAGTTTGGCGCCATCTTCCGCTGATGAACTGCGGCCCATGGTCGGATAATATCACCTTCGGCTTTCCCACGTTGATCATGTAGTCGCGTGTGATCTTCTCACTCAGCACCTTACTCTTTGCTCGCTTCATGCTATATAACCTTACACATTTGGAAAAAGTATCAAGTACAACAAAAATGTGCATCACTCCACCCCTACCCTTTGGCAATGGGCCGTACAAATCTACAGCTACTAAATCGAATGGCATTTTTCTACCTTATCTAACACCCATTCAAAATTAATACGGACTGGTTCCCCTTCATTATTTAATTCTAATACCCGTTTATGAAAATCAATCACCGCCTTATGTTTAATTAGAAAATCATTTCCAAGTATAACCTCAAGATTTAGTCCCCGTACAACTAGAAATGTATTATCATACCCTACCCCGTTAATTATCATGTTTAAATGTACTTGTTTCGTGACTCTCTTACTTCTAACTCCCGTAATACCTACAATCGTCACCCCAGCTACTGGTAAAGACGGAATATTTTTATTTATTTCTCTTAATTCATCTAGTACATGTTCAGAAATGACAGAGATTTCGCTACCTGTATCGATTAAAGTTTTAATCTCCTTACCTTCTATGTTGATTTTCACCTCAGTCAGCCCATGCTCCCGTCTCACTGCTTCGAAGTCTTCCTCCTCCAATAATTCCTCCGATAAATCTGTAATAACAACATTGTTTCGGTATCTATCATCCGTTTGGACCCCAGAAACTTCCAGCGACAACGGTCGGGTCCGGTGTTCCATTGTCCCTCTTAGTTTCCCGCAGAGGTGCTCGCCACTGCATGGTTGTATCCTCGTTCGTGCTGGTTTCCTCGCGGTTCATGAGTTTGGCCTCTCTGTGCTCCTCCGGGGCCCTCCCCCCTTCGTTGGTATGCATGCTGGTTCTGTGCGGGTGGTGGTCCCTGTCGCTGACCTGGTCTCTCTCTCCTGCATCTAAAACAAAAATTTTGTGTCGCATAATTCTCTTGTGAACATGCTGGACAAGTCCATTTTGGTCCTCGGTTATTTTGTTCTCGTCTAGGGTATGCCGGTCCATTTGTGGGTCCCCTCGGCTGTCCCTGATTACCTCCATTATTTCCATTCTGCTGGTTCTGACGGCGACTCAATTCTTGGTCACGGATATTCTGAAACACATCTAAAATATTTTCTAGTTCGCTAATATTAGCTACCTCCCGTGTCATAAGTGTTATTTGCACTTCCCTTGGCAAATGCTTGCTTATATGTCTCACAAAGGATCTAAATGGCAATGGCGGTTCTAAGTATTTTGCCTCGTTAAATATTCTCATCACATACCCTGTTATATTATTATTGGGCCCCCCAAAATTCCCTGTTCCCATGATTCTACTTCGTAATCCTTCTTGGTCTTCTTCCGACCAATATTTATTTATAAATGCAGATTCAAAATTTTCAAAACACTCCCATTCCGTTTTATGTACCTCGGCCCATATCTCCGAACTACCTTTGAAGCATTTTAAAATTTTTAATAATTGAACTTCCCAGTTATTAGTACTGAACTTATTGAACTCTCTCACTCTGCTTATGAACTGCATAGGGTGTACTTTTTTGTTATCACAACTGAATGTCTCTAACTCAACTTCACTGCTTACGTCACGAGTCATAATTACTCGCTCGGTAACAGTGTTAACTTGTTGGCTGATGGCCTTGCTCAATTCATTTTTAACATTCATTAATTTAAGGTTATTATCACATTCAAGGTCACTTATTGTATCGTGTATGGTCGTAAATTCAATCTTACAATTATTTTCTATTTCACTTATTTTACTATTATTATTTTCAATCTGACTCGTAGCATAACTAACCTTACATTCAGTATTGGTGTTACATTCACTAATTTGTTTCTCTACAATTGTATTTATTATGCTATATTGTTCCGTGATCTGTTTCTCTACTTTATTAGTTATATCATTGGTTATATCAGAAACACGGCACTCTAATTGCTCATTTAGTGACTCTGACAGGTGTAATTTCATACTTTCACAACGTTCATCAATATGTTTGTCTAGTACTCTACTCAGGTTATCGAATTGTACATTAATACTCTGCTGAAACTGAGTATTCTGGTCTTTAATTTCTTTAAAATTGATCTCGTTTTGAATATTTTCCTGTTCGCATTTTATTTTCTGTTCATTCAAATCATTAGTTAATTGGTCTAATTTATAGGTAACATCACTTTTCATCTTATTTAAAATTATGTCATTATCATCAAAACGTTTATTGAGGTCATTATTCTGTTTATCGAAATTAACTTTCATAAAATCTAATAGGTCATCTAATGACAATTTTTTCTCTTTCGTTTTATTCGATTTAATCAATATTGGGGTAGATTTCGCTTCTGCGTGATCGACCATAATTGATCCAGTTAGGTCATCGTTAACTATTGATTGGTCGCTCAACTCAGCTGTTGGCCTTGACTGACTTACTTCGCTCACACCAGGTGACGGGTTCATCGAACCAAGGCCACTCTCACTCATAATTGAATCTACTATACTGCTCTTCTCTGCGTTTTCAGACATTTTTATTTAATCTATTTTGTCTTACGTAACAACTACCAATGATTAGTCTTTTTTTCAAACTGGTATTACAACATACATAAAATCACCCTTTTATCATAATTACGTAAGTTTACATCACTACAATTTTGCTTTCGCAACAGTACTCCGTTCAATGTACTGTCAAATGTAGGCCGGTGCAATAACTTTTTATTTTGTTATATTACATCCTGGTCACGCGGTACCAATTGTAACTTTATTTTATTTTCGGTATATTCTTTACTCAAATTAAGTTAACAACTTCCACTTACCTTACGACTTGGATCTGGCCGGATCGTGTAGTGGAGGTAAACCCATTTCGTTCGACGAACTCTGACAGCACATAAAACGAACCAAGGTTTTGAAAGAATTTTAACTCGCAATTTTGTGGAAGAGAAATTAGATTTTTCTTTAATTAATCTTAATTATTGACATTATAAATCTTCGTGCGATATGTTACGCAATTATTGTACCTTACTGACTATGTCTTACCTTATCGTTTATATATTTCACACATAAACACTTAGACAGCCCAGCATTGCTCACTCATCACTCACATTCCGTTCTCAAACCCCAATTACCCGATTGAATACATAATTTTTATATCACTACTGATAACGCTGCCTTCGGTGACCTCGTGGCCAGCCCGCGGTAGATTGGAGATGTCTCTGAAAAAGACGAAAATGAATTCCAAATTTACATGTTAGTGTTCTACACTCCTCCCATCCTATCACTGCTTTTTTAAAAGAACTGCTTTACTTTCATTATTGAAAACTAACGATATTATACGAGCGTATTGAGCTCGCGTGTCGGCGCCGACACAGTCAGAGACGAACTGGGCAATGTGCTTCATTGAGTCGCGGGAAATGAGCAGTCACGGCCATCAGGTTTTAGTCGCCGTTTGTGCTTAATTGTGGTGGCATAACCATTTTATGCATGGACTATATCTGGTATATGTGTGGTACCAGAGTACAATATTGGCTTTTGCTCTGCTGATGTCACCAACAGTAGGCGGGGTTTAACGCTGTTTCCGGTATTGAGCTGGTAGCTGCGACAAACGGTTTACTACATCGCCATGTTTCACAGCTTGGGTTGTGTTTTCCAAGCGTCACTCCGGCGCGCCGCCCATCAATGTTGCATACGGGCGTGATCACACACACACAAAGTTCTGCGAAAAATTGGGGTGGTAAATTCTTCGCCGCATTACTCAACAACAACTGCTTCTATGCCTTTGTTTCAGACTGTTTCTCAACACTGGTCTGTTACACAATGGAAATAACGTTGCCATACGTTCGGTTCTAATGGAATGAATCTGGTTGCACAATAATTTTCACAACTTTTAGAAAAACCCGCCCCAAAATGAAAGAAATAAAAATGTACTTGCACCATACGGTAAAAATAAAAACACCCAAAAATTGACCCGCTACAAAATATCAAAGAAAAGTTACCGTATTGTTTGTTATTGGCGTCCTTCATGAATCTTAATTAGAAAATATTGCTAGAAAAATATAAATTTTATTCAAATTTTTTAATGGTGACAAATCCGGATTACTGTAGGCATTACACAATCTTTCATATTTTTTTTTAAATGAGTTTTACACGCCGTGTCTCATGTTTTCTTAGTTTAGCTATGGAATCAGCTCCCGAGAGATTGCCGTGCAATTTTGAATCACTCTGTGTATGTTCTTTCATAAAAGACTCTTCCAGTGCCAATAAATTTTAAGTTTCTGAATAATTACCCTTATTAAGAGATTGCCCATTTTCCTTATGACCACTAAAAGGTAACTCTTTCTTCCCTAAATAACAAACATCTATCAAACAGCCTACTATCCTTCGATTTTGGGCCACATTTTCATTGTGCTATACTGCCTTTACCTTTTACTCTAAATGTAATGTACTGATTTCGTATTTTAACAAAAATTCTAGTGAATCAAAGTTGTCAGAGTTTAAATATCAAATACTTCTGCGGTAGAACTGGTACTAACTGTATTCATTTTGCTGATTTAAACCAAGTAAACAGTATGTTTAAAGCACTCAAAAGGATGACACTTTAAAACAGTGTATTATTAAATAATTAGTATGTAAATGGTTACATACTTCTTAGCCTATAACACTATTTTCAAAATTAAAAGTAATTTGTAAACTCAACAAAAACAAATATTTGCAAGCACAATGAAACAAACACAGGTGGCCAGGCGAGAATTCTGTGCTCTTTAGTGTGGGGGAGACCAGTGGCATAAATAAGGATGACTGCGCCCCAATGCAAGCGTTTTTTCTGTGTGCCCCTCCCCCTCCAGAAAAAATAACCAACTTTATCCTTACCCCCTAGGTACTACTTTACCTCGCAACATTTTTCAAACTCCCTCCTAAACATACTAAACAGAGCATAATTATTCAGAGAAATCGTTTTTAAGAAGTATTTTTAAATTGTATATCAAACATTTGTTTGAAAGATAATTTACATAATATTTTTATACACCATTAGAAAATAACTGAAATGAGAATCACATTACTTATATTTACTGCATGTTTGTTACAGGATGATAAAAATATACTCGTTGCAACATTTTTATAAAGTTTGAAACATGATATTTATATATGTACATTATTACAAAACACATTTGTTATATGCCTTACATTTTTGATTATTGAATAATAAACTAACCTATTTAAAATGATGTCTACTGCTCGGGTTAACATTTTAAGGCTACTCCCTAACGAAACCCCGATGGCTTTTTAACTGTAAAAACTTTCTAGCTGATTTGTCTAAATCTAAACATCGAGATCTCTCGTGTTCAATACTAATTATACTAAGATCACATAGTCTAGTACCAGACATCGAGTTCCTTAAATAGCTTTTTATGATTTTTAGTTTTGAAAACGGCCTTTCGCTACTTGCGACTGTGACTGGCAAGGTTATAAACATTATAAATGCTGTACAAATGTTTGGCACACTAGACGCAATAAACTTATTTTTAATCAATAGATAGTCAGCCAACTCGCTGATTTTGCTTATTTTATTACTTTTGATATCATCTTTGACAAAATTTCTAAAGCAAATAACTTCATTGACCAAAGCAGCAGTCACATCGGATTCATACTTTTTGCAAAACCCAGAGGCTGAGTCTATTAGTTGTTCGTCTGAAAACTCTTAATAGATTTTCTGGTTTCAAAAAACTGAAAGTATCAACTAGGCGTAGCATACTTTTAATCCTATCATTTAATTGTGAAATTAAAATAGCAATAGCTTTCAAAAATACCTTTATTTTAAAGCTGTATAAAGGGTCACTAAATTCATAGTCCTTTGCAAGTTCGTCAAAAAAAGTTTTAACTCTTCTGTTGCGTTTGGTGTTCATTGAAGGATCAATGTTCCACTTAGCTGGCTTGATCCACAACATCGTCGAATTGTCCCCACAGATCCCTTACGGTATTGACACTCTTCTGAAGGAGATTTTTCGCATCGTCCAGATTAATGTCAGGTCTCTGAAGGGATTTCGATGTGATCTGAATCCTTTCTAAAACTCTGCTTTGAAAAACAAGCATCAAAACAAAATCAAATGAAGCCATTTGTTTCCTAAGACCAGTTGCTTCTACTACTTCACTGGTCACGTTTGAAGCCAAAATTATTTTGGTTAAGCACTTCATCACTGGGACGAAATTAACATTGATTGCTAGTAAAGCGTCGTATCTCGAAGACCACCTTGTAGGACAGAGTGTCTTTAAGGTTAATTTTATAATGCATGTATCGGTTGATTCTGCTAAAGATTGCCATCTGGGTAGGCTTTTACTGAAAAACACATATATACTGTTTATTATATCATAGTGTAACCCCTCTTTAAGTATTTTATTGACTTATAAAAAAAATTGGTTTTTTGAAAATTTTTTTTTTATTAAAGAGGGGCCACAAGATAATTAAAACTAGGCCAAAAGCCTAGAGAAGCCAAAAATGCGCTGGATCCAGTGAGACGGGACTTGCAATTAAAATTCACAAAATTAACAACCATTAAATTTGTATTATAACCAAACGTTAAATATCTATCTCCCAACAAAATCAGTGTATTCTCCCTAAAATATTTTTGGTTAATTTTTTTTGTTTTAAAAATAATTATAAAATTTAAATGAAATGAAGATCATGATTTCTTTTACAATTGGGGTTACTTTTCCCCACTTAGCACTATACCTAACCCCCAGAAATAACACATGAATGTACAATACATATAAATGGACATATATGTATATATGTCTACAACTACAACACATACACACGTTCCACATCACAGGACAATTACAACTTTCAACATTAATATCTTGCCACACCTCTTTCACCTCAGGAGGTACATAATTCACAATTCATAAATATTATTGAACGCAACACCTATTGCAAGATCTTAATACATAATAACCCATGTGTGTGTGTGTGTGTGTGTGTGTGTGTGTGTGTGTGTGTGTGTGTGTGTGTGTGTGTGTGTGTGTGTGTGTGTGTGTGTGTGTGTGTGTGTAACACCAGTGCCCCCAGGGCATACTAAAATTCAGGGGTTGGCATAATGCCTGATACTACTATAAAGTGCTCCCACACTGAGCACTTAGACTTGGAGGAAATATAACCATAATTCAGTTAAAATACAAGTGACCATAATAAATTAAAAAGAATTTAAGCATGATAAATCTTCTATGATTATGTGCCATGATGCTTTATAACCTTTAAGAATTAATTTGGCCCAAAGGCCGACATGTTCCTAGGCAAGATCGTGCATAACTAAACCTGTCCCAGGAGCATGTTCAAGTCTTGAGACAATATTAATTAATTGCCAATATATAATCTTACTCTTACCTTCGGATTTCGGGGTCCAAAGTCGTTCAGACGAAACCAGCTGCAGACAGGTTACTTAGGTTGGCGTTACGAAATATAATAACACAGTTTATTCTGGCTAAAACAACTTATTTGGATTTTATTTAATATAATGTTTTACAGTTATGCAATAACTAATCAAATTTTATGCTGGTTGGTTACTACATTGGTTAAAAGTTTCGTTTTTTGTTTTGTTGAGCGTAAACAACATATAAAGTTATCAGTACCGGTATATCAAACAATAATGAAACAATTCTTATGATTATTATTCTTAAATGACTATAACAATTTGCTTAACCTTAATAATGACCCAGTACTTTGTCGCACTCTCTTTCATCCTTTTTTACATTTTTATTTTTAAACCCCTGTTAATAGAGCTCTGTATTTATGTTTAATGTCTGTATTTAGGGAATAGTTCTGATAGTTATATGTAGAATACTTAACCCACGGCGTTAATCCGTTCCATTACCACCTTGTGTTGTAGGCTGTTTTTGGTCACTAAGGTTATTTCCACAGTTCATAATCTTCCGCACTACCACTACACACTCCGTCTTATTTAATTCACTTTATTTGAGTTTAGTTTTAAATTACACTTTGGTAACATTTTGTCGGATAGCTTCACAACAAAAATCGGCCGACGTACGTGACTCGAACTCTTGTTTTTAATTATTTGACCATGCTGCCATAAATTGCATGGGAACACTTTTTGTGTTTTTTGTTAGATAGGCCCTTTTGGCTTTAGGCCTATCTTGCACGCCCGAGGCCACTGTTTTCAATTAACGAACTTTTTACTGTCTGATGCTGCTTACTAATGTTCACTCTCTGATGACAAACTGCAGACTGTGATTCACAAAAAGCCTGCTGCTGGGGTGGTTACGCAATCCGTCTGGGCAATTGTTTAGGCTAACTGTATGTGCATTGCTGGTTACTGGGGCTCCTCACAGGTGAAAGTTAACAATTTAAAAAGTGATTGAATTGATGCAATATAAAATTAAACTGGGGTAGCTCACAATTCTGTACCGTTACAATACCCCCCCAATAAGAGGTTGAAGGCCAAAGCGTTCAAACTCTTATTGCCTAAAACTAAGAGGACCAGTGAGGACATGGCGCCGCAACCCCCCTGAACACTCTACTAAAATTGGGTTCCTACCCCCCTAGTCTGGCGACTGTGGCAGCACCCATCCGATCCTACGGGACTTCTCTACTCGAGATCCCACCACCATAAGCCCGGATCGATACCCACCACAGTATCACCTGACTTTGAAACATTCAATGAAAAAATCGACAGACGGCCTTCCATCACTCCATATCCCACAACTGATTTGTTTCCTCTTGGCCATAAAGGCTCATTCTTTGCAAAGTACTGGTTCTGCTTATACAAAGTACTGGTTTGGTTTAAAATAATAATATAACCTAAATAATATTCCCCGTATAATATTACCCATCCAAAATAACACCTTAATTATACAAAATTACAGTTGTGTGTTTGGCGTCTGCAACAATTGTCCTGAAGATGACAATAAATATTGTCGAAACGTCGACGAAAAATTACTAAAAGTTGTATTATTGACCGATCCTCACTAACTATCCACTAAAACATTCACTGATTGACGGTCACTAAAAATTTAAGGATATACAAAATTACATTTACACAAAATTTCCTTCAGTTTTCAGTTTTAAATAAAGTACATCCTGCATTTATTTAGCAATTACATTTGAAATTTTAATCAGAATAAATTTAAATTTATTATTAAAATCATCTTTCCAATTTAATTACCAAATTAATTTAATTATATTTAATTTCTTAAACTCTAAGTTCATTAATTCAATCTTATTTGTTCGAAACAATTTCATTTGTTTTAATTACATTTTACAAAAAAAAAAACCTACAAAAATATTACCTACATTCCATCACATCAGATGTTTCTTTTTATTTCATAATAGGATTTTCTACTAGCAGTGATTAAGCAGACTACAACAGTTATCAACTTCAGCACCTGGCTGTGAACATTAGTCAAAACATACAACACACCTGTTTACATAAACACTTGTGTGCCTGACTTGTTTTCATAAACATAGTTATAAACACTCAACATTCTGCTTACCTCACCTCTAACAGCTGTACTGCACTTTTCAATTTTTCTAAATCTTATAGTTCACATATTTGTCTCTTAAATTTTTTATCCCAATCCAGATCACATATACTTTTGCTTCAAAACAATTACTGTAATAGCATTTTATTAAAAACATTTTAACCGTAGCTATATTATTTAAAACACTTTGAATATAAATACAAAATAGGCTTCATGAATACCTTTTGTTCATTATTTTAGTGGAATACAATTATTATTATTTATTATTATACCTTTCCCTCTCATTACAAACATATGTTGCACATAAGCTATAATATACATTGCAACAGAATACTATTAACACAACACATTTAACATTAACACATTTATTTACAGATTTCCATACTAATTTTCTTATATACCTCACATCAATACCTAAATTCAGCAAGGTCATTACCATATATTAAAGTATTTAATATGTCCATACATTACTTTTTTAGCTCAACCTCCATCGTCAAAAATTAGTCTTTTCGGTATATGACACTTTTCAATTT
This sequence comes from Magicicada septendecula, assembly GCA_034769895.1. Taxonomy (NCBI): domain Eukaryota; kingdom Metazoa; phylum Arthropoda; class Insecta; order Hemiptera; family Cicadidae; genus Magicicada; species Magicicada septendecula. The sequence continues at coordinate 58,950,529 of CM068376.1, forward strand.
TATTAATACACAACATATGGCTAGTTTGTGTGTTATGGCCATAAAATTTTGTTTTTCCCATTGTACCAAAACAATAATCTATAGGGTTACCCCCCAAAATTATCTTATCATAAATCAAGTCAACATCAGTATTATTTGTAAAGTCTCCGTCAGTGTTTTTTGTTATTACCATTATATCATTATTACAGTCATCAACTACAATATACTCAGTGTTAACTATAATTCTCTTAATCATATTCTCTCTCAACTCTTCATAATCTCTATTTAACTTAAATATTTCTGCTTCTCTCTCTCTAATTTTTCATTACAATATTTCTCACAACAGTTCACATTCTCATTCCATACAGAGGGCAACACAACATTATTACAACGTCTGGCTTTACCAGATACACAAAAATAATTCAAAGACCTTTTGTCTTTTCCAAAAACTACGGAGGAACCTTTGTCCTCCAACAATACTGGTGAAGCATTTTCTTCACCCCCAACCACATCACTGGAAAATTCTACCCTCTGTACACTCTCTTCATTTAAACTGTCTTCACACTCCCTCTCACTACAATCAACTACATTTTTATCCTCAAGGTCACTACTACTATTTGCTGTATCACTTTTTGATACCGTGTTTTCATATTTATTGTCTACCACCCACACACTCTCTCTTAACTCACCTGTTTCTCTTTTTATTTCTCTACATGTTTCGTTAAGTCGTTCATCAATACTACACAATGAATTTGTTAATACGTCAAACTTAGCATCATTAGTGTCAAAACGTTTGTTTATATCGATACTCATTGCATCGAATTTAGTCTCAAATTTTTTCTCATTATTGTCTAAGCGATTATTTAAGGCATTTAAATTATTGTTAATTTCGCCCTTAAATTCATTAAAATTGGTTTCGAGTTGATTACTTCGTTCATCAAATTTATTGCTTAACATTATATTTTGTTTTTCTAACATTATATTTTGTTTTTCTAACATTAGTTGTATCATATTAACTATATCATTATTGTCATCTTGCTTGTTTTGGATAGGTGTTGAATGAATCTTAGCGCCCTCTCTATTGTCACTGATTCTGTTAAACTTATTTCATTTATGACTGTTTCGGTTATTATTGTATTTACTTGATTGTCTGTACTTGTACTAGTCAAATCAATATTGTTGACTTTATCACTGTTACTCTCCATTTTGAGTAAATGTATACTTATAAATGTATACTTAGCAAACTACCCAATAATCGCCCTCACTTCCAAATAATCTGTTCTGCAGCTTAATTAGGTCTGGCGAATATAGGTTATAAACCCTTATACTCGCGTCCCTGTCCGGGCGCCAGTGAGATAATATTAATCAATTGCCAATATATAATCTTACTCTTACCTTCGGATTTCGGGGTCCAAAGTCGTTCAGACGAAACCAGCTGCAGACAGGTTACTTAGGTTGGCGTTACGAAATATAATAACACAGTTTATTCTGGCTAAAACAACTTATTTGGATTTTATTTAATATAATGTTTTACAGTTATGCAATAACTAATCAAATTTTATGCTGGTTGGTTACTACATTGGTTAAAAGTTTCGTTTTTTGTTTTGTTGAGCGTAAAAAACATATAAAGTTATCAGTACCGGTATATCAAACAATAATGAAACAATTCTTATGATTATTATTCTTAAATGGCTATAACAATTTGCTTAACCTTAATAATGACCCAGTACTTTGTCGCACTCTCTTTCATCCTTTTTTACATTTTTATTTTTAAACCCCTGTTAATAGAGCTCTGTATTTATGTTTAATGTCTGTATTTAGGGAATAGTTCTGATAGTTATATGTAGAATACTTAACCCACGGTGTTAATCCGTTCCATTACCACCTTGTGTTGTAGGCTGTTTTTGGTCACTAAGGTTATTTCCACAGTTCATAATCTTCCGCACTACCACTACACACTCCGTCTTATTTAATTCACTTTATTTGAGTTTAGTTTTAAATTACACTTTGGTAACATTTTGTCGGATAGCTTCACAACAAAAATCGGCCGACGTACGTGACTCGAACTCTTGTTTTTAATTATTTGACCATGCTGCCATAAATTGCATGGGAACACTTTTTGTGTTTTTTGTTAGATAGGCCCTTTTGGCTTTAGGCCTATCTTGCACGCCCGAGGCCACTGTTTTCAATTAACGAACTTTTTACTGTCTGATGCTGCTTACTAATGTTCACTCTCTGATGACAAACTGCAGACTGTGATTCACAAAAAGCCTGCTGCTGGGGTGGTTACGCAATCCGTCTGGGCAATTGTTTAGGCTAACTGTATGTGCATTGCTGGTTACTGGGGCTCCTCACAGGTGAAAGTTAACAATTTAAAAAGTGATTGAATTGATGCAATATAAAATTAAACTGGGGTAGCTCACAATTCTGTACCGTTACAGTCTGCATGAAAAATCCGCCTATACAGGATTAAACTGGGCACCCGACTGAAACTAACAAAAGAAACTCCTATCCATTATAGGACCCAAACTGAATATAAATATGTGAAATTAATGAATCAATTGAAAACTAAATTTAACCAGTGAAATTACATGATGAATGATAGAATTACTAGCACTAAGGTAACCCTTTTACTGAAAACTAAAAAGAAATTTACATGTCTGAATGGTAATCAGCCACGGATACATGCCAACCTCTGGGCTCACATTTAATATAAATAGTATTACAAAATGTACAAAAGATTCCCCCCACCCCCAAGTCTGCGCACTATTCTGTCCCGTTAACCGGGGACCCAATTAAAATGTGTAAAGCTTAAAGTCATTTTAGGGTGTGTCGCTATATGCCCACGAGTTCTAGTGGGTTACATTCCCTTGTGTGAAAAGTAATATTGGGTTGGTGTCACCTGATTTATTCCCTGGTGTGAAGTTTGACGTCCTGGTCTAAAGCATTTTAGTGTTGGTGTGGCCTGTCCTCGCTGTTCTCCTCTGGCAGATGAAGCTGAGAGCCTTGGATGTTCAGTTGTTCAGGTTGGGGCTGGTCCTCGACGTGAAGCGAGGGACCCTAAGCATAAAAATATTATCAGCGAGATGCTCCAACACTTATTCCCCCAGGTTACTCTCACACGCACCAAAATCCATTTATAATTTTAAACACTGCTTTAGGCCTACTTGAAATGAAAGTTTGACACACTCTACAACAGGTTATACGGGCATGTGGCCCTATCTTTGAAAACATTAAGTTTGGCTAAAGTACATATTATTTTGCGTTAACATAGATCAATTACGGGGCCTTAGTTAAGACTTCAGTTACTGTTATACAATTAACTAATTTTGCATACTCTAATTCGCCACGCGGCGTGCGTGTAATAGGTTAACAAGTTTCATTCATTCTTGCACGTATATTAAACAAAACCCTTTTTACGTTACTTCAAATTAATATATATAAGTATACTGCACTCACTTACCGCAGATCTGTTTTAATTTAGCCTGCCATAGGTGGAAGATGGTACAATTAAAAAAACTTCTCTGTCGGAGACGAGGCGAGGTGTTTAGTTCAACCAGCAAAATCAGACAAGTACAGAACCGTTTATTCTACACATTTTTCAACTCACGCTTATAGGCGTCCGCACGGGAGCAGCACCAATCAAGCACTGTTTTGTTACCTCATGTAGATTCAGAGATAACCGTTAAACACAGTACGGCTGAACGCCCGCCGCTAAATACAGAAACCTATCTTTCTTAGCGTATTCGTTAAATGCAGTATAAGATTTTTGTATAAGCGCCGATTTTATTCAGTCGGCACAATAGAACACTGAAATCTCTAAAATAGATTTCACACTGTCATTTAAAACTAAATTTAAATTGTGAATAGCACAATGCACATATTCAGCAGTAGGTGACTTCGATTTTATTCTAGCCTGCAACCCTGTGTAAATTCGACTCATGACATATGCCCCATCGTAACCCTGGCCTCGGCACTTATCCAAAGATATTTTCTTTTCTTCCAAAAATTTAACTACATGCTCCTCTAGGCCTTCAGCCGACTGTTTTGAAACTTGCACAAATCCTAAAAATGATTTAATTATTTTAAGTTGATTAATATCCGGTTTGTAAGAAACGTACCTCAAGATTATTGATAGTTGATCAATTTTTGAAATGTCTTGTGTGGTATCCAAAATGAGTGAAAAAAAAGATGATTGTTGGACCTCAGACAATATTTCACTCAAAATCTGATGAGATGCTAAATGGATCAATTCGTTTTGAATTGTAGGGCTTAGATATTTTATTCTGCTACCTTCATTTTCCAGATGGCTCTTTAAAATAGGATCATATCGAAAGAAGAGATCAATAATATTCAGAAAATTCCCTGACTCACTGGATATACTTTTGATGCTTTCAGAGCATTCAGAGCGATGACCCCTGAAAGCTAAGTTGCACACGTTGACATTGTTATGATAACATCAAGGATTCACTTTATTACTTCAATACTTTAATGTCTCTGTTACTTTTTCTAATTCCATAAGCCTTACACGCATTAGTATGGCATTTACTCCATTCGTGGTCTTTTATTTTTGATGAGAGATTTCCCCAATCATTGATTTTTCCCGTGGACCATGCTTTGTTAAAGTTTTTATCAAGTCTGTTAGTGAACAGCCAACAGGGTTCGCAATACACCTCATTTAATACCGGAGAGTAACAAAGCCAAAAACGCTCAATTTTCTGTCCAGTCTTTGTTTCACAAAAATAATAATCTTCTGAAAAAGGCCTATTTGTTTTGGGATCTTTAGGAAAAGACCCTTGAGGTCTGCATGGTTCAGAGTTTAAAATTAGAGATTTAAACTCATCTTTTCTTACCTCATCTTCTGAGAAAAGGGCGATATCTGTATTAAATTTTCCTGTTGCATCATCATTGCTGTTATCGATATTTTCTACTATACTATTTACAACAGTCGATGTTGTTGAAGGGGCGTTAAAATTAGTATTTAAGTCTGTACTCACATTTTGGTCGACTTCTGATTTTGAATCATCTCCCAGGAAATTTAAAGTGTCGTTTTCTTCTAAACTTTTATCGCCTTCACACTCTCTCTCACTAACTCCATCGGACTGACTCGCAGAACCTCCCGAAAAATCACATTTTTTTTTAAAAAAAGTGTCAATTTTTGGTAGTTTTTTTTATTTTTTCTTCTTCGTGTTTTCTCCTTTTCCAAAATTCTGCTCCACTTGGTCGTTTGTTTCCGTCCATGGTAAATGTAATAACAAATTACTATTAATTAATTTAAAGAAATAAAAAAAAGTATTATTTAAACTGAACACAAGTAACCGTAACCAAAAATTATTAAAACATACAGCACTACCGAACCGCACAATCGTGTTATTTGTATAACAAGGACTGAGTAATTTCCACTTTTGACAGTAAACAGTAAACAGGCGTAGACAGTAGCAAATGGGAGCGATTCTTGGAATCTTTGAGTGATTCACTTGGTCCCCCACTTTCACTCGTTACTCATTTACCCTAACAATAACCAACCCAACGATAACTCAGGCTCGTTGCTCGTAGTTCAGTAGGTCCCGGCCGAGCTAAATATTTATGATAATTAATGCCTTATATCAAATACTATTGATATAAATACGTCCAACTTCGGGTAAAATGTGGCAACACGTTACACTAGCGCCTCCCGTGTCTTGAGTTGGCACAATGCTACATGGCTCTGCTTCATAGGTTGCCACCGGATTGTATGTAAAATGTCAAGAGTTGCACGTATTGGTATTTACAGTATTTGCTTATATTATAATTATTTAAATAATTCTTTTGAAGTGAAAGCGTGACAAAATCAACCCTGATTAACACGCTCACCATAAATAAATAAATAATTCTTTAAAAAAAAATTTTTTTTTATTTGGTTGAAATGTTTTCCAGTATATCCGTTTATGCACTGCACCCCCCACAGGCTCTACACCCCAATGCGTCGCATCGGTTGCATTGGCGTTATTTACGCCACTGGGGGGGACGTGTCTTCTGATGTGATGTACGGGACGCATTTTTATGCTGCGCGCACAGGTCCCCTCTCGTTGTCGTCAACCAAAGTCCTCCTCACCTCCAGCCTTGTTAAAAAAGACATTTCAAGTAATGTCTACCCTGACACTCCCGTACAATTGCAAGGTTCCATGGTTCATACTCACGTCATGTCGCGTGAAATTTAACTTTTCTTTTATAAAATTGCTAAACTGGTATAATTGTTATTATTTAGACAAAGCTTTTCGTCATCACTGACATCTTCAGGTCTTAAACAACCTGAAGATGTTTAAGACGTTGTTTAAGACCTGAAGATGTCAGTGATGACGAAAAGCTTTGTCTAAATAATAACAATTATAGCAGTTTAGCAATTTTGTAAAAGAAAAGTAAGGATGGCTGCTAATTTAAACAATACGAAGAATAAAACATGCGTATTGCAAGCAGATAAATATAAAAATGTAAGGGAATTTTTTAAGTATTTAAAAATCAAAGTAAAAGTGAAAAAAACGTTAGGGAAAATTTGGTTCAATAAACAGTGTTTAATTAATAAAATAACTCCAAAATACGCAAAAATTAAAATTAATAACAAAAGCAAAGTAGCAAACCAAGTGAAAAATATGGCGGAAAAAATATGGATAAAACTTGAAATAAAGAACTTATACAGTAAAATAAATAATTATAACAAAGAAATGTATCAATTACATCAAAAATTATATACAAGTTACAATTATGTAGAAATAGAAGAAATGAGAAAAGAGTTTGGTGAAAAATATATAGAAAAGAAAATAAGAAAAATGGAAGAGAGATTAAACAAGAAACTCAAGGAATTAATAGAAGGAACAAGAAATAAAAATAAAGAAAAAGATAAAGAAATAAAATTTGCTGAAAAAGTATTAAATTTAACAGAAACAAAGTTTACAGAAAATGAACATAAATTATTAGGGAAAAGTTTAAAATATGCAACAAAAACAAACATAGATAAAGAAAATACAATAATAGAATGTGAAGAAATAATCGATAAAATAAAAAATGAAGAAACTAAAAAACAATTAAGAAGTGAAGTAAAAGAAATAGTAGAAAAAATATATAAGAAAAACAAAAATGTAAGAAATAAAAACGAAACACAAATAAAAAGAAATATAAGAGAATTAAAAAAGAAAATCACGGAGAACAATTTGATAGTTATAAAAGTGCGATAAAGGTAACACAGCAGTGGTAATGAACAAAAGAGATTATATCGAAAAAGCAGAACAATTTATACAAAAAGGACCATATAAAGAAATAAAATATGATTACACAAGTAAATTTCAAGCACAAACAAAGAAATTGATAAGAAAGACAACATATTTAACAGAATGGCAAAAGAAACAAAAAATAGAACATAATCCTGAAGCTCCAAAATTTAGATGTCAAATTAAGTTACATAAAAAAGAAATGCCATTAAGACCTATAGTATCATTTATAAATTCGCCAACATATAAAATATCAAAAGAAATAAGTAAAAGAATCAAAATGGCATACGAAAAAGAAGAAATCCACAGCATAGAAAATAGCAAAAAGGTAATAGAAAGATTAAAAGAAATAACCATAACAAATAAGACAAAATTAATGTCATTAGATATAAAAGATATGTACACCAATATACCAATAGCAAAAACAGTAGAAATAATAAAGAAAAACAAATTAAGTAATTTAGAATGTAAAAACGAAATAATAGAAGGATTAGAATTATGCCTAAGCCAGAATTACTTCAGATTTAACAACAGATTTTACATACAAGAGAATGGATTACCAATGGGATCACCGCTTTCACCATTAATGGCAGAGATATTCATGAATAGCTTTAAAAAAAAAAAATGTTGTTTAAGACCTGAAGATGTCAGTGATGACGAAAAGCTTTGTCTAAATAATAACAATTATAGCAGTTTAGCAATTTTATAAAAGAAAAGTAAGGATGGCTGCTAATTTAAACAATACGATGAAATTTAACTACGTAAGTTAGTTTTGTATCCTTTCTTAGTAACTTACACATATTAATTCATAAATAAAAATTAATTATTTTATGGATAAATTATTTGGGGAGACACTGTCTCCTGTGTCTCCCCTGACGCTTCGCCACTGTTTATCATATATTTGTTCTGTTATAAAGTATGTAAAGTATGCCCTGATATTTCATTTTAGAGAAAATCGTATGATTTTAAAGAATTTGTTGTAATACTTCCTGAAACTCTTGTATTTATGTAGCTTTAATTGTATGTTCACTTTCTTCATTTTAAAAAAATGATATAATAAATCCAAAGAGTTTATTCAGATGAATGTAGAATGGAAAAAGTATGCAAAAATTGATTTTTTATAATATAGTTCAGTAAACATTTATGTGTGTTTAAATACAGAGATTTAAAAATAATTATCATAGAGAACATGATGGATCAAGGTGTCAGTACTCCAAGTGTTATGATTAAAAGATACATTGTATAGGCAGGTATGGTAGGGATGGACTGAATGGAGGGTACTGTTAAACAGTATGAAAGCACAGTGAACAGAAGAGTGTTTAATGTTCCAATTTGATGGCGAATGTGAAGTTAAAAAAAAATACAGTAATCATATAGTGGAATAGCAGTAAATAGTTTTGCTGTAGTATTTATCTTATGTTTCTTCAAATATAAAAGTCTTATAGTACATTTCAACAGTATGTGTACAATATGGTGTGTTTTCCGTGTGGCGTTACAATGTGTAAAACATGTTCAGTTTGCTATTTGAATAGACTGTCCAACAAAGATTATTTTTTAATATTATATGGTTTGTGAAATGTATAGTGTAGTCCACAATATATGTATGTGAAATAGTTGCCTTTAAAAAGAGAAGACTGTCAGGTTATAGAAATTCACTAGTATTATATATTATATGTAGGTAGTAGGATATATAATTCCATTTGACTGGTTTCAGATTTAACTTCCAAATATTGTTTATTGTAATGAAACAGTCTGTGTAAAGATTGGTGTCTTTTGTAATATTACATTCTGTAAATAACTGTATATTAATGTAGCTTAAAAACTAACTCCTTACACAGCATAAGAAAATTCCCATGAAATTGTACAATCAGTATGAGTACAATTTACTGATACACTAATAGTAATTTACCCAATTTATTATGCAGTAATTTACTCAGTCAGTAATATGACTGATATAGTAGCACTTTCACAGTGACACCTCAACTACAATTTTATTTTTTTTAATATAAATTAAATTTAAACATTAGCATTAAAAGACTTTTTAAATGCTTAAAGTTTAATTATTTTTGTACCATCTTCATACACACACACATGTGCACATCTTATCATTAAAAGCACATGTGTCAGCCTTATGTGCAGCTCTCTTCATATTGTGGTAGTATCCTTTTCTCTCCATCAGGTAAATCACCTGCTTCTCCCAATAAGTCATCTGCTGCTGCTGATGCTGTTGTTTGTTGTGGCTAGCTTAAAAGCCTGCCTATCAGCTTTCTGGCGCCCTTATATATTATAGTTGAATGAGGTTATTTGTAGTTCTAAGGTTTATGTCAAGGTGTGGCGAGCGGAGTAAGTGTTCTGTACCCATGAGACAGTTCATATTCTACAGACTTGCAGATAATTTTGATTTGCATAGCATGAAAGGAGGCCCCCTGTGTTCCTTCTTCTCTTCAGTCATTAACTTTTTTCACAAAACTCCTCTGAAAATGCGGGTGTTTCAGTTACTTGCTTTTTTCTAATTTGATTTAGGACACTTTGTTTTCCTGTTACTCTGATATCTCCACATATACTGTCTGTGTTTCTGAGTCATAGGCGACAGTACTCCAGTTAAAGCGTATTGTAATAGAAGCCAGAATTTTTATTGTTGAGTTCCTGTTTAGCTCATGTTTCCTTATGATAATGCTTTTCAGTTTAATATTTTTTTAGTATGAATCATGAGAGTATAAGATGTCCATTGTGTCTTAACATTTAAATGTAGTAATCATATACAAAGCATACAGTTAAAAAAAGAAGAAAAAATTGGGAATCAGACTTGTTTAAATACTGTATTTTATTTCAAGTTATTTTTGCCAAGTCAAAGGCCACAAACCATAATTTTCAGTTTTGCTCAAAACTTAACAAGATGTAACTTCTACTTAACCAATACCTGGCTCACCCCTTGAGTGTTTACTGTATAATAAGGAGATGTTTATAAATGTAATAGATGTGGCATATTAAGTGAATGTGAAAATTAGTTACCAAAATGGGTACAAAAATTAAGTAAAATTACATACGTGTATAGAAGGATTACACATATTAAATAATTACTGGTATCTTCAGTTTCTTTGGTACATTTCTTTAAAATTATGCAATAGTAATGTAAATGGATGGTATTAACGTTATTTTTACAGCTGAATTGTTAAAGGAGTACAGTAACTAACAACAAATGCAATACTTGTTTTTCCTGTACGTACAGTTTAATACAATCTTAAAGTAAATAATTATTAAATTTAACATGATTCCACTCATAATTAAAAAATGAATAAATACATTGCCAAAGCTAACAGATTCTGCATCTGCTTCAATGAATTTCACTTAATTCTATTGTTCATGGTGCTCAAGGTTTCTGATGTATAAACCAGTATCAGGCACATGGATTATCTCTATATTAGATCCTGATATTTAAAAACCTACCTCCACCTCCAATCTACTCTATCCATTGCAGCCCTCCTCCAGTTTCTTATCCCCATCTCCCTCGCAGCCTTTGCAACGCCATCTTCCCACCTCTTCCTCGGTCTGCCTCTAGGTCTCATTCCCTCCCATGTACCCAGCAGAGCCCTTTTGGGGTTCCTGCCATCCTCCATTCTCATAACATGTCTGGCCCAACGCAATCTTTGCATTCTTTTAAATTTTGAGACTGGTATCTCTTTATATATTTGATACAGTTTAAAAACCTGCAGTGTTGTGAAATCAAAAATGGGGCAACATCAGTGAAACAGTAGTCATTTTTAATACAGCTTTTCCCCCATTTTATGTTGCAGTGGAATAATTGCTGTGAAAAGTGATTTTTTTTTCTCTTGAATCGTATTCAAAAGTCAGTTAGACTGTACTGTCTGTCGTAAAGCGACCAGCACACTATTCATAAAACCATGGACACACTCTCTACAGTGTTTTTGTTATTTTGTTAAATTATTAATAAACTCATCATTATGTGTACTTGTGTGAAAAATATTCTACATAGTACCGCTACTACAAATAACAGCAAAACATGATGTACAGGAATTTTGCTTGGAGATGGCAAGTAACAAATAGATGCAATCATCAGATCCATACTACTTCCTAACACTGTTCATGTATCCAAGCCACCATGTCTGACCAAAATTCCTGTAATTTTTATTCTTAAAACTATCATCATTAGCCAGACATCAAACACATCCACATTTGTCAGTCATTTATAAATTGTTTTCATTTCTGTAGTTCATGTAACCAAAATGTTCTTTATTGTCAGACAAACCTTTATATTGTTACGACATCACAGAACAATGTACATGTTTGCCGAATGTGCCAGAAGAATCTCGATGTAATGTGTGTGGCGTACATGCTTGTCGACGCATTTTCGAGAGGTTTCTCGAAGGCGCCAGCCACGCAAACTGTGTCAAGGCCGCAGTTAATTACGTAGTTCACACGACCGCTAAGACGCAATTAGGAAGGTTCTCGTCTGTGAGCGTGGGTATAAATACATGGCAGCAGCGGCCTTAAAATCAGTATTAGTGCAAATTATGGACCGTGCGGTTCGAGAGTTATAGTAGCGATATTAATGTGCGCATTCAAGTGGTTATTAGTTAAGTGTTGTGTTTTATAATCGGACGGTATATTGTAATACAGTTGAGTTTTAATATTCGTTGACATTTATTTGCATGTGAACAATTTTCATTTGATTTGTTATAAGAGACTGTGTTGTTAATTACGAACTGTTTTAACTGTGAAAATTAAAGGGTGATTAGTGACTTAATTGGTGTCTTGTACTTATTTTGTTTTCCACTGTACCTACGACGATCGAGTAGACCGTCGTAACAGTAGTGTCAGAACTGGGATAGAACGGTTAACAGTGGAAACAGTGGACACTTTATACAAGACGAGTGTAATTTGTAATTAATTGGTAAACATGGATGCCAGTCAGATATGGAAGCTTTCCAAATGCTGCTGCGGCAGACACAGGAAGAAGCAGAAAGACGACAAAAAGAAGAACGAAGACAAGAAAGAGAAGAAGCAGAAAAACGACAGGATGAGAAACGCAGACAAGAGGCAGAGGAAAGACGCAGACAGGAGGCGGAAGAAGCAGAAAAACGACAGGGTGAAAACGTAATCAGGAAGCAGATAAAACGGAAGCTCTCTTTGAAGCTATGCAGAAACAGTTGCAAGAACACAGTACCGCAGAATTGGGTCTCCTACGAGGTGAGCTTAATAAACAAGTTACTAAAATATCAGAGGTACAAGAATCAATGACATTAAAAATAGCTGAAGTAGAAAAATCAGTCACGAATGTGGAAAAAGCTATGTCAACAAAAATAGAAGATTCGATTACAAATATAAAAGAGCAGATTAAAAATGAAGTCGAGCAGTGCCTAAAGTACAACCAAAACAACTTTGTGAACAGACTGTACCAATGATAAAGACAGAAAAAGACGCAGAAATTAAGTTAATAGAGAAAGTCACTTTGCCTGCAGTAGGGACAGTTCATGTCAAAGCTCCAACCTTTGATGGAAGGGCGACGTAGTTACGCCAATTCGAAGCTACTGCATGCGCAAATAATTGGACGGAGAAAGACAAGGCTGTTTCACTCGTTCTCTCATTAAAAAGACCTGCGGCAGAACTACTACAGAAAGTGCCACCTGACAGCCATAACATCTATGCCGAGTTGATAAAAGCTCTAGAATTATGCTACGGTGATAAACATTTGCGAGAGGTGTACTACGCTCAGTTGAGAACAAGACGACACCGTTCTGGGGAGAGTCTTCAAGAGTTTGAAGCAAGTATCGACAGATTGATTAGATTGGCCTATCCTGAAGCACCAGAAGACTTCTGAATAAGGTTTGCGGTGCAGACATTTATTGATGGCATCAGAGATTGTGAACTTCAGCAAGTGTTACGAATGGCAAGACACCGAAATAGCTCAGAAGCTCTTGTTCACGCCCTAGAGTTTGAAGCTGCCAAGTCAGCGTCCCGCTACATTAGTGGGTTTGTGCCATCACATTGCCGTTACAATGGGTGCAGAAAAACAATGTTGTCGGACAAACAATTCAAAAGTTCAAGAGAGTCGCAACGATTTGAAAAAGACAGAAGACTGAAATGTTACAACTGTGGAAAACATGGTCATCTACAGGTAGACTGTTGGGAGAAGAAGATACCAAGAGAAGAGAGTGATCGCTCCAATTGGAGAAGTAAAGCTCCAGAACAGCACACAGTTTCCACACTACATAAGACCAGTGGAAATTTGATCGTTAATGGATTTGCGGAAGGTAAACCAACATCATTTACAGTTGACACGGGGGCAACAGTGTCCATTGTGCTCTCTGACTTAGTCAGCAACCGCCAGCCTCTAATTAGCTCTTGTACAATACAGACTGTGACTGGAAGCCCCGTCAAGGTGCTAGGAAAGGTAGACGTACGTGTACGCCTGTGTCTTCTCGAGTTTAGCCACCAAATGCTCGTTGCAGACATTGTCAATGAAGTGATTCTTGGCACGGACATTATGAATGCCTATGGATTCGTTGTGGACTTAAGAGAGAATGTCCTGAAGGTTGGCCAAGAGAAGATAAAGCTTTGCATGGCTAAAATGACAGGGTCTACCAACCATTCGATTAAGCGAGTGGCATTAGTCAAAGAAAAAGTCAACAGGTCTGGACAAGAGGAACCCTCCCTATTGCAAGCTGAAATGGAGGAAGAACTAGCAGAGGAAATACAAATAAGTGTAACGAGACAAAACTCTTGCTTGTTCCTGAGCTGATAGAAGCGCCCGAGGGCAAAGTGGCTGAAGATGAGGTTACACAAGAGGTTGTTGACGAGAACCAAACAAACTTGGATCAGCCAGTGGTGTTTAGGTCATCAGTACATAACGCAGTGGGAGTGATTCCAGCAAAACTAGTGGTTGACCGGAAGACTCGCATTCCTGGGAACGTGATGTTCGGATCACACGAGACTGAATTCAAAGAACGGAAGAATTATCTTTCGCAAGGATGTCCACCTAGATCGCCTGGTCGAGTATTACTTCGGAGACGGTTTGCCAGTTCGGGACAAACAGGCTTAAGGGGGGGGGCAGTGTTACGGCATCACAGAACAATCTACGTGCTTGTCGATGCATTTTCGAGAGGTTTCTCAAAGGTGCCAGCCGCGCGGACTGTGTCAAGGCCGCAGTTAATTACGTAGTTCACACGACCACTAAGACGCAATTAGGAAGGTTCTCGTCTGTGAGCGTGGGTATATATACATGGTGGCAGCGGCCTTAAAGTCAGTATTAGTGCAAATTATTGACCGTGCGGTTCGAGAGTTATAGTAGCGATATTACTGTGAGCGTTCAAGTAGTTATTAGTTAAGTGTTGTGTTTTATAATCGGACGGTATATTGTAATACAATTGAGTTTTAATATTAGTTGACATTTATTTGCATGTGAACAATTTTCATTTGATTTGTTATAAGAGACTGTGTTGTTAATTACGAACTGTTTTAACTGTGAAAATTAAAGGGTGATTAGTGACTTAATTGGTGTCTTGTACTTATTTTTTGTTTTCCACTGTACCTACGAGGATCGAGTAGACCGTCGTAACGATATACTTATCATTCAAAAAATCGTTTTACCTTTCAGCATTAGAGTAGTGATTACAAAAATAATAATAATAATAAATTTCAAACAAATTACAAAGTGTTATATTAATAATTAATTAATAATCAAGCAGTGTTGCCTTTGTTGGGATCGCTTCCCCATAACAAATTTACCTCTCGGTCATAAAATTTTTCTATCACTCAACAAGTTAATTCTTATTTATGAAAAAATACAAATTATGTTATTACCCCAGGTATGCCCAAAAATGCCCCGCTACAATACCCCCTCAATGAGATATTTTATGCCGAAGCATAAAAAATCTCATTGACACATTCATACTTGCTAAAGGGATCAGCCAGGATATGTCGCCACAACCCCCTGTATGGTTTACAAAAAAGAATAATCAACTCACCCTTGGTCCGGTGACTGTGACCGCATCTGCATGACAATACTGGACTTCTCTCTCGAGATCCCAACACCGTAGAGTCAGACAGATACTCAACGCCCTGGAATGCTCTGACGCGCAGGCCAGTTCAGGTCCGCCGCCACAGCACCACCAAACACTGAAACAACAAATCAAAATATTAAATAGTGGCCTTATACAACACCATATCCCCAACTGATCTGTTCCCCCCTAGCGGTGCTGGTTTGCGCTAAGAAGCACTGGTTTTGTTTTCATTTCCTTATTCCTAACATATCAAAACATCTAATATAACATAATATAACATAAGAAAACATCTTAAAGTAAACAATTTGTATGTAAAATTTATACACTTCACATCATTAAGTTGGCATATAAAATCAGAAAATTACTTTTAAACTTGATTTACTTTTATTAATTCGTTTCTCAAAAGTACAAAAAATTTTCTTTTTTTTTTTTTCTTTTTTCAACTTCAATCTTCGTTTTACCCATCATTCCCTTTCATTAATCTGGGTGATTCTACGTTATTCATTATAATTCACTTTATCAACTTGGCATTTACTCATAATCTTACCCCTTTATTACTCTAACACTCCCTTACAAAATCTTTAACTAGTATGGCACCCCACTATCAAAAATCTACTAACCCTTCTCTACCTCTAACTACTTACTATTTTAACCCCAATCGCCACCTTCTACTCTTATATAAAAAAAAATACTCTCTAACCCTTTGTACATAGGATACGTGTTTCCCCCCCCCCCCCAAAAAAAAGCTCAATTCCCGTTCTCTGGTTCCCGGATTTTACCTAAGGCAACCCCTTCCCACTAAATCTATACCAAATCCCGTCGCAACCCTTATGTTGCGGACTCCCACATTACACTACCCCCTACTACAAAATTGCCATCCCCAAAATCTCAATCTCATTACCTTACTACAACTACAACAAAATAACATCATCAAAATAAACAACAATATATCACTCAAAATTCTACATAAATTCTCCAATTCTACTGTGTCTCCATTTATATATACTTCTCACAATTCTATAACATACATTAACTCGAAACAGCCTTACATTATTTTCATCTCTACTATTTCTTAACTTTAACTTCAATTTAGACAGATCTATATGTCCCACAAATATTCAACTTGGACTGACTCAAACATTTTATTCAAACAATTACTATCACCCATTTCTATCTTTTGCAACCCATTGAAAATTTTACCTATCACAACTATTTTCATTTTATTTTAAAATCTATAAACACATTGAAAACATATTATCATATTTTTATAATTCTTATTCCTAACATACTAAATGCAATCAACACAATAAGACATAATAAACACAATATAAGAAGCATTTAGTGCATCTATTTTTTAAATTCAAACAAAATTATTGAGTAGCAAATCATCATTATTAATTAAAATATAGCAAAATTTTTAATACGTTATCCCCTTGGATAACCTCCCAGCCACACACACTATTTCAAATTATGTAAGACTGTGGCGCCTTTTCGCTTCCACAGAGACTGTATATTTTGGAGCAGGGCTTTTACCTCTCCGTGTCTCTGCTTCCGCTATTAAGTTTTAAAATTAGTGAACATCATCATGTTCTCGTTCTATAACTATACACCCTTAAGACGGATCTGCCACCTGGCTCTGCTGTTCCTCCTCGAACAGAGTGGCAGCCGCTGTTCCATAGTTCCGGGATTTCCCCTAAGTTCTCCCCCCATTAAATTTCAAATCTGTACCAATTTCAAGCCAGCTATGGTCAAGGGACTTGGTATGACCATAGCTAACCGCTCGCCAAAACCACGATTAGTGCTGGTAAGGCAGTAATCGCCCGAAAAGTCGGGGAAATCATCTCTTCCTTCAGGCATGTCTACATCGTTATTCTTATGCACGACACGGCAATTATCAAGTTACAATATAAAATTGTACAAAAGGTGTGCCGTGCATATTCGCCATGTTGGCCTCCGATGGAGGTAACACTCTCGGTTACCCCCAACACTTTCCGCTATCTACTGGGATACATGCCACCCCAGCAACAGCAACTTACTAACTAATTAATTAATTAAAATCTTGTACACATTATAATTCTATTATAATCTGTTCATCAATAATCATCTAATTCATTCATACCTTTATACCATTTGACTTTCTTAAAATTTTCATAATTATTATTATTAATTAATATATATATCATTCTCAATTATTATTAAAAAAAAATTTTTAATCATTATTTTTATTTAGCACAATTATTTCAAAATATCTCATTACTGAATTAACATATCAATCACTCCTGTCAACCTTTTTGTTATACATTATTCATATTGTAAAATTTCAATACTTACAGCCCATATCTCAAAACATATACACATACCACAATACTCTCACCTCACCACTAAAACATTTCACAACATATTAGTTTACCTCAAACAATTCAGCCATCTATTATCAAATTCCAAATCTAGTAAAAATGATTTAAATTCCTTAAAAAAAATTAATTATACAATATTGAAATAGTCAAACAAAATATTTAACATGTATTAAATTGTTTAATTAAATTCATTATTAACAATACAAAATTCATTACCATAAACTATTATTATTCAATTACTGTTTCTCAATATTAATGTTATTACTTATTTAACTGGCAAAATATTATTATTATTATTACCACAATTACACACATTTATTTATTTAACATTCCACATATACACAATCAAAGTTACTACATTATTATTTACAAATTTCAAATTTACAAAATATTCGTCAACAACTGTTCAAGTGTATCTCACTTCATGTCCAAATCAGCAAGGTCATTACCAGAATTTACAGTATCTAACAAGGTCTATACACTGATATTCTAGTTCAGCCACCATCGTCATATATATATCTAGTGTATTTGTAACATTCATCAGTATTATCCACACACAAGTTATGATAATCATTACTATCATAATAATCTATCAACTCTATTTCATCCATTGTACCACTATAAATCTTGTTACCATAAGTTAGGATTGTCCAGTCTGTATCAGTGTTATTTGTTAATGTCAGGTAAATCGTTTTCTCGTTTTTGTATTCCTCAACTACTACGTCAGGTAAATCATTATAGTCAGGTAAGATATTATCAAAATTATTCTCTGTCTCTCTTTCAACAGGTACGTATTTCACATGATTCATCATCACCCCTTCTAGTAATTTTCTCAAATCATCATACTTTCTTTCTAACTTATATAGTTCTATTTCACTCTCAATACATAACCCTCTTTCTTCATAGCACCACATCACACTCTCACAATTATTACGGACAGAGGGTACAACATTATACAACATTAATTCATTTAACAATAAGGGTCTCTTGCCCTGAAAAAACAACATTAAATCATCATCATCATTATAAACAATAAGGGGAAAATTTGCCCTCTGTCCCCATTCAATTACTACATTATTCTTCCACTCTCTCTCTACTTCATAAACACTCATTAACATTTCATTATCGCATTCTAAAACTTCATCAGTACTATTCGTTATTATATTTTCATCATTTGTTTCTACATTATTCTTCACCCCCACTATACTCTCAGTATTGTCTACTATTTCGTCATTTTTACATTTTGTCATATTTAAAACATTGTCACCTAATTTCTCAACATTCCGTTCTAATTTATTTAAACTGTTTCTTATTGTTTCGTTAGTGCTTTCTAAATGTTTATTAATTTCTTTAATTTCATGTTTCAACTCTTCAAATTTCTCATTCTGTATATCTAATTTATTGTTCTGAACGTCAAACTTCACGTTAAAACTACTCAAGCTTTCAGACATTGTCTTCATTACATTGAATATATCTGCCATCGACAACTCTGCAACTCGTGTTGTCGACGGGGTAGATTGAGCCGATACATTGTCAATCACCATCGACTCCGTAAGAGTGTTTTCCAAATTTAAATCTGGATTCTCCATTTTATAATATTACAATTCCGACTGTAAATAAAATACTAATATATCATATCTACTTTCACACCACAATGTATCTACTTGTATAACGCTTTGCGCTACTTTACGTAACTTTCTATGCACTTTATTTATACTTTAATCATTCCAAAATTTACTTATATAATACCCTTTACGTTACTTAATAATTATCATACATATTAATTATTATGCATATTGCTTCACAATACTCGCTACAAAATATCAATATCAACATTTCACACTTATCACAACATAACCCCTATCCACGTCTATTTTACGTACGAGAAAAAAAAAATTTTATTTTTTGCCTCTACAACCATTCTGTTCTCCCCGTAGGCTTATATTTATATAATTATATTATATAAATTGTCCCTGTTCGGGCGCCATTGTTATATTAATAATTAATTGTCTTTTTATTTAAATTTATTATTACACTTTGTACAACTTTTTATACTTTAGGCTGGAGTAGCAGCCATATTGTTGAGTACCAACTTACACTCATCATGTCCAGGATTTCGTTAGACGTGTTGGAAACCACATGGTTGTCTGAAATAACTATTACTTCACATTAAATGTTATAATCACTATTACTTTATTAATTTCAAAAAAGAAAAGAAAACATCATCAAGTTATATCGTTGATACAAAATACCAAATTTCCTCTCTCCCTCATACATTTTGACTTTCGCAATTTTAGTATGTTTAAGTATTCGTAAAAATGATCATTTTGCTTAAGCAGTTTCAAACTAGAATATAACATAAATATAAACCATTCTCTACAACTACGGCATAACGAAAACCAGCGCTTTCACACACACACACTCACGCTATTTCATACAGTACATTTTTATTTTCTTGAGCTCAATTTTAAAAGTGTCAGTATTTAAATAATTTTGAATGTCTACTTTCCTGCTGTTGTGTAGAACTGGGGCGTCAAATCGTCGTTCATTGTTTGCTGTTTCTCGTATTTCTCACTTTTACACTTCATGGCTGAACGGTTATTTTATCGCAATTTTTCTCACTGTCTCTACTTGTTTTGTAATACTGTTAGATCAAAATATATGTATTAAAATTTTCACATTTTACTTGCTTTGCGGGCCCGCACAAATATGCTCCGGAACTTAACAGGTGTTGCTCCCGCGAGCATTGAATTTAGACTGAGCACGAACTACTTGCGCTAATTTGTGAAGCGGCGGTTGTTCGCCCAACTCCCATTGGTTCACAGTTTGTATTCGTTCGCCAGTGGACTGTTTTTGGCTTGTTGAGGTGACACACATCGTTATATAAGTTGCTGACGCAACACATCGCCTGACACGGTTATGTAATTTGTTGACAGATTTTGTTACATAACGTGTTACGTTTTTCGTGTTCGTCATTGTCCTTGAATTGCCCTTGGCACAGTTTGCCGGTTATTAAAACTGTTTATATGAATATTGACTAATAACTTTGTCTTCAACGCCTCAAGCAGTGTTGCCGTTGTTGGGATCGCTTCCCCATAACAAATTTACCTCTCGGTCATAAAATTTTTCTATCACTCAACAAGTTAATTCTTATTTATGAAAAAATACAAATTATGTTATTACCCCAGGTATGCCCAAAAATGCCCCGCTACAAAAGATCTGCAAAAAATACAGCATTCCTTACCATAAATGTCATATATACTAGCTAAATTAGAATACAGTACAAACACAAATAATTTCCAAATACAAATTACAATTCTTAACTTTTCTTGAAAGGAAAAGAACACATATCTTTTGGTTATCATTTCTTATTGGTGTCAGAACATATAGCTCATGTTACAATTATGCAAAGGTTGCCAATTTCTTTCTGTTGTTAACTTTAGTGTTTGCTTCATTCACTATGTTTCATTTACTGACTATTAATTTTATTATCATATTGTTCCAGTTGTCCTCATCTCTCTTGTTTTGCTCTTCATTCTTCTCGTTAATGCCCAGAATTCACATCCATATATATATATATATATATATATATATATATAAACTGACATACATATCCTACTGAAATATGCCAGTTTTGTCTACAAATTATGTGATTAACATACAAAAACCTAGCATCCAAGTTATAGATGCTTTCACTTTCACTTAAATGAAATGCTTGTTAGGTCAAGTAAACATTTGATGGGTTTGTTTAACAAATGTTATTTAATTATAAAAATGAGAAGTTAAATAAAATTAGAAATAAATATGAGTGATTTATATTTATAATGGTGTTTATATATATATATATATATATATATATATATATATTGTAGGTTTGGGGTGCAGTTTGTGTGGTATTTACCATGTAAGCAATTACAGTGCAAATATATCCTGACATCACAAGTACCGAATGGTTATTGTAGGCTGTGTACATGTGCATGACTTTGTTTGCGCTATGAATTATCCAGACTTCCATGTCATTTGCCAACAATGTACTGTGCTAAAACTTGTGGAACATCATCTTCAAATAGCAGTACAGATAATGTTTTAATGATGGGATACAGTGGTAAATGTTGAACAGACCTATATGGATGCTTCAAATATTCTAGTTGGAACATGTCTCCTAAAATTTGTATTAGTTTTAGTACACTGTCATAATCTTGATTACTAAAGTATATAACTATTAAAAATACTATAAAACCTATCCAAACACTGTAAGTTTAGTTTGTAAATCTTGTGGGCCCATTATTTCTGTAATGTGTAATGGGCACAATGGGTATAGTTGTAGGGGAGAAGGCGCAGCGCCGTGGAAGTGTAGGCTCTTTGGACTCTGGCATGTCGGTTTCCTTCCAGTCAACATCTGCCAGCACAGTCAGCAGAGACTCTTCACCACAGAACATTTACAAGGCTCAGTCAAAGCATCCTGGACATCAGCCATCCTTCTTGGGTGGTCTTTTTGCTAAACGTGAACGAAAAGCTTCTCGGGCTGAAGATACAGCCTTGTTAAGTCGCAGCACACAAGTTTAACATTCGGAGAAAAGGGGTTCAGTCTCCTCTCTTGCTGTGAATTTTTTTAGGAGGAAAAGTTGTGCGACTGAATTCCAAACAAAATAAAATTGCTCAGATGTGCAGCTTCTATTGTTCAGAATTTATTGTTTTTTTTTGGCTAAAACATTTTTATAACCTGTTGCTTACTATTATTCTATAAAACATTTTTTATATCTGCAAACATTGAAGTATATCGTCATTATCAGTATTAATTTTTTTTAGTGATAGTTAATTATATTTGCACATATTTTAATAGACCTGCTTTGACATTTGTTGTAGTATTTAGGAATCCGTGTGAAACAGATATTTTGATGATATAGAAAAGAATATATTAGTCTTGAATCTCATTTTTTGGAGAATCTCCTTTCTTTATTTAAGCCAGTGTTGCTCATAGTTTTTAAATGGTCTTCCATGTTTGCCAAACTTTAATAACTGTACTTTTGTAGTATTTTGTAGTGAGACTACTTATGTCCAGATCCCTGCTCACACCATAGCCGTATACATTCATTGCGTATTGTGAATAGCATCTCTACCAAACATACATATTAATATATACAGATTCTTGTTTTTGTTAAGAAGTTGTTAACATTAGAAAAATTAATGATATATATTAGTCTCGGAATGTGCTGTAAAATACATATTATATTTTTGTCAATATAAATATTAAATAATGTATAGAAAGGAATGTTATTGTGAAGAATAAAGTACAGCCAGTCTTTGTGTACAGTGAAATTACTGTGTGTGTAGGGGGGGGGTGCGCGCACGTGTGATTGGGGGTGTGTTTGGCCATTATGTGTGTACAATATCAGATACTAAAGAAAAATTTGTATTTATATTGTTCATATTGGGAAATTTGTATGCCATTCATTAGCTGTGAAAATTATAAAAAATTGTGTTAAATCATCGTGTTTAATTTTCTTGTGTTAAAAATAACAACAATAATAAAACTTTATATTTATTACAATGCTTTGTACGGTAAAGCATAAATGGCAAACAGTGCTAGTAAACATTTGGAGTGTAAATTTTAATTTTACTCTAGCTAAAATTTTATCACAAGTAAAACTGTGTAGCTTGTTTAATAACAAACATTGGCAGCTTATTTTTCATGTTTTATTTAATGTTTTTATGTGTGTGTCTTTTTTTAGTAGTAAAACATTTTTTGTATCTACAAGATTATATTGAAAAATCGAGTATTGGACAGGATGTGTATTGTTGCAGAGAAGCTACAGAACACATGTTCCCCTATTA
This sequence comes from Magicicada septendecula, assembly GCA_034769895.1. NCBI lineage: Eukaryota > Metazoa > Arthropoda > Insecta > Hemiptera > Cicadidae > Magicicada > Magicicada septendecula. The sequence continues at coordinate 58,973,965 of CM068376.1, forward strand.
TTCCATTATTCCACTGTTCAAATCACACATACACCCACATACACAACATATATTGTGATATATTTTATGGTTCCCTGTCTGTATAATTGACATGTCTCCAATTTGGCAGTGTACGCGTAGAAATAGCATAGTTTGTAGATGTGCCAACCAGTCGACATAGATTAAAATAATAAAAACATAAAATCATGCAATTAAAATTTAACCTTTGCATTTTATATTCATATTTTTATATTTGACCATTTTCTATTTTTTGAAACAGACAGGGAATGAATGTATGTAGGTCAGACTTATTATATACATACAGAGATGAACTAGTGTTGCAAAACGTGTACCTGGAAGAGAAGCATGTGATAAGGGCATACATTCATATTCCATTTGACAGACAGTTTTTTGTAATTTTAAGTGTTTGTAAAAAATTATTGTGTTTCTGTATGAATAATTAATATTTGTGCCTAAATTATTTAATAAATATGTAGTTATGTAAATTCATTATTAATCTTATTAAAATTAATAATAATATATAATTAACCCACATTCATATTGTACTTGTGTGTAATATAATACTGGGTTAGAGTTAGAGCCTATGGCAGCTGTAGGCCTATTAGATTGTTTACTCTGTACTCATTACTGATCACTGGTCTTGCCTGACTAAACACACACACACACACACACACACACACAGTATAATTTTGTGTTACTTCATTTAAGTTTTTGACAATATTTGAGGCAATAAGAACATGTAAAATATTTCACATTAGTGTATAACAGTAATCATCACTTTATTTAATGTAAAGGCTTTATGTATTGTTCTGATGTGAACTAGCCTCATGTTAAATGTATGTTTCTTTATTATTACCTAATTTGTACTGAAAACCCATGGAAATTTATCAATGACAAGACGTGTGTGTGTGTGTGTGTGTGTGTGTGCGCGCGCGCGCGTGCGTGTGCGTGCGTGCGTGCGTGTAATGTGGTCACTTAATAATTCTTCGTTAAAAATACTGAAACAAGGACTTGTGGATTCAATAAGTAAATAGAAATTTATAACTGTAAAATATGTAATATTTGTAAAATTTTTATATCAATAATTATGTGTATACAGAAGAGTGTTTTTATTTATCCATTATGTAGAGACTAACAAAGATGTGTAGAAATCCAAACATATTTATCTATGGAGTCCTTTATAAAAACATTTTTGAACAGACTTCCGTTTGAAAAGTGTACTGTTATTACAAGTAATTTACTTATTGTTTTGATTATAGTGGTTTGTAAATACTCAGTAATGTAGGCATTTATTATTATTACTATTACTATCACTAATACCACTTATGAATACTGAACACTGAAACTTAATCAGCATGACATAGCAATATTAAAATTAATATTACTTTATTTACTAAGTCCGAACATAACATTGGAAACATAGTGGGCTTGACAACATTCAACATTCACAAAGCTTAGCTAAACAATGAATTTCTCTTTGTTGTCTTTAAATTTTATTTGAAATATCTTCTCAGAAATAAAGTGTGTATTTCTTTCAATTATTCAATTATGTTACAATTACTTTTAAATAATACAAAAATGGAAAATAACTTTTCTAATTACAAAAAAGCAGTTTATTAACCACATACAAGATCATTTACTGTTGAGTGTGCAAACAGCAAAACCTTCAGTAATCAATTTATATTTGTTGAGGTTGCCCACTACTGACCAAAAGTTCTCACCTTCAGTAACTTGTGAACCAAACAGTTCTGAGAGGTCTATTGTTGACTTACATGTCATGAAAACGTCCCACATTTTATGCACATATATATAAAAAATATGTGTATATTTTTGTTTGTTTAATTTCTCAGTTGTATGTGTTGTAACTTATGTTAGTTTAGAAATTATGTTTACTCAAACAGAATCAAATTGATTGTTCCTGTGATTGGTAATATCTCTTATTGTATTATTGTGTAAGTGTAGAAAAGATTTGATTTATTAATATATATATATTTTTGTGTAAACAAAATCAGACAACAAAACAGAACCAAAGGTGGTCGTTTGGATACCAAACTGTGAATATGAAGTAAAGTCTGTTACTTTATATAAGTAACGTAAAATGCAGAACATTTGTAAAATGTGCAAGCTAGTCGAGTTCTTACCAATATATACCATGGTCTATAATTCCAGGGTGATTCTTTATGTATTATTTGTCAAATTGTTTAATTAAGATACCAGCATGTAGATCCTAATATGTAAATCAAATAATATAGTCACTCATGTTGTTATGATTATTATTATTATTATATTATTATTTTGTTTTTTTTTTCACTAGTCTGTCTGTTTAATTTACCACTAATATAGTATAAATTGTCTTATGTAAGTTAAGTATTTTGTGTTAAAAGTAACCAATGAGTTTTTTTTATTGTTTAATATACGAGGCTTATCCAGAAAGTAAGTACCGTTTGGGCATTAAGAAAATGATACAAATTATTTTCAAATTAATTTATTTTTCAAAAATTCCACATACCTTAATCTACTTTTCTACATAGTCACCATTTAAGTTGAAACATTTGTCGTATCTTGGCACTAATTTTAATATGCCCGCTTCAAAGAATTCGGCCGCCTGCGATTTCAACCACTGCTGGACGTTTCCCTTTATCTCATCATCACTTTCAAACTTCTGGCCGGCAAGAAATTTCTTCAGATGCAAAAACAAATGGAAATTGCTGGGAGCCAAATCTGGACTGTAAGGAGGATGACTGAATTGTTCCCAGCGAAATGAATCAACAAGCGCCGTCGTTACACGTGCGGTATGCGGTCGCACGTTGTCATGCACAAACACCACTCCGGAAGTCAGTAGTCCACGCCTTTTGTTTTGTATTGCTCACCATAACTTTTTGAGTGTTTCACAGTAAACTTCTGCATTGATTGTTGTGCCTCGTTCCATAAATTCCACTAACAAAATTCCCTGACAGTCCCAAAAAACGGTGCACATGATTTTTTTTACAGAAAGCGGTGGGTTTGCTTTCTTGGCTTTCGGGGAACCAGTATGCCGCCATTGCAGTGACTATCATTTAGTTTCTGGTGTCTCGTAAGAAACCCATGTTTCATCACCATTGACAATTCTTTTCAAAAAAACAATGTCCATCTCTTTCATAACGCTGCAAAAATTCCAAGGCTGCTCCCATGCGTTTCGTTTTGTGACTGTCCGTTAGCATTTTCGGCACCCATCTCGAACACAGTTTTTTGTAGTGTAAATGTTCAGTCACAAGTTCGTGTAATAAAGATCTAGAAATGTTTGAAAAATCCATTGACAAATCAGAAATTGTGAATCACCTATTGGAATGAACCTTCTCGTCAACACTGCACAGCAATTCTTCATTGACTAAGGATGGGTGACCACTACGCTCCTCGCCGTGAACATTTTCTCTTCCATCGTTAAATATCCTAACCCACTTTCTCACCATACCTTCACTAATCGCATTCTGTCCATAAACTTCACAAATCTGATGATGAATTTGATAAGGATGAAGATTTCTCACATTCAAAAACCTAATAACTGTTCTTATTTCACAACTGGCGGGCTGATTGATTTTTTTAAACATGATTACCGATGTGTAGTAACACATAAATCGGAACGTAAACAAACAATATATCTTGCCTACTTCGTCGTCGAATAGAAGGCAGTAACTACGCATGTGCGACCTTCGTACTACAATATGCGCGGGATATATGCGCAGACGGTACTTACTTTCTGGATAAGCCTCGTATAAATGTTCTTGTTTACTTTTATAAACTCTGAATCACATTTTTAAAAAGAACCCTTTATAAATATTTATAACAGAAATACTATACCATATTGTGGAAAGTAACAGTACTATAATTGTATAAAGTTTCTATTTTTCCTGCACACAAATAACTTTAAGTTCTCAATTAATAGTCAGAGTTACTTAAGTAAATCTCTAATTACATAATGTACTTAATTTTTTGTTGTTTTTTTTTTCATTTTTGTTCTATACTAATAACAGAATAACTGTTAATTTTATTTGTAATTTCACAAATTAGATTCATAATTTTGTGATTGTATATTTCAATAAATGTATGATCAGCAATAGTGTTCTTTGTACTTTTTTGTTGACTTACAGTTTTGTAGTATTTGAATGTGATTTGATCTTGTAAAGAAACAAATAAATTGCAACTGTATTAATAACATATTCTTGTTTCTTTCATTTCACACAGATAATTTATTTCTTCCTACATACTCTTATTAGTTACCTAGGTCTTTGCTAACTGTACTTTTCAACAAACAACTAAAAATTGATATTAAAGTACTGCAATTTTTTGACCAAGAGCATATAGTACAGTAATAACAATTTGTGCTTAGTTTAGGTATTGACCTGCAATATAATCCAGCAATCCTGTAGTGTGTACATTTCTAAAGGAAAGCTGAGGGAAATCATTTTTCCACAAGGCTGGGTTGTGTCAGTCCTGTAAGAATTAGATATCCTCATAGCAGTATTAAAGTGATTTTATGTGGACAATCCAAAATTGATAATTAACTTTAAAATGCTTGAACTTCCTTTATGTCTGTGGCAAAGGGATGCTACATTACAAAAACATTTATTCTTTGTGTGTGTGGGGGGGGGTTGCATGCATGTGTTTGCATATTGTTTTTGTCACCAAAAGTAATATTCATAGAACAAAAATTACCACCATATCAGCATATTCACTGTACTTGGAGCAACATGAGGTAAAGTGTATCCTGTTCCCACCTGCAAGTACCTCAAGTGTATAATCCGGCTGTCAGAAATTGTCTGACTTAATCAGCTGAAGAACAGCACTTTCTTTTAGCAAACTGGACTTTCTTATGCATGGAATAGTTTTTATTTATTTTTTAGTACAGCATCATTCAGTTTTGATTTATTTTTTGTTTATTATGTAGTTTTTTTGCTTCCTGTACTATACAGGACCAGAGGAAAGAGAGAAACCAAAAAACAGTTGGATGATTTTGAAAGTTGATTCTGGAATTGAATGCAGATTTTATGCAAGGATAGAGTGGATAATGACGAAGTATGTAAGAGGATATAGGAGATTATAAGAAACCTCATGAGAAAACTCTACCATAGTACAATTAGGAAAGATGATGTTAGAGGGAAAGATTGATGGGAGAAAAGTTGGAGGACGAGCTGCATACAAGATTCTAATCTAGTAGTTTTATAAATTAGGATGAAATAATTTTAAACAGAAGACAGCCAACAGACAACTTAGTGACTTAAAATATGGCCATCCACAAAGCAGACATTACAAGGGGGATTAGTTTGACATTCAGAGGTGTGCTTTTTTGGCCACTGGTTAATCAGATACAAAGACTGATTACACTGACTAAAGTCATATGTAATTTGTTCATAAAAGAAAAAGAAAATGTTTCTTTGATTACAGACTTTGTAGCCTGTGTGGTTATCAAGTATATCTTATGAGATTACAAAAATTTTAAAAATTTGTGAAATGTTTAACAGAAAGATTTTTGAGACAAGGGGACATCTAGAGCATGGTGAGCTACATTAAAGTAGTTTAATGAGTTGTACAGCTGATACATCAGATACACTCATCAATTTTGGCAGTAAACACATTCCATGTACAGTTTATGAGAACTCTATACTTCTTTGGGGATGTGATGTTATATTACTTCTTTAAGAAACTATATTTTCTGTGGACAACAAACACTTTATTTAATAGTGTATTGTGTTTCCCACAAAATTGTGTGTACTATAAGCTATAATTTTCTTCCTTGTAGAAGGAGGGGCAAAACTTACCACAGAGAATCATTCATATTATATAAGAGCAATAATGCATTTCACAACTAAGGGCAATGTATTAGTTTAGTTCAAATACAGGTCGTGGTGAAACGTCTTCCCATTATTTTGTAGTATTTTTATATGTATATATGTTTTTTATATAAACTAGTTTTTTACAAAACTAGACACTTGATCTAGATGCAAGAAAAAAAATTGTGCTGGGACCCAGAGTGAAAGAACTCGCAATAAAACGCTTGTTTAAACAAACAACAATCTTTTATTAGTGTTCCATAAAAATTCTTTTCTTTTACAATATTCAACAGTACCTCTTGATTTTCATTAAATCACCAAAATATATATAATCCAGAAATGCTGGTACTTTAGTAAATTATTCGATTAAATTCCATTATTCTATTATGTGTATAAAAAATTTTTAAAGCATTAATAAATTCTATTACGACTTTTAAATTAAAAAAACAAGGAGAAGCCTTGTATGCCCATGAACTTAATTGCACAGGTAAACTGCTAATATCATTCCCACATCTACATGTATAAAACACTTTCTGTATCTTAATTTCAGATCACTATGATTATTCCATCAACAACATAAATATATTCATTTAATAGAATCATGTAGATATATACATATATATTCATTGTAAATTACATTAAGGAAAATTATTACAGTGTATGACTACAACCCAATTCAACATGTCCTTTCCAAACATGCATGTGCAAGACATGTCTTAAACATATGTTAATTATAAAAGTGTGAACGCTCTATTTTAAATTAAGACGCCCAGTGTAGTAGGCAAAATATATATATATACGTATTGCAATAGAACATTGCAGTAAAGGAAACTGTAGCAAGTACTACATGCTGATATAGCAGGTTTATGACGTTATAGACATGTTAAAATTTGATTTTTGTTTGAGTATGTTAATTAGATATAAGTATTAAAATAAGAATTGGGTAAAAGACTATTATGTATCAAAATGCCCATAAATTTATTTGTGATCATGTCGTGTGAGTTAAATGTGCGAGTGCGCGTGTCATTCGTATTTTATGAATAACTCCATTATAAATGAATGTATCGAACTGAGATTTTGGCAGTGCAAGCATCTCAAATAGCACTATATTTTCTGGGTGTCAGAGACTTGTTACGTACTATATTAATAGGGATTTGGTTAGTAAAAAGCAACTTCTATAGATTCCTTATCTTTTAGAAGTCAGAAAATTTATAGATAAAATCTATACTTGCTTCTGCAGAAATCTGCCAATCTGATCAAGAAGTTGTCTATCAGTTCTATCCATCAATCACGTGATAGCTGTTTCGACCAATGAGCGGCCCCAAGTTTCATTAAGATTGGGTCTCCGACGACGAATGTCTAGTTAGTTCCATCCTGCAGCTCGAATATTACGGACGTGCTCTCTGTGCGAGTTTTCCGAACAGTAACGTTCTTATGTAAGAGTGATCAAGGACAATATAGCGACGAGTTACCCGTTAGCTAATACCTTGACTTGGTACGAACTCAATATTAGTTCAAATAATAAAACCTTGCTCCACATAACTGACTATATTGTTCAATTATTACTATGCCTAATATATGTTTTGTCGCATAGTAAATGACGCCCAACGTTTTTGGCATGACAAAATAGTATATTATAAAAAATGTTGTATTGTTTTGATATATTAAAATTGTCTTCAGAGTGTGTATCATTTAAATATTGCATATGCTCAGAAAGACTAGTGTTTAGGTTAGAATCGTAATTTAGTATTGGAACGTTATCCAGAGTGAATTATGTTATTTGTGCATGTATAGGTTAAGGTTTTGTGTGGACATTGTGTTATATGATTTCTGACTGCTTACTATGTATTGCGATTAAAATTTAGATTAGGGACATTAAACGTAGATGTAAGGAATATTTGTGGCGTACGTAAATTAGGTCGTTAAGATAAACTTTGTTGTTGTGTTTTGTTATCGTTTTCAAAATGGCGGAAGGTCTATCAGCCAATTTACAATCTACACTAAATGCAATCTTAGCTAATATTCAATCTGTACGTGATGAAACCAATAAAACATTAAGCGAAAATTTAAAATCCATGCACGATGATAGTAGAATATTAAACGAAAACTTAAAATCTGTAAGAGACGAAGCTAAGAATCAAAATAAAAAAACCTTCGCGGCTATTCACGAACAAGCTAAACAAAATAAAGCTTATAACGATTCATAAAGCCGACCCATCGGATCGTTATATGAAAGTGTCATACTGTGCGAGTATAGCAGCGTAAGCAAGAGAGAGAGGGTATAATCACAGCTATCTCTGTCTAACATCGCCACTGCTACGAATGTTGCTGGCACAGACATGAATTTTTATTCAATTATTTTTATTAGTTAAAACTGCAATATCTTTGAAACTAATAAATATACAGCAATTCTGAAACCTGCATAGTGTTCAGCAATTAAAGCTATATAAGTAGCCAAAATATCAACAAATATAATTAACAGTTACAGAAGTTATACAGAAGAAGAACGCCAAGAGAAATAACTAGAGAATTAGGCTAGGTACGAATTAGGTGTTTTCACACACTTACAGAGAAAGACCTAAGCAATATTCTGTGGTCAGATCTGTGAAATCATGTTTGCAAATACCCATAATCAAACGATTTGCAAACAGAGGAAGTATGAAATTAACCAGTAATTCTCTACCATCTCAAACCTGTTAAGGGGCGTTTGGTCGACTTGTTCGATATTGTTTCAAATGGAAAACGCATGATTTATTTGGAACAACCCATCACAAAGTTGTATTCAGAAGAGACGCCAACTCAGACTTGGGGAATGCAGCACTCTTCGTTCGAATCTTAAATGAGCAAGACGTGTGTTAAATACGTGCTAAATTTCACAAACCACGCAAAGTCTTATTTAAATAAACAGGTCGGGAAGTAGTCCACAGTGCAGAGGAACTAGTAAAGTTCGATAACAACTCTCACTGTGTAACAACGCATTAATTAATTAAAAAATTAATTAATTAATAATTTATTTATTTGTGAAATGACCTGTGCAACAGAGAGCTACAGCATCTGTAATCGCCCAGTATCATCGGCCAACGTTTTGGTCAACATCATTTCTTCAGTGCCGAACCATCAAAAGGAGGATCACTACGGATTTCTATCTATGGTCGACGCATCAATCAGTAAGAAATAGATTCATTGATCAATGAAATTAAGAAACAAAATAAATAATAAAAAGCAATAAACAATTTTTTAAAAGACACTAAGTAAATTCATAATTTGTATTTAATTAGTAAGATTAGCTATAAATTAATATAGGAGTGTTGAATGGAAGGTGAGGTGTAGTATTGAACGTGCAAATTATTGCAGACCTGTTCTTTAGCCCTGGTTTGGGAGATATAAATTTTCTTAATTAAACCAGATAAGAACAATTGGTCGTTTGGACGTTTTAATCTTCACTTTTCACGCACACTCATTAATAATAAGAGTTAGGTTAGCAATAAGTCCTTAACTTAGTTTTGAAAGAACATTAATAAAATAACATTTAATCGTTTATTAAACAAACTCAAGCAAATTTTAAAGTGTTATTTGTAACGATTCCCCTTGAATTCCACATTCACTGAACGAATCCTGAGAAAGTGTGTCTCTATGCTCTGAGCTAAGCTGAAACCGTGTCATTTGTATCTGGGATTTGTTCTGGCGCCCAGGTAAAGTCACGGGTAAGTAACATTTTTATCTATCATTAAAAATATAATATATGTGTGTTAGATAAAAACGCCGTTAGAAATTTGGCGCCCAACGTGGGGCACGAGTAAGCACGAGTAAACTCCCAAATTTATATATAAAAATAAGATATATATAAATTTGGCACCGCAACTTAATAAGCCTAATTAAACTCACAAACTTATGTATAAATAAATAAGTTATATATAAATTTGGTGTGCAACTATTAACCCAAGTGACTAGTTTGAATTGTAATAATATTTAATTTGAAACGAAGTGGAATTTAAGGTTACAAATAACTGTTGAAGGGTTAAATATTAAAATAAATTTTGTTAAATAATAATAACAATAAAAAATGGCTAAATCACAAGCAGTAGATATGGCAGCAATTGAACAGATGTTTAAGCAATTGACCACTAAAATGGATTAAACTAATAGTAAAATTGAAAGTACAAAGAGTCAATTATCTAGTGAAATTGAAAAATATAATAGTCAATTAAATAGTAAAATTGAAAGTACAAATAGTAAAATAGATAGTACCAATAATAAAATAGATGAAAATAATCAAAATTTAGAAGAAAGTAATAAAAAATTAATAAATGATGTTAATAATAAAATCGATCAAACTAATAAATACTTGTCTAGCGAAATGAAACAAATAAATGAGAATTTAACTAGCCAAATAGAACAAAGTAGTAAAGAAGCTACATTTAAAATAGATGAAGAAATAGCAAATTTAGCTAGTAAAATAGATGAGAGTAATCTTAAGTTTGATAAGCATACCGAAGAGGTTAAAACTACATTAGAGGAATTTAGGAAACAAGTAAACACTAATTTTCGCCGTCAAGACGAAAAACTAAATAAATTTAGAAATGAATTTCATGAACGGTTAGAACAGAAAGTAACCCTTATTAACCAACAATTCAGCGAAGTAACTGCTGAATTAAAAACCCAAACGCTTCTAAATAAAGAAGAAATCCAGAGTACTAGGGAAGACTGTACCCAACTGGGTGAAAATATTAAGGAGGTTAAGAAACAAGTAGAGAGTAAGGCGGACCGAGACAAAGTACATCAAAACGTAGAACAGCAATTAAAGGTAATGCGGGAAGATCTGACTAAGGCAATGAAGTCACAGCAAACCAAAGTCGTGAGGTGTGGCGGCTATAAGGAAGAACCGAAAAACCTTGCATTCTCAGGAAACCCATATGAGAATCCTGTGGAGTTTCTACGGCTGTTTGAGGCTTATGTATCTCGCATAAACCCACTGATGGACGACAAGGACAAGAAGGACATGTTAGGCCGATTTCTCAAGAATTGGGCAGGTACGTGGTGGAAAGTCATCTCGGACCGAGTCCAAACCTACGCCGACTTCAGAGAAAAATTCCTTGCTCAATACTGGAACATTCAGATCCAAAGAAGGGTACGCGATCATCTGGAATTTGGTAATTATCACCCGTCCATGAATATGACAACCACCAACTATGTGCTAAACGTAATGGCACAAGTAAAGCATATAACACCACCAATAGAGGAGAAGACCTAGTGTACAAGCTAGCGTGTCATTTCTCGGAACGCACTAGAGTAGCAACCACTACTAGAGGAGTGGATATTCTAGAAAAGTTTATAATGGTCGTGGATGAATGTCAAGACCTAGAGAGGGACCTGAAGCGTGTAAATAATCAGCTGAGTAACCACTCTGGAGGCGATCATCAGGAACCAACTTTCTACCCAACAAAAAGAAGAGACAATGAACGCCCAAAAGTAAAAAGTTTTACCCCATATCCGGGTAACAAACACCAAAATCGGCAGGAATTGGAAGAAAATGGGTAGAAGTAGGAGCGTTGAAACCCGACAAAATAAAGGGTATAAGGTATGTAAAACAGCCATAACATCTACCGAGCCGCAACCGTCTACTAGTAAAATGAATACAGGAAACGGGAAGCCACTGCAGGTAGAAAAGAAACAAAACTAAATCTACCTGCAGTGAAACAACCCACGAAAACAGGTAAAAAGAAAGTAACAAATAATATAAAACAAGTGAGCGATAGGGAGTTCTTGTTAAAAGAAGAGCAAGAAGTGGGTAGAAGCCATTATCCTGAATGTCCGGAAATAATTTGTAAAATCAGTAATCTACTAGTACGAGCGCTAATAGACACGGGCAGTGAGGTAACCTGTGTCAGCTCAAAGTTTGTAGAAAATAATAGTCAGTTCCGTAATTGTCCCAGACCCCCGTAAAAAATTGTAATGTACAGGGAGCCACTGGAGCCAAAACGCAAAAGATAACTGAACAAATTTATTTACCTATCAATATAAATGGTACCCAAACCCAAATTGTAGCTCTTATAGTCCCGAAACTCGTTCATGATTGTATTATTGGGGTAGATACGTTACTTGAGTGGAAGGCAGAAATAAATTTCAAAAGAAATACCATCACGATGGAAATTGATACAAAGAAAATCAATGTAAAAATTGAAGAATTTAAGCATTGGAAGTCGGTAAGTGTCATAAAAGGGTATAGAGAGAAACCGGTAGTTGACGTTAGGAGTGACCAGCACTGTATCGATGATACTCCACATATCAACATCGGGACTGAGTTGAACAACGAGCAACAGAACCAAATTCAGCAACTCGTCTGTGAGTATAGGGATGTTTTTAGAACAGAGCCTGGAAGAGCTAAGTTCTATGAACATCAGTTAACACTTACTGAAAACGCATCATTTGTGCAAAGGACTTATCCAATCCCTTTACACTATAGAGAAGAAGTGGAAAAAGAGGTCCAACAGATGTTAGCGAATGGAGTTATAGAGAGGGCAAGTAGTCCCTATATTAACCCTTTAGTAGTTGTCACCAAGCCGAACGGGAGTATCCGCTTATGCCTTGATGCCAGGAAATTAAATTCTTTATTAGTACCTGATTACGAGTGCGCAAGGAGTGTGGAAGAATTGTTCCAAAAATGTAATGGAGTTAAGTACATGACCAAACTGGACTTAAAATCAGGATTTTGGCAAATTCCAATCCGCAAATGTGATAGACAGTATACAGCATTTTTGTATAAAAACAAGTGCTACCAATTTGAAGTGGTACCTTTTGGCCTGAGCACCAGCTTAGCTGCAATGGTAAGGTGTTTAGACAGTGCCTTAGGTAATGAGGTAGAGAAGTATACACTAGTGTTCGTAGATGATATTCTATGTGTGTCACAAACATTCGAGGAGCACTTACAACATTTAAGAAATATTTTTGCAAAATTAATATTAACAAACATGACGCTGAATCTACGGAACTCAGAGTTTGGTAAGGATGAAATTAAGTTTTTAGGTCACCGAATCTCAGTGGAAGGAATAACCACGGACCCAGAGAAGGTAAAAGCCATACAAGAATTTCCAACTCCAAAGAACTGCAAGCAGCTGAAGTCATTTCTAGGTTTAGCTAACTACTATCAGAGATTTACAAGTAAATACGTGGAAAGTACTGTTTCATTGTTGAAGTTGTTAAACAACGATATTAAATGGAGGTGGACAAAGGACCACGATGAAGCGCTACAACAAGTGAAAAGTCTTTTTATAAAAACTGTTGTATTACATCATCCAAGGGTAGGAGAAAGATTTTATTTGCAAACAGACGCCAGCAATATTGCTAAAGGAGCACACTTGTATCAGATAGATGAGAAGGACCAAAAAGCGGTATTAGGATTTGTAAGTCACACACTTAAAGGGGCGGAATTAACCTATTTTACGACAGAAAAAGAGCTATTAGCGATAGTGCATAGCCTGTCAAAGTTTAGAAGTTATATTCTGGGTGCTAAACTTACTATAATCACCAACAATAAGGCGTTAGTATTTTTATTAAAGTGTAAATTGCTAGGTGCTCGTCTGACTCGTTGGATCTTGGCTATACAAGAGTACCAGTTTGAAATACAGTATTGTAAAGCAAAAGACAACTTGGTAGCAGATATACTCAGTAGAAATCCACCATCAGAAAACAACATGGATACAGTTAACAGTAAAAGTAGTAGCACTGATATTGGTATTTATGCGGTAAAGCATGTAACAAAACCCGAAGTAGTTAGACGACTTAAGGAAATAGGGACCCATCAACAACAAGACCCTAGGATTAGTGTAGCTTGGAGAAGTGCAGTTACCAACACCAAACCAGGATTTTCCGTATATGAAGGGAAGCTATATAAGCTATGTTCCCATAAGTGGAAATTATTATTACCAAGCTGTATGATGGAGGAACTTATTTGGGAATGCCACTTGTCATTGGGCCACGCTGGATTTAAGAAATGCCATCTAGCCTTAACAGAAAGCTTCATTGGAAAGGGGTTAGTAGAACGCATGAAAAGATTATTGTCTACTTGTGACCTGTGCCAGAAGTGTAAACACCCGAACTTATCGACCAGAGTAGAAATGCAAACAATCCAAGCAAAAGAGAAAGGAGAGTTATTAGCTATGGATTATTACGGGCCTCTACCAAAAGCAAAAGGAGGGGTGAAGCACATTCTGGTAGCAGTAGATTTCTTTTCTAAATTTGTCAAATTATACCCAGTCCAAAGAGCCATGACAAAAGCAACACTTAGAGCGTTAACAAAGTTCTACATCCCACAGTATGGTAAACCTAGGAAAATACTGTCCGACCAAGGAAACAGTTCACCCATAACCTATGGAGAGAAACCTTGGAGGAACTCAATATAAAACCAATTCTTACATCAATACGTCACCCTCAAGCGAATTTAGCTGAGCGAATAAATAGAGAATTAGGTAGATATTTTAGGATATTGCCATCAGAACCATTCTGCATGGGTAGATTACTTGAGTTTTATTTTGGATTGTATTAATAATACATGTAATGAAACAACGGGGTACACACCTTCAGAATTATTTATCAACAAAGAACCAGTACATGTATGGACCAAAACCATAAAAAGTCCACCCAACTACAATCTACCTATTCCATATGAGGTAAAAACCAGAATAGCAGAAGAAAGAATACAGAGAGAAGGCCAAAAGAGGGTAGAACAATATAATCGTACTCACAGGTTGGTAAGGTTTGTGGAAGGAGAGGAAGTGCTAGTAAAAGCGAATCCTGTATCCTCTGCCATAGATAATACCATGGCCAAGTTTTTTCCAATATTTGTGGGACCTTATAGAATAGAAAAGCAGGTTGCAAGGTACACATACATATTAAAAGATGTTGAAAAAACAAAATTATAGGAAAGTACCATGGGGATAGTTTGAGGAAATATAGACAAAATATAGAGCAATAAAGAAACAATGGTTTGAGCCAATGAGGTATGTGAATCAAATGCGGTCAAACAAATATTTATAAATGTCTTTGAAGCAATGTCAATGTTAATAAGAAATAGTTAAATAAATGTTAGCATTGTCATTTTGATCATTGCCATCAATTAAATCAAACTTGTGATTAAAGCATTAATGTTCAAATAAATCTCTAATATGTTTATGCCATGTTAGGTTTAGTAACATATTGTAATAATTAGTTATAAGCTAGAAGTAAGCAAAATTGTAATAGTGCAAAATGTGTGCAAGCAAAACCAACAGTGCAAGTTTTAAAATTTAAAGAAAGTGCATAACTTTACAAGAAGAAAAAAAAATTAATGGATTTCTTAAATAATCAATTTTTTTTATACCAAGTGGAGGTATATATAACGATTCATAAAGCCGACCCATCGGATCGTTATATGAAAGTGTCATACTGTGCGAGTATAGCAGCGTAAGCAAGAGAGAGAGGGTATAATCACAGCTATCTCTGTCTAACACCGCCACCGCTACGAATGTTGCCGGCACAGACATGAATTTTTATTCAATTATTTTTATTAGTTAAAACTGCAATATCTTTGAAATTAATAAATATACAACAATTCTGAAACCTGCATAGTGTTCAGCAATTAAAGCTCTATAAGTAGCCAAAATATCAACAAATATAATTAACAGTTACAGAAGTTATACAGAAGAAGAACGCCAAGAGAAATAACTAGAGAATTAGGCTAGGTACGAATTAGGTGTTTTCACACACTTACAGAGAAAGACGTAAGCAATAATATTCTGTGGTCAGATCTGTGAAATCATGTTTGCAAATACCCATAATCAAACGATTTGCAAACAGAGGAAGTATGAAATTAACCAGTAATTCTCTACCATCTCAAACCTGTTAAGGGGCGTTTGGTCGACTTGTTCGATATTGTTTCAAATGGAAAACGCATGATTTATTTGGAACAACCAATCACAAAGCTGTATTCAGAAGAGACGCCAACTCAGACTTGGGGAATGCAGCACTCTTCGTTCGAATCTTAAATGAGCAAGACGTGTGTTAAATACGTGCTAAATTTCACAAACCACGCAAAGTCTTATTTAAATAAACAGGTCGGGAAGTAGTCCACAGTGCAGAGGAACTAGTAAAGTTCGATAACAACTCTCGGTGTGTAACAACGCATTAATTAATTAAAAAATTAATTAATTAATAATTTATTTATTTGTGAAGTGACCTGTGCAACAGAGAGCTACAGCATCTGTAATCGCCCAGTATCATCGGTCAACGTTTTGGTCAACATCATTTCTTCAGTGCCGACCCATCTACGGTCTACGCATCAGTCAGTAAGAAATAGATTCATTGATCAATGAAATTAAGAAACAAAATAAATAATAAAAAGCAATAAACAATTTTTTAAAAGACACTAAGTAAATTCATAATTTATATTTAATTAGTAAGATTAGCTATAAATTAATATAGGAGTGTTGAATGGAAGGTGAGGTGTAGTATTGAACGTGCAAATTATTGCAGACCTGTTCTTTAACCCTGGTTTGGGAGATATAAATTTTCTTAATTAAACCAGATAAGAACAATTGGTCGTTTGGACGTTTTAATCTTCACTTTTCACGCACACTCATTAATAATAAGAGTTAGGTTAGCAATAAGTCCTTGACTTAGTTTTGAAAGAACATTAATAAAATAACATTTAATCATTTATTAAACAAACTCAAGCAAATTTTTTAAATGTTATTTGTAACGATTCCCCTTGAATTCCACATTCACTGAACGAATCCTGAGGAAGTGTCTCTATGCTCTGAGCTAAGCTGAAACCGTGTCATTTGTATCTGGGATTTGTTCTGGCGCCCAGGTAAAGTAAAAGTCACGGGTAAGTTACATTTTTATCTATCATTAAAAATATAATATATGTGTGTTAGATAAAAAGGCCGTTAGAAGCTATAATTGAAGCTGCTGAAAGCAAAATCACGGAGAAAGTTGAATCTATCCGCATGGAGTTTGAGTCCGCAATAGCATTAAACAACACACGCATAACAGAATGTGAGACGCGGGTGATTGCGGTAGAAGAATGTATGCAAGAGCAGACGACCGCAATAAATGAATCCATAAACACACATGAAAACAAATTAGAGGTGTTAGAACAGAAAATAAAACAAATAGTACAACAGACTAATCCAATCGCAAACCAGGTCACTTACGTATACAAAACACAGGACGACATTAACACAGACATGAAATTTTATGGCCTCGAGCATGAAAATCCCATACAGTTCCTTAAACAATGCCAGCGTAATATGGAGCACATCGCTGACAACCTTAGCGATGTTGACAAAATAAACTGGGTGGTGGCGTCAGTTACAGGGCACAGCGGCTGAATGGTTTTCGATCGTCCAAGATAAAATTGTGGTATATGAAGATCTGGTTAACCACTTTAAAGCAAGGTATTGGAACGACGAAATCCAGCGGAAAGTACGCGTACAGCTGGAGTTTGGTAAGTATACTCCAGGTAAGGGAAGTAAGGAGAAATGCTTGATCCAGCTTGTAGCCAAGGCGAAACACCTGGAGCCGGAAATATCAGAAGCTGAAATTGTCAACAAGCTAGCACATCATTTCAACAGGGGAATACAGTGGCTGTAATCACACAAGGAATCAAAACATTAGAAGACCTGCTGTTGTTGATAACAAAATGGGAGAATGTAAATGGGAATCCTGAAACATACAATGCACACACAAAGGTAAACGTCAATAACACACCAAAACAAAATGAATATAGAAATAAGCAATGGAAAAAGCCGGATCACGTACAAAATTCACCCAAATTAGGTAGTCATAAAGTTGTGACTATAACCAATGAAAACAGTCCAAAAAACGCGTAAGGTTGCACGGTGTGAGACCGTGCAAAACAAATAAAAATAATAATAATAGTAAACAAAGTACCAGTCAGAATCATAAATTCAATGAAAACAGAGAAAATAATAACATGATTAGGACCTACTGTGTATCTGGTGTATACCCTAATGATGTACGAAATGAACTTATAAGTGACAGTAATGACAATGTAACTAATATGCCTAGGAATAGTGATAAGTTAGATAGTAGATGTAATGTATTAAAAGCTAGGATAAATAACTGTAAGGGAAATGTGTTAATAGACAGTGGTGCTCAGATCTCATTGATCAATGAAAATTTTATCAATAAGAACATAGAGTTTAAGAAAGTACAAATATTAAGACAGCCACAAATGAAGTTCAGAAAGTAAATAAGCAAGCGTACATAACCATTTCATCGCAAGGTATGGAGCTTGAAACACCAGTATTAGTTGTTAAGGATTTAATTTACGATGTCATCGTAGGAACAGACACTTTAAAAAAAATAAATGCCATTATTGATTTTAGTAAAAATGAATTAGTATGTACGGTTAATAATAATCAATATAATATAGTATTAGGAAATAATGACGTTGATAAGCAATCGGAGGCGAAGTATATTCACATAACCAAGCCGATGGCCAAGCTAGTTGTACACAATAACAAAGATAATATTAATATTACAGAGCAATTAACCTCGAGTCAACGGAACAAATCAAACCAGCTGGTAAAGAGACATACGGAGACATTTCAAAACACCCACACTACTACACGTGTATACACGCACGACATCCAAGTTACTGATGAAAATAAATTTGTGCGTAAGACGTATCCTATTCCACTGCACTATCAGAAACTGGTGGATGAGGAAATTGGTAAGATGTTGGACGAGAACATCATCGAAATCAACAGCAATTTCCTTAACACGATGGTGATCGTAAAAAAGAAAAATAACCAGATATGTCTTGATATGCATAATCTAAACAGTATCACAAAAAAATGTTTTGACTGTGCTCCAAATGCAGAAAAACTATTTACCAAATGCCAGGGTGTCCAATATATGTCTCGGTTGGATTTAAAAAGTGGTTTTTGGCAAATCCCATTAGCTCAAGATAGCAGAAAGTTCACGGCATTTTTATATAGAAATAAATGCTACCAGTTCAAGGTAGTGCCCTTTGGTCTGGTAACAGCCTCGCTGCGATGGTGAAATGCCTGGAGTTAGCGTTGGGTCCTGAGGTGGAAGACTTTGTGAGTGTTTTCGTCAATGACATGCTAGTCATATCTAAATCGTTTGATGAGCATTTGAAGCATCTGGATATTGTTTGACCAAACTCCGTCAGGCCAACTTGGTACTTAACTATGAGAAATGCGAATTCGGTAAGTCCGAAATAAAATTTTTGGGTCATATTATATCGGCGCAGGGTGTGAGTACGGACCCTGAAAAGATAGAATCCATCACGGGATTTCCTACACCTAAAAAAACGAAGGACATTAGAGCATTCCTAGGACTTTCTGGTTATTACCGTCGATTCGCACCTGCGTTTGTGAAAACAATAGAACCAATATTGGAACTACTTCGAAAAAACACCGAATGGCGATGGGAGGCAAGACATGAAGAGGCATTTAACGCGGTGAAGGACTTATTTAAAGAGAATCTACATGTGTTTCACCCTGAGAAGGAAGGAACATATGTTCTAAACTGTGATACTTCGGATTATGCCATTGGTAGAATTTTATATCAAAGAAATAAGAATGGTGAACTTCAAGTCATCGCCCATGTAAATTGGTCAGTAAAAGGGGCTGAGCGAAACTATTTTACTGCCGAAAAAGAAATTTTAGCTATAGTATATTGTGTTAGTAAGTTTAGGTATTATTTAGTAGGTAAGCATTCTGAAATTTTATCGGATAACCAAGCTTTGTCATTTTATTAAAGTGTAAACTTCCAAATGCCCGAATGTCACGATGGATAATGGCTGTGCAGGAATATGACTGTAGCATCAAGTACTGCAAGGCTAGCAACAACAAGTTGGCGGATACTTTGAGTCGTTATCCACCTGTGCATCAGGAAACTCATTCGGCGGATAAGAGTGAAATACAAATCTTGGCGATAAAATATGCTTTACCAAATGAAATTAAAACTTATTTAAAGAACGTAAATGTTGAACAACGTGACGACAAAATTAGAAAAATAATCAATGACATACAGGTTACAGAAAGTCCAAAGTTCCAGGTTGTTAACAATATTTTGTACAAGCTGATTGACGGACAATGGAAGATTATGGTTCCCGACCATCTCATAGAGGACCTAACATGGGCATGCCATGAAAGTCTTGCTCATGCTGGTGCTTACAAATGCTACCTGACACTGCGGGAAGATTTTGTATGGATGAACATGGCCAGAAAAGTTAAATCAGTACTTCGTACCTGCCAGACAGCTAAACATCGTAACCAACACACATACGTGGAAATGGGAAACATCGTTATGCATGGAAAAAATGAGTTACTATGCAGCGATTTCCTTGGACCATTACCACATGTGGCTAGAGGGATGAGAAATCTGGTGGTGTGTACGGATGCCTTCACGAAGAATGTTAGTCTTTATGCGGTGGGTAGACCCACAACAGATGCGGTACTGAGGATAATTTTAGAAAAGTACATCCCAAAATATGGTCGTGTAAAGAAGATCCTGTCTGATCAAGGCACGCAATTCCAGAATAAAAAATGGAAAGCCGAATTAGAGAAGAGGGGCATTCAAGCAGTCCTAACAGCCATTCGTAGACCCCAAGGGAATCTCGCTGAGAGGGTGAATAGAGAACTCTGTCGTTTATTCAGGACTTATTGTAACAATAACCAAAGCAAGTGGCCAGAGTATCTGGAATTTTTCGAGAACGCCATAAATTGGTGTTACAATACCACTACTGGATATACGCCATCAGAACTGCAGTCAGATGTCCAACCAAAGTGTGTCTGGAGTGATTATATAAAAAGGGTAGCCACTCAAAATTTGCCGATGCCAAGTGAAATTAAGCGTTTGGATGTAAAGGAGAGGATAAGGAAGTTTGCCGAACAGCGGTCAGAAAAATTTAACTCTGATCATAAGCTGCAATCATTCAGAGTAGGCGAGTTAATTTTACTAAAAGTTTTAAATGTAAGTAGCAGTATTGATAATACCACAGCTAAGTTCAATAGACTTTATAATGGTCCATTTATGTTAACTGAACAGGTGGGAAAACAAACCTACATTGTTACAAATCAAAATACTAACAAGACTATTGGGAAATTCCATGCGTCGTCATTACGCAAGTACTATGTCAAAAATTAATGTTCACGTATAAATAAATAAATAAACCTCCGCTCCACAGTCCGTTAAGGACCAAGGCGTACCGTGTGGCTTTTGTGTTAGTGTGACGGTGTATGGCTAGTACTACGTGCCACCAGCCGCTAGTTGCGGTATTCATGGCCAGGAGGCGGCGCTGTTATCTCAGTGCCTACTCAGTTTGCCTCACGACGCTGAGTGCACGCCGTATGGAGCCTCCGCCGGGAATTGAACCCGGGACCACGAGCGCATCAATCGCCTGCGTTAGCCACTAGACCACCTGGAGGCTTAATGTTCACGTATATCTGGGTATATTAAAGAATGAATGTCATAAGGTAATTGTTAAAGTAAGTAAATTGTGTAAATTCATGTTTGTTTGAACCATGTGGGTAAATATGTTGAGAAGTGTGCGACTGGACAGTAGGTATTATGACATCATGAACTGTTCATACTAGCTTATCTCTCTACCCCTTGATAACAGATTATCAGCCTCGTGCTTATGTTTATTTATATTGGAACTGACAGATGTCAAAATTTTATTGGAAGAAAATATTTTAGTTTAACAAGGATTATTTATTTATTTATTTTGAGTTTGATTGTAGGTTAAAAAAAAGGAAATGGTATTATTTTATGTTTAAAAAAAAATTTGTTTATACAAACTTTTTTTAACATTGCAGGTTTATGATGTCTTTTAACAATCTAACATTTTATTATGTCTTTTATGTTTTAACATTGCAGTAAAGGAAACTGTAGCAAGGACTACATGCTGATATAGCAGGTTTATGACGTTATAGACATGTTAAAATTTGATTTTTGTTTGAGTATGTTAATTAGATATAAGTATTAAAATAAGAATTGGGTAAAAGACTATTATGTATCAAAATGCCCATAAATTTATTTGTGATCATGTCATGTGTGAGTGCGTGTGTCATTCGTATTTGATGAATAACTCCATTATAAATGAACGTATGAACTGAGATTTTGGCAGCGCAAGCATCTTAAATAGCGCTATATTTTCTGGGTGTCAGAGACTTGTTACGTACTATATTAATAAGGATTAGGTTAGTAAAAGCAACTTCTATAGATTCCTTATCTTTTAGAAGTCAGAAAATGTATAGATAAAATCTATACCTGGTTCTGCAGAAATCTGCCAATCTGTTCAAGAAGTTGTCTATCAGTTCTATCCATCATTCACGTGATAGCTGTTTCGACCAATCAGTGGCCACAAGTTTCATTAAGATTGGGTCTCCGATGACGAATGTCTAGTTAGTTCCATCCTGCAGCTCGAATATTACGGACGTGCTCTCTGTGCGAGTTTTCCGAACAGTAACGTTCTTATGTAAGAGTGATCAAGGACAATATAGCGACAAGTTACCCGTTAGCTAATACCTTGACTTGGTACGAACTCAATATTAGTTCAAATAATAAAATATTTAAATTTTAAACTGGCTAGTCTCGCGTGAGTGAAGATTTCCGCATAGGAAATGTTTATCCATCCGGGATACTCCTGTGTTATCGCGAGGACACCTCAAGACGCGGGTAAGTGCACGCTTAAAGCACCAAAATAAATAATATTAAATTACAGCCCAGTTTCTGTGCCCTGAGATAAGAGTAGACTGGTTATCGGTGTGTCGGCGTGCGTGCGTACAAGAGGAGTGTCAGCGAAGCGGCAGTGTGCAGAAAGGAGGAGACGAGAGAGGAGCAGATTGTGACAAATCACAGGACCAGCAGTGAGATGAACAACATACTTTGAAACAACGTTCAAGTAACAAATTGACATTTTTTAAAACAGATCAGTCTGATATTCAGAGACAATTATTAAAGTAAAATAAATATTTTTGTGAATTACAGACCATTTAAAAATTTTGTTTCAAAATATACAACCTTGCTCCAGATAACTGACTATATTGTTCAATTATTACTATTATTACGTATTATATCCAATTATTACGTATATTGCTTTGAGACTGCTCAACGAGTTCCAATCAGTAGCAGACAATACCTGAACGGGTGCCCATCCTACAACACGTGCACATAATATGCTTGTTTCTGCAATTTTATTTCTTGACAAACGCAGTTTTGTGTGATATGTGTGTTTTTGGTTTTTTAAACGTCTGATGATGAGGCATACGCCTTGAAACGCGTAACGTTTAACAAGTTTGAGAAGTCACACGGCGGACCGCATACAAGGTACTCATTTACTATAATTATTACTATGCCTAATATATGTTTTGTCGCAGTATATATAATTATTATGAATGATAAATACTGATATTATGTCTAATAAAATTAATCGCACACCGAACAGTTGATAAATATGGATTACAGATCTGTACCCGGAGAACTTGATTAACGGAATTTGTTTTAAATCATCACAAATGTCAAATGCTGTCTACATGTTTGTAGTTTATTTTGTGGCTTGAAACCGGTGGTGTGGTTGTTGTAGAATTAATAAATGGTTTGATCCCACCTGTGGCTTGAAGGTTGATGATAATTTAAGGCATTCGAAACATGTACGGTGATGTGCTGGAGGATTCTGTAAACCTGGTCTCCAATGAAAGTCACTTAAGGGTTCTGGAAATTCTCTCCCGGCCTGACGGCGATGGAGAGCGTTGGTGTCCTGCTTTGCCGGTGGAGAAAGATCTTAGTTTCCACATTCCGGGACTCCCTCACTCTCGACTTGGTCTGAGGACCCTGAAATATTCATTAATGTACAGTATGTCGTCAGAACCTTAACCATTCACGCACACTATCACCATTTATACAAGTTAATTCTTCGTTGCAAGCAATATTTTTCTGCATCATGAATGCTCTTGCAATCCACCTTCACAATGATCAATACGTGCAAGCATGTGAACATCTACATCAGTTACAGTCACAATCATCGTTACTCTGGCTTTAATTTTACTTGAATTTATTTTGCATTTATTACTGGATTAACAATTTTGCTTCAACTATGCTAAGTCCTAAAATGCCAAAAAAAAAATTGCACGTGTTCACACATCCGTGCTTAACAGGCACACAATTAAATTAACACACACTAGTATTTCTTATTACATAGACATATAACCCCTTCATTGAATCGTGATTAAATGTAATTACATGAGACACTTTATGTCGTTACACACGCATTAGGAAGATTGATCACCCTGCCGCCAGACGTGAAGTTCACTCCAGAAGGATTCGGAACGAAACAGGTGTGCGCAGAGACAAGGTAACCTGTAGCGAGATGTAAGTCGGTGAAAACAGCTGATAGGGAAAACATTATTTTGTCGTAGTAAAGGTGCACTGCATCGATAGCTCGCTTCGTGGCTGTGGCGACCTTGACCTACCGATGCAGTAGGTGCAGTGTGTGGACAATTCAAATTCAATTCGTGGTGGCGGCGATTTAAATGGAATTCATGCCGAGGAAATCCAATTTAAAAATTTGCCTCAGCACAGTGGTGAACAGACAAAACATGCTGAACAGTTTAGACTACAGTCACAAGTGGTCATTATTTCCCAGTAATTAGTATGGATGGGTTTGTTGCAAAGGTTATATTTCTCATTTTCTATAGCGATATGATAATAGGAAGGTAATGTTTTACAAAATTTATTTCTTAATTTGTATTTACGTGAACATGAATATGAGTATAATTGGAGTAGAAAACTCTTTTATGTTTTGACGGTTGCCCTTAGCAACAACAGGGCTGGGTGTAAAATTAGCCATGGGACCCCTATAACCAATCCCCTTATCACTCAGAAACCAAACAACAGTGTCCTCAACTTACTCCACTCATTCTAGACAACACCATCATAAAATTGGAGAGTAAAGGTATCCCTGTCAAACTGAATTCAAGGAAAGTTCACCAAGTTAGCGTACAATTAAAATCCTTAATGTGCAGTTAATTAATTTGTGTGATATTTCTTTATTATTTCATGTTACGTGTCACAAGACTTGGCAAGCATACACTCAAAAACACGTTCTTGTGTTTCATTCTTTTCTGACATCTAGACTTGTATTTACAAAACCTTTCTCGATCTGTAGGCATTGTAACACACAGACACAATGGTACAAAACAAATACTGGTGATAGTTTGTAATAAATGTCAGTTCATAGAAGTCCTGTTGGTCATTGTAATTACACACATGGCACTGTGGACAGACTCACAGATTATATATAATTTTATATCTAATCTATTCTTGGAAGAAACTCATTGCACTGAATAAAGCAAATAACTGTTACCACAACTATTTTAATTACAATGGAACAACACTAATCACCCACTCACCCACCCAAGCTTTTTCGCTTTTTCTTTATTAACAAGTGAGTAACATATATGCTTGAATTGTAGCCAAAGTAAACCAGAAACATGCTGATTGTGGCTGGGGTTCTAATAATAGCCAGGAGAACAGATTGCGGAAGGTATTGGTCCTGAGAATGGGTATGTAGTACTTGTGTACATGGCACAATTAGTGTGTTGTGTTCTGTTGTTACAGCGTGATACGTTTCCAAAAATTCAGTCTTGCCAAGTCTTCATGCTGATTCCAAGAATTTGTTGTGTATGTTTCTGATCAGTTTTCAAGTAAAGCTGCTCGCAGTCAGTCATTATAAAAGTCTCGATTTACTAAAAAAATTCTCCAGTGCCTTTGGAAAGGAGAAAGTGCAACTAGACTGTCGGAAATTTATGGTATTCCATGTACCACAATTAGTGTACCACAAAGAGTTTATGTGCAAAACTGAAGCTGCAGAAGGGAGTATGTTGAAAAGAAAAAGATTAACGACAGCCACTCTAGAAAAATTGGATGAAGCCTGCTCATATGATTCACTCAGCAGCGCTCCCAATGAATTCCAAAGGAGAGGCATTATATTCGACAGCTACAAATCAAAGGGGAGAAGCTCAGTGAATAGTATCACGATGTTGGGAAAAACTTAAGTGCTCACATTAATAAGCTGGGTTTGTGCGCGAACCAAGTGTGATGAGATGGGAGTGTACTGGCAAGCTCTCCCACAAAAAATGCTGGCGTATGGCTCAGAATATTCAGCCCCTGGATATAAGGTAAGAAAAGACAACATTACAATTCTTGTTTGTTCCAATGCTAGTGGGAACCATAAAATGCTGTTATCAGCAAGCTGAAAAAAACTACAAGATTTTAAAAATGTCAATTGGAATTTACTGCCTAAAATAACGCATGGAAGAACAAAGAAATTTTCCAGCAATGGCTGAAAGAGGAATTTCATCCTCAGTTACTGTTTTACTTAAGAAAAAAATGTGCCAGAAAAGGCTCTGTTAATATTGGGTAATGCTCCCACAATCCACTTGATGATTTTGAAGAATGTTCATCTGATTCAAATTGCATCCAATGTATGTTTCTTCCTGCTAACACAACAAGCTTACTACAACCAGTATATTTTCAACATTTACATTTCGTGTTTAGTCATAATATTGTAATTTCCAGTTGTTATTGGAGTAAATATATATATATATATTTTCATATTCAGCAATTTATATTTTTAAAAAAATGTTAACAAAATAATAAGATGAAATTGATTCCTTCCCACCCCCCTCCTCGTACTCTTTTTTTTTAGTGCAGGCCCTGTGTTATGGCAGCTCTGCACTCTCAAACCTTCGTCTTTAGCGCATCTTGATCCGATTCCAACTCTCCATCCAGCCAGGCTAGAGATATTTTGAGTCAACAATAGTGATTTTCCTTATGCGTAGAGTTTTATTATTGAAGCCTATGTAGCTTCAGCTTCATGTAGTAGTTACAGCAATGAAAACAATGAGACTTCTGGTTCAGATAATATTGAGTTGCTCCATCTTCAGGCAGTTTGTTTTTCCATAATTCCTTCTTGTTTTCTGCTTTGCCAGTCACAGACTGTTATATCTCCTACTTGTGTTTTAATTTTTTTGTAATTTAAACCATTGTTATTAATAACTGAATGATACTCTGACTGAATACATCAAGTCTGTGAGAACTGTGAACTGTATTCTAATGACAGACTGTACAAGTAGCAATACATATGGGACCAATGCCCAGTAGTGCCAACTAGCTTCAGGTCAGTATGTCCCTTGATGCCATTACAGTCATATGATGTTCTTAGAAGAGATACCCACTTCACCCAATGTGTGAATGTGACTATTCATTCATTTAATTCACTGAAGATGCATTACTTGACTACAAAGATCAATTATTGTGACTTAGGTAAAAGCTAGGCTTCACTCGTTTGGTTTAATAATTAGAAACAATTCTTTGCAGCCTGGCTACTTTCTATGTGCCAATTTGTTTAAATTGCAAGTTGTGACAGAAACATAATTATATATGAAAATAACTTCGTATATTAATGGATTTCATATCTTTGTAAAACAAAATAATTTGTATTATATACAGAAAAATTTGTAAATCATAGGAACAAGAGCATGTGTAAAGAACAGTTTTAAGAGTAATTTTTATGCAATCAGTGTAAAGTAATTTATCATTAATCTACAGTATCAAAAAATAGCTGATAAATGCAGTGGCGGCGATAAGGCCCCCGCAGACCCCGCAGCGCGGGGGGTCTCAGTTGGCCCAGTCATGGGACATAACTTGTAACATGAAAAATAAGCGTAAACGAGTTGTAAAACGCTTCTTTGTTGAATTGTCAGTTGACCATAGAATTGACGACCCAGTGAAATCATTTGAAGTAAAAGTTTTCAATGCAACACTAGATATTGTAATAGCTCAGCTACAAATGAGATTCGAAGGATTGCGTTGCATTGATGATAGGTTTTCATTCCTGATGCCTCAGAATTTAGTAAACTTCTCACAAGAGACAATAGTGGAGAAAAGTAAGGCTCTGGTAAATGTGTATCCTGGTGACCTTTCCACATCACTGCCTGACCAAGTAATATCCTTCAAAGCTCTGATGGCCAAAGAAATTGTACACAAGAAAAGAATTCGAGAAATGATGAATTTACTGGTTGAAGAAAACAGCTGCCTTATGAGTTGCCTCCCAGACTTAACTACAGCTTTGCAGCTTTATTTGACCATACCTGTCACAACAGCTACAGTGGAAAGAAGCTTTTCAAAACTTAAATTAATTAAGTCATACTTAAGAAGTACCTTGGCCTAAACTCGGTTGAGTGACTTGACACTGTTAAGCATTGAGAATGAAGAGACACAGAAAACTAATATCAACGAAGTGGTTGAAAAGTTCTTAGCTATTAAAAAAAGAAGACTAGGCTTAGGAAAACAGTGAACTTTGGTTGATCCTCATCTGTAAATATTGTACATTACTTGAGTTCGAGTGTTACTGAATTGGATTAGACTTAAGGAGAACTTGTATAGAGTATATTCAAGAATTTTACAAATTCAGTTACAAACTAATTTAAATGTTTGAAAAAAGCTAGAATGTTACTTTGATATTCGTTTTTAAATAATAAATTTTTAACACTCTGTGTGCGGTACTGTTTCATAGTCTGAATTTAGATCTGTGACGTAAAAATAAATCATTCTTTTTAATTTGGTTTTTTTATACCTTGTATAGAACTTTGTCTATTTAGCAACAATGAATTTTAAGAGTTTGTACACGTGTAAAACGTCCTTTGCAAATTGCAAACGCTTTGTGATAGACGAGAAAGTATTCACAAACCATTGTTGTGAAACACACGTAAATAGAAACTCATTTGAGTGTTTTCCCCTATTATGTATACAAAATTTAACCATTTTTATAGGGCCCCCTAATTAGTTTTGCGGGGGGCCCCCGTTTCGTTAGCGCCACCACTGGATAAATGGGCCAAAATGTTCAAAATTATACTGAAAATAAACTAAACAAAAAGACAATTCATAATGCACCTCATGACAGCTTGTGTTAGTTTGGTGTGGTGAACAATGTAACTTTTGTAATCTACAGTCAAGAAAAGTTAATCACAAGCCAGAATTCCGACATGTTCTGCTACATGTTTATACACTCTGTAACTATAAACTCCCATCTCTGTATGCAAACAGCAGATGCTTGTACATTTTCTGTACAAATGCTGTTGCACTAAGAAATGGTGAAAGTAGAATTTATAGATGTCAGCATTTACAGTAAATTGTTGTACCCAGAATTTCTCCAGACATCAGATTGAAGGTGTTAAACAGCAACAAAAAGCAGTTTCATCTTTTCTGTACTACAAAAATAGAGAGGTCAATTATAGTTTGATTTAAATTGAAAACGGTTTGTTGTCAAATGTATGTATGGATGTAATAGATGTATTTATTATTCAAAATATTCTATTGTAATGTAATTTACGCTTTTACAAACCATACCCACCTTATTTTCACTTATCTCCACGATCTATTCTTCGTACTTACCTTCTGCTTCCTCAGCACGTCACAGGGTCGCCAGCACAGTTTGAGGTTTAACATATGCAAACCATTTCACTCTTTGCATTATATAACACCTGCATAATTTAAACACTTTATTTCCCTCTACTCAGAAGATTCTATAGCTCGATTAGGCGAGATTTGGACACAGCAAATAGACTAGGTTTCAGCGCAATAATTACATTGAACACGTGGTCATGGTGACATAGTGATTTGTATTTATTCTCATTTAGAAATTCAAAAGGGTGTTACCCCTATTTAGCTGGTGATTAACAAATCACCCAACAGTGTACACACATGATTCTTATTTGAACAAACTACACTTACTTAATACTATAAAGGCGAACCAGTACCTCGCTTTCACACTCTCACTCACTCTCTTAAAACCCCCCTTAACTTTCAGATCTCATTATTATCTGACTGTAGGATTGTAATACTGGTTGAATGGTAATTAACTGTTGTTTGGTCGACCTATTTTTGAAAGTACTTAGCTGTAAAAGTTATTCCCAATGTTGCGTCCTTCCTCGTGCAGTTCACTTTTGCTCCAACACTCACTAAATTGTTCGAAACTGTTGATTAAATTTTCCAATTACATTTATACTTGCAGAGATTTACTTATACTTGTTTTAAAAACATTTTCACACTTTAATAGGCCTAAATTGACTTTGTCCGCGGACTTGGTTCAACACCACCGTACGGTGTTTGGATGTTGTTCGAACTCTGGGCCAATGGCGATCGGTCAGCATATACTATATGAGCTGGTCACGTGGTTCCTCCCGCTCACCGCTACCCCTCTCAGCTGATTCCGTCGAAGAATCTAGAAGTTTGTTAATTTCAGAATTGCGTTTTGTTATTCAAAAACATGTTTTCTTCGTGACGTCAGACAGAATACAAAATTCCTTACCTTATAAGGTTTGGTTATTCAGTCTTTGAGACGGCAATGCCTGCGTCACATTGGCTGATTCATACCATTCCAATTTCTAAAATCGTATTTTATTCCGTGTTTACATAGATCGTATTATTGCACAATATTAAAATGATGTTACCCT
Organism: Magicicada septendecula; assembly: GCA_034769895.1. Lineage (NCBI taxonomy): Eukaryota > Metazoa > Arthropoda > Insecta > Hemiptera > Cicadidae > Magicicada > Magicicada septendecula. The sequence continues at coordinate 59,004,323 of CM068376.1, forward strand.
TTTTGTACCGTCACACTATATAAAACACTATTTATCACATTCAATGTTAAATGTAAACATATGAAATTCTACAATATTGTTACACAATTAGGAACATTTTTAACAATGGACTGTGTCATTCTATGCGTTTCTCGGCTAGCACAGCAGATGCGTGTTTCTGCCAAGGCTCCACTGATGTACCCTTTACAGTTTTCAAGTGCTTGTTAAGGACACATATTATGGAACATCTGCAGACTATAAATAGGCAACAGGTGCCACTTAGTTTTCAGTTTAAGTGGCTATTTATTCAAGTGAGGTTCGAAGTATTGTGGCGAAGTGTTTTTGTGTTATAAATAGTGTGGAACTCTATTAACATTTGACATTATTATTGTGTGTGGACAAATTTAACTGGAATTATTGTACAAGTTGGTTACAAATTGTTATTTGTGATTAATTAAGGTGGTGATTAGTGACTTCATTGGTGTCTGTATTTTGTTTTCCACTGTACCATATGACGATCAGTGAGACCATCGTAACAGTGGTGTCAGGAGTGGGACAGAACCGTTAACAGTGGAAACAGAGGACTTTTCGTAGAAGAGTGGTGTTAGTAGTAGTTGATGAAAATAAAATGGATAGCATTTAGATGATGGGAGGATTCCAAGCCATGTTACTGTAGATCTAGGAACAAGGCTGACAAGAAGCAGAAAAACGACAGAAAAGAGAAGTGGCAGAGGAATGACAGAAAGCACTAATGGAAGAGCAACTAAAAGAAAAACGTAAGCATGAAAATGAAACACCAGAGATATGGCAAAAAGAAGGATTTAGTCGTCAAGCAGATAATAGGCATACATACAAGATGATACAACTGCAAAATTCGCCCTGTTACGAGGTGAGCTGAACAAACAAGTTGACAGAATATCTGAAATAGAAAAATCTGTGTCAACTATGAAAACAAGTATGTCAAGTTTAGAAGATTCTATTACAAATTCAATAAAACAAATTAAAAAGGAAGTCGAACATTTAGTGAAAGAAGAATATTCAAAATGTCAGAGAAATCAAAAAACCCCATTAACTGTAGTAGGGCCAGTTTTCGCAAACGCCCCAACGTTTGATGGAAGCACCACTGGGTAACTTATCATCACCAGTTTGAAGCTGCCGCTCGCTTAAATGAATGGATAGAAGAAGAGAAAGGTCTTACACTTATTCTTGCTTTAAAAGAACCTGCCACAAAACTAATACAGACAGTACCATCTGACAGCCAGAACATCTATGCCGAATTAACAAAAGCTCTAGAATTACAGTACGGTGACCAGTATTTGTGCGAAGTGTACTATGTTCAACTTAAAGCAATCTGACAGTGTTCCAGGGAAATCCTCCAGGAGTTTGAAGCAATGTGGACCGATTGACAAAACTGGCTTATCCTGAAGAATCGGAGGACTTCCGAATGTGGATTGCTCATATTTTGTTTACTGACGGTATCAGAGATTGTCAATTACAAGTGTTAAGAATGGCACGGCATCAAAATAGCTCAGATGCTTTTGTTCATTCTCTCCATTTTGAAGCAACCAAGTCGGCGACCTACATTAATCAAAGTATATCATCACGTTGTAGCCAAATGGATCCAATATCACAGCATCGTCATAACAGACAGAATAAAGAGACGATTCAAGAATAACAGTTTAAGAAGTCAGTAGTGCCACAACGACCTTCTGAACCAAAGGATAAAGACAAAAGACCTCAAGTGTTACAATTGTGGGAAAAGTGGCCATCTTCAAGCAGATTGTTGACAGACGAAAAATCAGAGAGAAGAGTATGAATGCACCAATTGGAGATGTAAAGATATGGAACTGCACACAGTCTCCACACTTCATAAAACCATGGGTAACCTGATTGTCAAAGGATTAATTAAAGACAAACCTGCATCATTTACAATTGACATGGGTGCTACAGTGCCCATTGTGCGCCCTAACTTGTCAGCAATCACCAGTCTCAATTTAGCTCTTGTACAATACAGACTGTAACTGGAAGTCCTGTCAAATGCTCATTGCAGACATTGTCAATGAAGTGATTCTTGCCACAGACATTATTAATGCCTACGGATTCATTGTGGACCTAAGAGAGAATGTCCTGAAGGTTGGTCAAGAGAAGATAAAGCTTTGCATGGCTAAAATGGCAGGGTTCAGCAAGCATTCTATCATGCGAGTGGCATTAGCCAAAGAAGAAGTCAACAAGTGTGCTCAAGAGGAACTCTTCCCATTCCAAGTGGAAATGGAAGAATGAGCAGAGGAAGTATCAATGTGTGTAACGACAAAAGAAGTGATTGGAAAGCCAAATGTGGGTGTTAAAGAAAGGTCCTTGCTTGTTCCTGAGTTAATGGCAGTACCTGTGGGATAAGGTGCTGAAGATGAAGTTATGCAAGAGGCTGTTGACAAGAACCAAAAAGACTTGGACCAGCTAATGGCATATAGGTCAACAGTGCATGACACAACAGGAGTGATTCCAGCAAAACGAGTGGTTGATGCTGAAGACTCGTATTCCTGGGAACTTGATGTTCAGATCACACGAGACTGAGTTCTAAGAGCTGGAGAATTATCCTTTGCAAGTAGACCAACTACGTAGATCATCTGGCGAAGGCGAAGTAAATCATTACTTCAGAGATGGTTTGCCAGTTTGGGATGAACAGGCTTAAGGAGGGGGTAGTGTTGTGCAATTAGAAACATTCTCGAACAATGGAGTGTGTCGTTCTACGCGTTTTTCAGCTAGCCCAGCAGATGCGTGTTTTTTGCCAAGGCGGCACTGAAGGACTCTACAGTTTTCAAGTGCTTGTTAAGGACCCATATTATGGAATATCTGCAGACTATAGGCAACAGGTGCCACTTAGTTTTCAGTTTAAGTGGCGATTTATGCAAGTGAGGTTTGAAGTATTGTGGCGAAGTGTTTTGTGTTATAATTAGTGTGGAACTCTATTAACATCTGACATTATTATTGCGTGTGGACAAATTTAACTGTACGAGTTGATTACAAATTGTTATTTGTGATTAATTAAAGCTGGTGATTAGTGACTTGATTGGTGTCTGTATTTTGTTTTCCACTGTATCATGTGGCGATCAGTGAGACCATTGTAACAATATAGAAATAAAAACATACACTTTGTTGTCACACCACTGATTCATTTGTATATTGATAGTGTTTATTATCGCCTTCAGCCTGACAGAATGTTAAAACAACATAATTTTCACAATATATGAATCAGTTAATGAGGTAACAGTGACTTTAGGATGTTTATTTTGAAGATGAAAAAGTAGTACATCTATGTATCAACAACAGATTTTTTCAATATGAGTGCAAAATTTAATAAGATTTTTTCCTTTGCACTTCATCTGGTTTTTGTATTCTGGTGAATAGATTGTCAGGGCCAATCTAAAAAGTGACTAACATAGAGTCTGATTTTGTGTTTCAATTTCACAGCAGAATTGAAGGTACACACAGGTAGATCCAAAAACTGAAATCACACAATATATTACTTTAAAAAGATTAAGATAATTTTTCATGATGACCAAGCTCCAACATAATTATTTCTGTTCAAGTGTACTGCCTAAGAACCGATAACTATATGTTTATGAATTTTAAAAGAACTTCAGAAATAAATGAAAATCTATTTGGATATTATGGAGATTGACTGGTTGAGCACCCCTCCCTTAATATGACTTGAGCAGGTGTGAACACAGCAACTGAGCACATAATACACATTAACTTGCAAGTTGTGTGACCATCCCGCATTATGAGAATTAGTTAAAACTTATTCTAAGTTAGTGATAGTTAAAACCACTTGTAGAATGTTGTCCCTATCAGTATTGCTCTCAGTTGCATGAAGTTTTACACAAAATTTCTACCAATAGAATTTGATTTAGGTACTTCAGTTTGAAATGAAAATGATTCTTAATTTCGTTGTGCTAATAATAGAATTCACCAGCCTCTTAGTTTTTTATTAAGACATAAAAACGATGCATTGAACATCGGCTATCTTACTGAAAATTTTAAGTGTATTCAGTTTTGTATTATAGTAGAACATCATTAATTCTGACTAAACTGGGAGTTGAAATTATCAGGATCACAGAACATAAACCTTTAAAATAATGGAAAGTACATTGAAAACACCCTGTACAAAGCAAGTGGCATGTTTAGTACATTTAGAGTAATGCAAATAATCTGTAGGGAGAAATTAACGTGTTTATAGGATGTGACTTGGAACATGACAATCCACCCTATCTATCTATAGATGCTGTTTACAACATTGTACACTATCTTCTGATCTCTACTGCCATTGCTCTCTGTCAGCCTATAGATCCTCCTGCAGGTCTCTCTCTTTAATTTTCTTATCCAACCCTTCTCATCAGCTCTTTCATGGTTTACCTTTTGTCCTCTACCAGGTAGTGACTAGTACAGTATCTGCTATGATAGTCCTACTTAGGGTGTTCTTTGTACATGGCCATATCGTATTAGTTGTTCTATTTTAACATTGTGCACAGTGGTATGTTCAATATACATTACTTATAATATTCTGTTTTTGATAACGTGGTCTAGTCTGGATTTGTGGATCTTCACTGTATGGCTGGCTATCTCTACAGCCATTGGCATTCTTTCCGTCCTCTCTTTCACATGCCATACTTCGTATCTGATACTTGTCACTATCAGTCACAGATCCTTGGCCCTACAATGTTTCAGTAAACAGAGATTCATGTTTTCTTCCGTTCATGCTTTTTTCTCTTCACCTGATATTTCTCCTTGTGAGCTTCATACCGTACCTAGATTTATATTTGTTTGTTATAGGATTTAAACTACTCTCCATTTTCCAGAACTATGTCCTCAGCTTAAGCTACACTTACCTCCAATCCGTATCTTTTGTATTATTCTACTAACTTTTGTGTCACATATTCTAGATTACCATTACCTTTGCTTAGCATTAATTGCAAAGCTAAGAAGGTCATCAGTAAAACTTCATATACAAAGTAGCTTCTTTTTATTCAGGAGGATACCCATTCCTTTGTATTTTCTCTTCCAGGTTTTCAGAGCTTGTTCCAAGCATATTTTGAAGCATGGGAGACGGTCTTGTTTGTCCAATACTTTTGGAAATATTTCTTCTTATTTGTACTTTAACTTGTCTATTGTTATGTAAATGTTTAACTGTTTTGATTATATACTGATTTTTACTTGGTTCCATTGAATCATTTACTACGCAACAATGTAAACCTAGGTGATCTCAGCTGTATTCTTTTATATTCTGAAGTCTTGTAAAATTCAAGCAGTCTTGATTGTTTAATATAGTCTGGCTTAATGATGTTTTACTGTATTTATCAAGTACAAATTATATTCCTGTTATGAAGGTATTGGAGTGATTTGGTGCTACTTTATTTTTGATGTTGTGCTCAGTGACTTTATGCCAGGATAACTGTTGAAATAATTTTTAGGTCTCAAGAAATAAACAGACTATGCTCAGGTTAAAAAATTTTAACCTGTATTAAAATTAAGAGCCCTATGGAATATACTTTTCTCTAGTTGTGCTTACTTTTACTGACAACTTTTTTCTTTTTTTTTTTGTACTCATTCTTGCAAAGGGTATACTGAATTCAAATTAGTAGCGGGGAAAGAATATATTACGGTCTTTTACCTATTCAAGAAGGCTGAATGAATTAAAATAAGGAATGTTTTGGGTTTTGTCAATAACAATAATTCTTGGAATCCCTCCTGAAAACACGGTAATTAGAACATAACACTAGATGCAGTAATGTAACATACAGATATGTTTTGAAAGTAAAGATACTTTGCACAAAGCGTTGAAGGAAGTTGTCTGTGGCAGTAACACTGCCAATATTGTTTGTCAATGCTGATTCCTCATGTCCAGTAACAGAATATTTTACTCTATTATTCTGTGTTACACATTTTGAAAATGGCAGCGTTGATCCAAAATACCACCAAATGCAAATTTTGTTCTATGACACTTTTTTTTAACACAAAAGGTGAATGCTTGGTGGAAATTCATAGACAATCACTGTTTGTAGTGACACTGTGACTATTAATAAGAGACATATATAAAATTATTCATGAATTATCTAAGACTGTGAAGACAGTTATGTCACATGTGAAGATAAAATTAGGTAATAAAAAAATTGTGTTCTCATTGGATGCTCAGATTATTAACAGACAAGCACAAGAAAAATCAGATGGGTTCTGTGTCCACATTTCGCACACACTTAGCAGAGGAAACAAGTTCCTTGACTCTGTTGTAAATGGAGATAAAACTTTTGTTTGTCATCATAAATCAAAGCGACTTCCATTGCAATGACAACATACACATTTCCCTAAAATCAGAAAATTCAAAACATCAAGTTCAACCAAAAACTTTGGCTTCAGCTTTTCGGAGAGGAGTGTATTCTTCTGGTTGACTTCATGCCTGAAGGGAAAACAGTTTCTGCCTCAGTATGAGACACTGAGTCTTCAGCGGGTTATTCAGAACAAAAAGAAGCGAATGGTGTTTATCTGCTACATGACAATTCTTGGCCCCATACTGCTCTCAGCTGCTTAACATTTAGAAATGGGATGTTTTGGATCATCCATCACTTTACTTTCTGGCCATGCCTGTATAATCTGTAATTGGTAAATAAAGTATATAAGTTAGTTTTCAGTGAAATCTATAACATACCATATAATTACTTTACCTTGTACCTTTTTTTTTCATACAGGCTGTAAATATTTATTCCAGTAAAACAATTTGAAATTATTCTTAAAATAAGTAGCAGCACTCTCCCAGTTAAACCAGTAGGTTAAAAATTTTACATAATTCTTATTTTTAAATTATATTACTACATTTTAAATCCTAACAATGTTTCTTATTCTGATCATAACAACATTACTTTATTAACAAAAATGATATCAGACATTTCACCTATTCTATGATAAGGCATTCTTAGAGGCTGCAGTACAACTGCAATACAAAATGAGATATAGAATTATATGATTTTTCACAAATGTGGATGTTGGTTTAATAAATTAATATCCATGAACATGGTTATTAAGTTAGTAAAACGTAATTATTCATTATAAATGGGTTGTTACCAAATGATGTGTTTAAAAGTAAACATAATTAATCACTATATTTTATTCAGAATTAACTAGATTATTTTTTTACATAAATGTGTTTGTTGTTTTATTGTTTATTCTAATAGGATTGTAGTTTTTGGTGTAGTGCTACCCACGAATTTACCCAGGCTAGCTATTGGAGAAGGGGTGGGGTTCCTTGATAGATATTAACACCACCTATGTAATTATCAAGAAGTGTGAGGGGTAACCAGAAATCAAATTAACTTATATATAGTTTTTTCTTTTTTTTTGTCAAAATGTTGAGTCACTACAATTATATCATCCAGATACACGAAAACGTGTGGTTCTAGGTCCGCTCCTATGATTTGATCGATGAACCTTTGCCAAGTGGTGTAACAGTACATAAAGGCCTGTTATCATAATTATGGGATTAAGGGATTTCATAGTGTATTTTTGTTATATTTATGAATGTCAACCATGGTTAGGTCAGTTTACCCATTGTAACAATAAAAAAGAGGCCGAAATATATAAATACATAAAATACCCTGCCATAACTTACCTGCACGCAAATACAACACTTACCTGTTATTGAAATTTTACCAGAAGACCAAGGTCGCCACGATTATTTTTTTTTTATAGGATAAAATATCGAAAACCTTTACACTCCACCCTAAATAAAATGGACAATTTAGCAATCTGACCCACCCAATTAATAACTCAGAAAGATTCCGGAACGTTAGACGAATTTTTAACACAGAAATGAGGAAATGGCAATGACGAAATAACTTAGACTAACACATTTTGGTTATGAGATACCACTATTTACTTACATGACTGGAATTCCTTACTACAAACACAACACAATAGATATTACAACACCTTTTGAATCCATTACATATAGCTTACCGTTTTATAATTAAGTATAAATGAAAATAACATCAAAATAACAGCCCAGCTTGCTCTCACACACACTCATACAATTGAATATATTCCCCCTTATTTGTGTTTTACGAAGTCTGTTTCTTTATCCGCGGTAACCCGGTTACCGACGCCGACCGAACACGTGTTTTCGTTTTCAGTTACATTGTTCGTTATTCCTTTAAATCTGCCACTGTCACTGCCCGGCAACTGTTTATAACTTAGTTCAATTCTTCGGGTCCCGGTCGGTTTTCTCGGATTAACTACATTTGGCGAAAACTCGACCGACCGGGCCCGACACAAAATGTATAGGCGTCTGTTACTGAATGCGGCTCTAGCTGACTGTATGGCGTCGACCGTGTGTCTGTGAACGTAACAGGTACATCTACCTGTTCCTGCATGGAAGTTGTTCTTCAATGCCACGATGTTTTCGTCGTCGCTCCTTGTTCCTTTGCTGTCGTGTAACCATTTTATATAGGGAATGGAGCTGACATATGTGGATGACCAGAGCTTAATATTGGGCTTGGCTCTGCTGATGTCATTTAAGTGGGCTTGGTCTAAACGACACTTCCGTAGTGAAACCAAATGAACGATGAAAATTTCACTCTCTGGCCATCTTGGTTTTTTGTCAGAGCGTCACTTGGAGCGTGATTGAGCAGTTGCGTATGTGCGCTGCCACACACACAGGTACAAAGTTCTTAGAATTTTGTGGAGGTGCAAATGCTCCGCCGCATTCCTCAACAACAACTGCGTCTTATAGCGTTGTTTCACTGTTCTGTTACACTGACTGTTATACTGACACATACGTTGCACAATACAATTACAGTTTTTTCAAATTTATTATACCAGTCCGCCCGAAAACGAAATAAGTAAAAATATAATAATGCCCCAAACGGTTAAAATAAAAACACCCAAAATTCGACCCGCTACAATACCCCCTCGATGAGAATTCTGCTGTCCACGACAGAAGAAATCTCATCGATAAACCCCGAAGAGGACCGGTGAGGAACTGGTGCCAACAACCCCCTGGTTCTTAACCTCCTGGGTACACGACCCCCTGGCTCAGCGACTATGGACTCATCTGAACGAGATCACTGGACTTCTCCGTAAGAGATCCCAACACCGAGAAATCGATCAGACTCGCACCACAGCCCACCTCGCCTTCTAACACGCTACCCCCAAAAATCCTCAATCCCTGGCTAAAATTATCCCAGCTCCTCCGCCGATATGGATCCCCTTTTTGCAAGCTGGGCTGCCTTTAGCAGATACTGGGCTCACACACACTAACATTACATATTACCCTAACACATTAAAATGAAAACTTCCTTTTAAAATTTATTATAAATTTAAAAAATTTAAAATTCAAAAAAAAATCTTTTATCAAAACTTCTCTTTTTTTTCTAATTTTTGTTTCAAATGACTTAATCTAGACATTTCTAATAACATAAACACTTTCTTACTCTAACATGAGAATCACTTATAGTCTACCAATAAAATGTAATACAATAAAATAAACATGGTTAATGCACACATAATAAAAGAATAATTATCTAACATATTCATTCGCTGGCAGGCGAAAAATCAAGTTTTCTCTTTTTTTTTTCTCAAAAAAATTTAAAATTTTCAAAATTTTAACATTCAAAAAAAAATTTAAATTTATTCATTAAAAAGTTTTATTAAATTTATTTATTAAATAACATTTATTAAAATTATTCAAATATTAGTTTGAATTAATCAGACAAACAGATTAAAATTGGATTCCTACTATACACAAGCTTAGTCTGTGTATGACCTCATCAGCTGATCGTAACTAGGTCAAGTCCAAAACCCTTGACCTACATATGTTATGTATGATTTCTGAAAACACCTTGAACATTTTCAATATCCTACCTTGAAATACAAACATAATAAACAAAATATTTAAAACAAACAAAATATTAATACAAATAATAAACAGATTGACATTTAAATTATTTAAAACAAATAATTCTTGACTTTACATTATTTTCAAATTTTATCAAACTTCTGTCACTGGTTGAAAAATAAACAATTGTATATTCTTTATTATAAATTCCTCTCCTTAGTTAACAGTTAATTCTACCTTACTGGGGGTGATGTAAATTATTTACTCTCAATTACCGTATTAGATCTCTATACATATATAAACTTTCTCCCTCTGACTCTGATATTAATCAACTCAATTATCATGACACCCATCTCTATCAAAATATCTACTAATCAGGACATTCTAAACCCCAACTTATCATTTAACACAAAACGCCACCTTCTCTACATATATGAAAAAATACTCTCTAACCCTTTGTACATAGGATACGTGTTTCCTTCCCAAAACTCATTCCCTTATGTTGGTCCCTGGACTCCCCCTAGGTAACCCTTTCCGGCGCCAATCGGTCCCTATCCCGTCCCAACCCTTGTTGCGGACTCCTACATTACACTACCCTCTAATACAAAATTGCCATCCCCAAAATTCTCAATCTCATAACCTCACTACAAATACAACAAAATAATCTCATTAATTATGAACATAAATATATATCATTCAAAACTCTACATAAATTCCCCACAACTGTGTCAACCTTAATACTTCACCAACTTCTATAACATACATTAACTCAAAAACAACATTACATCATACTCATCTCTACTATTTCACATTCAACTTTTATTTCAATTCGGACAGGTCTACATGTCCCATAAAACGTTTATCACCCATGAATTATCTTTTATTAATTTGCATGAATTATTGTTATTTTATTTCTCATATTCTTTTTATCTTTACTTCAAAATATCTGTAGTACATCAAACATTAATTACTTGTAACATTTACAAACCAATATACCAGTGACATGGTATTGTTGATCAGCTGATATCCTAACATAATTAAAACACCATGAATACCTTTCAAAATTGAACAATTACATGTAATACATTATCAACACTTACTTCTATTATGTTGATTGCCTGCCAGGCGTCTAATGCTTGGCTTAGAAAAAAATTACACACATAATGAAAATACATTTTATCAACAACTATATCTAACACACAACAATAAAATGATACCTTTAAAATCATAGTATGAACCTTATTTTACGAGTCTGAGCATATAATTATGTGGACAGAGCACAAGCATTTTTGATTGGATTAAACCTTGAATAAGCAAAACTGTTACGTCATAAGATTTTAAAATTCGTGACTCCTTTGCGTCACCTCCCAGCCACACACACTATTTCAGGTTATGGAGGACTGTCTCGCCCTTTCGCTTCCACAGAGACTGTATATTTTGGAGCAGGGTTTTACCTCTCCGTGTCTCTGCTTCCGCTGTTAAGTTTTAACATTGGTGAACATCATCATGTTCTCGTTATATAATCATACACCCTTAAGACGGATCTACCACCTGTCTTGCTACCCCAAGGCGGGCAGAGTGGCAGCCGCTGTTCCATAGTTTGGTGATTCCCCTTTTTATTACCCCCCATCAATTTCAAAATACACCTTTACAACGATAACAGCTATGGCCAGTTATGGTCAGCGCGTAATCGTAATGTGCCCCAACCATAGCTGTTAAAGCTAAACCAATTCCACGGTCAGGGTTCGGTGAGGCCGTGACCGCCCGAAAATTTGGAGAATCACAAGTAAAATATCTTTCGTAATATTAAATTTAAGAATTTATATTTAAATGACAATATTAATTTAGATGGGGTTTTAACCCACTTTATATGGAAGCTTAACCATTATTAACATAAAATAATTAATACAAAATCTACAACCTTCCCCCATAGCAGTTCCACACTACACTGTTATAATACATCACATAACACAATACACAAATAGCAATAAACCTGGATTATTAGCATACATCAAACAAACAATTCTCTTTTAAATAATTTATATAAAAATTTATAAACATTATTATTTAAAATTTTTCATTAACTCTTTTTATTTATCATCATGATGAATTTATCCTGTGTTGTAATCAGATTTTCAAAAATTCTAAATTTATTATTAATATATATTTTTAACCATTATTTTTATTTAGCACAATTATTTCAAAATATTTCATTACTGAATTAACATATCAATCACTCCTGTCAACCTTTTTGTTATACATTATTCATATTGTAAAATTTCAATACTTACAGCCCATTTCTCAAAACATATACAACATACCACAATACTCTCACCTCACCACTGAAACATTTCACAACATATTAGTTCACCTCAAATAATTCAGCCATCTATTATCAAAATGATTTAAATTCCTTAAAAAGTTAATTATACAATATTGAAATAGTCAAACAAAATATTTAACATGTATTAAATTGTTTAATTAAATTAATTATTAACAATATAGAATTCATTACCATCCAAACAATTATAATTCTCTGATTACTTGTTTTCAAAATTAATTTGGTTTATTTATTTAAATTGCAAGTATTTCCCTATTATTCTTACAACAATTAATTACCTACATACACTGTTCACTTAACCACAACACATACCATTGGCTTTACTACATATTTATTTACAAATTTACTTCAGTATTTACTCAGTTATCACATCTCAATTTCCAAATCAGCCAAGTCAAATAGCTTAAAACAAAATATTTAACTGTCTTTTCTGTTTTATATTTTAGCCACCATCGTCAAAAATATACCTCACATATTTGTATACTAAATGATTTTTATTTACATCCAGTTTATTATTATTATTTTTATCATAAACCATTACCTCTATGTCATTCATTTTCCCTTTTATTATCTCATAAGACTTGTCACTATTATTTGTTTTTATCCCGCCTCCGTGAATATTTGTTGTTACACCCAGGTAATTTATTTTCTCATCATATTCCTCCACTACAAGTACACTAATTCTTCCTACAGGTACACATTTATCATCAATATAATCATTGTCTACTACTACACAAGGTATGTCTACATTATTTATCATAATTCTCTTAATCTTCATCTTCTCTATCAGCTCTGCATAACCTCTATTTATTTTGAACCACTCCAACTCTTTCTCTCTCTCATAATCACTTTCATCACAATACCTGTCACAACACCACTGACCTACTTCACTCCATGCAAAGGGCACAACAAACTTACTATACCACTTCCTGGCTTTTCCAGGTTTGCAAAAAATTAGGGGACTGCTTGAAGACACCTCGTCTTCCACACAATTAACGGAGGAAACTCTGTCCTCAAAATTCACTACTAGCGGAGTCCTTACTCCACTTACATCACGGGGAAAATTTGCCCTTTGACACCCTAACCTCTCATCACACTCTCTCTCAATTTCATCAACACTCGCTAACATGTTGTTATTAAGTTCTACTTCACCACAAACTTCATCATCACTATTTGTTTTCACCACATCATTCTTAAATAGCTCATTTTCAACTATTTTATCACTATTATTTATTAATTCAGTTTTACAACTGTAACTTACCTTGTTAATTATTTCTTCGCTATTATCAGAGACATTATTACCACTTACCTGTGTTAACTCAACTTTTAATTGACATCTATCTTCCTCCCACTTCTCGTCTCGTTTTTTCAATTCCTTATTGAATTCCTTGGTATTACTAATCATGTCATCTAACATTGCGTTTTGTTTATCCAAATGTTCATTAAACTTGTTACACATCATAATCATCATATTCATCATCTGTGTCTTATAATCAGATTCACTCATTTCATTGTTACTTACCTCATTGTCTGTCACCTGATCGTCTTTATTTTTGTTAACTTGGTCTATCTCTCTACCTTTATTTACCACCCTCACGCTCTCATCATTATCACTAGGCCTATTCTCTGTCTTATTCTCTACCACTATCTCTTCAACTATCTTACCTGTATCATTGGTCATCTCACTATGTTTATTAATTTCTGCGAATATTCCTTCCTCTTGTTCTTCCATTTGTGTTAACCTATCGTCTAAATCACCCCATTCCTCGTTTGTCATCTCCCCCACAACACCTCGAAATTCATTCTCCCATTCCTCCCACGCAAAATCACCATCGTTACTTTGTATTATAGACATTTTTAAAAGTTCGTTTGTATAACACTCATATATAAAACTACTATTTTTCTATACTCAAAACGCCTAATCACTACTGTGAATATGTGCAATACAATTTTTATACATTCGTCATTACCACATCCTATTTTCTGTGTATTAAAATAGGTCTATCTCGTATAAAATTATAATTAAACGAAAATCCTGGCAGCGCGTCGACATTTGTAACAATAAAAAAGAGGCCGAAATATATAAATACATAAAATACCCTGCCAGAACTTACCTGCACGCAAATACAACACTTACCTGTTATTGAAATTTTACCAGAAGACCAAGGTCGCCACGATTATTTTTTTTTTATAGGATAAAATATCGAAAACCTTTACACTCCACCCTAAATAAAATGGACAATTTAGCAATCTGACCCACCCAATTAATAACTCAGAAAGATTCCGGAACGTTAGACGAATTTTTAACACAGAAATGAGGAAATGGCAATGACGAAATAACTTAGACTAACACATTTTGGTTATGAGATACCACTATTTACTTACATGACTGGAATTCCTTACTACAAACACAACACAATAGATATTACAACACCTTTTGAATCCATTACATATAGCTTACCGTTTTATAATTAAGTATAAATGAAAATAACATCAAAATAACAGCCCAGCTTGCTCTCACACACACTCATACAATTGAATATATTCCCCCTTATTTGTGTTTTACGAAGTCTGTTTCTTTATCCGCGGTAACCCGGTTACCGACGCCGACCGAACACGTGTTTTCGTTTTCAGTTACATTGTTCGTTATTCCTTTAAATCTGCCACTGTCACTGCCCGGCAACTGTTTATAACTTAGTTCAATTCTTCGGGTCCCGGTCGGTTTTCTCGGATTAACTACATTTGGCGAAAACTCGACCGACCGGGCCCGACACAAAATGTATAGGCGTCTGTTACTGAATGCGGCTCTAGCTGACTGTATGGCGTCGACCGTGTGTCTGTGAACGTAACAGGTACATCTACCTGTTCCTGCATGGAAGTTGTTCTTCAATGCCACGATGTTTTCGTCGTCGCTCCTTGTTCCTTTGCTGTCGTGTAACCTTTTTATATAGGGAATGGAGCTGACATATGTGGATGACCAGAGCTTAATATTGGGCTTGGCTCTGCTGATGTCATTTAAGTGGGCTTGGTCTAAACGACACTTCCGTAGTGAAACCAAATGAACGATGAAAATTTCACTCTCTGGCCATCTTGGTTTTTTGTCAGAGCGTCACTTGGAGCGTGATTGAGCAGTTGCGTATGTGCGCTGCCACACACACAGGTACAAAGTTCTTAGAATTTTGTGGAGGTGCAAATGCTCCGCCGCATTCCTCAACAACAACTGCGTCTTATAGCGTTGTTTCACTGTTCTGTTACACTGACTGTTATACTGACACATACGTTGCACAATACAATTACAGTTTTTTCAAATTTATTATACCAGTCCGCCCGAAAACGAAATAAGTAAAAATATAATAATGCCCCAAACGGTTAAAATAAAAACACCCAAAATTCGACCCGCTACACCATGTCCCAAGAAACAACGCATATTCAGCAAGAGGGGAATGATTCCAAGGTCACCGGCTGACGGGCGAAACCGAACATATACAATGGCGGTGTAAGTGAAGAAAGACTTTAATATCAATTCTTATTGGTCCACAAGGCTGTGTCGTCATTAATAAATGATAATGACGTATAAACAATAACGTACAAACCAGGGCGTTGGCCGTATGAACAAAAGACGGTGACGTCAGATATACTACTACATACGCAAATGTTGCGTATAACCAGTTCTCAGTCCATTACAGCACATCACAGTGTTAACACGCTCAAATTGTTGCAGGCACAGTTTGCCAGTAGAAGTGTTTATTAATTAGTTGAAATGTGATTAAACAATAACTATTATGTAGCATTGCCAGCTGCTACCTAACATGGCAAAGTAAATTCAGTGCAACGCAAAGAACAGATTAGACTATGAAAGGCGCCGAACATCTGGCTATAACTGGAGGACTTCTGAAGGGAGACAGCAATCACAACTCAGGAAAGTTCCAACTTAATTAACCATTATTCTTTTGGCGAAAATGAGCTCTAAATTCTAAAGTATAATTTACAAGAAGGTACCAATAAATAACATGGGGGTAAGGAGTGTGTGTGTGTGTGTGTGTGTGCGCGCGCGCGTGCACGCGAATATGTCTGTACTTACAAATCATGAATAAGTAAATCGAGGCATTGGTTTCTGTCTTTTATAAATGGATAAACCATAGAGAGAGAACTGCAGTCTCTTTGAAATGTTTTGTAACAAACCAAGTATCCAATCAAATCACGAAATAAGAGAAAATAAGTAATTATTAATAAAGCGGAAATACATGTAGAAATCATTTTGTTTGTGATGGTAAGGCGCCATCTTTGTTATTCTTTGTAAGTGTAATTAACGAAAAGATAGAGTATTAAACAAATCATATGTCAACACAAACATTATTAGAATTATTATTTCGAAAACCTCTACTGTTTCTGAATCTCGCTGAGAAAAGAATCCTGGCCCTTAGAGATGAAATTCATGTTGTGTATAAACCATGTGCTCGAACCGGATGGATGTGGTATGGAACAGTCGGTAAGTAAATGTATTTTTTTTATTATTAACAAATATAAAAAAAGTATAAAATCAGCAGTAAGACTACAATTGGCCTCCGAACAGGGACTTTATATAAAATTATTTTATATAAAATAGGCCAGATTCGGAAACACCGAGAGTGACGAAACAATTCGTAACATAACACGTGAGAGGTTATAGAGACGAGTAGGTTATGTTGACAAAATAAAAACATAAACGACAATTACAACTCAATCGTTATTTTTTTATTAGAGCAAATTTTTATTAAAATGGCAGAAAATAACGAAAATACAGAAATGAACAACACCGAAACAGAATCGATGATATTGAACGAAATAAGTACCAATTCGACACCTATGGGAATTAGCAATAAAGTGTCATTGGAAGACCTATTTCAATTAATAAAAACACAAAATAATCAATTAAGAGAACAGATTGATGAAAAATTTGAACAGCAGAATGTTAAATTTGATGAATAGTTTAACCAGCAGAATATTAAATTCGATGAAAAATTTAACCAGCAGAATATTAAATTCGATGAAAAATTTAACCAACAGAATGTTAAATTTAATGTAAAGTTTGACAGTTTTGATACCAAATTAAATGAAGTAAAGAAACAAAGTAATTTGAAAAATGTAAAATTAAACCAATTCGATGAGAGATTTGAAGAAATAAAAAATGAAATACACAGACGAAATTGTAACGTTGACAAGAAAATTAATGAGATAGAGACACAATGTGATAATGTTAGAAAACAAACAGAAACTGTAAATGAGCAAGTTAATACTAAGATAAGTAATTTAGACGATAAAGTTAATCAAATTAACGAAATAGAGACGCGTTTAGATGAAATGGAGTTAGAGAATAAGAGAGAAGTGGACAAATTAAAAAGAAACATAGATAAAGACAAGGTAAGTGGGGGAGAAAATTATGACAAAATAAAGAAAAGTATGATATTAGAAAATGATTATATAAACAGGGGGAGTGATAATGAGATTTTATGGGGAATAGAATATGATAATAATCGAATGATAGTGTGTTTTGAAAGGTTAAAGAGAGTGTGTAAAGAGAATATAATTGTAAAAGAGTTGCAGGGGTACAATTTTCCCTTAATGATGGAGTAGGGGGTGAAGCCCATGTGTTTAGGAAGGACGAGAGTGCCTTCGATGTATATTTGGGAGACATATGGTCTACAAATAAAGTGGTCCTTGGTTTTTTTAGTGCACTTCACAGGTGGTGCAGTAATTGTGAATTAAGTGTCCCCTGCAAATGTAGAAAGAGAGAATGTAGCTTGGTGTAAAAGAGAGAGAAGTTTTGAAAGTGAGAGGTATTGTGATAGAAAAAGAGAGATAGAGATTTTCAAGATAAGTAGAGACTATGAGGAATTTATGGAAAGGTTAGGAGTAGAGATGATTGATAAATATAGTAAATACTTGCCTTGTAATAAAACTGAAGTAGTAGGAGATAATGAAAATAATGACTTTGCAAATTACCTAATTATGACTGATTATACTGAAGGTGACAGAACCATACCCAATCATGAGTTATATGAGTTTACGGAAAAGGATAAAAATTTGAATAGTTGGTACATGTATAATGATAAGATAAGATATCTAATATTAAGCAATGTATATAGATATAAGATTCGACTATTGTTTGACGATGGAGGGTAAATATTTTATTGTGTTTATGAACATTTAATTATGTGGACAGTGTTTTTCAAGATGGACTGCTTTCTGACTGATTTTTGATAAATGGTTAAATGATAATTTTGGATTGTATATATTTTGTGTGTTGATGTCAATGTATTTGTGTATTTTGCTGTTGTGTATTTTTTATGTAAACCATGTATTGTAGAATTTTAAATATTGAAGAATAAATAATTAGGAGGAATTTGAATAATTATGAGATTTAGATTCTAATGGTTAAAAAATGAAGCTTGTAACATATTTGGATATTGAGATGTATTGTTGTTAGTAGGTGAGGGATGAATTTTCTAGTGGTATATTAAGGTGAAATGTTGTAAAAGAGTTTGGGTAATAAGGATAAATGAATGTTGAGATACAGATAATATATAAAGAGGTGTTAGATATTTTAGGGACACAGTAGTTAGTGATTATATGTAGAGAGGTGAGTAATGTGAATGGTAATTATATATTGTTGATGATGATATTTTGTAGTAAAGGATGAGGTGGTAAGGTGTGATCAGCGTGCAGCGTTGTGGCAGGCAGAGCAATTTTGGGTTAGAGTGTTTGCCAATATTTGGTGGAGGGCAAATGGTTAGAAATGGATATGGCCAGGTAGGGAAAACACATCCTAGTACAAAAGACGAGCGGTGCCAGAGGATTTAAATGGGATTAGTGAAGGGGGTTATTATTGAGATATTGGTGTCATAATATGTTAATGGTTAGAAGCAGTTGTTAGTAGTAAAGAAGAGGTGAGTAAGGTTAGATTGACAAATGCCAAAGTGAGAGATAGAAAATAGTGAATAATAGAGAGTCACCCAAACAAATAAGGATAAAAAGGTTAGAGAAAAGGAAAATTCATGGTAGGAAGGTGATGTAACTGAAAGGTGAATAATAAGTTTGAAAATTTTTTTTTATAGAATCTAAGGATATAACAAATGTTAAATAATAAAAGTTAATAGAGAGTTGAAGTCATAATGTCTTATCAAATTTTATACAAGTTATTTACATGTGAATTGTTCAATGTTAGTGTTTAATGTTTTATGATGTACAATGTTTAATTATGTTTATTATGTGATGGTACAGTAGTGTGTGTGGTTAGGAGGTCGCTACAGGGGTAACGACGTTAGCAAATGTTAAAAGCTAGTAGATCATAAATGTTAAAAGGATAAAGTTAGAAATGGTGTTGAACAAAATATAGTCTGATACCGTTGCAAAATATAATATGATTATAAAGTTGAGTAATAAAATTTGAATAATGAACTTGTTTGCCATGGTAGTTATAGGGTGAATTTTATAGAGATAAATAGGTGATGGTGTTTTGGGGAATTTTGAAGGAGTTGTTTACGTGTTATGTTATCTATAGGAATATATATATTTTTCTCTTATAATGAAGAGATTGAGTTTAGTGTTGATTAAAGATCAGTCTATTTTGAATTCTTGTTGTTGCTGTTTTGGAGAAATTAATTGAAAAAAACCAATGCCTCCGACACAAACCAATGCATCTAAAGGGAAACATATCAGTTGTAGATATGGAAGTATGTGAGACCACTATTTTAAAAAATTTTGTATTCGATGTTTCAGAGTTTGGTCGTGTTGTGACCGCGGTCCTGAGCTGGCCGGGGCGTCAGAACAGGAGCGTTAAGTGCCTCATGGCCTTATGGTGTTGGGATCTCTCCTGAGAAGTCCAGTAAGGTCAGACAGGTACGATCAGCATCATTGGACCAAGGGTAAGTGATTATTTTTTTTTGTAAACACTACAGGGGGTTGTGGCGACATATCTGGGCTGATCCTTTTAGAAACGTGTGAATGAGTCAATGAAAGTTTTTATGTTTCGACATAAAACCTTTCATTGAGGGGGTCTGTAACAGTACATAAAGGCCTGTTATCATAATTATGGGATTAAGGGATTTCATAGTGTATTTTTGTTATATTTATGAATGTCAACCATGGTTAGGTCAGTTTACCCATGTCCCAAGAAACAACGCATATTCAGCAAGAGGGGAATGATTCCAAGGTCACCGGCTGACGGACGAAACCGAACATATACAATGGCAGTGTAAGTGAAGAAGGACTTTAATATCAATTCTTATTGGACCACAAGGCTGTGTCATCATTAATAAATGATAATGACGTATAAACAATAACGTACAAACCAGGGCGTTGGCCGTATGAACAAAAGACGGTGACGTCAGATATACTACTACATACGCAAATGTTGCGTATAACCAGTTCTCAGTCCATTACAGCACATCACAGTGTTAACACGCTCAAATTGTTGCAGGCACAGTTTGCCAGTAGAAGTGTTTATTAATTAGTTGAAATGTGATTAAACAATAACTATTATGTAGCATTGCCAGCTGCTACCTAACATGGCAAAATAAATTCAGTGCAACGCAAAGAACAGATTAGACTATGAAAGGCGGCGAACATCTGGCTATAACTGGAGGACTTCTGAAGGGAGACAGCAATCACAACTCAGGAAAGTTCCAACTTAATTAACCATTATTCTTTTGGCGAAAATGAGCTCTAAATTTTAAAGTATAATTTACAAGAAGGTACCAATAAATAACATGGGGGTAAGGAGTGTGTGTGTGTGTGTGTGTGTGTGTGTGTGTGTGTGTGTGTGTGTGTGTGTGTGTGTGTGTGTGTGTGTGTGTGTGTGTGTGTGCGTGCGTGCGTGCGTGCGTGCGTAAGAATATGTCTGTACTTACAAATCATGAATAAGTAAATCGAGGCATTGGTTTCTGTCTTTTATAAATGGATAAACCATAGAGAGAGAACTGCAGTCTCTTTGAAATGTTTTGTAACAAACCAAGTATCCAATCAAATCACGAAATAAGAGAAAATAAGTAATTATTAATAAAGCGGAAATACATGTAGAAATCATTTTGTTTGTGATGGTAAGGCGCCATCTTTGTTATTCTTTGTAAGTGTAATTAACGAAAAGATAGAGTATTAAACAAATCATATGTCAACACAAACATTATTAGAATTATTATTTCGAAAACCTCTACTGTTTCTGAATCTCGCTGAGAAAAGAATCCTGGCCCTTAGAGATGAAATTCATGTTATGTATAAACCATGTGCTCGAACCGGATGTGGTATGGAACAGTCGGTAAGTAAATGTATTTTATTTATTATTAACAAATATAAAATAAAAGTATAAGCAGTAGTAATACTACAGTGGCAGGCGCATTATGTAAGCCAAATGGCATTGTCACAAATTCAAACAGTCCATGACCCTGTACTGTAAACGCTATTTTTTCTCTACTGTCTGCGGCAAGCGGGATTTGCCAATAAGCTGATTTTATATCCAATGAGGACAAGTATCTAGAATCTCTTAGTCTGTCAAGAATTGTCGTAACCTGAGGTAGAGGATATGCGTCTCTTTTTGTTACAGCATTTAATTGACGAAAATTAACACAAAATCTTTTCGATCCGTCAGGCTTGTCTACCAAAACTATTGGTGAAGACCATGCGCTTTTTGATGGAGTAACAACTCCCAATTCCAACATTTTGTCCAGCTCCTCATTCACAATCTTCTGTATACTAGGGGACATCAGATAATACCTTTGTTTTATGTGGGCATCGCCCGTATCAATCCGGTGTTCTACTACACTTGTCCGTCCTAATGGTTTTGTCTGTTGTTTGAATTGGTTTTCAATAAATTCCTCTAGCCTTTTCTTCTGCTCAGGATCAAGATGTTCTTCAGACTGCAGTCCCCCTTTTGTCCAAATCGATGCCAGTCCCACTTTTGTCGGTGCAAATTCCCAAGTCCTGCTGTAAATGTCTGTGACAATTTGCATAAGGTTCCAGAAGTCTGCCTAGGATAAGTGACTGGTTCAAACTCAGTACAACAACGACTCCTAGGTTTCTTGTCCTAGCCTCAAGAGTAACAGGAAGGTCAACAATTCCTTCAATCACATGTTTTTG
Source organism: Magicicada septendecula (assembly GCA_034769895.1). Taxonomy (NCBI): domain Eukaryota; kingdom Metazoa; phylum Arthropoda; class Insecta; order Hemiptera; family Cicadidae; genus Magicicada; species Magicicada septendecula. The sequence goes on from CM068376.1 coordinate 59,026,633, forward strand.
GCCATCCGCTGTTTCCACATATTTGTTCTCAATAGGTTTCAATTTTCTGGGAACCTCTCTAATATCCAAAGTCCTTCCTTACCCAAAACTGAGTGTGAAGCTCCTGAATCAAGCAAGGCTCTAATTGTTTTACCAAATACCCACACTTCCAAGTATGGTCGGGGATCTCCAGATTTAGAATAGAGAATGTAATTGATTTTTATATTAATTAAACTGTCTTGGAAGCCAGCTTCAGGAATCAAGCTGACTTCGTCGTCTACAAGTTTTTTGGCCCGCATTTTGGGCATTTATTTTTGAGCACTTCCAGAGTTTTTATGTCACACAGTGCTAGTCGATCTTGAAGAGTAGGGTGCAGATTGTTCAGAATCCAGAATCTGAGCAAGTCTGACGGATCCTGGGGTGTTTATTGACAGTCTGCTATACAACTCCTCCATGGCAGCAATAAACATATCGATTGACTCCTGTTCTCCCTGGAGGCGATTAAATATCTCTTGTTGCAACCTAAAGTCATAGTCAGGAGTTCTAAAAACAATTCTCATCTCCTAACCTAATTCGTTCCACGATTTAACCCTAGATATGGTTGACCTATACCAAACCAATGCTTGTCCAGCAAATAAATCAACAGCTGATTTAAAGAGTTCTTTATGGGTTACGCCCCTAGCTCTACGAATCTCTTCTACTCTCTCAAGAAAAGCACCCACACTTTGACCACCCTGACCATCAAATCTTATTCCGCACTTGTACATGGGAACAGTTTTTGTGTTTGCTGCCAAGCTCTGAGATTGCTGGATCAGTTGGGGTCTATCCTGATTGGCTAGTACAAGTTCAGACGGTGTGCCGTTGCGCCGGTTTGTAGTATCAACTGGTTCCGCCAAAGGGAGAGTGCTGGGTCCTAGTGATGGCTTCTTACTGTGACCAGCAACCGAGGCTTCTTCAATTGGTAGAGTCTCTTGAGTAGCTGTAGTTCTGGCTGGTCCTTCATCTATCTTCGGTTTCTCCACTTCAGGTGTGACAAAAGAATCCAATAGACTCTTCACCTTGTGTTGTAGCTCCATCCTCTTCTCCTGCGGTTCCTCTTCTTGGGTGTCCTCAGCATCTGGAATCGGAATGCGTTCAACTCGAGGGTAGAGATGCTACAGCCTCGCCACTATCGTCTGATATTCGTCATCTTTGAAGTTTCCCTCATATTGTTGTACTAGTTCCTCCAAGTCATCTAAACTTAAAATACACTCTTCCAGCTCTTCATCAAATTGAAGTGAATTGACGGAAGCCTCATTTATTGGAGTGTTTTTCAACATCGCCTGCATCAACCGTTTCCTAAGATCAGTAGCCAAACCATCAGTTGAAAGGCCTCAGATCTTGAGCTCATACGCAACTTCCACTTTCCTCAACTTGTAGGCAGACATATTTAAAGTAGCAACCAAATTTAACAAAGAAGGAGAAATGCTCATAAGTTACACACAAAACCAATGGCTATATATCAAGCCAATGACAAGTTCTTATCCAAAAATCTGATAACAAATGTCCAAGTTCAACTTTACAAAATGTAGCTTTAAGGTAGACCGCAATTCTACAGCTAAATACAGTCCCAATAGATATTTCAAAATTATCAAAACTCAAAACATTTACAATAAAAAATCTGTAAAGAATTCAAAGATTTCAAGCATAAAATAAACCTGGGAAAAATGCCAACACAATTGGTATAGATTTATCTCAGACGTTACGGATATAGATGTCTTCACGAGAGAGAAAGGCCCCACGTTGGCCGCCATTTGCTACCCACGAATTTGGGTATTGGAGAAGGGGTGGGGTTCCTTGATAGATATTAACACCACCTATGTCATTATCAAGAAGTGTGAGGGGTAACCAGAAATCAAATTCAATTATATATGGTTTTTTTCTTCTTTTATTTTTAAAGGGCGCCACTCCGTGCAGGGAAAACCAACGGAGATTCAATCTCGTCCCAATAAGGTTGACTACTAAACCACTTGATAAGGCAGTTTGCTCAAATTTACCATACCAATCATGTAAGGTATACAAAATATACAAAATAAGAAATCATATTCTATTTTATTAAGTTTTGCTTGTATCTCCAAATAAGAATGAGAGCAAATGACTGTATATCATTAGCTGATGCCGCAATAATAATAAATGTTTAAACTGACAACAACTTAAATCTAAATAACTTATGTAATACGTTATACTAATATATACAGTATTTATGTGGCGCAGAAGTGATAATCCCTCGAAGAGTAACTCTCCGCAAGTCCGTGTCGAAACACCAGTCGTGGCACAGTTTAGGAAATTAATCAAGGAAAAGATACACTCACCACAAGTTCTCCGCGTAATGCACGCATAATCGAACAATAAGCGTATCAGAAGTCCAGGTCGGTCGCGGAACGCGGCGGCGGAATGCGGAAATCCGCGGCGGCGGAAAGAAATCTCCAGATAACAGCACCAAGCCCCAGGTGTGAAAATGCTCCAAAGTAACAGCAATCAGGATCCCAGACAGTTCAGGAATCAAAATTAAAACCCTGTACTATAAATTCATTAAATAATAGTATTGTGCATATAACATCTTCTTATATAAACATTGAATGCTAATTCATTCAGTAGGTGTTTTTTTTTTCCATCAAGTTTATCTACCAAAATATTTGAAATACAATTAAATATTCGAAGTACAAAAGCAAGTTACTAAATTTACACTCAAAACTTCAAAGGTAAGTTTCTAAACATGGAAAAGTTACCCCTTAATTAGTAATACATTTACAGACAACAAAAATTTCACATTATCTACAACTTTTAATTATAATTGGTCAGGAATATGAACTGAGTAATAAATATAATAATTTATAATAATATAATTGAATTCAATAATTTAATTTAATAATAATTTAATTCAATAATATAATTTATTATCTGCATAACTTCGCTATATGCTTGTCCACAATAAAGTATTTTGCATGAAATTCAAAACATTGTATTTAACTACTATTCATTGTTTCGAAACCCTAGCTATAATATTTGGAGACCAAGTGTTTATATCATTCAAATAATATAACAAGATAAAATTTATGGTTTAGTTATGAAATTGCTTTAAATAAAGTGTGATATGAAATAAAGAATACATTATCTGGGCAAAACAATTCGAACTACAATATTTACATTAAATTTCTCACCACAGCCTGGTAATTACGTAGCTGTTAGCTTTAGTTACAACAGCTGTGGCGGCACTGCCTACTTGATCGTGCCTTTCGTCGCTACTCCTACTGAACTCGAGGTTCACAATGTAATTGTTACCTTTTGATTAACATTATTTACAACGATATTAAATTATAGGGAATACTAATTACAAAATTACTTTCTACAGGTATATTACAATATTAAAAGTTTACTTTGTACAAATGAGGAATACACTTTCACGTAAAGACAAGATATTGTGCTTCTCAATTGAGGGAGCATGTGCTGTCTCACACTTAACGATATTAACCATAAATTAAGCTTTTGGTTACAAATAATTTATTAATAAGTTGAAGTTAAAATGTAAATATAATAATAATTCAATTAATTGGCTTGAGATATTCTGTGAGCACATTACACTGTGAGGTTGACAAACAGTACTGTCCATACATGATTGGCAAAGTTTAAACAAGTACATAAAGTTATAATTTGGAACAATTTACACTCGCTTTTCCCGCAATGGAAAATAGATTAAGATATTTTTGGTAAACTGCCTTACCTTTTCGCACTTGGCTAAGTGCATAGATCCTCATATCGAGAAAAGGGTTATACGGCAGCGCTCGAAACGTTGACTCTCAGTAGTAGGCGAACTTGACCAGCAATGACTCATTTCAAGACTGCCCCAATCTTGGGTTCCTACATAGTTAGGCTTCCTACCGAGTTGGGGTCTTATCAGTTGCTGATAAGAACGGATCATCTGGGTAGATCGTAACAGCTGTGCTCTAGATATCGACATTGTTTGCATGCACAACAATGATAACAATACTCAGGTTGATCAGGCCTGATTTCGACAAAGTATTGAGCTATTTTACTGTCACAGTAGCTAGTGTTTCTAAAAAAATGTGACAAAAGGCACTTGTCCATTTGAAGACAAATCTTAATTTAGTAAAAGCCCAAATAAAATTTGCAGTTTCATAGAAAAATCTAAACAATTGAGCACAAATTACTATATTTGTGTAAGTAAAATATATATATGTAAATATACACAGTGATATCTGAATATGTGTCATTGTTGCTCTGATTACTACATTGCTGCATGGCCTATTTGATTTCTCACATTTAATTATTATTATTTATATGAAATTTTTTATTGTTAAATATTTTGTCATGTGTGCATACTTGGCTAACAATCTTCAGTTGGATGACAAATTTGTTCATAGGATTGAAAATATTGTACATATGAATTTGATTATCTGTAATATATGGCCAATTAGTTTTTCCATGAAAATGATGCAGAATAACAAACACTATTTTTGAGAACTAAAAAACGTAACCACCAGGTGTAGGATCAGACTGAATCAGGTACAGGATGAACAATATATGGTGTTCCAAATTCCTTATAGGAGAACAGTTTGACTTACAGCCATGGAGTAATATTATTTCCTATTAAACTACATGATGAGGACTATCAGAAAAATATCCTCATTTACTTTGAAGTAAAACTGACTAGAATCATAGTAGTCATTCTTTGTTAACATAATCATGTTGTAAATTCTTTTGGAAAGTAGGCATTTAAATAAAAAATTCTGTCAGTATTTCTAATGGTTTCAAAATGGCAACCAACAGTATTTTACATTTTTCACTGAGTTAACTGAAATAATTTCCGTAACATGGTGAAATGTTCTAAACAGAAATAGTAACCACTCTACTATAATGGATTTGGAACACATTATCTGATTCACTGTATTTAATAGGGTTTCAATTTCGAAACATTTTCATTGGAATTAAGTTATTCCTTATACCTTGTTTATTGTTACTGGTAAAGTACGTTTGACTGGGTATGGCAATACCCAGAATAATCCTAGACTCCCTAGTGGAATAGTCCCATGAGGTTACTTTTTTTTTACGTTTGTTGCTGAAGACGAAGTAGAGGCAGAGTAGAGGAGTGAGCTCATTCTTTAATACTTTCTTTGTATAATGTTTTCTTACTAAATAGCAGAACTATCTTAACTGATGTTCTCTCAATTGTAATGTTATTATCCTTAAAGTGCTGTATATATTCTGATCAGAGATATCGATTTTCTCATATTTAATTTAGTTTTTTTAGTATGAAGCTGTTGGCATATCTTATGCCAAATGTAATTTGACTATTCAGTTTTTATAAAAAGCGTTAATACTTATTTAAGTTAGTTTCAATGAAATTTGTAATAAGTAAAAAATGTATTTTTTCAATTAATTTTTTAATATAAAATTTACAGAGTTCATAAACGATTTTTAGTAATATATGATTTGTTTCTAATATATTACATTTTTCATCAATGGCTACCCTTCAGAAGCCCACAGTTCAATACAATCCTATAATATGAAAATTAAAATCAACAAAATGGCTATTTTATATGCCAGTTAAAGCCTACACAGAATTAACTATTATAAATATAATAATTACCTCCACTGAAGAGATACTTGTTGCCAGGGGCGGAATAACCATTAGGCTGACTAGGCTGTAGCCTAGGGCACGGCACTTTGGCAGGCACAAAATTTTAGCTAAAAAATGATAAAATTTTACAGCTAAATCTAAAATTGGTAATAAATTACAAGGATAAAATTTGAGTTCATTTTTAACACAGGCATCTGTTTGCGAGATATAGCTTACATGTGACATACATGACAAGTTAGGGTTCTTATGGAAATTACCTGAACTTTATGAACTGAATAATGACATAATAAGACAAAAAGCTAATCACCTTCTAGAAAATTATGCTGTTGACTTGGATCAGACATTTCCTGATGAGTGTATGCATTTAGCTCAGTTTTTAAAAGACTATGGACCTGTCAACCCATAACAAGAAGGAGAAGAAAAGAAGAAAAAGCGATCTGAAGCAAAACCATTGTTGAATTTTTTAAAAACGCTTAAATTAGAATCAATATTTCCTAATTTTGAGATAGCTTTGCGCATTTTCCTTACTATGCTTGTCACTAACTGCAGTGGCAAAAGATCTTTTTCAGCTTTGAAGGGGTGAAGAATTATTTACGCTCAAATTTGTGCCAGGATAAACTGACCAGTGGAGCCCTCTTGTTCATTGAAAGTGACTTTCTTTAAGGACTTGATTTCAGTGAGGTGATTAAAAAGTTTGCTCAATCTAAAGCGAGAAAAAAGAATCTAGTTTGAACTTTACATATCCACAAGATATTGAACTGTTTGTCTTCTTTGATTAAATGATGTTAAATGTACCCTTAATAAAACTGTTATAATTCTGCAACTACTTAGTTAATTTTTTCCTTATAAAAGCTATGCAAACTACAAATGGTTGAAGGTGTAACTCTAAAACAATCTCTGAAAAGTCCCTCAGTTTTCAATTCTTGAGACTATTTCCAAATATCGGTATGGAGAACCATACATGACTTCCATGTTCTAAGATTTATATTTAAAATCATATTCGAAATGAAATATTTCCATAGAAACTACTTCTTTCTACTTATTGCTTCAGCCTTAACCACAGTACTGTGGTCACTAACGTATACCACCTCACGTTTTCACACTCGATTTTCACTGATGATGGTAGTCGATGGCACTGCCGAAAAGTCTGGTTTTTCAGAAAACATTGGACTAAAGCTAAACAGCCCGGGAAGGTATTTTAACAAAGAACTACTTCTTTGTTGCCGATAACGTAGTACACATATACAAAATTCTCCCCTCCACCTTCAACTATAAATTTTAATAATAGAAAATTACCCCCACCCCGTTCACTTAACCTCTTCAATTATAGATATTTCATCTACGTTTCTACAGTGGATTATTATGAGCTTCTTATCAGGATACTTTATTTATAAAAATTAAGTACTTTACTCTTGTTAAATCATAAAATGTTTCAGGTAAACTACCCCTTTCTCTTAACCGATCTTCTCCAAAATCAATATACCTTCAGTCCTCTACAATTCAGGGATGCATGCAAAAAAATATTTGATTCTATTGAAAAAACATAAAACGTTGCTGATAAACTACCCCTTTCCCTAAACCGATCTTCAACAAAATCAACAGACCTTGATTTCTCTTTAGTTCAAAAAGGTATGCAAAAACGTAGTTGATTCTGTTTGAATTTACAGCAGTTATCGTTCGTCATATTAAAAATTACCCTAGTTAAAACATAAAATGTTGCAGGTAAACTACCCCTTTCCCTTAACCGATCTTCACCGACACCAATAGGTCTTGAGAACTCTACAATACAGGGCTGTATGCAAAACATCATTTGATTCTGTTTGAATTTGCGGCTGTTATCGTTTACCATAGAAAAAAATTACCCTTGATAAAAAACAGTTGCAGGTAAACTACCCCTTTCCCTTAACCGATCTTCACCAAAAATGATAGGTCTTGAGTACTCTACAATTCAGGCCTGTATGCAAACAATTATTTGATTCTGTTTGAATTTGCGGCTCTTATCGTTTGCCATAGAAAACACCCTTGATAAAACATAAAATGTTGCTGGTAAAGTACCCTATTCCATTAACTGATCTTCACCAAAAACAATAGGTCTTGAGAACTCTATAATTCAGGGCTGTATGCAAAACATTATTTGATTCTCTTTGAATTTACGGCAGTTATCGTTCGTCATAGAAAAAAATTACCCTTGTTAAAACATAAAACGTTGCAGGTAAACTACCCCTGTCCCTACACCGATCTTCAACAAAATCAAGAGACCTTGAGTTCTGTATAATTCAAAAAGGTATGCAGAAGAGTAGTTGTTTCTGTTTTAATGTACGGCAGTTATCGTTCGTCATAGAAAAAAATTACCCTTGTTAAAACATAAAACGTTGCAGGTAAACTACCCCTGTCCCTACACCGATCTTCAACAAAATCAAGAGACCTTGAGTTCTGTATAATTCAAAAAGGTATGCAGAAGAGTAGTTGTTTCTGTTTTAATGTACGGCAGTTATCGTTCGTCATAAAAAAATTACCCTTGTTAAAACATAAAATGTTGCTGGTAAACTACCCTATTCCCTTAACCGATCTTCATCAAAAACAATAGGTCTTTAGTACTCAACAAATCAGGGTTGTATGCAAAAACTTATTTGATTCTGTTTGAATTTGCGACTCTTATCGTTTGCCATAGAAAATACCCTTTTAAAACATAAACCGTTGCAGGTAAACTACCCTTTTCCCTTAACCGATCTTCACCAAAAATGATAGGTCTTGAGTACTCTACAATTCAGGCCTGTATGCAAACAATTATTTGATTCTGTTTGAATTTGCAGCTCTTACCGTTTGCCATAGAAAACACCCTTGATAAAACATAAAACGTTGCTGGTAAACTACCCTATTCCATTAACCGATCTTCACCAAAAACAATAGGTCTTGAGAACTGTACAATTCAGGGCTGTATGCAAAACATTATTTGATTCTGAATTGTTCATGATATCCGGGCTGTTTGGCCGTGGTCCATGGTTTATAACAAAACCAAACGTTTCCGCAGCTCCACTGGCTGCCATCATCAGCCATGTTTTGATGATGGCAGCCAGTGGAGCTGCTGAAACGTTTGGTTTTGTTATACACCATGGACCACGGCCAAACAGCCCGGATGTCATGAACAATTCATCTGACACCGGCCGTGAAAGCCTGAGGAATTATTTGATTTTCTTTGAATTTATAGCAGTTATCGTTCGTAATAAAAAAAATTACCCTTGTTAAAACATAAAACGTTGCAGGTAAACTACCCCTTTCCCTTAACCAATCTTCAACAAAATCAACAGACCTTGAGTTCTGTATAATTCAAAAAGGTATGCAGAAGAGTAGTTGATTCTGTTTTAATGTACGGCAGTTATCGTTCATCATAAAAAAATTACCCTTGTTAAAACATAAAATGTTGCAGGTAAACTACCCTATTCCCTTAACCGATCTTCACCAAAAACAATAAGTCTTTAGTACTCAACAAATCAGGGCTGTATGCAAAAACTTATTTGATTCTGTTTGAATTTGCGGCTCTTATCGTGTGCCACAGAAAATACCCTTTTAAAACATAAAACGTTGCTGGTAAACTACCCCTTTCCCTTAACCGATCTTCACCAAAAACAATAGGTCTTGAGAACTACAATTCAGGGCAGTATGCAAAAAATTATTTGATTATGTTTGAATTTGCGGCTGTTATCGTTTGCCATAGAAAATACCCTTGTTAAAACATAAAATGTTGCAGGTAAACTACCCCTTTCCCTTAACCGATCTTTACCAAAATCAACAGAGCTTGAGAACTCTACAATACAGGGCTGTATGCAAAACATCATTTGATTCTGTTTGAATTTGCGGCTGTTATCGTTTGCCAAACATAAAAAATTACCCTTGATAAAAAAAACCCGTTGCAGGTAAACTACCCCTTTCCCTCAACCGGTCTTCACCAAAAACAATAGGTCGTGAGTACTCTACAAATCAGGGCTGTATGCAAAAAATTATTTGATTCTGTTTGAATTTGCGGCTGTTATCGTTTGCCATAGAAAAAAAAATGTACAGATAGACACACACACACACACACTTTTCGAAAAACGACTTTTTTTCATGTTTTGAGTGTAGTACAATCAGAATCTGCAATAATCTTGAACACAATTTTTTTTTGGCATCACCATACTTCCATTTACTTAAGGAACATGGAAGTAAATATCGGTATGGAGAACCATACATGACTTCCATATTCTAAGATTTATATTTAAAATCATTTTCAGCCAAACAGCCAGGCTGTGTCTTACCTGCCTTTTTATTGCTGTATTAAATGAAAAATATTATATTACATTAAAATGAAAAAATTATAATTTTATTGCCTGGCAACAAAATTATTTTATTTTTAACAATTACCATTGTTTCAAAAAGTTTAAATAAATTTTCAAGTACTTTACTCTTGTTAAAACGTAAAAGGTTGCAGGTAAACTACCCCTTCCCCTTAACCGATCTTCACCAAAATCGAAAGTCATTGAGACCTCTACAATTCAGGGACGTATGCAAAAAATTATTTGATTCTGTTTGAATTTGCGGCTGTTATCGTTTGCCATAGAAAATACGCTTGATAAAAAAACGTTGCAGGTAAACTACCCCTTCCCCTTAACCGATCTTCACCAAAAACAATAGGTCTTGAGTACTCTACAAATCAGGGCTGTATGCAAAACATTATTTGATTCTGTTTGAATTTGCGGCTGTTATCGTTTGCCATAGAAAATACCCTTGTTAAAAAAACGTTGCAGGTAAACTAACCCTTTCCCTCAACCGATCTTCACCAAAAACAATAGGTCTTGAGAACTCTACAATTTAGGGCTGTATGCAAATAATCTTTTGATTCTGTTTGAATTTGCGGCTGTTATCGTTTGCCATAGGAAATACCCTTGTTAAAACATAAAACGTTACAGGTAAACTACCCCTTTCCCTTAACCGATCTTCACCAAAATCAACAGATCTTGAGAACTCTACAATTCAGGGCTGTATGCGAAACATTATTTGATTCTGTTTGAATTTGCGGCGGTTATCGTTTGCCAAACAAACAAAATTACCCTTGCTAAAAAAAAAAACCGTTGCAGGTAAACTACCCCTTTCCCTCAACCGATCTTCACCAAAAACAATAGGTCGCGAGTACTCTGCAAATCAGGGCTGCATGCAGAAAATTATTTGATTCTGTTTGAATTTGCGGCAGTTATCGTTTGCCATAGAAAAAAAATCTACAGACACACACACAGACAGACAGACACACACACGGACACTTTTCGGAAAACGACTTTTTTTCATGTTTTGAGTGTAGTAGAATCAGAATCTGCAATAATCTCGAACACGATTTTTTTTGCCATCACCATACTTCCATTCCTTAAGGAATATGGAAGTAAAATATCGGTATGGAGAACCATACATGACTTCCATATTCTAAGATTTATATTTAAAATCATTTTCAGCCAAACAGCCAGGCTGTGTCTTACCTGCCTTTTTATTGCTGTATTAAATGAAAAATATTATATTACATTAAAATGAAAAAATTATAATTTTATTGCCTGGCAACAAAATTATTTTATTTTTAACAATTACCATTGTTTCAAAAAGTTTAAATAAATTTTCAAGTACTTTACTCTTGTTAAAACGTAAAAGGTTGCAGGTAAACTACCCCTTCCCCTTAACCGATCTTCACCAAAATCGAAAGTCATTGAGACCTCTACAATTCAGGGACGTATGCAAAAAAGTACTTGATTCTGTTTGAATTTGCGGCTGTTATCGTTTGCCATAGAAATTACGCTTGATAAAAAAACGTTGCAGGTAAACTACCCCTTCCCCTTAACCGATCTTCACCAAAAACAATAGGTCTTGAGTACTCTACAAATCAGGGCTGTATGCAAAACATTATTTGATTCTGTTTGAATTTGCGGCTGTTATCGTTTGCCATAGAAAATACCCTTGTTAAAAAAACGTTGCAGGTAAACTACCCCTTTCCCTCAACCGAACTTCACCAAAAACAATAGGTCTTGAGAACTCTACAATTTAGGGCTGTATGCAAATAATCTTTTGATTCTGTGTGAATTTGCGGCTGTTATCGTTTGCCATAGGAAATGCCCTTGTTAAAACATAAAACGTTACAGGTAAACTACCCCTTTCCCTTAACCGATCTTCACCAAAATCAACAGATCTTGAGAACTCTACAATTCAGGGCTGTATGCGAAACATTATTTGATTCTGTTTGAATTTGCGGCTGTTATCGTTTGCCAAACAAACAAAATTACCCTTGCTAAAAAAAAACCGTTGCAGGTAAACTACCCCTTTCCCTCAACCGATCTTCACCAAAAACAATAGGTCGCGAGTACTCTGCAAATCAGGGCTGCATGCAAAAAATTATTTGATTCTGTTTGAATTTGCGGCTGTTATCGTTTGCCATAGAAAATACCCTTGTTAAAAAAACGTTGCAGGTAAACTACCCCTTCCCCTTAACCGATCTTCACCAAAATCGAAAGTCATTGAGACCTCTACAATTCAGGGACGTATGCAAAAAAGTACTTGATTCTGTTTGAATTTGCGGCTGTTATCGTTTGCCATAGAAATTACGCTTGATAAAAAAACGTTGCAGGTAAACTACCCCTTCCCCTTAACCGATCTTCACCAAAAACAATAGGTCTTGAGTACTCTACAAATCAGGGCTGTATGCAAAACATTATTTGATTCTGTTTGAATTTGCGGCTGTTATCGTTTGCCATAGAAAATACCCTTGTTAAAAAAACGTTGCAGGTAAACTACCCCTTTCCCTCAACCGAACTTCACCAAAAACAATAGGTCTTGAGAACTCTACAATTTAGGGCTGTATGCAAATAATCTTTTGATTCTGTTTGAATTTGCGGCTGTTATCGTTTGCCATAGGAAATACCCTTGTTAAAACATAAAACGTTACAGGTAAACTACCCCTTTCCCTTAACCGATCTTCACCAACAGACCTTGAGAACTCTACAATTCAGGGCTGTATGCGAAACATTATTTGATTCTGTTTGAATTTGCGGCTGTTATCGTTTGCCAAACAAACAAAATTACCCTTGCTAAAAAGAACCGTTGTAGGTAAACTACCCCTTTCCCTCAACCGATCTTCACCAAAAACAATAGGTCGCGAGTACTCTGCAAATCAGGGCTGCATGCAAAAAATTATTTGATTCTGTTCGAATTTGCGGCAGTTATCGTTTGCCATAGAAAAAAAATCTACAGACAGACAGACACACAGACACTTTTCGGAAAACGACTTTTTTTCATGTTTTGAGTGTAGTAGAATCAGAATCTCGAACACGATTTTTTTTGCCATCACCATACTTCCATTCCTTAAGGAATATGGAAGTAAAACAGTAAGATATTTGAAATATTCCTAACTATGAAATATATTGTTGGGTGTTTAAAGCTTCATTCAGCCCCTTGAAAATAAACGTAAGAGTAGCCTATGGGTGGTGAGGGGGGGCTAAAATATAATTAACCTAGTGCGCCAAGATACCTTAATCCAGCCCTGCTTGTTGCTCACATTCCTGTTTACAACTGGACTAGCAAACCCTCAGCTCTCAGAACCACACACACACACACACACAGCTTTTTGTATAAGATATATTAGCAAAATTAGCTAAAAAAATTCCTAATTAAATATAATAAAGTCTCTGTCACTGACTTTGTTATAAAGCAGTTTGAGAATAATTACATTAGGAGAGTGCAAACATGTATTCCTATTGTCGGCCATCTTCAAATAACAATGGCTAAATATGTGATATATGTATAAATTCATATTAGTCACGTGTATGAGTATTGGTAGGTGAGTATTACAGTTTTTTTTTAAACACCTTCAAATGTTTGAGATGTTGTGTGTCATTGTTTGTACGAATACTTCAGAACCTCAAACTAGTCTTGTCGTATGTCAAATGCAGTGATATTATTCACATGTAATTAGGTAAATATAAAATGTACCTGCATAAAATGCTGCATATCCCACTGTCTGGAAAGACATGTGGTTTACTGTGATGTGTCAATGTGTGTGAGATAACACAACAAGGTTCATCAGGAAATTAGTGGAGTGATGCCAAGGCTAAAGAATCAGAACAAAAGGATTCATGACATCACTGCATTGCCTATACGCCTTCAGTGGCAGTTTAATGTTTCTATTGTATGGATGCACTAAACATGTCTGTCATACACAACAGGACGTATTCACTACATGAATTAGTTCTTCGTTTATATTTTCTGAATAGTTAGTTTTACATAATCCCTGACAGCCAATTTTCCTAAATTAATTTTGAATTTTATACAATCAGGTATTAATCATAATTTAGTACTGACAATTAATTCAGGAATTTGTTTGTATAGTGTTTGAGGTTCACACAAAATTAATAATGCTTTTTCAAATGCTGACACTTTATTTAATTTTGGGAAGTCTAAAAAATAAAACAAATCTCTTAGTCACACAATTACATGACAATCTTTGTTAGAGACAGTATCTGATTAAAATTTGAATTGGGGGTCATTGCAGACAACTAAATCCAACATGTAAGTATGATGGTTTGCAACCACACAAATTAGATTACTGTACCAGTATTATAATTTAGTATCAGCATAATATTTCAAAAGCATTAATTTTTCTTTATTGTTGTATTGGATTGTTAGTGGTCTCAAATATTTCTACTAGTAATTTTGTACAAACCACTATGTTGTCTTTGGTATTGACGAGCGCTTTCGGCAGTCAAGCAATCTTCAGGTCATTTACCAACCTTTGGTAACCTTGGTAATTTGCAGGTTGGTAAATGACCTGAAGATGGCTTGACTGCCGAAAGCGCTCATCAATACCAAAGACAACATAGTGATTTGTACAAAATTACTAGTAGAAAAATAAATTTTTCTGTTATCACATGTGTTTTAACTTTGTAAATCAAATGTGTAAAAATAGCTATTTTATGAGGTAAAAAATATATGCTTTCAAACTGTGTTGAAGTTAAAACTATTAAATTCTGACTGCAACCTATGATAATCTACACATTTTGAAACTAATAACTTTAAATTGTATTTTGTAGTTTCAAGAAGCTATAAAATATAATTCCTGGCACTGCCAACTTAAACATATATTTTGTAAATTTTTGATGAAAACTGTTTCTGCCTAACCAAAAATTCTATTTAGATGATGAAATAGCCAAAGTAAATATTACTGTATATGTTTTTATCAATTCAGAGTGTGTTGTTTTGTTTTATGCCAATTTAAGCAAGAAAATTTAGTGATTGGTGATTTTTTGAATTGTTACAAAACGTCAGAAAAACCAAGGTCCAAGTTAAATGTCACCTGTTTGATTCTATCATTTCAATAGTCTAACCAATGTCTTGTACTTTAGAGGATGAAGTACAATATGGTTAGGCCTTTCATCCTGGTAGATGTGCATTATGATTTTCTTGAGGCATTATATTGACGTAATAACGTTCCCTTTATGGTTCTGTTAAATGCTGTATGACTGGCTTATACACCCATGTTATAAATGTGGTATATCCTTTAATACCTTGTGGTGATTAACGAAGACCTTGTTCTATATTTTATCTCACTTTATTATATAAACTTCACTGTTATTACCCTGAATTGTTATGAAGTTTATTGATTAAATTTTACTAAATGTGGTATTGTTTCGCTACAACAAATTGAAATTGGACAGTTATTCTGCATATTTTATTTGTTACAATCATAGGTCCAATTGAAAACCTACTTTTTAACACAATATAATTTGAAAATATGACTCTCTTATGTGTATATAATAACAGTGTTGAAACTTGAAAGTATTTTCATTTTAAAAAATATTAACCTTATTTTTTCAAACACATGAGTGTACTTTTCTCTTCATCATTATTGAGCACTTCCCTTATAGAAGTATGCATTGCACATATTGCACACATAAACACATTGATAAATCATATAATTACAAACGACTGTATGGGTGTCATCTGTTAACCATGAAGATTACTGTAAACATGCATATGTTATAAATTACATATAAATTTTAGTTATTCTGTTTAAGGTGCATAAAAATATTGTGATAAATTAATAAATTCTTTAAATAGAATATAAGTTTTTTTAAGTTTTACGAGGAAGACTGTGGAAAACTAATGTTTGCCGCAGGAGGGCCTTCTCTCCTATGGTGTGTGGGACTCACGCCCATCGAAGCCACAAACCCTGTTGACCACGGATCAACCTCGGGACTCAGCTTTCACAGTACTTCAAGATGGTGCCATTTGTTCTTCATTTGTGGATGTTCATCTGCTTTAATCTTTCAGCGGGCCCATGTTACCTGTTTTCTGCTATTCTGTTAGTGGCCCTAGTAAGATCATTTCTGCTTCCTTCTTTTGCCTTAGTACCTTCTCTATGTAGGCTGCTACCTGATCCCAGTGGTGTTCGCTCTCCAGCATTTTTCTGATTATATTTTCGGGTGAGATCTGTCGTACTACATTTTCCAGGGTTTGCCTCTCCTCTTTCCATCTGTCACAGATGAAAAACGTGTGGTGTACATCATCTAGTTCCTGTTTGCAGAAAATGCAGTCTGGGCTACTTTCTCCACCAACGGGTAAGTACAGAACAGGGCGTGACCAGTTAGAAATTGTGTTAAGAATATAAGCTAACCAAAATAATAATAATAGTAGTAGTAGTAGTAGTAGTAGAAAATTTTGTCATTTAATTTATTAGAAGAAAATAAAAATTAGTTGTATACTTAAAAATTAAATGTATTGTCATTACAGTGGCATGTGAATTGACATCCCGCACTCAAATAGGCAAATGTTATCAGCTTAAAACATAATTTTATGTGTTATAGATGAATTTTAAAAATTTAACATGTAATCATGGACATTCTATGTGGGAAAATAGGATAAATGTATTTTAAAATCATCTAAAAATTGTAAGTGATAAATATCTGCTGCTTACATAAAGAATGATAACACATATATTGAAAGTAACATCTTGAATTTTGTTGTTGTTAGAACCAAGAAGTTATAAAATGACATGAAGTGAGTGGTGGTAAGTTAAACACATTTGTTAATTAAAAATAAAAATCCACTAAACTGAAAATTGATTCTATTGTAGTTATCTCAATATCAGGAAGTACGTCAGTTACAGTATGCTGGAATTTTACATTAGTGATGTAAACAGTGTGTGTGTGTGTGTGTGTGTGTGTGTGTGTGTGTGTGTGTGTGTGTGTGTGTGTGTGTGTTTATAGTGTGTGCATGAACACAAGTGAATGTTTGTGTAACAAGCATTATCCTAATGTTTTGATAAAATTTTGTTATTTTTAATTTAGATCAGGATTGGCTGGCATTAATCATATCTGTAGTTGAATGCATCAAATTATAAAATATTTCAAGTTCAGTAACCTGCATGCATTGTGCAGGGAAGGAACAGTTTAATTAGTTTTAAGTTAAGCATATTTGTCCTTGGTTAACAATAAATATGGAACGGGATGTTAGAGGTGAGGGAACACAAAACAGTTGTGTAGGACAAATCTCAACGGAACAGCCTGATGTGTTATGGCCAGTGCACAACCAGATACACTTGAACTCGAATCATGTAGAAACAACAAAAAACTACCTGGTGACAGAGAAAAATGGGATAAAGGGATAGAATTCGTATTGTCTGGCATCGGCTTTGCTGTAGGCCTTGGCAATATATGGAGGTTTCCTTACCTCTGTTACAAGAATGGTGGAGGCAAGTATAGTATATTTGATTTATTAATAGCCAGTCTAAATTAGATAATTGAACAATCTCCCAGTATAAAAGGCCGTTTAAGACGGTGATGTTTGTTGGATGTAAAGATTTAACAGTAATAGACATGATGTTTTAACCTTTAATATATGTATGAAAAGCGTAATGTGAACTTAATTTTTAATTAGTAGTGGAGTCTTTTAATAAATCTATATTTTGTTTTTGTTGATGTTTACTATTGAGAAAGTGTTTGGTTTTCCTATGTACATTCAAACCATACATTTTTGTACACCTATTAATGTACATATATTAGTTATTTTGATTTTATAAATGACAGATTGTCTAAAGCTCTCTTTAAGCTGTTATCTGCTATAATAAATGTTTCATAAATTTAATTTGGTGATTGAATAATATGTAGGAATAAAACAGCACCTAATATTGGTATCTTCAGCAGAACATGAATTATAATTTCCAGTTATTACAAACCAACTCATAAGAGCAATATTGTCTTTAATCAAATTCTTTATATAATTTTCCTGAAAAATAGATATTAAAAATACATATAATTTGTTGGGATGATACAAATATTTCTTGTGACTTGCCATCCCAAAGAAATATGTTTATAATGTAGAAATATTTTTAGAGATTTTAAAATTTTTATATAGTAAGAATTCTAGTGTTAAATGATGACTGATGTTCCAAAATTCAACAGCAACAAGAAAATGTTTTATATATCTGTAAAATTTTGTGGTTTCAAGAACACTGATAGTATATTAATTTTGATTTATGCATGCATACATATGCTTCTTTTCAGATAGTGTGTAAAATAAGAATGTTATATTTGTAGGCTTTTTTGTTTACTACTGACTCAGCTTAAACATCATATATGGAATAAATTCCACTAAACATTGTCCCACTAATAAATCTGTAGATGATGTTGTGTTGTTATTAATTTTCATTGTGTGTGTGTGTGTGTGTGTGTGTGTGTGTGTGTGTGTGTGTGTGTGTGTGTGTGTGTGTGTGTGTGTGTGTGTGTGTGTGTGTGTGTGTGTGTGTGTGTGTGTGTGTGTGTGTGTGTGTGTGTGTGTGTGTGTGTGTGTGTGTGTGTGTGTGTGTGTGTGTCAATAGCAATGTTATTTATCATTTTAAGTGCAATAAATGTTAAGTTCACCCAATACATAAAAGAATATATTGCCAATTGTGTATTTGCCAATTATAATAGTGATTATATAATTAAAAATGATAGAAGGTAGTATTCAATTGGTTAATACTAGTTGTAGGAGATCCTAAACCATAAAAGTAAAATATATGTTCTAAAGATGAAGAAGGCTCAACAGTACTAAAAGTGTGTACTTTTTATAGGAGCTTTTCTTCTACCTTACTTTGTTTGTTTGGTAACGGGAGGTATCCCAATATTTTTCCTTGAGGTTGGGCTGGGCCAGTTTATGAGTGAAGGAGGAATCACTGCCTGGAACATCTGCCCTGTGTTCAAAGGTAAGGTGTAATACGTAATTAAGTTTTATATTTGAACTACTTGTATTTGCGTGTTGAAGGAGCTGATTAGTTGATTGGTGTATCACAGATACTGTATTCATAAAGACCTAGTAAGAGTAATCTACACTTTCGTTAGACTGTTTTGTTTCCAAAACAATATGTAGAGACAGATAATGTACATTGTAGCTTTGTGGCACTTTATATCATATGTTTAACTAAGTGGAACACATTTCCTGTCCATACAACTGGCCAAGGGTGTATTCACAAAAGCATGCCTTTGCATAGAATTTCATTGAATCAGAAACATGTATGGCTATTCTTGATAACAAATGACAAATTACTACAGCCGTGCTGAATACTACTGACTGATGATTGGATTGATTGGACTATTGTGTGTCTCATAAAAATAAGTTTTATTAAATTCACTTATACTTCAATAAAATAAGTTAGAACTAAAGTAATGAAAGACCATACTTTAAATACACCATTCAATATAAAATGTATTAAGCAGCTCTTAAGATTAGGAGGAGAGTGACTTTTGTGTTAACCTAAATTTATCTCAAGCAGAATGATCACTGTTGCACACCACTATGTAAAAATTATCCTGATTAGCGCTTTCATGCTTCACAGCTCATCATCAGATCGGAATTGAGATAAACAACTTGAAAACAAACCCTTCACCCCATCTCACCCCACCCTGCTCACACACAACAAGCTATAATTCAAATGTCCCTTCCCCACCCCCTGACCCTCCATCTGGACAGTTACATATTTTTCTAGCAAATTCCTTGTGTTTCAGTGTGTGTGTGCGTTCCTTTTAAACCTACCCGACTGTCTTCCTCTCCCCACACGTGGGTCAGTCGCATTCATAACTATAATATCATTCCCTAATATCATAACTATTTATCTACTACATTCCCTACTTCCCACCTTATTCTTTTTTTATCATTTTCATTTCCTAGTTTCTGTATTATCCTTTCGCATAATAGATAAAATATTTAAGAAAAATTTGTATAATTCAAAAAATGAACAAAAAATCAAATCAACTGTAACTAAACTAAAGAATAAAATAAAAAAGAATGATATTATAGTTACGAAGGCGGACAAAGGAAATACAATGGTACTACTGAGAAAGGACGAATACATAAAGAAAACGGAAGAATTTATAAGTGAAGGACCATATGAGGAAATAAAGTATGATTATACAAGTAAGTACCAGTCAAGGATAAAACAAATGATGAAACAGATAACATTTATAGAAGAAAATAAGAAAAAGTATTTATTAGAAAGTAATCCAACAGCACCAACTTTTAAAAGTCAGGTTAAGATACATAAAGAAGGAAAACCAATTAGACCGATTGTTTCTTTTATTAATGCACCTATTTATAAATTATCAAAGGAAGTTAGCAGAGTACTGAAAGGGAAATATGAATTTGGGACAAAATACAACAAAGAGAATAATGTAAAATTGATAGAAAAATTAGAAAATATTAGAATTAATGGAAATACAAAATTGATATCACATGTCATAAAGTTTACCAATAAGGACATGGACAAATAAGGACATGTTTACCAATATCACAGTAAATAAAGTTATTAAGTTAATAAACGATAATAATATGGGAGAATTCAGGTACAGAAAGCAGTTGAGTAAAGTAATTAAAGAATGTGTAAATCAGAACTATTTTAGGTTTAATAACAAGTTTTATATACAGAAAAAAGGTTTACCTATGGGGTCTTCATTATCCCCTATTCTTGCAGAAATATACATGAATTATTTTGAAAAGCAATTAATAAGTTCCACTAAGTATAAAGACAATATAAAATTATGGTCTAGATACGTTGATGATGTATTAGTAATTTGGGAAGGAAGCATAGAAGAAGTGCATAAGTTTATAAATGAGGTAAATAATAAGGATAAAAACTTACAATTTAAAGAAGAGATAGGAGGTAAGAAAATAAATTACTTAGATTTAAACATAGAAATTAAAGATAATGAGAAACTACAGTTTGGGATATTTAGGAAAGAGTCGTATTCTGATATAATTATACCAAGAGAGTCTTACCACCCTTATAGATATAAAATGGCGGCAATTAATTAATTTTGTTACAGAAGTGTTTAAAAGAGACCGAATCAAAAGATAGGGAGTTAAAAACGATAAATGGAATTGTAAGTAATAATAATTATAACACCAACATAGTGGATAAAGTTATGAAAAGGGTTAACATACAAAAAGCTAAAATAGAACCACAACAAAAGAATTATGCAGGGTCATTGACATACATACTGTAGGTTCACGTACTAGAAAAATTATAAAATGTTTTAATAAATATGGAGTAGGTATAGCTATTAAAAAATGTGAAACGGTATTCGATAAGATAAGGAATAAAACTATAGAAAAAATTCCAGTATTACAGAAAAGCGGAATTTATAAATTGAAATGTAAAGAGTGCAACAAAGTGTACCTAGGTGAGACAGGACGAAAATTCGTATGCAGGTTGTCTGACCACAAACGTGGAGAAGGTAATAGAACAACCAATTATATGCAAGACATTTCATAGAAGACAACCATAAGTTTGTTAATCCTTTGGAAGACTACAAAATTGTAAAAGTAGTAAATAACACAGTTGAAAGGAAGCTTAAGGAGGAGTTAGAAGTATTGAAAGAAAGAGAAAAAGGGTTAGACAATTTAATTAATACTAAAATTAAGTTTGATAATGAAGTAATATTTTATAACATAATTAAGAAGTAAATGATAGAGGACAGATAGATAAGATTAAGAATTAAATTGCATAGTACTAATTGGATGTTTTAAAACAAGGGTGTATGACTGACCCACGTGTGGGGAGAGGAAGACAGTCGGGTTGGTTTAAAAGGAACGCACGCACACACACACACACACTGAAACACAAGGAATTTGCTAGAAAAATATGTAACTGTCCAGATGGAGGGTCAGGGGGTGGGGAAGGGACATTTGAATTATAGCTTGTTGTGTGTGAGCAGGATGGGGTGAGATGGGGTGAAGGGTTTGTTTTCAAGTTGTTTATCTCAATTCCGATCTGACGATGAGCTGTGAAGCTTGAAAGCGCTAATCGGGATAATTTTTACATAGTGGTGTGCAACAGTGATCATTCTGCTTGTGATTTCAACCACTAACACAACTTTCTTCATTAAATTTTATCTGTTGGAATGTAAGTTTTTCACAAATTAATTATAGCTCTTTATTATTAATGTTTAATTTGATTTGCACAGAATTACAGAGACTGAAAAAATGGTTTTAAGTGTTTCTGTGCTTAAATACAATGTATATTATAGTGGGCTCAGTCCGTACATACAGTTCTCAGTTGATGACCATCAAGAAAAGAGAGTGAGAGTGTGAGAGAGAGAGAGAGGGGGGAGATAATGAGCCAACAGATGCTTTGAGCCATGGACTTCGAAAAGAAATCAGAGAGCATTTCATAGAGGCAGGGATGATCAAGGATTACTGATACAAAGTTACACACTGGATAGCGTTTCTGCAGTCTGATGTTGGTTCACTTAACTTCGCACATCTGTTCGTTTGATCCAATAAATATTTACTTGTTATTATCTCAGTGTTCATTTATTTATTATCACAGGTTTAGTAACTTAATCACTCAGTGGGAGGAACTTGCACTTTTTGCAATCTTGTTGAGTTCTTGCATATACTTAAGCTATAACTCCAAAGATATAACTTAACTAAGTGGACATTCATTCACACAGACAGCACTAATTGACACTAACCTGTATTATTAATTAAATTATTATTATTCTAGTAATATAGGATTTTAAACTGTGTGTTGATCTTAGACTGGTATTTGAAATTATAAGGGAGATTTAATTGTGACCCTGAATCGTGTTATACCCTGCACAGAGGGTACATCTGGTCTGGATGATGCTTTCTGAAGCATCATAAACCTTACTGCACAAGTTTATGATTACAGTAACAAACAAAAATTCTGATGGGTTTAAATTGCTTTCTACATCATAGATAAAGATGTTATACGATAAAAGCTCTGGTCAGGCTTTGCACAAAAACATTAAATCATATCCTATTGTTACCTACAAATTTTATGACCTCATTAAAATATTTAATACATAAAACTGTATAGAAAACATTAAAATATATTGAATCACTCATGCAACATTAGAAAACTGTAGCATTAAAAATATGATTTATAATCTGTCAAAGTCTCATTTTAATACGTTAACAACTAACAGAGTTATTCTCTCTATTTTAATTTGTTCCTGCACACATGCACATGCACATTAGGGGTGAACATACATGGATACAGGGACAAATTATGAACAATTCGAAGTGTCTCACTTTACAATCCTGTGCCTAGTACAATACTTATGCATCATTAACAATGATGAATAAACTTGTTGTCTATACCTGCTTATATGGATGAAAAGGGATTCTACAATATCTGACTATCTGACTCAGTGTTCTGCAGTGTTTCAGTGTGTGTGTGTGTGTGTGCGCGCGCGTGCGCACGCGCGCACGTGGAGAGAATAATTATAAGAAATAATTCTTGGATTTTGTTGTCCATGACGTGTCCGTTGATTAACTAAATATAAGTACGGTATATCACTACCGACTCAGAACACAAAGTTTTTTATTGGTAAAAACTTAAAAGTTTTACCTTATAGCCTGAACCAGTTTTCGCTTATTATAAGCTTCGTCAGAGGCTGCCACTGGGAGCACTGTCCGTCTTGTTCTTGGTGACGGTTCAAAAGTGGTTTGTGAAGGTGGATACACTCCATTTCCGAATCCACCTTTACAAACACCTCATTGAAGCAAACCACACATATACAAACATCGACAACGACATGAATATTCTACACGTAGGCCTACACACAAAAGGCCGAAAACTAGACACTCTTGAACAATTGGAAATATACAAACACATAAAAACGACATCCTAAACGAATAGACACAATTCAAATCACACACATTATTCAAACATATCACACCCCACACACACAACATCGATCCTTCAAAAGTCGGCGCCGTCACCAAGAACAAGATGGACAGTGCTCCCAGTGAATATTATATTGATTTATGTAGATATGTTATATTAAATGTTCTAATATTAAATATTTATTTTTAATGATTACACATTTGCTTTATAATTTAAAAGTAATTGTCATATTCTGAAGTAATTTTGGTTAATTTGTTAGTAAGTTTTTGTTTTTTATATTTAAAAATTATTAAACTTTTAAAAATGTTTATTTGTACTCCTTTTAGATGCATGTTCCATTTTATATTATGTAAATCAGGAAATGTACTGACTTATTTTTTGCATGAGTAGCTAAGTTTGATTTGTAGATATTAAATTGGTTTTATATATGCATTTCTATAATAAGAAATATGAAATTTGTCTGTATACTACTTTTAAACTTGTACTTTTTAATAATTGTGAATTTTTTGTGGTTTGTAGTAGTGTGTGTGTGTGTGTGTGTGTGTGTGTGTGTGTGTGTGTGTGTGTGTGTGTGTGTGTGTGTGTGTGTGTGTGTGTGTGTGTGTGTGTGTGTGTGTGTGTGTGTGTGTGTGTGTGTGTGTGTGTGTGTGTGTGTGTGTGTGTGTGTGTGTGTGTGTGTGTGTGTGTGTGCAATTCAAATAATTGAATACATTATCTGAGAAGTATTCACCATTGTATACTCGTTTTGTTTTAGGGATTGGCTATGGTACAACAGTTATTTGCTTTCTTCTTAATGTTTATTACATTGTCATACTGGCATGGGCTTTTCACTATTTCATAAATTCATTTACACCTGAGTTACCATGGGGTTCATGTGACAACTGGTGGAACACTGGCCGTTGCTTTCAGGGCTTCATGGATAATTTGCCAGTATCCAATACCACGGAGACTGCAGTTCGAGTTGATCCTGTTGTGGAATACTGGGAGTAAGTTAATATTAATCTGTACATTTTCATTGTTAATGTGTGTTAGGCCTACTTCTAACGTGAAGGTTTCTGCATACTACCTTCATAAACATACATTTCTATTTTAATAACAAAACCATCTCTCTCTCTCCCCTCTCTCTCTCTCTCTCTCTTTCTCTCTCTCTCACTCACATACACACAAATCTTAATATTATTTTATTGTAGTCAAGATGTTTTTTTCTGTTGGGTACCATTAATTTTTTTGTTTTGTTTTATTGTTATGATTGGTTTTAATGAATGTTTCCAGTTGACTCTGGTATTGCTTTGTGTTTGCTCAGGTATTAATTTGTTTTACGTTTGTGTGTGCAGATTTTCTCAAATATTCATTATAGTGGCTTTGTATTATTCATGTTTCGTTAGTACCATGTTATTAATGTCCTTTATGTAATGTGTAATTAAATTAGGTGTGTGTGTGTGTGTGTGTGTGCGCGCGCATGCGCATGCGCGTGTGCATTTAAACACCGAAAATAATGTGTTCCTTTACTTGATTTTTGTCTGGCTTTTGTAAATTAGTTGCAATCTTTATTCCAGTTTTGCAAATTCTATTGCTTTTGAATTTGATGTTATTGTATGAGTGATTTTTTTGTAGATAGTTATTGTGTATTAGTAAGTTTTGTGTTGTGCTTAGTTTTATTATTTGCTGTGTTTGTGCATAGTTTCTTAATTTTCTTCTTAGTGGTGAAATACCAAAACCCAAGTAGAACTACTTTATGAAATGGCTGCCAATGAACATGCCACTGCTTCTACCTACTTGTAATATGTTTCCAGCAAGCAAACATATTGGGAGTGTGTGTGTATTTGGGGGGGGGGGCATGCGCACTCATATCCATGTACACACGAATAAGCTTACGCGTATAATTCTGTACACAACCTATTAAACTATTACCACATGATGGTGTCGGTAAAACAGGGTGTGTGCTGACTAACTGGGGGAATGAAGCCCCTAGATAATATGCAATCACTGCACTGCAGAAAAACAGTGGGAGCTTGGTAGTTACAAGATTTGTTTAAGAAAGACCGACCTTGATTACAGTTGACACAGGTATCACAGTTTCCATTGTGCGCCCTGATCTGGTGAATAATCTCAAGCCAATGTTGTGCTCTTGCAGCTTGTGAACATCTACTGGAAGGTCTATAAAATTGTTTGGAAAACTGGAGATATTCCTTAGTTGACTTGAGTTTGATCACCAAGTACTTATTGCAGACACTGTGAATGGACTTGTGACACTTGCTTGGAGTTGACATTTGCTTGGGGACCGAATGTAGTGATATTTACACCACACACACACACACACACACACCCAACAATGTTCTTTTGAACAATAATGCCATCACAAAAAGCAGGACGGACAGCACTCCTAGTTTAGGCATCAGGTAAAAATTTATCATTTTTATCAATAATAATTTGTGATCCGAATCATTTATGTGTGTAGTTAAAATTGTAATTATTGTATAAATGACTCTTGGCATTGTATATAAAGCTATTAAAAAAAGAATTAAAAACATACAAAAAAGGTTACTGGGAACTGTAAAAGACTACCTTTCCGTGTATTCTCTGGAAACAGTACACTGTAGCTAAATATCACCTTAAAAAATTATAATAAAATAATAAATATGGTAATTAAAATAAATGTCTAGTATACATCTTTTTCCACTATTTATTCTTAAAGTCTTCACCTTAATAAAATGTAAACTATTATAATTTAAAGTGATAATACAGGCCTTCATACTACAATATCACACATAAAGAAGCATGCACGCCTAGAATAGAATTTAGCATTATATACACATTTGTGGAAAAGTCATAATCCCCTTGTTCGGCCCATAAGATTTAAACTTTGTCTATATATTAATTAAATGGGACTTGAAGAATTAAGTAGAGAAATGCTTGTTTATTTGGTATACACCTCTGTCAGGTGTGTGTGTGTGTGTGTGTGTATGTGTGTGTGTGTGTGTGCGCATGTTTTATCATCTCTTTGATAACACACATACATTCCGAGCAAATGTCACTCCGAGCAAGTGTTTCAACCCTGTTATGAATGCATATGGTTTTGTTGTCAACTTCAAAAACAATGTCTTGAGAATCTGTCAAGAAGAAGTAATGCTTTCCACAACAAATACTTAAGAAAACGCAAATGACATGATTAACTCAAAAACATGATTAACTAAGAGAAAATGTCTTGTTTAGTACAGGACATGTTGGCAGAAGGAATAATTGAGCCTTCATTAAGTGCTTGGTCTTCTCCAGTAGTGCTGGTAGTGAAAAAGGATGGTGGACCACATTTGTGCACAGATTCCTGGAAGTTGAACTATGTGACACAGAAACACAGAAAGATTGCTATCCTCTACCTCATGCTGATGATACTTTGACACACTGTAACCCCTCCGTATTTTATTTAGTTTTTTATATAAGTTTTTTTTTTTTTAAGGGAGAGGCTACTAGATATTTAGAACTAGGCAGAAAGCCTAGAAGAAGCATAAAATGCGCTGGGTCCAGTGAGACGGGACTTGCAATTAAAACTCTCTATTAGCCAACAATAACAACCTTTATTTATTTTGTTAAATTTTTTCTTTTACATAATTATAGTAAACTTTCTTAACTCATCTTGTGTGTGTATATATATATATATTTCAATCACTTTCTGCTACAGTCCGTTTCTTGATGTATATAATACTTTAATATTTATAACTAAATTTACCTCAAGATATACTTTTTTTCCCTATTAGGAACATGTTTCGAGAGTTCCTGTTCTCTCATCTTCAGCCTTCGCCATCTTGTTTCTGGTGAAGTATTTGTGTGTTGGCTTTTGGATGTTATTAAGGTGGTTTGTTGGTCTTTGGTCTTTTAAAGTTGCATTATTGTGTGTGGTTGTGGTATCTGTTTTTGTATTTTGTGTATTTTCGATGTTGAGTACTTTGAATATTGTGTCATGTTTTGTATTGATTTGTATTTGTTCTGGTATTAGTTTGTTTTGTGTTTTATGTTTGTAAATCTGTAAATTTTCCCAAATGTTCATTATGGTGCCTTTGTGTGGTATATGTTTTATTAGTGTTACATTGGTTATGTCTGGGAATTCATGTCCTGTGTTTATTGCATGTGTGGCTAAATTGGATTTATATATATTTGGTTTTTTGTATGCATTTAGGTGTTCAAAATAACGTTTTTTCAGCTGTTTTTTTGTTTGTCCTATATAACATTTATTGCAATCTTGGCATTCAATTTTGTATATACCGTTGGTTGTTGTATTATCTTTGTTGTGTGAGCTATTTAGATTTTGTAATTTATTTTTATTAGTTTTGTATGCTATTTTTATATCTGTGTTTTTAAATAGTTTTGTTAGTTTTGTCATTTTATTATTTATATATGTGAATGTGGCCCATTTTTTGTTGTTGTTATTATTTATTATGTGTTGTTCAGTTTGATTAATTCTTAATTGTTCAGTTTTTATTTTGTATTTGATTTTATTTTCTATTTTGATCATAGTATTTTTATTGTATCCATTTGCATAACAGCTGAAAAAACGTTATTTTGAACACCTAAATGCATACAAAAAACCAAATATATATAAATCCAATTTAGCCACACATGCAATAAACACAGGACATGAACTCCCAGACATAACCAATGTAACACTAATAAAACATATACCACACAAAGGCACCATAATGAACATTTGGGAAAATTTACAGATTTACAAACATAAAACACAAAACAAACTAATACCAGAACAAATACAAATCATCAGGTCTTAAACAACCTGAACTGACACTGTAAACAGCACACTGTAAACAACTTGTCGTTGTTTAAGACCTGAAGATGTCAGTAATGACGAAAAGCTTAGTCGAACAATAAAAAATTATAGCAGTTAGCAAATTCATAAAAGAAATAGTAAAGATGGCTGCTAATTTCAACAATACGAAAAATACAAATCAATACAAAACATGACACAATATTCAAAGCACTCAACATCGAAAATACACAAAATACAAAAACAGATACCACAACCACACACAATAATGCAACTTTAAAAGACCAAAGACCAACAAACCACCTTAATAACATCCAGAAGCCAACACACAAATACTTCACCAGAAACAAGATGGCGAAGGCTGAAGATGAGAGAACAGAAACTCTCGAAACATGTTCCTAATAGGGAAAAAAGTATATCTTGAGGTAAATTTGGTTATAAACATTAAAGTAAAATATATATATATATATATATATATATATATATATATACTGCAGTTTAAAATTGCCCATCATAATTCAACAAATTCTTTTAGTATCACAAATATAGTAAATTTCGACATTATAAAAAAATATATATACAAGGGTTATTCGGAAAGTAAGGTCCGAATCGCCGTAGCTAATCGAATGACACGTGAACATTGAAACCCGCATGCACACCGACTCCCGGCATGCGCGTCAAAACGAGGTATTTGCATTGGTATTGTTGCAGTGTGCTGTTTACAGTGTCAGTTCAAAATGTTTAAAACAATTGATTAGCCCGCCGACTGTGAAATACGTTCAGTGATTCGGTTTTTGACAACAAGGAACGTTTCACCAGCGGAAATTCATCGACAGATAAGTGAAGTGTACGGCCCCAATGCGATTAGTGACAGCAAAGTGCGTAAGTGGGTGAGAGCTTTCAAGGACGGACGGGAAAATGTCCATGATGAACCGCGATCAGGCCGACCATCAGTGATCACAGAAGATTTGGTCAATGCCGTGGACGAAAAAATTCATGAAGACCGGCGATTCACAATTTCAACTTTAGCATTGGAATTTCCGAATGTGGGTAGAACAACTTTGCACAAAATTGTCTCTGAAAATTTGCAATTTCGCAAATTGTGCTCACGTTGGGTTCCCAGGCTGCTTACTGAGGGACACCAAATGAAAAGAATGGCTTGTGCTCTTGATTTTTTGGACCGATATCATAAGGAAGGTGATCAACTTTTAGAGAACATTGTCACAGGGGACGAGACGTGGGTTTCTCACATGATCCCAGAGTCTAAATGTCAGTCAATGGAATAGCATCACACGACATCACCAGTCAAAGTCAAGGCCAAGCAGACAATCTCAACACGCAAGGTTATGGCAACCGTGTTTTGGGATAGACATGGAGTCTTGTTAGTCGAGTTTATGCAGCAAGGGACAACAATGAATGCAGCCGCTTACTGCGCTACCCTGACTAAACTTCGACGTGCAATACAGAATAAGCAACGTGGCCTTCTGACGTCTGGAGTTTTGTTGCTGCATGACAATGCCAGACCCCATTCTGCCATTCAAACCCAAAATCTGATCAGATCTTTTGGATGGGAACAGATTGACCACCCACCGTACAGTCCAGACTTGGCACCGAGCGATTTTCACTTGTTCCGCTACCTAAAGGAGTTTCTCGGCGGCAAGCGCTTCGCCACAGATGACGAGGTGAAAGAAGCAGTTAAAGACTGGTTATCCTCACAGGCGGCAGACTTCTATGACTTCGGCATACAAAAGCTTGTAGAACGTTATGACAAATGTTTAAACAAAAATGGAAACTATGTAGAAAAATAGAGAAAGATGTAAGGAATGTAAAAAAAGTTTTTTGAAAAAATCTGTGATGGTTTATTTTTTATAAGAAATCGGACCTTACTTTCTGAATAACCCTCGTATATATATATATATATATCTTACTCATCCACCCAACACATAACAGAACATTAAAATCACAAATAATTTACCAAGATCACAATTATAATTCACAACCACATTATACCCATAAAAGCCCTGCGGCCTGCCTGTATATTATTATTATTTTTTTTTTTTTATCGCCCCATCATATAGAAATGTCAAATGGCTGTAACCCGCCAGTTTTATTAATTGAGAACTGATATTATCTATTAAGAAATACCCACTATAAATTTTTATAATGCCTATAGCCAGCATATAGCTTACTCAGAATATCACCAACATAATTAAAAAAACTGTAACAATTCTATATTAATTTATCAAATCTACATTTATAAATCTGAAAGACAATCCGAATGGCCCATAATAGCAAAATACCATTACAAGTTAAAGTGTTAGTACAATTTGTATAATTCTGCAAAATTGTAAAACTTCTTAATTTTTATAAAGTATAGATCATTAAGAAAAACAGAGTTGGCCATAAGAGGTTAATAATACTTAAAAGTTTAATTATAATGACTTGACCATAATAAAAGAAAATGTAATTGCAATTAAGTCTAAGTACAGCCTGCATAATTTTACAAAAATTGGAAAATTCTAAGAAAGTCTTGTTCGACCCATGATGGCCAGAAAATATAAGTATCAGTGAACAACCTGTATAAATTTCATAAAATTGTAGAAGCTTTAATTTTATTAAGATACAAAATGTTAAAGGAATCCAATTGGAACATAGCAGCAAAAAAAGCAATCATAAATTGAGTGTCAGTACCGCCTGTACAATTTTATTAAAACAAATTTGAATTTTATCAATATATATATATAAATATATATATATATAATCTAAATGATGCTAAATTGACCCGGCCGCAGGAGTGTTCCAGCACGTGCCTGACCTGACACTGGATGACACATCAGAAGCTTGCATGAAATGGCACCAACAGGCGCCTACCCCTTGAGTCGAAAATTTTGTTATAAAATAACTAGACCTGATACCGGAATAAAAAAAACCCCAGCCCTTGTATGAAAGGAAAGTGAATAAGTGTTAAAGAAAAACCCGTGATAAAAATGAAACCAAACACGCCGGTTCAGCACGCTTCCAGACAACACCCATTGATTTAATTAAAAAAAATAAAAAACTGTCCCCTACAACCCTTGTACCCGCTCTAAAGCATAAAATGAATGCACGCTGGAACCCTCCCGCGGGCAGGTCTACAATTATACTTGTATTAACTGTATTATTAACTTATGTTACATCGAAACTGTCCAGCCGGCACACACCCGATTAAACAGCCTAAAGGAATAAAAGTCAATCGAACCGTCTGTTAAATTCACCTAACAGCATGTTTGCCTGCCCAGGCCAGATGCGAGTAAGAGAAAAAAACTTTTTAATATCACCTCATTTGATCCAGGCGGTCACAGTGTTATAGCTAGCAGTGGTGTCTCCCTCTGCCACGGCAGAATTAAAGTTTCAGAGGTTCAGGGCATGATGAAGATGTATGTACACCATACTTTGGTCATGTCTCCGTCTACCATGGGAACCCTGGAGATTAGTAATAATTAATGTACTGACCACAAAAGCTTAACACACACATGTCACATATAAGGCGTGTATGACAAACACAAGACCTAGGCGCGCCTGACCAATTCAATACAGTTCATCAAAATTTAGGTGACACATTCTCCCTTTTACATTTTAATTAAAATAATTATAACTCACTCTGGACTTGGCTCAATTATGAGGCACACTCACAGGCATGTACCGCTCTAACATATCACAACAGGTAGCAAGTTCATGTGCCCTCACATGGCAGTTCGCCATGTGCTCTCACAGTCAATCACCAAAATCTCACAAAATACCTAATTCTTTTACGCCCATTAGATATGGACAATAGATAATTACAAAATACTACGTGTAGGCGGTTTTTAGAGTATAAAATGAAGCAAATACTTAACAAATGGATACACTTCCGGTCAACGCCACGTGCATTCATAGACCATCCAACAAAGTCCCCCAGTTTCACAAAAATTACATAATTTCTTATATCTCCTTTTTATACTCACTTATTAGTTACCAAATACAATTAATAGGTGGTATTAAAGTTAAAAATAAATCAAATATTTCACAATAACCAATACATTTCTGGTCACACGCCATGTGCATTCACATCAGACAATCTGTTCGCATCTGGATTAATTATATATTGTATAACCTTTTCTTTAGAGTTATAACGGAGGGAACCCAAAATAATTGGTTCTGCCAATTATTTCAGGCTGCCTTATTCGAGACGAGCTGAAATTTAAATCAGAATAACACACAGTAAGACATACAAGGAATCAGGGAAGGTGAAACTGTTGATTTATATACTCAGTATATGTGTGTAACAAGAAGACTTGCTTTATTAAACATTTGAAATATAACATTTACTCCAAAGAACAGATCCCATGACGTTATTAATTAAATTAGTAAAATTAAGTGAAATGCTTTATTTAGAATATGGGATCACAACAAATTTATCTAGCTATACCCCCGGATCCGGGTAACCATTGGTATTTAGTCTCTAGTCTTTTAATTATATTTAATTCAAAATTTTATCTTGCAAGACTTTTACCTTTTTGCTTCATATATCTTCCATTAGAAGAATGGTATTAATAACACTACGTTACGTTAATATCTAAATTGTTACAATTGAATGATATTGAATAGTTACAATTAAATTCTCAAATTTAAGTTTTTATATTCTTATAAAATCAATCGTCTCTGTAAGTCTCTTAAATAGAGTATTGTGTTACAAAAAATATTATCATTATTCCTCGATAGACGTGCTATCGAGTCACCTCTATTTTTTTGGATGTAGTAATCGCCTCCATGTGGTTCCGTCTTGGGAGTCCTAAAACGTCGTCCTCGTCTTGGTCTGGTCTCTGTTGTTCATGGCTTAATACGTCTGCAGGATAGGTAGAGTCTTCTACACAGATACTCGTTGATTCTCAGATGTCTCGAACTGCATCATCGGTAGGGTATACTAGAGTTCTCATTTAGATGGTCCATGACCACAGGTCAGAGGTTGAAAAGATTCGTCCATCGGTGAAGATTGCAGTAATCGTTTTTTCTTTATTAACACTCGTCGTTTGTAGTTACATCTTTCTTCTTGTTACAAAGTTTTTGGAATTTCTTTTTGTTAACGTTACATGTTACACTTTTTGTAACGGTTAGTAAAATACAAAATAATAATTAATTAATCCACACTAACAACAAATTGTATAACTTTTGAACAGAGCATTTTGCTCGTGCGTCTGCACAGCTGGGCGTCGTCATCGCAAGAGAGCGATTTTTCGTCCGCTACCCTTGTACATGACGAGAGAGAGAGTGGGGTGTTTATTCCGCGAGCATATATAGTTCCTGTTTTCTCTTTAAATAAACTTTTTATTTATACAAACTATCGCTAGATAAAAATACATCATTTAAATTAATTGTTTTAGTTACTATCTGTGTCTACAGATACTTTAATTATTAACATTAGTTTACTCTATTATTTTTAATTACAGTAGACTCGGAAAACATGTCGAGTCCGGTATCAACAGGTAGGCGCTTGATAGCAAGCAAAGGGTTAAATACGAACATAATAATTATTTACAATATGCCTTTTCTTTATGGATACTTTGCCCTTATTAATTACTTCTTCCATTCACACTTAGTACCTACATGTTTTTATTATTATTATTGTGAGATTTAAATGGTTAATTGTACGCAACCTTAATTAATTAAATTTTTTTTATTCTGTAAATGTCACAATTTAAATCGTCACATACTCCGCCTCCTTACCAACACAGACTCCTAAAATTTTGGTCAGCTATGTACCGAGAGTATGCTTGGGGGTTCCATATGAAATTTCTTATTATTATTATCTTTTATTATTATTGCACGGTTTATTTGTTTTAAATTCTCTTTAAATGATCTTCCTCCTCCGTGAAATTCCCTTTTTCTCACTAAATACAGTACTTACTCATAATACTAATTTCCCTAATTTCAGCAACTCACAATATCGTGGCCCGACTGACATCAGCTTACTCTAACTCTACACGTTAGCTTTCAGCATTAAAAAAAAATGATCTCTTGGCTCTCTTGGCTCATCATTATCCTTTTCAGTCGGCGCCGTTGTGACTCGTTACTTAACATGTATAATCACTTCTGGATTATATATCATAAACTTATTTCTAATGTAATCTAAAGAGGATCCCATACTCCACTTTAGATCACTGTTTTGAGAGAAGCGGAATTTCACGACGATACTTTTCATTTAACTCTTTAACAATTACTAGACAAAATATGCGGAAGGGGAGACACTTTACACAATGCATTGTAATCCACTCGCGGTGGCATTCATTGTTTAGGGAGAGCAACCTTTAACACAATTGAGAGGGTGGCTGCTTAATACAATACTGAACACGCTTCCTTTTCTCTACCTTGCCACAACTGGGGTGTTTACACTACGCAACGTAACTTTTATTATTATTATTCACTTTTCTCTTATTTACTGCAATACGATTTACTACTACTTATTTACACGTTACACAAATTTGTTTAACTTAAGATTTATTTAGCAATTATGACTATTTAAGCAATTATTAATCACTTATTATTACTTTGGGGTTTTAAAAACACTTACCTCGAATTATTTCCTATACACTTTAATACATTGTAAACATTTATTAACAGAGATTATTATTAAACCTTTGGCATTAAATTTTATTTAAACGATCAGCTCTTGGTACTCATTTTCTTTTCTTCTGTGACCTTCCTTTTATCTTGTTTCTTAAAATCTAACTTAATTTTATTTCTACTACTAATTTACGTAACCTCACAACATCATGGCCCGACTGATTACATCTTGTATACTTTAACTCTAGTAGTTAGTTTTCTGCTACTTTCTTTAACTCTTGTAAAGAATTTTTCAGTGCGGCGCCATTGTGACTGTGTTACGTTCCTTATATCTATTTCGCTTATTTATACTTAAGATAATCTAAAGTTGATCCCATACTCAACCCTAGATTATTTTTAATTCTAGTTGCTTACTTTACTGAGATAAGCGGAATGTCACGAAGGGGAATCTTTATTCACTACTAAACAATCAATTGTAACACACTAAACAAGGGGGGACCAACACTTTACTTTCAACAATCAGCTGTTACGCTGGAATGTAGGTCAGACTAGTTTTAAACAATGGCCTCGTTTATGAGTACAAAGGGCAGAAGTCAACTCGAGGGTGGATATTTCTCTATTGTTCCATTTAACAATAGCTGGTGGCTAGGGACTTATTTTCAAGCAGGACACAACTTATTTATTATTATTCACACATATTATTCATTTCTTTTTACTTATTTCACTAATACACTTTTATAATTATAATTCTACTAACGTGTTATAATAATTTACGATATTATTAAACTTTTTATTTTAAATGACTTATTATTTATTATTAGTACTTTGGTCTGATTTAAGAGACGGTTTTTTTTTTATTTCAAACTAGTTTATTTACTTAGGGAAACATCATTCCATTAAATTAATTAGTACACTTGTTTTATTTCATTCGATTTAATTTTCAACAAAGGGAGATACATGTTTACTAGGCACAAGAAGACACACAGGAAAGGACATGCTTCAAATAACAATACACCACACAAGAAGGGTGACCGATTGTTCTCACTCTAACTGGGGAGACCGACTACGATAATATTAAACAATCCCCAACAGGAAATTTACATGTCCGAGATTGTCGTGAACGGGGTACGTTTATGAATGGGACTTTTAACAAGTACCTACATGGTTTGTTTACATTGGATTATATATTACTCTTACCTTACACATATCATATTTATTAATAAAATTATCTACTATATTACTATAATATTAATTATTATTTTTACCTTATTTAAATTTCTGACACATATTAAAATACACGAGTAAATAAATCAACAGCTTATGAATAGGGACACAATTACTGTTTAGCAACACAAGTCACAAAAATTTTTTTATTTGTAGCAAAATTTAAACAAATTAGCAGAGTGGCGCATCTTATAACCTTTTCTTTAGAGTTATAACGGAGGGAACCCAAAATAATTGGTTCTGCCAATTATTTCAGGCTGCCTTATTCGAGACGAGCTGAAATTTAAGTCAGAATAACACACAGTAAGACATACAAGGAATCAGGGAAGGTGAAACTGTTGATTTATATACTCAGTATATGTGTGTAACAAGAAGACTTGCTTTATTAAACATTTGAAATATAACATTTACTCCAAAGAACAGAGCCCATGACGTTATTAATTAAATTAGTAAAATTAAGTGAAATGCTTTATTTAGAATATGGGATCACAACAAATTTATCTAGCTATACCCCCGGATCCGGGTAACCATTGGTATTTAGTCTCTAGTCTTTTAATTATATTTAATTCAAAATTTTATCTTGCAAGACTTTTACCTTTTTGCTTCATATATCTTCCATTAGAAGAATGGTATTAATAACACTACGTTACGTTAATATCTAAATTGTTACAATTGAATGATATTGAATAGTTACAATTAAATTCTCAAATTTAAGTTTTTATATTCTTATAAAATCAATCGTCTCTGTAAGTCTCTTAAATAGAGTATTGTGTTACAAAAAATATTATCATTATTCCTCGATAGACGTGCTATCGAGTCACCTCTATTTTTTTGGATGTAGTAATCGCCTCCATGTGGTTCCGTCTTGGGAGTCCTAAAACGTCGTCCTCGTCTTGGTCTGGTCTCTGTTGTTCATGGCTTAATACGTCTGCAGGATAGGTAGAGTCTTCTACACAGATACTCGTTGATTCTCAGATGTCTCGAACTGCATCATCGGTAGGGTATACTAGAGTTCTCATTTAGATGGTCCATGACCACAGGTCAGAGGTTGAAAAGATTCGTCCATCGGTGAAGATTGCAGTAATCGTTTTTTCTTTATTAACACTCGTCGTTTGTAGTTACATCTTTCTTCTTGTTACAAAGTTTTTGGAATTTCTTTTTGTTAACGTTACATGTTACACTTTTTGTAACGGTTAGTAAAATACAAAATAATAATTAATTAATCCACACTAACAACAAATTGTATAACTTTTGAACAGAGCATTTTGCTCGTGCGTCTGCACAGCTGGGCGTCGTCATCGCAAGAGAGCGATTTTTCGTCCGCTACCCTTGTACATGACGAGAGAGAGAGTGGGGTGTTTATTCCGCGAGCATATATAGTTCCTGTTTTCTCTTTAAATAAACTTTTTATTTATACAAACTATCGCTAGATAAAAATACATCATTTAAATTAATTGTTTTAGTTACTATCTGTGTCTACAGATACTTTAATTATTAACATTAGTTTACTCTATTATTTTTAATTACAGTAGACTCGGAAAACATGTCGAGTCCGGTATCAACAGGTAGGCGCTTGATAGCAAGCAAAGGGTTAAATACGAACATAATAATTATTTACAATATGCCTTTTCTTTATGGATACTTTGCCCTTATTAATTACTTCTTCCATTCACACTTAGTACCTACATGTTTTTATTATTATTATTGTGAGATTTAAATGGTTAATTGTACGCAACCTTAATTAATTAAATTTTTTTTATTCTGTAAATGTCACAATTTAAATCGTCACAATTGAATTTAAAACTTTCGCAACCAAATTATTAATATATATTCAAAGTACTTACCAGTAGGTCTTAGGGTGTTTACTTGGCCATTAAAGAGGAGAAAAACCCACAATTAAAAAGCTCTGCCGACTGGAAGAGAGAGACTGCTTTCAGTTCTACAGCGGACGGCGGACTGAAACCGACATGCTCGCGAGTCCAATCAGCCGAGCCAACTACGAGTTTCCCTCAACAGGCAGCGCCAGCAAGCAGAGGGGCAACACGATAACGCCGATCAGCTCCGCACAACATTCTTGCGACTGACATTAATTACTTACAGCTAAATATTGAATTTTTTTTTATATTACAAACGCCGGGTCATCAAAAACCCGGCACAACACTGTCTACAGCTCAGTGGTTTTCCCCATTGAACCTGAAAAGTGGATATTAGCAAATGTGGCGTCATCAAGAAGACAAGGAAAATACAGCTTTCTCAAACCCAAGTGGCCTCTTCCATTTTATAGTCATGCTATTGACCAACGTGGTAATGCACCAACAATATTTGAAAGACTGATGGATCAGGCCCTTCAATGAAAAACTTGTCTTGTTTATTTAGATGATGCTATAATTATCAGAAAGATTTTAAAGACCATTTGGAAAACCGTAAGGAGGGTCTAACTAGAGATCATGATACCCAACTGATGCTGAATCCGAAGAAGTGTTCTCTATCCCAAAAGGAAGTTCAGTATCTGGGCCATTTGGTCTCAGCAGCGCATTCCCTTTTTTGGATATCGGGATGAGTCGGGGGAGGGTCTTGAAGAACGTCAACCCCCAGCGGCTATTAATAATTTAAGCCAGTCCCAACAGACCACTTTCCGTCAATTGTGTGAGGATTTCCCAGGGTGCTGACATCCGATCTCGGCCTCACACATAATTTGGAGTATCGTATCCACCTGTGTGACTCCTCGGTTGTCCGTTCGCACCCTTATAAATTCGCCCCTCCCAAAATGACCATTTTGCGTGAGAAGGTTCAGGAACTGTTAGACCAGGGGGTCATTGAACCTTCCACGTCGGCCTATGCCAGTCCAGCATTCTTGGTGCCTAAACCAGGAGGGAAGCATCGGCTGGTTATTGATTACCGCAAATTGAATCAAAATATAGAGGTTGAGTCGGTGCCCCTCCCGGACCTGCATTCGGCATTTGACTGGTTTTTGCAGGCCCGCTATTTCACCATTTTCGACCTTAATTCTGCCTACCACCAGATTCCCTTACACAAGGAGTCTCGGCCGTACACGGCCTTTTGCGTACCGTGGAACCTGTACCAATATAAGAGAGTCCCCATGGGACTGGCCGTTGGTGCACAGACGTTAACACGTCTACTAGATACAGTGTTCCACGATGTTAAATTTCAGTACGTTTTTAATTATCTTGATGATCTTATTTATAGTACAACCTTAGAGGAACACATGGATCATCTCTGAGAGGTGTTGTGTCGCCTGAGGCGCACGGGGCTCACGGTAAACCCCGACAAGGTGAAATTTGCCCAGGAGGAAATTTCTTTCCTCGGTCACCTTGTGTCTCATAAAGGGGTCACGGTAGACCCAGAGAGGACTCAGGCAATTCGGGATTTTCCTCCTCCTAGGGACGCAAAAGGGGTGGCCCGCTTTGTGGGGATGGTTAATTTTTATCGGCGGTTCATCCCCGGGGCCGCAGAGATCGCTGCCCCCCTTAATTCCTTAAGGAAAAAGGGTGCCAAATTTGTGTGGGGTGACGAGCAGCAGCGTGCCTTTGAGACCCTGAAGGAGTCCATTCTGTCGCCGCCCGTGCTTCGGATGCCTGACTTCACGAAGCCCTTTATTTTGCAATTGGACGCCAGCTCTGTGGCGATCGGCGCCGTGCTCTCGCAGGAGGTGGATGGTGCTCGGCAGCCAGTTGCCTTTGTATCTAGGACCCTCACCGACACTGAGAAGAAATCCTCTGTGTATGAGTTGGAGTGTTTGGCGGTAGTCTTCGCTCTGGACAAATTTAGGAGATATTTGGAACATGCTGAGTTCCTTTTATAGACCGACAACCAGGCTCTCTCTTGGCTTCTGGTGCATCCCCGTCAATTGGGTAAACTTGGCCGCTGGGTGGTCAAAATTTCATCTTTTAAGTTCAGGGCACAACATATACGGGGGACCCAAAATGTTGTTGCCGATGCTTTGTCACGGATGTACCATCTGCCCAGTGAGGAGCCAATAAATGAACCCTGCGCCTTACTCTTGGAGTTTCCCCTCGCCTTTACCAATGTTATCCCTCATCAGCGTGAGGATGAGTCGTTGGGTCCGATTATCAAAAAAATCTCATCAGGCGAGATGAAGGCTCCTTATCATCTGTCCAAGGGCGTCCTCTGCTGCAAGGAACGTAGAGGACGGGTCCCTAAGATAGTGCTGCCGAGCAAGCTTGTACCAATGGTCTTCCAGTATTATCACGATTCCCCGGTAGGAGGCCATTTGGGTGGTTCGAAGACCATCGCCGCGATCCGAAAGAACTTCATCTGGAAAGACATGGACCGGGACATCGCCACCCGGGTGAAGTGCTGTCATCTCTGTAGTCTGAGCAAGCCCGCTCAGAACACCAAATTGGGGTTGCTGTCTTCTGAGGTGGCTGACAGACCTATGGAGAAGGTTTTCATCGACTACGTGGGTCCTTTCCCACATAGCAAGGCCGGGAATTCGTTCCTCCTTGTTTGTGTGGACGCCTTCTCTAAGTATGGCTGGCTACTTCCCTTGCATCAGGCAAGTGCTGCCACTACCATCATAGCCCTTCAGACCAGCATCTTTCAGCATTTCGGGCTTCCCTCCATCATTGTCTCAGACAATGGCCCCCAATTCATCTCGAGGCAGTTCCGAAACATGTGTTTCAGGCACGGCATTCGTCATGTAACCACTTCCCCTTATCACCCACAACCTTCCCACGCTGAGCGATTCAATCGCAATCTTAGATCCGCCCTCATCGCTTACCACGCGGAACAGCAGAACACGTGGGACCACAATCTTCAGTGGTTACAAATGGCTTTTAACTCCTCTCTTCATGAGAGTCATAGAGCCGTGCCTTTTGAGGTCATGTTTGGTTTCTCCCCTGCTCATCCCCTTAGCAATTTGTGGAGATTGGAGGATCTTCTCCCGGATTTGCTGAACGGGGGGGTCTCTCACAGGTGGAAAGAGGTGAAGAGAGCTCTGCTCCGATCGCACAAGCGCGTGCGGCATCATTATAATACGGGGAGAGTCCCCAACCCTTTCAAGGTGGGCCAGTTGGTGTATTGTAGGAGCCACCCGCTCAGCTCTAAGGTGGAAGGTCGCGCTGCCAATCTCTGTTTTCGATGGTTGGGACCTTTCCGCATTTCCGAGTTTGTCTCCCCGGTTACTGCCAGCATGGTGGGTCTAGAGGATGGTGTGCAGGTGAGAGTGGCCCATGTGTCGCACTTGAAGGCGTGTGCTCAGGTGGAGGTTCAGTGAGTGTAGGATTGATATTTTTTTTTCTCACCCCTGTTAGGATTAACTTGGGTCCTTGGGTTTGGTTTTCGGGGGCTTCTCTGGAGGATTTGGGTTTTAATGTTTTACGTTTTAGTGTTTTATCTGTTTTTAAGGGGGGTTTAATGGGGTTTTAGTGTTTTATCAGAATTTTAGCTCCTCTCCTTTCCTTTCCTCTTTCTATCTCTTTAGGTCACGACCGCTCACACTCCAGGTATCTTCCACACTTACACACACCCAGCTACACACACACACACACACACACACACCTTGTCCTTCTTTCCGGTTTCCTTTCATTTTCAACTTCCGACTAGTTTTACCTTTTAATCGGTTTTAGTTCGTCCCCGCCTTTCCTCCAGTTGTGGCTGACCCAGTGTCGTCCAACCCGTTGGACTCCTTTTGTTGTGGGGGTGTGCCGTAACTATGGGATTTCGTTACGGCGACTTACTAGATTTGATTAAGCCAAATTACGACAATGAGAATTATTTATTTATTTTGCCGTATTGGTCTAGTTACGTACT
The DNA here is from genome assembly GCA_034769895.1 of Magicicada septendecula. NCBI lineage: Eukaryota > Metazoa > Arthropoda > Insecta > Hemiptera > Cicadidae > Magicicada > Magicicada septendecula. The sequence continues at coordinate 59,068,807 of CM068376.1, forward strand.
ATATGGATACACGCCCGCCATCTAGTAGCTATGCGTCGCGACTTGAGCTTCACTGCTCCGCCGTCAGGGGTCGGTGCTGATAGTTGCCTTGTACACATTTTTCGCCCTCTCCTGTTTCAGCCTTCAAAGCAGCAAGATGTTGCTAGCTCGTCTTCTGAATAAAGTTTGAATTTTTTTAAATACCAGGCGATTTATTTTTATTATGGCCGGTTGAGTAAAGAGATGTGCTCCGGGGTGTCTGCGGCCCGTTCATCCGTTTCCCGAGTGTCAGACCAGGATAGAGTGTGAGGATATAAAGGAACTTAGTAGTGGCTAGTGTGCTGTGGCCAATTTAGACAGGTATGTTTCGAGAACAATGTTTCTCAGGTGCTGTGAAGGTGTCTTTTATGCAAAGAAAATTAGTAACTTATTCCTATGTGTGCATGTGGCACTAATTGAATTTCTCGTCAAGTGAGTTATCTTAACACAAAAAGAAAAGGGATGAAAACTTTGCTTTAATTCTTGATGTTTCTTTTTACTTTACTTAATATCTGGAATACCCTGGCTATTTTTAATGATTGCTAATTATGTCTGAACTCAAGTCTTTCAAAATTCTGTGAACTGGACTGGCATCTTATATTTCTTTTTAATCATGAGGACAGCTTCTTGTGCTGTTAGTGAAGTGATAGTAATACCTTCTCTGCAAAGCTTTCAAAAACGAAATGTGTTAAGATACTACTGGGGATTTGGGATCTATTTAAACCTTGCAGTGGGAAGGATCTTCCCAGCGCTACTCGAGTGAAGAATGCCTGGTTCCTTTGTGTTCTCAGAGATAGACTCTCAATATTTTTCTGTGTTCTCCATGTAACTATGTAACTGTTTGTGTGAAAATTGTTTAGTGAATGTAAGTCAAAGAAAACGATCAAATCTTATGTATTGTGTGCACACCTTGGTGTAACACATTGGGTCAGACTAGGTTATATCTATACACGTGTTGGGATTTAGAAGTTATTTTAATTCTCTTTGAGTTTCAAATTAAACTTAAAATTTTTTTGTATATTTATGTCTTCATAAATCTAATGGAACTTTATAATGTTGGCTCAGTTTAAAACATGTTGAATTAATTAAATATTAATTAGTTGTTGAGTGATGAGCCTATATAAATAGTGTCTTGGATCTAGTCATTTGTATCCCCACATGTGTATGTATAAAACATTTTACATTTTTGAGACCTGGTTTTTAATATTTTCTTTTATATTAAATGTTAAATTGTTATTTTGTTAAATATATTGAATAATATTATATTGTTCGGTATTGTTGAGTAATATTGAATATATTTAATATTAAAGTTTAAGGAAAAAAAAATTAATTTGAGCACACATGGTGAATTTCTTACTCAAGAACATGATTACCAGATTATATTTTAACATTATACCTTCACTAATTATGTTGTTGTCGTTTTTAATTTTTGTTTATGGAGATGTTAGATGGTGCATGTCGTTAGTGGAAATTAATTAAAATAGTACAACCAGAGGTGTCCTGTCAAAAAAAAAAGAAGAAAGCTTATTGTTATTAGATGTATTAAATTTTAATAAACCTCTCGATTTATTTTTTATTATTTATCAATGTTAATAATAAATCAAACAGTATTAAATTGTTAGTGGACTATTGTTATTAGACGTATTAAATTTTGGGAACCTCTGGATTTATTTCTTTTTATTTATTAGTGTTGATCATAACTTATTGCCAAAATATTTTTGAAATTATATTTTTGTAAACGTTTAAAAAATTAACGGAGAGGTTTTGTTGGTTGATTATTGTTATTTCAAGTGAACACTTCTATATTCTGGGTACTATGAAGTACACACATTGTATATAAGATTGTAATGCTTTTGAAAAGGAATTAGAGCACCAATAAATTTGTTGTTATTTCTTTTATGAATTTGCTAACTGCTATAATTTTTTATTGTTCGACAATATAATTATTGTCGAACAATAAAAAATTATAGCAGTTAGCAAATTCATAAAAGAAATAGTAAGGATGGCTGCTAATTTAAACAATACGAAGAAAAAAAAAAAAAAAATTTGTTGTTGAGTTTGGAAATTGAGGTCACCTCATTAATTCGATTGCCTAATGGTTACCCAGCACGAGGCCTTTCTTCCACTAGGAGGCCTCCTCCTGGTTTTGAACAAGTGAGCCGGTCATCCAGGTAAGCTGTATAATTCACTTACACTTTTTTTTAGAAAGTTAATTTCTGAAGTAGGGTTGATATGTTGGGATGACATTGATGAGTGGCTCAACACGTTATGGATTACCCAAAGTTATAGTCTATATATCAAAACCATATAGATTTTGGTGTTCTTTTCCTGCACATGAATTTCTCTATCCATAAATTAATTGGGAGGAAATTATCTTAATATTACTGATCAAGAAAATTAATGTGAAGATATTACATAACACATTTGAATAACTTTCATATTTACTTGTTTATTCCATATTCCCCCAATGTAATAACCCCATTATATTTTTTTTAATAAGCCTCTTTTTGCCTTTCAGATTCAGTGCTAATCTATTCATGTAACTCAACACAGCTCATGAGTATAACTGCTTACATAATTAATTTCTCTGTATCAGCATTTATCTTCAAGTAAGCATCTTCTAAAATAATCCGTTATAATTGTTTTAATTCTTTTTTGAAAACATAACTGTACATTTTTACTTCAATCCACAAAATACTTCTATATTGTTCTTATATTTCAGAATCATTCCTTTTCTAATTAGATTTTCAAATTTCTACTGTATTAGTGTAGATTACTTATTTTATCATAGCATTATTTAATTATAATAATCTGGAGCAAGTGGTAAATTATGTTTTTCTGTTCATTAATAGTTTTTCTCCTTAGGATAGTATTAATTACACTCAGATATTTGTATGATCTTTATCTTCACTGTAAATCCTAACCTTATAAATTGTTAGTGTCAAGATAAAATAAATAGTTCCTTCCCTTTGTGGGAACATACTCTTTAACGTATGTTGTATTTGCTTTGAAACTCTTTTAATCACTTGACTCATTCTTCAATGGATTCCTTTTCGATCATCAAAAACATACTGAAATTATTTAATAATTTTGTATTAATTTTTGTTAATAAATTTGTATTGCATCCTGCACAAGTTATGAAGAAATAATAAGTGGGATTTAATAGATAATATTTAAACAAATGGCCCATATCAGACAATAACCGTATATCCTGAATATTATATTAGTTATAATAGTTATCCAATGTCTTCTCTTCTAATATATTCTTTTTCATCCTGTGATGCTACAGCTTGTGCTGAGTCTTGACTTCCTTTAACCTTTGCCTCCAACATACCTGATCTCTCACAGCCACTTGCCAGTTTCTCATTACCAGAAGAGTCTCAGCACCTTGCTGAAAATTGTTCCGTCAGGAAGTTCTTAGCCTTCCCTTTTATCTAGTGTCCAACTCCATTCTGTTCATGATTGTTTTAAGGAATCAAGTGTCAAGTGTCAGTGCTAAAAAAATTCCCTCAGTACTTGTTGCTCGAGTATGCCCAGTAAAACTTCAGTCTTCTCTTTAAAAATCCAAGTTTTGCATCTTTATATGCCAATAGGGTGCATTATTGTCTCACATCTTAAAGTATGTTTCATTTTCATTTAACTAACTTGGAATCTATACAGAATTTGAATGAGTAGAGTTCCATGCTCTCCTGGGTAATCTCGTTGCTATTGTCCATTTTTGCTGTCCAGCTAATTTAAGTCTCAGACAATCTCTTCCTATCATCTCCAATATTCTTATTCTGTCCTAGTCCCCTTTCTCCCATTCTCATTTCCATTGCCTTAGATTTTTCAGCGTTAATTCTTAGCTGACATTTGTATGTCAGCTCCTTTAGCTTTTTGTATGTCTCTTTCAGTGGCGGCTCATACAGGGAGGGCAAAATGGCGCAGCCCTCCCACTAAATTTGCAAATTAAACTTGTCAATAATATAACTATAATGTGTAGTATCCTTATGTGATAGATATTTTTGCGGCAACTAATAGCGATCACCCGAGTTTTCGGCATGGTTCCGCAGCCGGACACTTATACGACACACCTCCCTGCATAGACGGGTCTTGCAGGGAGCGGGGAAAGAGAACGTGTACAAATGACTATGCTTTTAAATTAGCAGTAGCCATAATAGGGAGGACTCTGCCCGCTGTCTGATTTCGCGGCTCTTTTCGTAGAGAACCGGAGCGTTGTTCAAAACTTCTCTGTTGCTGTTTAAAGTGCATGTATTTTCTCTTGTGTTTTATATAGTTTTGATTGTGTTCTTGTTGTACTTTTTCGTGTAAACGTAATGTTTTAATAATTTATTCTTTATTAGGCAGTGTATTCTGTGTAAGATAGTGTTTTTGTCGAACCTTGTGTACATAAACGTGTAACTTATTCTGTGTAGGCCTGAGCCTGTGTGTTCTGTGCGTATTTGTTAGAAACGAAAAACAATGGCTATGAATTCAGTAAGTAATATTAAACGTTTGATTATTTCAAATTCACTTATTTATGAAAAGAAAATAGAACTAAAAAAACTAGGGCCACCAAACCCCAATTTAGATATCACACAACAAAATTATAAAACGGACTGTCCAGCATCAAGAAAAAAAACTACACAAGAAAATTTAATAGAAACTGATACTTACATTCTGATTGGATATGTGGATGTGAGGTGATGAATTCCTTTTTTTGTTATGTATGTTTGGTGATGAACCTAAACAGTGATTCAGCCTGGACTGAAAATGGAATTAAGGACTTGAAACATTTGGGAGAAAATATTAAAAAACATAAAATTAGTGAAACTCATATAAACAATTGTATTGAACACTCATTGTTAGGAAAAGTCAATATTAGTTGCCAGTTAGACAGTGCACATAGATTAAAAATTAAACAGCATAATGAAGAAGTCTCTAAGAACAGATACATCTTAAGTAAGTTAATTGACTGTATAAAGTTTTGTGGAATATTTGAACTAGTTTTAAGGGGACATGATGAAACAAACACATCTGAGAATCCAGGTATTTTTAGGGGCTTAGTAAATTTAATGGCAGGCCTAGATAGCACCTTAAGAGAGCATATTGAAAAAACAAACAATAGGGTTTTCGTTGGTCTTTCTAAAACAATTCAAAATGAAATTTTGGATTCCATTTATGCAGTGTGCATTGGACTAATAAAAAAAGAAATAAATGAAACTGACTACATTTCAATTGAGCAGATGAAACCACGGATTGTGCCACTCTGTCACAAATGGTGTTAGTTGTGAGGTAGTATGAATTGAATGGAAAAATTACATGAGAGATTTATCAGTTTTGTCCGTCCACAAGATCACTCCAATGAAGGTATTAGTAATACTATTTTTGAAGAATTAGCAAAATTAGAACTTGATAAGGTGCCTAGTAAAATTATTGCACAAAGTTACGATGGGGCAGCAGTAATGAGTGGAAAACATAATGGTGTTCAAGCAAAAGTTAAAGCCGTGTACAAGAATGCCCAGTATAGGCCTATGCACTGCTATGCCCATCAACTAAACTCAATTATTGAGCGCGTTGCATCACAAAACAAGCAAGTAAAAATATTATTCTGTAATTTAGATGGCTTTACAACATTATTTTCAAAATCTTCCAAACGAACTGCCATACTTGATGAAGTAGTAAAGAAACGTCTCCCAAAATGTTCTAATACCAGGTGGAATTTTAAATCCCGTTGTGTGACAATAGTATTTATTCATAAAAATGACATTTCCGCTGCTCTTGAAAAAATCATAGATGATAACAAGAGTGACAAGTCCACTGTTCAGAAAGCATTAGGACTGAAAAACACATTAAATAATGATGATTTTAATTTTTGGTTAAAATTTTTCAACAAAATTATGCCAGCCTGTGACATTTTGTTTAATCAATTACAGCAAGTAGAAATTTACAGTATTCAAACACACCCGAATGTTGCCTCATTCAAGTCACACATTCAAAATGTCAGAGATTATATTGATTTTGATGCCAGTGTGTCTGCAACAAATGATTTTGGAGAATCATCTCAAAATCCAAAAAGGTCACGTTTTGATGAAAGCAAAAAGACTGCAGCTAAAGAAGTTTTTGACATAATAGTTACCAACATAGACGACAGATTTTCATTTTCAGACCATTTAGCAATAGCAGTTTTGTTGCAACCAACCCTGTTTTCTAAACATCAGCATATCTTTCAAGAAACACAGTTACAAATTGCTGCTAAACAATTTAATTTAAATGAAACTGAATGGCAAATTGGTTCTACTCAATTTTGTATATGAAAACAATCTAGTTACTGTTTTTCCCGAACTGGTAAAACTATTAAAAATTATTTTTGTACAATCCCTATGACTACAGCAGAAAGTGAACAATGTTTCTCAATTCTCAAACGCATTAAAACATTTACACGTAATACAATGAAAGAGGACAGACTAAGTGCTCTGGGAATGTGTTCAATAGAAAAAAAATGTTAGAAATAACTCCTAACTTCAATGAATTAGTTATTGACCATTTTTCCAAGCAAAAGGAGAGGAGAGTGGATTTCATGTTCAAGCAAATAAACTAATCCAAGGTAGGGAACAAATATATTTTATTTAGTAATCCATGCATTTAATAAAATATAATTTATTAAGTATTTAAGTTTAGGAACGTGAACTCCTTAGGGTTATAAATAATTTCAGTTTCAAACACTGTTTAAATATTGGTAGTTTGCAAGGTAGGTTTTTGATATTAACAATACTTTTAATAGTAAAGCAAAAGGTTCAATTTTACAATTATTCATGATAATAGCAATAATTTAGTTTCTACTGGTGACTTTTGTTACATATGGGTCCAACAAAATTTTGCCCCCCCCCCACTCAAAAACGTTACCAGCCGCCACCACTGGTCTCTTTGACTGCTCACCTTGTCCTTCCAATTATAGCATTATCATCTAAGTAAGTGACTATCTGCCATTCCTTGGTAGATTTTATGCTCTGTCAGTCCTTGCACATCTATGTCCAAAGTACTTTATGATTTTCTTCAGAGCTGTATTTAACAGAATAGGTATAAGTCCATTGCCTTGTTGTAATCCTTCTATAATACCTAAAGTTTCTATTATGTTATTTTGAATTTTGACTCTCCTGATTTTGCTTTTACTGATAAATGAAGTAGATATTTAGTTTTGTTGGGGTTCCTGATTCTGCTATGGCTAATAAATGCCTTGATATTCATGTTGTCAGAAGCATGCATGAAATTCATGAATATCTGATAAATGCTGTATCGTGCACACGTATTATGTAAAACATTGCCGACAGTAAAGTGTTGGTTTGATTGTGATCTACCTTCTCTGAACCTGTCTGATCTCCTCTAAGGTTTCCTTAACAGAGGGCTAATTACCCATATTACCCATAAAGATCTTGTAGGCTGTTCATAAAACTGAGATTGCTCTTGAAATTGATTCTAGTACCTGAATTTATATACCATCTTGTTTATCTCCCTCTCATCTCAGTAGTCCATATTTTCAAAATTAACTATTCGAGAGCTTAAATTAGGTCTTCCTACCACACTTCTGCAATTCTGATAGGATACTATCTCCCCTGGGATTTATTGTTCTTCAGCTTATGGAATGAGAATATAGATGAATATTTCTAACTTCATCCAGTGATGGGTGGGTGTAGTAGTAGCAGCAGTGATAAATACTGATATTTACTCTGATTTCTACGGTGACTCTGTCTCTCTGTTAACGGTTCTTTAAGGTTCATTTTCTGTCTTGATTATCATCTTTCCTTGATTTGTTCTTGATTTATCAAATTCTGTCTGCTTGTGTTTTTAATATTAATTTTCTTGGTTGGTACCAATTTTTGGAGTAGTGTGTAGTATATTTTTTTGAAGAAGTTTCTTTTCTCTCTCATATTGAACACTTTTTGCATTTATCTCACCTATTTTTCAAGTGACTCTTGTTTTATCTTTTTACATAATTTTATCTCTTCTTCCTCATCTTTTCATACTCTTCTTGTCTCAACTGAGCGGGTATTATCATCATCTTTACTCTTGCTTCTCTTATTCACTGCATTTGTTGTCAAACCATTCATTACATTTTTTTCTTACCATGCATTTTAAGAGCTCTTCTGCAGAACTGTCCATTTCCTTTTCCACACATTGTCTACTGTATCCAGATCTGAGGTACTTCTTGCATTCAATCCTTCTCTGTCTCTCATTTTGTGTGTTTGTACGTGGGTTTTCTTCTTTCAATGTTTCCAACTTATGCTTCCTTGCATTACTACTTTTTGACTTTTTAGCTCTGTTTACTCTTGCTCTGATATTTGCTCTGACTAGGAAATTATCTCAGTCTGAACTGGCCTATTTTTACATGATCAATCTGATACACTCTTTCTCCACTGAGAGTGCACCAGGTACCCTGTGCATATTTCATTTAATGAAAGCTGTTCTTCTGATGCTTAGTTTTTTTACTTGCTTCAAATTGTATCAGTTCCTCACTGCTATTACTCTTTCCAGTATCTAGTTATCTTTATTAACTTCAATAGATTTCATTCTGATTGTTCTGTGTTTAGAATTATTATAATTAACTACATATAACACTTCTGACTCGGATCACGAAGTCGCTTTAGTGATCCGAGTTGGTAATGTTATATATAGTTAATTAATAACAATGGGCATGTCATGGACAATAACAGGAATTATTATCATTTTTAACATCTTATCTAAGGTATCTACCCTCCTACATTTTTATTGATCCCCAAAACTACATACATTGTGTTATAACTTTCAACAATTTGGCTTTTTTTTCATGTTCTGTATAATGCAAGTTTATGCTGTCCTTTTTCATTAATGAATTAAACTGTTTATTTTTAAACTTTAGCCCCTTATCAGTATATAATAGATCTAAAGATTTGTGTCTGAGTTAAATACCACACTTTATGATTCCTTCAAAACCTTTAGAAATACTGATCCCATTTTTATTTTTGATACTAAGCACACTTGAAGAATGTTTTATCATATATTTGTAACTATCATTTTGATTCTAATAATTAGTCATTATAGAAAAATTATCAGCTCACAATATCTACTCCTTATGTTTCTATTTTGTGCTAATGGATATTTTCTAACTCTGAAGCATGACTTTCATTATTCCCAATTATAATTTTTGTTTACTCAGTTGTCTTTTATTAGTACTCAGTTCTATTTCGTCTTCTTTCTGAATAAACGTATGTTTATTTGTCTTACAAAAACAACAATATGTGGCTTTTCTACATATTATGTTATATTTTGAAGTAATTTGTGATTCACTGTTTTTCAGATGAGGAGCAAAAATAATTAAAGTAAATTTTTTTGAAAATTTTGATCTATGTAAGTAAACATAAAAATGATATATAATTACCTTAATATCCACTTTAGTGATACACAGTTTCGTCACTGATGACGCGTTTCGGGACTAAGTCCCATCCTCAGATACATAATTAATAAACTAAAATATTAAAATCACGACCATGATACTGGTCAAGTCAAAAATAAATAAAATAAATTATAAATCGCATGTAATAAGTTTTGCTAACCACGGCTGGAGCTCCCGCATGCGTTCACCCGCAACCGCGATTGTCACGCGACTGGTCAAAGATTAAGACAAGCTGATTGCAGTGTCGAACAGGTAATTTGACGCAAAATTTACCTGGTCATTTAATAAACTGTTTTTGGTGTTACTATCTTTTAAAGCTTTATAAATTTCAAATTCCTCCAGACTATCCATCCGTCTACCCTTTTTACAAATATGCAACGTTGTTAAATTTTCTTCGAAGTTCGTATATTTATGTCCGCTTGATATTAAATGTTGTGCAAAGTTGGACTTATTATTACTTGGCTTAGGAATATGTTCTAAAAATCTTTTATAAAAACATCTGCCAGATTGACCGATATAGAACGCATCACAATCATCACATTTTATTTTATATACACCACATTGCTTTTTTAATGGTAATTTGTTTTTGTTTTTGAAATAATTTCCTAAATTATTATTTGTTTTAAATGATAAAATATAGTTATTATCTTTAAGAACGGGTCTTAAAATATTTGGCATAATACCTGTGAAATTAGCCGAAAGATATTTATAATTTTTGTTACTTGCTTTTATAGAGTTTGAATTTTTATTTTCTAAACGTTTCCTATGTCTATTTATTATTTTGTCAACTATTGTAGATTTATACCCGTTATTTATTGCTATTTGTTTGATAGTGCAAACCTCATTTAAGTAGTCCTCCTTTTCGAGGGGAACATTTAAAAGTCTGTTGACAAGACTGTTAAACACTGCCACTTTTTGTGTAACGGGATGATATGAATCATAGTGTATTACTGTGTCAGTACTAGTGTGTTTTCTAAAGATTTTGTATTTTAAATTATTCCCATTGTGTAATACAGTGAGGTCTAAAAAATTGATACTTTTGTTGTTTTCGATCTCCATAGTAAATTTTAATTTGTTATGAATTTTGTTTAGGTAATTTTTAAATAATTCTATTTGTCTGGCATTCCCGTTAAAAATAATAAAGGTATCATCTACATATCTGGAGTAATGGATGATTTTACTGGCGAAATAATTATCTTTTAAAATTTTTGTATTTTCTAAATGGTTTAGATATAGGTCCGCCAGGATGCCAGAAAGTGGAGATCCCATGGCAAGTCCTTCATTCTGTTTATAATATGCATTTTCAAATGAAAAATAGTTTTGATGAAGAATGGTTTTCTTAATCTTTGACCAGTCGCGTGACAATCGCGGTTGCGGGTGAACGCATGCGGGAGCTCCAGCCGTGGTTAGCAAAACTTATTACATGCGATTTATAATTTATTTTATTTATTTTTGACTTGACCAGTATCATGGTCGTGATTTTAATATTTTAGTTTATTAATTATGTATCTGAGGATGGGACTTAGTCCCGAAACGCGTCATCAGTGACGAAACTGTGTATCACTAAAGTGGATATTAAGGTAATTATATATCATATAATAAGTGATACGGTACGCAAAAAATAAGTAATTAAACATAAAAATGAATAGTTCAATTTTTGTATTAAGTCATATTGGAGTATGCTCAAGAACTTACAATTTTCCGACTGTAAAACTTTTGCATGCCAAGTAAAGAATTATTTCTCATAAACACGCACACGCACGTGTGCACACACACACACACACATGCACACAGACAAAATTAAAAACTAACAATGGCTTACAATTTTAATTTTATTACTTTATGGCTACTTTTTACATGAGCTTCTCAATTGTTTATAATATATGTGGAATGTATTGGTTGTTTTTGCCATGTCTTTTTTCTGTGTTCTGGTTGTATCCCCAACAGATTATGGCTTTATTATTTATGTGTGCATAAGACTATGTCTTTTGCTAAATTTCTGTTTCCTCTCAGTCATTTATAGCATTGTTGTTTGTGGTGATATGGGGTGTTTTCTCCATATATTTTCTGGTAGCACTTCACTGTTAGATTCTTGTTACAAATCTTATAACCTTCTACTATTGTTTTAATTACTTTAAATTTGTCTTTATAGTTCTTATATTTGTAAGTTCCCCCATATTTGTAAGTTCCCCCATGTTTTACTGTAAGCTAACATGGAAGCTGTTGTTGTCACTAACAGGAAGTGGCAGATAATAATATTTCATGCTCACTGTGAACAACTCAGGTGTCACCTCCCATTCAGTCTTCAGTGTGAAGAAATCAGTATATTCTTGTACAGTATCTATATACACTAGGAGTGTCACTGACACAAATGGGCGGAGCCTTTGTTATTCATAATAATCTATTTTCCAGTATTTTTACAATCAACCGTTTTTGATCCGTTAGTTAAGTAGAATCGTAATAATTTATTTAATAATATTCTTACAATCAACAAAATATATACACTTTTATGATACATTACACACTATTGAATACACTACATTATAGTACAATATACTGTAACAAGAAAAGGTGTAAAGGCTTTTTTTTAATAATAACACTTCTTATCATATTGAATATGGAAAATCATTTAAATTTGTATTAAATAAAAATTTCAAATTACGAATTAAAATTCATCAGTATTATTAGCATAATGTGTTTTCCTCTTTTATGTGTGCTCAGCGTACACATAATTACTGTAACTATACAAATATCTTTAACCTAAATATTCATAAATTTTAAACACAAATATACATTTACATGTAAACTAAAACATGAATAAATATGACGTGACATGAAGTTTATATGATGTAAAATGTGCTCTCGACTTGCTCAGATATTCTTTTAAAAAAATGCATTTATTTTAAATTATTTCTTTTAATCAGTACTTTAATTTGTGTACGTAAATATCAATCAATTATCAAAGTAATAAAATATTATAATACTGAAAAATAATTAAAATTTTGCAAGCTATGTTATGACGTCATTATTACTTTATAAATGACTCTATGTGTTATTGCAAGTACTTTATTTGTATCATTTTAATAATTATAAAAATTTTACATTCTCTTACTCTAATTTAACAATATAAAATGTACAATTATTAATATTTACAAAAATTAGTATATAGAGTCTCTCATAGTCTTTTTTATTTTTTTTATATTCTTTCTTTTTAATGTTGTTCATGAACCATGTTGATGAGTAATATGGTTTTGTGTCACCGTATTATTCATGAGGTGATACTCTGGTACTCCTCGTTATGATCCTGAGTCTTGTGTCCTTGTACAGCGTTGATCCTCCATTGTCCTCTGGCCTCCTGGAATTTGTCGTCTGATCCTCCTGGTCCAGTCCCGATGGCTCCTCTATAAAGCTGGGGTATCGACCTTGGATGATATGCTGTCGGACATAGCATTCGGCTGCAGATGGGTTCTAGTAGACTGAGAGTGAGGCTGGCGATCCTCGCTTATTTATACTGTCGGGCGCAAAAATCATGTTTCGACAATTCTGTACATGATTTGGATTGTCACATTTTGTTAAGCGTCCCTTTACAGACTCATTTACTTTTTTTGGTTCTTATTTGAACTTTCTTTGCAACATGCGAAGTCTTTTGGTTATTACACAATGTTCAAACGATCAGTAATTTTCTTATGTATAATTGTATCTTAACAGTTTTTTCATATTTTAATTATTCTAATTATTATTCACTTTTATTTATACTGCATGTAAATGCATTGTTTGTTTCGCACTAACTTTTGCACATGTGTACGTCTTTATATTATTAATAACGTGGCATAATTTGTTTCATTCTAACTTCCGCGCACTTAACAAAATTTAAATAAATTAGTTATTAAATTCACATTTATTCATGGGTGACGCCACGCCGGATTCAACTGGCTTACACACACACACACACACACACATATACAATACACTGTACACAATCTTAGCTGTGTGTGTGATGTGAACTGCATGTACCGACATGCGTTCACGTTCCCTGGTTACTCACAGCTTTCAATACAGATGTTAACAACGATAATTATTTTCTTGGATTTCGTTGTCCATGACGTGTCCGTTACTTAACTAAATATCACTATTGCATTAACGACTCGGAACACTAGGTTTTTTATAAGTAAAAGCATAAAGTTTTACCTTACAGCCTAAACCGGTTTTCTCCTTTATAAGGCTTCTTCAGAGGCTGCCGTTGGTAGCGCTGTCCGTCTTGTTGTAGGCGGCGGAATCGAGTTTCGAAAGATCAATGCTGTGTGTGTGGGGTGAGATATGTTCGAATAATGCGAGCAATTTGAAATGTGTCTGTTCGTTTAGGATGTCGTTTTTATTTGTTTTTGTGTGTTTGTATATTTCCAATTGTTCTAGAGTGTCTCTAGAATAATTATTTATTTTAATTTAGTAGTTTTTTTTAAACTAATTACGACAATGCTCAGCAACGTACGCAGACGTACTGTTCCAATACATTAATTGTCATTAGACATATACCACAACCTTTGCAACTCATCTCTACGATCGACCATTGATGGACTTCTATTAATTTTTAGCAGTCTATCAAAATTAAACGCTGGTTTTAATAATAATCCTTCTAATTTTTTTCAGTCTTGAAAGAGCAACATACGTTAATCGAACCTGAAATTCATTGTCTCCTAAATTAACAATTGCCTTATCTAATGTTATCCCTTGCGATCTATGTATACTAACAGCATATGCTAACTTTAACGGAAATTGTTTGCGAGTACAAGAAATTTCATTTTTCTTGAAAGATGCCACTACTGGTACAATGGGTATTGAATTCTCGTACAGAACTGGTCCTGTATATTTTTCGAAAGATACAAGTATACATATTGGCATGTGATCGTTATAATTTTCGCATTCAACTGCCGGGTCATAAATAATATCAGTTACTGTCTCAACTGAACCGTTGGCTTTTGTGAACCTTTTGTGACCCAAAGATTTCTTCTAAGGATAACTCGAGCACCTTTACATAAACATAATTGGGTAAATAACCCCTGAGCATTGTCAGAATTTGCTAGAGAGGCTTCTGGGCAATTATGGATTGCATTGATTAGAGCCACGGGTTGTTTATTGCTTTCTAATTTTTCATAATTAAAGCGTTCGATTTCAGCATTTCAACATTATACAGACACTATCTTTAAAATTGTCCCCGATATTGTTTACATAAAACCATTTAGATAAGAGCTGATAATCTTGTTCAGTGATTGTTCCATTTGCGACTCTATTTAAAGTCTCTCTGAAATTTTTTTGATCATCACCTAGCTGTCTAATAATCTCCGTTAAAAGAAAACTTTTTTGAACTTTTTATATAAAAGATTCGATTGAATGATCTGAACATTATTACCAATATTGTAAAGACTCTTGTCACAAACCGGTGGAAGTTGGGACCAATCACCGACTAAATACACGCAGAATCCACCAAAAGGAACAGCTGAAGAATGCTGCTTTGCTTGTTTGAGTCGCATATCCACTTTGAAAAACAAATTCAAACCCAACATCATTACTTCATCAATAATAACGAACCTCACATCTTTTAATTCTTCTTCAAAATCAATTTTGGATTCACCTTCTAAATCTTTGAAAGTTCCTCCCCTTTTCTTTGAAGTATTTATTCTTAGAGCTGAACAAATAGTTTGTCCAGCAATATTGTTAGCTGCCACACCAGTAGGAGCCATTAAAAGAGTTGCACCGCAGCCAAAATATGAATTAATCCTTCTAACCATTTCATTAATTACACAGCTCTTACCAGTTCCAGCTTTTCCCTGAATAATTGCAAGTCTTTGATTGCAATCATCATAGTCATTTAGCTGATATTCTAAGAAAGATAATATCTTATTTTGTTGGTCGTTGAAAATAACATTGTATGATTCATGGGAATCATACTGATTCCCAAATGTTTTTCGATTCCTTTCGATGAAAGAAGTTGTTGTTGTTGTTTTCTAATGGCAGAACATTGAATCATTCCATTTGTCTTCTGGCATCCCAATAGAGTTTTGGTAGATTCCCTGTCTCTTGATAAGAGTGATCCAATCCCGAACACACAAGAAGATGGTCTCTGTTCATCACTGTATTCAGCTGCTTACAAATTAATTGTGCAGTGGTGGGATTTGTAGATCTTAATATGGTGGAGGTGTTCAGCAAGGCAGTCGTGACCAGTATTGAGTCTGAAGTTCGCTACTGCTTGGTTTCTGGGTATATTTTTGTTTTTGTCCCAAGTGTTTCCAATGTTTTTCCACCGTTTACCACTAGACGCAAGGCTGGCCTCATTGGTGAACATCTCTTGTATTTTGTTTTTAACAAGTCTTTTGATTGTTCTTGTGCTGTGTAGTGTTTTTCTCCCTTGCAATGTTGTACCCTTTTTAGCTAGCAGGTCAGCTGTTTCATTCCCACTTATTCCTACATGTGAGGGGATCCACAGGAGAATTATTGTTTTCCCTTGTTTACTGAGAAGGTTTATTGCATCCTTTGTTTCTTTTACAGTGCTATCTATAGGCTGTCTGTTTGATGCGATAGACTGGATTGCAGACTTGGAGTCAACAAGAAAAACGGCTTTTTTAAAAGCTAGTGGTCTGAGTAAGAGTTGTTGTAATGCCATATGTATTGCCTTTATTTCTCCGTCAAAACTGGTTTTATTTTCTCCCACTGAAATGTAGTGGGAGAACAGTTCACAATGTACTCCTGTGCCAGCCTTTCCATGTTTTCCTATGAGCGATCCGTCTGTATAGATTCTAAGGTACTCATCCTGGGGATATCTTTCATTGATGGTTGCTAGTGCAATTTGGTGCAAGATTATGGAAGGTGCATCTTGCTTTTTCATATCAGACAGAAGAGAGAGATTGGTGTTGATTGTTTGGTATTCTGTAGGTTTAATTTTTGGGCAAAAAGGTTCTATTTCAGTTGTGATGCCCAGCAGTGTCAAGTACTTGTTGGCAGTATTAACTGGTAATGTCTGGGTCTTCAGCTGTGTCCCGTCTTGGCTATTTTTTGCCCATTTTGCTTGTGGTAAGGCTTTTATTTTGGCCAGAGAGATGGCAGCTTGTTGGTTTATTTCTGAAGTGATCGGTAAGTGGCCTGTGTACAACTGAAGAGAAAGGGCAGGTGTGGTCTTCACACCTCCGCTAATCAGCCGTAGGGCATTGTTTTGTGTTGTTTCCAATGTCTTCAGATTAGAGTTGCTGGCTGTTACAAGTATCTCACTTCCATATGTCATGACTGGTTTTATATAGGTTTTGTATGTGGTATTCAGAGTGTCCTGCGTACATCCCCAGGTAGCTCCAGCAAGACACTTTATAAGTCTCAGTTTTTGGTTGACTTTATTTGCTATGTTTGTCACATGGTCCTTCCAAGATAGTTTGTTATGAAAGAAGTTTTATTCTTTATATCTGGATATTTGTAATAGGCTGCTTCCCAATTATGAAGTAAATCGATATCACGATTACTTAGACCAACATGAGTTGGTAGTGCATTAGGCATTACTGCTCCTATAGCCATCCAGTCTCTATCGTCAAAAATATCAAACTCATTATTATCCTGATGAATTTCAGTTTCTTCTGTAATTAAAGACATGTGTAATTGTTCATGAAACTGTCCAAAATTTTGTCGAGTATAAGCCATGAACCATGTTTCATCTGTACTTTTCAAGTCTTCTTCATTACACTAATGCTCATGTAAAATCAACTTTTGTTTACAATATAATTTAGTATTGACTGCATTGTTACTGTTGTTTACTTTAGGGAAAACTTGTACAATTTTTTTCTTTTCTGTTTGTGCTAATTGAATTATTTCTTCCCTTAGAAAATTTTTTAGCAAAATCGAATAATGTTATTTCTTCCATGTCTAGTGGTCTACTACTGTAAAACTGAATGAATAAATTAATGTCATTTTCACTATTGGTTCCAGTAATTGCAACATAGTTTTCTACTGTTATGACAAGTATTCTAAAAGTTCTGGTACATTGATACAATGGAATTCCATAGAGTAAATGACATGTTTTGCAAGCCCCGATGTCTCTTTCACCGATCACTCTTATCATCAAACTTGTATATGCTCGACGAGATTCTTCATCCGGGGCTCTCGATTCAACGATTTCCTGAAACGTTTCCGTCAAATTTTTCGATGCAGGTTCTGACTTTGAAGCGTATTTGGATACATATTCAACCACCTGGTATAAGGAGGTGATTATACTAAAATCAGTATTTGCTCTCCATGTTTGTGCGATGACAGGATTATACTGATTCAGGAGTTCATCATTCCTTATTGGTGTGTATATCCAAATACCTTTCTCATTATTCTCTAGAAGAGATTCCTCTTGTAATTCTTTGGGATATTTGAACCTGCAAGTATATTCTTGGCCATTCCACTTAAGACAATATCCTTTTATTAATATAGAATATTGTACTTTCACTTGTGAAACTTACTTGTTTTCTCTCGTACGCGTTTCTGCGTGGTGTGTGCCTTCATCAGCGGATTGAGACAGACTCGTACAAGGCGCACATCATGCCGAAATGCATACGGGAGAAAACAACTAAGTTTCACAAGTGAAGTTCAATATTCTATATTAATTTAGTACTGTGAAAAAAGAAGATGAACTATCAAACCAACAATATCCTTTGGTACATCTGGTGTGTCTTTGGAATCGATTCAGTAATTCTGAAAGAGAACGATTGTTGACGATAACAACATCAGTTGATCTGATCCTTGCAGGATGTATAGTTGCCAGAGGAGTGAATGGCAAAGGATTGAATGCATTAACCAAATGGTCATAATACATCTTGGCACTCAGAATGTCTTCCTCAGATGCATTATCAAAAGTTCTTGACTCAGGAGCACCATAGATCCAAAGAAGACCGTGTACATGACATGAACCACGATGCTGGAATTCGAAACGAAACCAATAATCTGAAACTGAGAATATCTTACAGATGACATTTTTTATGAATAAAGTTGCACGAAACGAAAAATAATCTTCAACAATTGAGGGATTCTCGTTTATAAGTTTTTGCCTTTCCTGAGCGATTCTAGATTCATCTAATGTTTCCTCTTGCATGAAATTACAACCCATGAGTCGTGCCAGATCAGGCCACCAAAGATCAGCTGCACTCAAAGTAAAAAAACCCGTAGGAAGATTATCACACTGCTCAATCATTGATTCAAGTTCACCCCTTGGTTGAAACCAGTAAGATTTTGATCCTCTTATTTTTCCACACCAATAATATAAACTTCTTACTATTTGAGGATTACTTGACAGCGTGTTTCTCAGTTGCTGTATTGTTCCATTGAAATGGGATTTTCTAGCAAATATTGTCCCTCGTTGAATAGCTTGATGATGCTGAACAGTGTTTAATCCAAAAAATCTGAACGTAGGATCTTGTGCAAAACGTCGGTCTTTATATTGCACCAAAAACTGAAAATATTCAAGTGCTGTAAGTTTCATACTACTTGCTCGAGTATTATCGTTTAGTTCAGCAGATCCGTAAGGTAGTAAAGCAGGAAATGCCATGCTTACATATCCTTCGCACGAGAATTCATTTATGATATCAGTACCTTGTGGCCATGGAATTACATTATTCACTGCAGATTGGAGTCGATCAGCTTCTGTGATTCTAATATTCTCCGGGATCATACTTTCATAAATTTCTTCAGAAAAGTTCTCTTCATCTGTATTCACCTCAGGTAAATCAACAGTGGGTATCATTCCATAAATACTATCATTTAATGGAAGTTGAGATATTTGTTCCATATCAATGATGATATCACTATAGAATGGGGTTATTCATTTTCAAAAAATTGAGTGCTTCTAAAATTGTGTCACGTCTCACATGAAAATCCTGATGTCCGTTAACACTTTCCTTTCTTACAACTATAGTGCTCAGTGAAGCGGGTGTACGGGGCAAGGAACTAACAATCTCTGTTATATTTTGACCAATATTTATAATATTTCCCTTATAAGCATATTGACTGCGAAAGCATCTCGATTTCACCCTATACACACGCATCACTGGTTGTACTCTTACTATCAAGAGTTGTTCTACATAAGTGAGATCCATCAGTTCTGTAGGTACATCTTTAGGATCCATACAATTAACTGCAGAAAACTTATTTGGGTTTCGCTTACACTGCGGACACATATCAAAAAATGTTTGCTGCATCAACACTCGAGAACAATTTACACATTCATAGAATTCTAGAGATCATAAATTATCTTCAAATTCATTCTGAAGATTCCTATATCCTGTGCTCTTTTGTTCGTATAACACATGATTATGTTATGTTCTGCAGGGCCTTCAACAATTGCTGCAGCAACATTTTGTCGCTCTCTCTTCTGTCTTTGATTTGTAGTTAAACGACCAATATTTGGAACTCTTCTCCATCGAGGCATACTAAAAATAATACGTAGGCCTATATATAAATTGATGAAGAAGAATGTATAGAATATGTGTATAACAGAAAAAAATTACTTAAACAAATACTACAAAATTGAATAAAAAGTATAAGAATAATAATTTTAATAGAATTTGGAAAATTGAATAAAAATGTATAAGAATAATTTTTCAGTGAAAGGTTAGTGAGGAACGGTAAAAAATAACACAAATTTTAACTAATTTGTGTCGACGTTTCACAATGTTTATTGTAATCATTAGGACCTGTGTGTGAATTCAAAAGAAATGTCAAAGACAACAGAACAATTGTTTGGGTGAACGTGTTCGTGTATGTGAGTGTGTGTGCATTGTATATGTGAAGGAGTTGAAATAATTTGTTTACATCTTCTAGTGTTAATAGAAATGGTCAGTATTTTAGAGTGCCTTTTGAAGAGAGAGAGGGGTGGGAAATAAAGAGAAAGCGGGGAGGAAGATAAAGAGAGATATGGAGAGAGAGGGGGATACAGAGATAGGGGGGATAAAGAGAGATATGGAGAGAGAGGTGGATAAAGAGAGAGGGAGAGAGAGAGAAGGTTGGAAGAGTGAAGAGAGAAAGAGGGAGGGAGAGAGTGAGTGAGAAAGAGAGCAAGAGAGAGAGTGAGAGGGAGGAGAGGTTGTGAGAATGAGAGGTAGAGGGGGAATGGAAGAGAGGACGGGTGTGATTGTGGACATGTACATAAATTTACAATATTCTATAGTACTCTGGACTATAATTTACAACAATATGATTACAATTATTATCCAAGTTTACTTGTTAAAAAAATTTACCGTAAATTTGTGTTTGTAACATTATGTCAACTATCTGAGATAAGGTCGTAAATTTCTACAGTTATTGTGTAATTTGTACGTTTCTAAATTATGATTGTTTTTAATACCAGTAGTGAGTGAAACACGTTAAAAATAACTTTCAGTAGTTACTGAGTTGAACATCCCTCAATCTGTTTTTAGTTATAATATATTTTACTACTCTATATGTTGACTGCTATATGTATAAACGTTTTCTGTACCAATCTAATATCTAATTGTTGATTATTGCTTTTATAATTAATTAAAAATATTATTACATACAGCAATTTAAATTGTAATAGTGTATACATTAAGTTCTGTGATATTATAATATTCTCGTTTTCTTAAAGAAAACATTTGAAGACAATAAACATTAATAATTTAAATATAATTTGGATTGAAATTTACCTGAATTGTGACTCGTTGCAATATGTAACAGAAAATTGCAGTGCATCAGCAACTAAATAGATTCTCTTCTAAAAATTGACACTTGTTCAACACTTAAGTCACTTAAATTACATCTGGCTACACCATAGAACAATGCTCTACTACTGTTTGAATAAAACATGTAGCCGCACACGCACACACACACGCACCGGCATTTGTGAAACAGCAAACTCTTATCTTATCGGGCGATGGCGCCAGACGGGCCAGCGGTGACGACGGAAGCCGCACATGCACTCGCACCGGCATTTGTGATAAAGCAAAATCTTATCTTATCACTGAGACAGCCAGCGATATCTCTATCTCTCTTCCTCTCACATGTTGAAGCTAAGATTGTTTAAAAATCGTAATATCTTTTGAACCAAATAATTTAGAGAAATAATACACTAGTAATGCACTCTACGATACAGTCCGGATATATATGCAAAATTTTATAACATTCAGTTGAGTAGTTTCGGAGGAGTTCGCCGCCGAAGTTGTGCATCGAGTCGCGGATAGAGGGCTATGCCTGATTTTGCTATGCTCATCAGGCTCCACCCAATAAGACTTGTAAATCTCTTCAAGATCTATCATTATTATGCTTAAATAATAAGGTTAGTTTACAACCACTCAACTTTGCCTAACCTTGCCCCAAGTATTCATTAAATAGGATTACAACTACAATAATCCACAAGTACTTTAAACTTCTACTCTACTTAGAATTTAGTTGCAAAATATTATCGAATTACTGTACTCATAAATAATATTTCTCATTGCATTATCAAGTATAAACTGAAGATGAAATAGTGTTTTGTCCTTAGGAGAAAAGTTCTTGGAATTAGTTCAGGGATAGAAGAGATTGGTACGCTCAGATGGGAACTGGCATTATCTCTTCTTGTAGTGTGGATCCTTGTATATTTCTGTGTTCGTAATGGCATTAAAACATCAGGAAAGGTTGTTTATTTTACAGGTAAGTATAATGTAATAATAAACCACAATAGACTTATCAGTTATGGTGCCATAAATTAAAATTAAATGTATGTGTCTTATTATTAGAGTTCGGATTTCGCATATTTTCCATATCTCTTTTTTTAGCTCCTAATGTTGATAGAAATCCGTTTCGAGTGTTTTTTTTAGCAATTTGCAACCAAAAAAAATTGATTTCATTTTGCATATTTGTGCATATTTGAGACCATTTTGCATATTTGGTTTTTTTTTCGCATATTTTGTGCATATTTGGACGATTTTTCACTATTTTTAAACATTTTTACAAAATTTTTTTTCAAAGAATATTGCTCAGTGCGATTGGAAGGAAGATTTTCAGAAGCAAAACGTATTTGGGGTAACTGGCCTGGCCTTTTCTTGTTTAGTCTAAAATGTAGATATAGATAAGATAGAGGAACAGAAAAATTGCTTTCGCTGTCGCTTCCAGCTCAGCCCTAATTAGGTAGTGACAAGTCAAGGAGTCAGGTAAGTATAGTAACTGTACACGTGTTACACATTCCAAAATATACAACGATTGTTGATGTCTAGGCTCGACTTTGGAGAAACATCGTAACAGACACAACATGCCAAGTCATTGTTTACAAAATAATGGCAGTATTAAACGTTTTGTAACTCTGTGAAATCTTTATATTGTCTATTTCTGTTGTGTCTGACGCTTGATTCGTCTTACAAAATGTCCCATGTCTACTGTCTGTCTGGTAGTGTCGTAATTGAAATCGAAACTAATCTACAACCAAATGTTTAGTATTTAATAAACTTAGTAAAAAAGAAATAGTGAATTAAATATAAAATGTACTATAATTCCTTTCACTATTTACTCTTCACAATGAAAATGAGGTCGATTGGAAGTGAAGGCCACTTTGTGCTATGTAAGCTACGTATTTAGTGAAGGTTAGTGACCGCTCATTTGTGATTTACCCCTCGCCTCTCCTTCTCACCTGCATCATCTTTAAATAAGTACACTTGTTACTTTCTCTTGGCGTTCATTCGTTTGTGCAGCTAGTGCATTTGTGGTGTTTCACTAGTGCTTCAGTAGTGGCAGAAAGCGAAAAATGTCTTTTAAATTGTTCAAAAAGTGGATAGGGAGTGACACGGCCTTCACTACTGACGGGAAAAGAATCTTCAGACAACTTTGTGGAAAAGAGGTAAGTGTTCCTATTTAAGATATTTTGGAGAAAATTCATTTTAGATAGGTATGTAACACTAAACTCAATTTCTATTCCTTTCTCTGCTTTTTTGTTTCAAACACTTAAACTTCAATAATATTTTTGTGGAAAAATGTCTCTTTTCGTTTTCCTTTACTATCACTTCCAAAGAATTGGTATATACACGTAAATAGGTTTTTGAACAAAGAATTCGGTAATAGTTCCGAGTAACGCCCTTGTCTGGAAAAGGCACAAAACCTGCAAAAACCGGCTTTTTTTTGTGGTTTTACGTAAACTACAGGCCAAGACTAGGAGCGGACGCGAATAATCCGCAAAAAAAAATTGAAATCAGTGGGCCTGATTTCTTGGCCTGTAATTTACGTAAAACCACAAAAAATCTGGATTTTTGCAGGTTTTGTGCCTTTTCCAGACAAGGGCGTTACTCCGAACTATTACCAAGAAATCGTATGTAGCCAAGATCTATCTTGTGATCCTGCAAATTACTGTCACATAAAATTTACTTAGCAAATACAACATTGAATAATTACGGGCGCCATGATGCAAGTCTGTGCAACAACATATGAGATTAGGCTTACGTTTCGGTCCAGAATTCGGGTTAACGAACCAGTAATAGTGAAATGTGTTACCTGAAATAACTCACTCGTGCTTGTAACTTTTACCAATGACATTACCCTTTATTCAAACACTACTCACAAAAGACATATTCCCATATATTCACAAAAAAATCGTGCCAAACATGCACGTTTTTACGCCTCGGGGCGTAATCCCATTTATCTAAACATTAATAAGAATTACAGGTTTTTGACCCTCCAAAATAAACATTTGTAATAAAATAATAAAATATGGTATACTAAACAATAAATATTTGCACAACCCAGCACTTGAATTATTTAGTTCACACTCTCTCTCTCTCTCTCTCTCTCTCTCTCTCTCTCTCTCTCTCTCTCTCTCCCTCCCTCTCATTCGCTGGTACAAATTTGTTATTTTATGAGTTCATTTAAATTATTGAATGAATTTTGAATTGGTCATTTGAATTTCGTTATGAACTTGAATGATATAAATATTGGACCGGTCTCACCCAAATATTGGACAGGTCTCACCGCACTGCTCGGATCAGTCGCTTGTGCACAATCTGTTCGTTTTTACTTCATCTTCGGGCCCACACCGTCGTGTCCATCCTCGAAAACACTTTGGGCAGATTTTAGCCGCACGTGGTTTGACGATCCACTGGCCGATGACACCTGTTCAAATGGTTACCACCCCAACATCTCTGATACTTTGAAAATAGTTATTTAACCACTTTTGGTGGTGTAAAAGTTAAAAATTCATTCTCAGTGAATCTCTGCCGGCCGGCTCCATTCACTGTCTAGGCGAAAATGACGCAGAGTCTTTGTTAAACATTGCGTAGGTGGGGCAAAAACTACGTCACCAGTCTTTTGGTATAGCCAAGCCTCGAGTTGTTTACAGAAATATGCATTCCTTCAGCTGACGTCATCAGGGCTAGTCTCGTTATCTCTATCTGTGACACACGGTTTTTTGCTATGTTTGCCGTTTTACAATGAAAGCGATCGGAATCCTGTCAATTCCAATCTGCGTTGTATAAAATATTATATAGTCCACTCACCAAAACTGTATAGGGATTATGAAATATTACAAAATTTATTACCAAATAATTGTTAGGAAATAAATACAAAAATTATGGTTTTTTGGACCATATTTTTATAAATGTAAGATTGTACCAGAATTGTACCATCACAAAACCCCCTCAATGAAAGATTTTGTGCCGAAGCATAAAAACTTTCATTGACACATTCGTACTTCCTAAAGGGATCAGCCAGGATAGGTTGCCACAACCCCCTTACAATTTATATCAAAAGAAATCAATAACTCACCCGTGGTCCGATGACGATGACAGTACCTGCATGACCTTACTGGACTTCTCCTTCGAGATCCCAACACCATAAGGCCAATCAGGCGCGTAACGTTCCTGCTCTGACGCGCTGGCCAGCTCAGGATCGCCGTCATAACATCACCAAACACTGAAACAATAAATTAAAAATATCAAAATAGGGGCATGGTATATTACTCTATCCTTAACTGATCTGGTTCCCCTTAGCTATGTGCTGGTTTGCGTTAATAAGCACTGGGTTTGCTTGAAATACTAGAAATATAAATACAAAAAACATAAAATACAAGAATTGGATAGAATTGCCATTCTCTTCATGGACTACCCTTTAATTGTAAAAATTGTTTCAATTCCCATCGATAATAATTAACTCTTTCTGTTTCATAATTAATGTAATTATAAAAGAAACAAATATTTAAATAAAACATATGGAAATCCACATAAAATCCCCAATATTACCTAAATCTCCCAAATATTACTCAAACAAGGAGAAAAATATTTTATAGAAAAAAATAATTAATAAAATCTTATTGAAATTATTATTATTATTATTATTATTATTATTATTATTATTATTATTATTAACAGTTATAATAATATAACTCCACACACACTATTTCTTATACATCAGGTTAGAACATAAAACACAATACATAATACATGATACATCATAATCAACATTGATACATTAATACAGTTAATACATTGAAATAGTTAATTCATATTTAATCTTAATCAGAATTTACACATTCTACCTATTTAAATTTGCATTTAAATTATAAAAATTACAATTTCAATTACAGTGGAAATCGGTTAACACGAAATGACGGGGACCAGTTATTTTTTTCGTGTAAACCGAATTTCGCGTTAAGCGAACAAAAAGTGAAACAAAATGAGGAAGTGAACAAATAGTGTACTGTAGATTATTTATTGTACTGTCTAGTAAAATGCAACAAATACAACCTTTTATTTATCCTCATGGTTTATTATTGTTAATTTTTCGTAAAATTATTATTAGCTGTTCTAAATTTAGTCCTATGATTTAGGTTTTCTTATAGACTACTGTATGTCTTTCAACTTTACCGTAGTTTTTGTGTTTATCTTTATTTAAAATAATCCGTTATTTTCTTTTGCACACAATTTTGCACTATTTTATTTTCAACAAATTGTTCTAATTTATCAACGTGTTCAAACATTTCACCTTCCGAGTTGGCTTCAAAATATCGACGAACACGGCTCAGCAACGAAAGCATATCGGTAGCGGTAGGAACATTTTCACCATCATTTTCCGTGTCAACTTCGTCGTCACTATCATCACCTTCACAGTTGTCAACTTGCACTGTTTCCACGATATCGGTATCTGTTAATACGGGAGCCGTAGTTATGTTCTCGTCGACAGTCACGTACTCATTTAGAGAAATTGAAACATTTAATACAGATGACACACGATTAAACATTTCAGGTAGTGTAGGATCAATTTCATTTTCTTCGGGTTGTTCAGTTTCTGAATTCAAAATGAATCGAGCATGAGCGAAACAATTTTGAATTGTTGTAGGCGTCACGAGGTTCCACGCTGTTCTTAACAAGTTACAAGCATCCAGAACATTTACACAGAAATCTTTTTTCCCCTCAATAGTGGCCAAGTATTTCCGCAGAAGTAACTTTCTGTACTGAAATTTAAAATTTTGAGTAATACCTTGATCACAAGGTTGTAGGACACTAGTCATGTTCGGTGGTAGAAAACAAGTTTAATTGCCATCAATTTTAGGTCACATGGGTGGGCAGGACAGTTGTCAATAATTAACACAATTTTCCTCTTCTGAGAAGTGAAATGTTTTTCTAATGAAACTAGCCATTCGGTAAAAATTTTTGACGTCATCCATGCTCGTTTGTTAGCTCTATATTCTACTGGCAACTTTTTAACATTTTTAAAACAGCGCGGCTTTAAACTTTTTCCTATAACAAGTAACGGAAGTTTTTCTGACGGATCAGCATTGCAACCTACCATCACTGTCCCTCTCTCTTTGGACTTTTTATCACCAGAGCACTGCTCCCCTTTGAAAGAAAGTGTTTTATCGGGCATACAATGGAAAAATAGTCCTGTTTCATCGGCGTTGAAAATATCCTTACGTGGATAATCTTTTAAAATTGCAGGCAGCGTAGATTGCAACCACGATGATGTCATTTCTTCTGACACCTGTCTTGATTCACCACAGATGTTTTTAAAGGTTATGCCATTTCGTTTTTTAAACCTTTCTAGCCAGCCAGGATTTGCAGTAAAATTTAAGTTCATCTGTTCAGCAAAAACGTTTGCTTTCTCCATCAGTAGTGGTCCAGAAATAGGACCATCTTGTGATCTTGCTTGCTTAAACCAAACAAGAAGAGAAGCCTCTAAGTTTTCGTGGTTTGCCTTACGGAACGTTTTCAGCCTGGTTTAAACTTGCCCGACTCATACAGTTCTAAAGTTTTATCTGTATTTTTTATAATCGTGGATAACATCGAGTTTGGTATACCGAATGTTTTACAGATTTCTGTTTTAGTTCGAATACCCTCATTAACAGCTTGGAGGAGTTCGACTTTTTTTTCTAAAGAGAGGGCACTTTGTTTTCGACTTTTTTTTCTAAAGAGAGGGCACTTTGTTTACGCACTTTCTTCTCCATTTTACTTCCGGACTGCAAAAACGAAATTTACGAAAGCGTAACTTCACTTAACACGTACACGTCACACGCTTAACGTCACTTAACTGGCTGTAAAAGACTAAGAAGTTTGTACAGTAAAAAAGTAAACAGTTAACCCTCACAACTGAGTAAATTTTTTACAATAAAATGTTATCGGTACCGTACCACAAACTTTACCACCGCTGTACACGCACAGAATACAACTGAACTGAACTCACCACACCCTATAGAGTAGGTAGATAATGTAAGCGATAACGGTTTATTTGCGGTCAATGAACAACACATTTGGTGCTGAAGGAGAGGCTATGGTTTCTCGTAAACAACGGTACACTGTATACAGTACGTACTGTAAATAGAACTTGGTACTGAAGGCAAAACAAAACAGGTAGGCAAAACAAACTATGGTCACTACCTGCTCTTTCTCTTTTAGAGATGAAGAATGGATTCCTGTACATCGAAAACAATCTTTTGGGCGTACTTGTGTGGCTTTATTTTGTATGCAGTTACTTAAAAGCCTGCCAAAAAAAAATTATTTTTAACAAAAATTTTTCGTGTTAACCGATATTTTTCAGGTAAACCTTTCGTGTTAACCGTACAAATAATACACTGTACATAACAAACGGCGATCGGTACCCGAGTGGTATTTCGTGTTAACCGATATTTTGTGGTAACCGTTTTCGCGTTAAACGATTTCCACTGTAATTAATTAATTAATTAATTCTAATCTTTCATTAATTAGCCATCAATTATTTATTATTAATTTGTAGTTAATTTATTATTAATAATAAATTTATTATTAATATTCAGATTACGTTATTATTATTTCATTTCATTCATTACCTCTCTACTCTGAATTTTCTACCTATTTAACTACCTAACCTTTCACATTCTATCATTGTTTAGTCTGGGTGACTCCTGTATTCACTCTGCTTTTACTTATTATAATCTTACTCACCTTTCTTCTAACTAACAACCAAATTTACCTATCATGACACCAATTTCTCAATTATAAACACCTTTCACTAATTTCATTCCGACGATAAATCCTATGGCACCGCGCGTCTTTGTACAGAGATGGGTGTTCCCTAACTGGCTATATACATTCATAATATTTTTCCCTTCCAAAAAATTCGGCAAACACTCCCTTAAACTACGCTATTACCTGCCACAACACTATACATTGGTCACTCCTTATCACCTCACCCCCACTACAAAATATCATCAGCAACAAATAAATGTTTAACCTTTACTTTAATCACCTCTACATATAATCACTAACTACTGTGTCCCTAAATATCTAATATTCTCTTTGTATTATTTTCTTTAAAATTCTTAACTATCTAACTCCCATTAACTTTAATTGAATAACTCACCTGCCTCTATTTATACCCAGGCTCTATCTCCTTTCTAAACACTTTCTAAACATCTTTCTGTAATCATTGACAATTGCATTATAAAACTTATCTCTCACCTACTCATAACAGTACATCTCAGTTTCAAATATATATTCTTACTTAATCATTTATTATTATTTATTAGGAATTACCGTCATTACAAATTAAATAATAATTTAACTTCATTAGAAACTTAATTCAGTAATTACTATTCAATTAATTAAAAATTTTCACTTATTTAGTTAAACAAAAACATGTTAACTGTTACTTATTAACACAATATATAATACATAGTATACATAAAATTTACCTGTAATACACAACATCAAAATCCATAAATACATTGATATTAACACATATAAAACAATGAAAAATATATAATCCAAACACATTATTTTGTCATTAATCAAAATCAGTCCATATGCAGTCCAATTCAAAACCACTGTTCACATATATTAAATGTTCATTACACACTAAAACAATCTACCCCTCCATCATTGAATAACATTCTAATCTTAGGTCTATTTATCTTATTGTCTATTAAATAACTTTTATTATTATAATCATTATAATAATTATCAGACATTTTATATATTCCGTTTACAATCTCCATCGGTTTATTATATATCAAGTCACGATCGGGTATAGTTCTGTCTCCCTCAGTATTATCATATGTTATAATCTTGTTAGTCATATAGTAATTATCATCATAATTTTCTACTACTACACCTGTTACTTCCCAAGGTAAGTGCTTGATACCATTATTATCATCATCTATTATTATTTTAATTTCACTCTTACTATAAGGTAAGTATTTATTATTTTCATCCACCATCTCTACTCCTAACCTTTCTACAAATTCTTTATACTTTCTATTTACTTTAAAAATTTCTATTACTCTCTTTCTCTCACCATATCTCTCACACTACCTCTCTACACTTTCTCTCTTAATATATTTTTCACCATAACACCAAGTTACACTCTCTCTCTCCAAATATGCAGGGGTCACTAACTCAAAATTACTGCACCACTTATGAGGTACACAAAAACACCAAGGAACTCTATTTGTAGACCTTTCGTCTCCCAAATATAAATTTAAGGAACTCTCGTCCTTATTAAAAATACATGAAGACTTGACTTCACCCCCTAACACAACATCAAAGGAAAATTCTAACCCCTGCACCCCTTGTAAAACTGTACTTTCTCTTAACTCTCTCTCTGACTCAACACACTCAAACACTTCATTATAACTCATAATACTTTCATTATCATTTTCTAATATCATTTCATTCTTACTACCTGTAAACTCATTATTCAAATTATCATTGTTACTCACCTTGTTAGCACTTAAACTAACACTATTTTCTGTGAAGGTATCATCATTACCACCCCACTATTATTCTTGTAATTCTCGTCTACTTTACTCTTCGGTATATCAAATATCTCGTCTACTAACGTTACTGTTTGTTTTGTCAATTTATCGAAATGAGCATGCATTTCGTCTATTCTTTTATCAAAGTGAGAATTTCGGCTTTTAATTTCACTTTTTATTTCGTCAAACTTTACATCGAATTTGTTACTTTATTCATCGAATTTATTTAATAATAACTGCATCATTGCAGCCGTACCATCTGTCTTATGTACGTCTTGACTACTTGAGATGGAGGTTATTGGTATTGTCTCTGATTGTACAAATGCAGTCATACTCGACTCGTCAATCTGACTAATTTGTGTTAATGGAACATCCATCTCACTAGTCAAATTTTCATCAGTTGTACTGATTTCTAATGTTATATTGTCATTAGTACTCATTTTGGTTCTTATGTCTTTAACACATATAGGTTTATAACCTCGTAACTTAACCCTATTTTACGCCCGTGTTTATGTACTTACGAAATTACTTCAGGTAAACATTCCGCTTTCCTGGTAGGTGTACTCAACATAAAATTATATTTTATATCGAGTCCCTGTTATTACGGGCGACAAATGTGATGCTGCAAATTACTGTCACATAAAATTTACTTAGCAAATACAACATTGAATAATTACGGGCGCCATGATGCAAGTCTGTGCAACAACATATGAGATTAGGCTTACCTTTTGGTCCAGAATTCGGGTTAACGAACCAGTAATAGTGAAATGTGTTACCTGAAATAACTCACTCGTGCTTGTAACTTTTACCAATGACATTACCCTTTATTCAAACACTACTCACAAAAGACATATTCCCATATATTCACAAAAAAATCGTGCCAAACATGCACGTTTTTATGCCTCGGGGCGTAGTCCCATTTATCTAAACATTAATAAGAATTACAGGTTTTTGACCCTCCAAAATAAACATTTGTAATAAAATAATAAAATATGGTATACTATGGTATACTAAACAATAAATATTTGCACAACCCAGCACTTGAATTATTTAGTTCACACTCTCTCTCTCTCTCTCTCTCTCTCTCTCTCTCTCTCTCTCTCTCTCTCTCTCTCTCTCTCTCTCTCTCTCTCTCTCTCTCTCACTCTCTCTCTCTCCCCCTCTCATTCTCTGGTACAAATTTGTTATTTTATGAGCTCATTTAAATTATTGAATGAATTTTGAATTGGTCATTTGAATTTTGTTATGAACTTGAATGATATAAATATTGGACCGGTCTCACCCAAATATTGGACAGGTCTCACCGCACTGCTCGGATCAGTCGCTTGTGCACAATCTGTTCGTTTTTACTTCATCTTCGGGCCCACACCGTCGTGTCCACCCTCGAAAACACTTTGGGCAGATTTTAGCCGCACGTAGTTTGACGATCCACTGGCCGATGACACCTGTTCAAATGGTTACCGCCCCAACATCTCTGATACTTTGAAAATAGTTATTTAACCACTTTTGGTGGTGTAAAAGTTAAAAATTCACTCTCAGTGAATCTCTGCCGGCCGGCTCCGTTCACTGTCTAGGCGAAAATGATGCAGAGTCTTTGTTAAACATTGCGTAGGTGGGGCAAAAACTACGTCACCAGTCTTTTGTTCGTATAGCCAAGCCTCGAGTTGTTTACAGAAATATGCATTCCTTCAGCTGACGTCATCAGGGCTAGTCTCGTTATCTCTATCTGTGACACACGGTTTTTTGCTATGTTTGCCGTTTTACAATGAAAGCGATCGGAATCCTGTCAATTCCAATCTGCGTTGTATAAAATATTATATAGTCCACTCACCAAAACTTTATAGGGATTATGAAATATTACAAAATTTATTACCAAATAATTGTTAGGAAATAAATACAATAATTATGGTTTTTTGGACCATATTTTTATAAATGTAAGATTGTACCAGAATTGTACCATCACAATCTTCCTAGCAAGATGCTAAACAAAAAAATTTTGAAGTATGCGTATAAAAAAATAAGATTTTCCTAACAGTTTTTTTAGTTTTTGGGGGGGGGGGGTACCAACCTATTTCTACTGAAATCACAACGTTGTCCCTCGAAATCAGCGGCCTTTATTTTCTCTTATTTTGCCTACCTACGAGTTTACCATTATCAAAAAAATACCTAAATATTCATTTTCGAATTTATGGTAGATTAATTTTTAATTACCTAAATTAAACCAGAAAAAACTAACAGAATTTCTTGTTGTTTGATTTCAGGTCAAAGCTGAAAAAAAGTTTCAGTTCGACCAACACAAATCAACTAGGACTCACAAACAAAAGGTGGAAAAGGCGCAAAAAGTGAAGAATCTTCAACAGTCTTTCATCGCGTCAAAGCTCGAGTCAATGTCCCAATCTTCGGAGAAGAACGAGATGTACCAAGATCTCTGCGAGGCAATGTTAAAATCCAATATTCCTCTTCATAAGTTGGAGAACGAACATTTTAGAGCCTTCTTGAAGAAGTACACAGGTAAAGAAATCCCTCACGAATCAACACTCAGGAAAAACTACATTACTCCAGTGTAAGAGAAGGTGATGCAAAGAATACAAAATAAGATAGGTGATTCCCCCATCTGGATGTCAATTGATGAAACGACTGACCCCTGTGGGCGATATCTAGCCCATGTAATAGTTGGGAAACTCAGTTCAGAGGAAGCTGGACATGGCCACCTGATTTTATGTAAAGAGTTGGAAAAAACAAATCACTCCACGATCGCCAGGACAGTGGGTGAAGCGATTAATATTTTGTGGGGGTCTCACGCGCACCAATATGGGGAGGAACGATTATTGGCTTTTGTTACGGATAGTGCAGCGTACATGATGAAGGCTGGAGAAAGCCTAAAAGTTTTTTATCCCAAGATGATTCACCTGACGTGCATGGCCCATGGTGTCCATCGTGTTGCAGAAGAGTTGAGGAATAGTCTACCTGATTTGAATAAATTAATATCTTCGGCAAAAAAGGTATTTGTTAAAGCACCTAGCAGAGTAAGGGCTTTCAAAAATGCATACCCTGATACTCCTCTACCACCTGAACCAGTAATCACAAGATGGGGTACGTGGATTTCTGCAGCTAATTATTTTGCTGAACATCACCAAAAGTTGAAGGAAGTGATTGAAGGTTTTGATGAAACCAGAAACCAAGCCATTGTGAAAGCAAAAGCTGCACTGAAAAACTCTTCTGTGGTCCAAGATCTTGCTTACGTCCGATCCAATGTTGGTGATTTGCCTGATTTAATTACCACTCTGGAAAGTAGAGGAATGGATTTGTATAATTCTGTGGCTCTGATCGATGACTTGATTACAAAAAGTAAAGATTGGAAAGGGCCCATCGGGGAATGCATGAGGAAGACTCTGGATGCGGTACTACAAAGAAATCCTGGATAGAAGACTGCTCAGGCGGTGTCAAAGATTTTGAATGGAGAGGTTGTGCCAGAATGTGAGCTGACGGACCCCCAAGAAATAGCAGCTTATCGATTCCTCCCCATAGTCTCATGTGACGTGGAAAGGTCCTTTTCCTCACTGAAAAATTATTTAAGTGACAAAAGACGAAATTTCAAGATTGAAAACCTTGAAAAAATGTTGATTATTCTATGTAATTCCAATTAGTTGGAGGACGTTTCGTGCTTTCATTTTAATATATATTTTTCAACTACATAATATAAGCTTTGTATATTTTTTATCTATCTTTATCGGCGCTATAAAAATAAAATTGTGAATTGATTGAATGAAAGAGTGGCTCATTTTCACTGTATCCTCCTCACTACCATTTTTGTAAGAATGAAATTATAAAAAAAGATTCAATTTTTTACAGCTGTTTTTACTCGTTTTTTGCATATTTCGCCATTTTTAGTGCATATTTTGGGATTTTTAGTGCATATTTGCATGCATATTTCAGGTCAAATTTTTTGCATATCGATCCGAACTCTACTTATTATCATATCTTTTGGATTAAAAATGTTTTGTCTTTTAATTTCAGCAATATTTCCATACTTTATGTTGACTGCTCTTTTAATTCGTGGAGTTACACTTGATGGAGCTCTACTGGGATTAGAATTTTATTTAAGACCAGACTTTTCCAAGCTATATGAAGCACAGGTTTGTTGCAAAAATGTAATATAGTTTTTCCATATTAGTTTATATTTGCATTTTAAAAATAAATGTGTGTGTGTGTGTGTGTGTGTGTGTGTGTGTGTGTGTGTGTGTGTGTGTGTGTGTGTGTGTGTGTGTGTGTGTGTGTGTGTGTGTGTGTGTGTGTGTGTGTGTGTGTGTGTGTGTGTGTGTGTGTGTGTGTGTGTGTAAACTGACATGTGAACATCCATCCAAACTTTGTGTTTATGCATGTCACACATGCTTTGATGCTTTAACCACACAACC
Organism: Magicicada septendecula; assembly: GCA_034769895.1. NCBI lineage: Eukaryota > Metazoa > Arthropoda > Insecta > Hemiptera > Cicadidae > Magicicada > Magicicada septendecula. The sequence goes on from CM068376.1 coordinate 59,103,860, forward strand.
TCGCCATTAGAATTTAACCATCTAACCATCAAATAAATAAAATACAATAGACTCCCGACTATCCGGCCTAATGTGGCGGAAGGGCAGGCCGGAAAACAAAAAAGCCAGATAGGCCGGAGTTCTATAATTACTCACTTCCTGCTCGCCCATACCATTAAAAAGACACATTTTATACCAAAATCCGCTCTTATTCATATTTTCTGACCTCTTAGTACAGGCCAGTACTTCATAAATGTTTGTTATGTCCTGTACTGTACGTTTTAAAAATTTATTACAGAAAAAGGAAGTCCAAGAATAAAAATATTGTATACATATTTTAAGATAAATTTTATAATGTCTAACTTAATTGCAGGAAACATAAAATGATGTACACTGTACAGTATGAATACATACAATTTTAAAATAAATAAAACATTAACACCCAATTCTTAAAAAAATTATTTAAATTTATTTTACTGTTCATTGATAAGTGATTACACAAATGTGAAAAGGTAGGCCTAAGATGAAAGAGTCAGTCTAAGATGAAAGATTTTTTATTTTATGAATTATTTTTATTTACTATAAAACAGTTTTTAGTTTTTGAAAAAACCTTGATAGATGACTGCTTCTCCCTTCTAGCCCAAAGCCCCTTCTCCACGACGCAATGTCCCTCCACTTATGCAACCAGATGATATCAGCTGGCGTCGCTTCCTCTTTGCTGACTAATGTACTGCAGCGCTGCCTCAATCGTCTTGAACCCTTCCAAATGTGGGATGAGATTTTTACTGTCATCTAAAGATACCTCGTCCTCCTCCTCCTCCTCCTCCTCCTCCTCTTCTTCTATTTATTCTCCTTGTGTCACCATTTCCACAATATCGTTGTCAGTTATTTCATCAACTTCGTCATTTGCCAAACGTTCTCTAATGTCCTCTACATTGACATCGTCACAGCCCGGTACTTTTTCCAGCAACAAAACAAGTTTATCGTTTTCATCTTCCAATTTGGTTTCACACGGGTCAAGATTGAAATGTCCAACTTCATGGTCCAAAAGAATTTTCCAAGACCTTGTAACATAACTTTACAAGTTCCCAATTAAGCAAATATGATATACAATTATTAATAATGTATGATTGAATTATGAACAGTAATAGTAAGTAAGAAAGTGTTATGTATGTAAAAAGAAAATATGTATAATAAGAAGGGACTGGGTGAGGCCCAGTGCGCCGACAGTCTGTCGCCAGCCAAATAGAAATATAATAGAAGCCTGTACCTTGCATGTCATAAAAACATAAAGTGCTTTGTATGATCGAAACAGCAAAAAATGCGTAAGTCCCGTTAGAAAGGCGAGGCGATGTCCTTCAAAACACAATGGGATTCACCCCAACATAAAGTATGAAAGTTAGAATGTAGCGTCGTTCTTAGCAATTTAAACGGCCATGCGGTAAAACTTCGTGCCCGAACTCATTGACCAATAAGCCATAGCGTCACTATGTAGCGCAAAAGAATTATGATGTCTGAATGGGTATATTCAAACAAACTGGGGAAATTTTCAAAATAGAACCAATGGGAAAGGAATTAGCTATGACAGAAGAGAGGGTATCTCCAAGTAAACTATAAAAAGAGAACATGGTAAAAAATCGCTACTAGTACTGCTACCACTACCACTACTACTACTACTAGTCGCTAGTCAAAGGAGTCTATCAAAGTCTGATGGGGTAGGAGTCTAAGTCACTCAGTAAATAACTCCATTAATGTAATTATAACGGCAACGTTACTCCGAACTTATACATAATGTCTAAATTGTTATGATAAAGAGTCGGAAGAATAATTAGTACCGTGAAAGGAAAACAACATATAGATTAGTGCGCGGAAGTACTAGATAAGAAGTATACTTATTATGTGCGCGGAAGTACGAGATAAGAAGTATACTTATTATGTGCGCGTAAGTACGAAACAAGAAGATATTTATACCTATGTGCGCGTAAGTACGAAACAAGAAGATATTTATACATATGTGCACGTAAATACGGAACAAGAAGTCTATTTATATCTATGTGTGCGTCGATTGTATAACGCGAACGTATGTTACAAAAGTGATAAATCAAAGGTACTTATTAGTGGAGTGAAGTGTATTGATCAAAGTGGAAACACCAGTCATATCAGAGGAATCCTGCAAAACAAGTAACAGAATTCTTTAATAACAATTTATAACCAATTATTTTCAAACATAGTAATTAATGTCTACCGAACTTAACTCATATCATTCTAAAAGACCCCACAGTTCGTTCAGATCCTAAGCAAAGTAATTTATGTATTATGACGTGTCAAGAAGAATAATAAATAGATGTGTAGATATAGGTAAATCTGTATATAACAAAACGTAATAAATAAATTAAGACATAGTAACCATTGGAAGTAAGTAAGAGGCTAATTTACATGCAATGTTAGTATGTTAAGAAATTCATAATGGTTGATAGAATATTATGATGTGCCTTAAAATGATATCGATTAAATATTTATGTTGTGTGAGTAAATGTAATTTTGCAAACTAGTAATTCAATTTATATGGTGAGCAATTGTAATTCTGAAGATTAGTGAATCAAGTAACCTTTGTTTTAATAAGTAATTATCAGCTTGACAATTGATAAGTCAATTGATACAATATAAAGAATGTGTAGTATGGAGTATTAGAATTTTAATTCACATGTCTGTATTATGAAAGAATCAATATAAGTATTATTAGAATCTGAATGAGAAAGTGTCATTATTTGATCACCCTGAGGTTCTCTGCTTTGGCGCCCAACAGTAATTATTGATTTCACAAATTATACGAGCAGATATACTTAGTTGTCAGACGCAATCACACTGTAGAATTAAGAATCTTTATATTTAGCACAAAAGTGAAAATAAAACTCTGTATATTAAAAACCCTGAAAAGAAGGGGACCCCAAAAGATTGTTATAATTGTCGCCAACAACGTGGTGAAATATAAAAATACGTTATATTTGTCGCACCAATAAGTGGGGCTAGTCTTGAGAACGCTAAAACCTTACAAGTGATATGTTTGGAATCTCTTCCCATGCTTCGGCCAACCACCTTATGATGTCCAGCATGTCAGTCTTTTTCAGAGTGGTTAAGTAGTTCTCATTATTATAAATCGCTGATATCAATAAACTGAAAAGTCGCCGGAGATACTATTTCTTTAGCGCTTCAAGGACGCCCTGGTCCATCGGCTGACAAACAGCCATCACATTGCGTTGTGAAAATAAATCTTTTATGTCTCTGTTTGTTAGTTCATCAGTTGCCGGTTGCGAAGGTGCGTTGTCAAGAATTAGCTTTTCTCGGCAACTTGTTGTCTTTCAAATGTTTTTCTACAGTCGGTACAAATTCATTTTGGAACCAGGTTTTAAAGATTTCTGAATTCATCCATGCTTTGTTTTGATGTGTGTATAGGGGTAGTGATTCATGATTTTCCAGTTTTTTAAAAGGTCTAGGTTTCTTTGACTTTACTAGTAAAGTTAACCGAAGCTTGTGGTTGCCAGTTGCATTACTGCAAGCCAAGATGTGACTCATTCCTTGCTTTTCTTGTATCCTGGTGCAGCGGCTTCTTTTTTTGATGCAAGCGTTTTTCTAAGGAGCATCTTATAATTTAAACTGGTCTCATCTCAGTTGTACAACTGCTTCTGAAATTCCCTCCTTTTCAATAAGCTTAAAAAGATAGTCTTTGAACAAAGGTACAGGCTCTTTATCAGCAGATAAAGACTCCCCACTTATGGTAATCTGGCGAATACCGAATCGTGTTTTCCACCGATCTAACCATCCATCACTGGCAGTAAATTCTGAATCTTCTCCTTCTATTTGTCGCTTAAATTGCAATGCTTTTTCCTGCAATATCAGCCCAGTAACAGGTAAGCCTTTTCCTCTTAAGTGTTCATGCCACAAAAATAAAGCTTCCTCAACTTCTTTATGCTTACCTTTCAGCATGGTTGTTCTTACTTTCATTCCACTTCCATTAGCTTGGGCAGCACACCACTTTTCAATTTCTGCTTGATTTTTCTTCTAGTCACCAACTGTACTTTTCCCAACTCCTAACTCCGAAGCAATATTTTCTGCCGTTACCCCAGAGTCCAGTCGTTTTATAGCGCATAGTTTTTCCTCCATAGTCACTACAACCTTTTTTCGTTTATCACCCATTTCATAATCTTCAATAAAAAAACAACGAAGCACACCAAAAAACAATTTACGAACGTAACCAGGAACAGGGGCAAATGTATTCCGCATTTGTTGACATCCAATAAAATATCCATCTGATGAAACAAAGAGCAGATAGCAGGGCGGAGGAAATCCGCACTTTTCAAGTCGCAACTTGTGTTTTGCACATGGCATGTAGGTTCAAAAATAGGCCGGATAGTACGAGGCCAGATAGTTGCGAGCCAGATAGTCGGGAGTCTACTGTATATCTTAACAAATTTTAAGAACATGGAGTCTTAAATTCTTCAGATAATAAAGTATTTAGTTATCTCTAAAAATTAAATTTAAGTGTTTTTTAAAATAGTTTCAGATAATGCAGTATAATTATATATTTGTATTGCAGGTATGGATTGATGCTGGAACACAAATCTTCTTCTCATACGCTATCGCTTTGGGTTGCATGACAGCTCTTGGATCTTACAATGAGTTTAATAATAACTTTATCCGTGACTGTATACTCATTTCGGCAGTCAACAGTTGTACAAGTTTATACTCAGGCCTGGCTGTATTCAGTGTAATTGGCTTCATGGCAAAGGAACAAGGTGTGCCTGTTGCAGATGTTGCAGAGTCTGGTCCTGGGCTTGTGTTCATCGCATATCCCAAAGCAGTGACACAGATGCATTGGGCACCAGTTTGGTCTGCACTGTTCTTCTTTATGATCGTTTTGATGGGCCTGGATTCACAATTTGTTGGTGTCGAAGGATTTGTTACTGCAATTGTTGATTTGTTTCCCTACACTCTAAGAAGGCCAAGACAAAGAGAGTTGTTTATTGCTGTTGTTAGTATTGTTAGCTATGCTATTGGTCTGCTTATGGTTACAAATGTAAGTTGTTGGTACCATAATAAATAATTTTGATTTTTCATACAGCAGCATTTTAATCTACTAATTATGTCTTTTAATTTACTCATTTTAGGGTGGTATGTATGTATTTCAAGTATTTGACTATTATGCAGCAAGTGGAATGGTGCTACTCTGGTTTTGCTTCTTTGAATGTATAGCTGTCGCATATTTTTATGGTGTAGACAACTTTTACAATAATATAACAGCTATGATTGGTTACCGTTTGACTTCTTGGTTTCGACTGTGTTGGCTGGTATTGACACCTACACTCACAATGGTAATGTATTTGCTTTACTTCATATAAATTTTTTATAAAGCTAGATAGATGATTTTATTTTTATAAAAATATGTGTATACTTTAATCACAATATCAAATGGAAATTAAACCTACTCCAATATATGGTGGCTGGTGTACGTAATAGTCTCAGACATACAACATTAAAGTCTGTGTCAAACAAAAACAAAAAAAAGTATTATACATGTAGTAGCAAAGGTGATGCCATTGTGTTTATTCAAAATTATTCTTAAGTAACAAAGTAAACAAGACAGAATTCTTACCAGAAATATATCGAAGAAACCTTTAACTATGATAATGCACACATCAAAGTGTTTTAACCCTTAATTCTAATTTTACATATCAATGTACAAGTATTAACCTGTAACAAATAATTAAAATAGCATTTAAGCCCTAGAGAAACTTCTTCCAGAGGCTTACTCACAATTCCTTACTTCACATATTTTTTTTATTAATAATGGCCATGTGTCTTACTGACTACATAATCCTAAGTCAGAATGTAAATTGTTTTCTTGATCAAACTATTCCTTCCTCTAGTGGTTCAATTTGCAGGAAGCAACATGTAATTTAGGAATGATAGTAGCTTTAGTTTAAAAGTTGAACTAGTGTGAGGATTTCAGAGTAAACCTACCTTTTTTGTTCTGAACAATCTATACCTTTTTGTTATAAATTCAGCAATCTATTCTTAGTTCCAGATGGAATAAATTGAGATATTTTGTATTCAGCTTAAAAAATAAGTCATGTCTTGGTTATATGCCGATAGACAATTGGATTTAACTTGTCCATTCACTTTTGTTATATGCCAAGAGACTGGTATAACATATCTGTAATAAGAATTGGTTCAGTGTACTAGATACTAGATACCTGGTACATGGTCATATCTTGAGTTGAAGCTACATATTTTTGTCATATTAGACAGTAAGTATTAAAGGGTGTCATTTGACATTTTACAATTTTCTACATCTCCAGAATATTGAGGTGAATTTATATATACAAGATTTCATCAGAATTATACAATTTTCTAAATCTAAAATTTGCTATTTATATTCCTACTCATCTCGTAATTAGTTAAACAGCTAAGAAAATTTCAAAGTATATCACTCATATATATGTTAATTATGTGTATTCAGCTGTCTACAGGCAAAATCTATTAACAGCATCAATATGGTCTGTTGAACAGATATGATAAAGGACAAAAACAAATTGTCTCCTGTTTTCAAAACATTTGCTGTCTATTTAAGAATTTATGTAGTAGTAGTAGGGGTGTAGTTACTCAATGACAGAGTTACTATATGTACCCAGAGGAGGACCTGTTATCGTCATAGACACGTCTATAGTTCTGTGGAGCATTACACGTAACTTACATGACTTTTCTTGTAACATTACATAGACAGCTTTTCAGCTTTTTGTAAAGGAGCATTTGTACAGGAATTTCTTTCCACATTTGTCAAGAACCCAAAAACTAAGAAGAGGGGGGTAATGTAACATCCAAAAAATTTATAAATATTTACAAGCATTTGGAAACATTTAAGAAAATGCAGATCACAAAATATTAAATTTTGTGGAAAAGTAAATGTTAAGAAATATGTGTACCAAGTTAAGAATATTGTAGGAAGATATAAAACACTCATGGTCAGTGCGTGCGTGCGTGTGTGAGTGCATGCACGTGTGTGTGTGCGTGTTTAGGTCAAAGTACTGAGTGTCAGCAATCCTTGGACTGTCCACTTTTACTTAGTGAGGTCTATTTGAATTTTTTATGTAGAACTTTCAATGTCTGTGAGTGGACAATCCTAGGATTCACAATTGTAATTGGTGGACACCTGCAGAGTGGATGGCACTTATCCATAGGTAGCAGTGATCATTATTTTATTGTGATCTTTTTTTTTACTTTCATTATTTACTTGTAATGTTTAACCAATAATTTATTTCCTAATTATTTAGTAAAAAATAAAACATTTTTGTTAACATAAAACATTATTTCGTCTTTCTATTTATGTAAATAATAACTAAAGGGACTCTGAAGATTTAATAACGAAAGAATGCCCTAGAGCTACTACAAGTAAAATATGGTTCTTCAGTTATTACATTCCTGCAAAAACATTTACTCCATCTACCCATCCAGTGAGAGCTTTTAACTCACATCCTGCACACCAGAGGCTTTTGTTGTACCAGTGGTGACATTGCAAGACTCTTTTCTCTAATAATAAGTATAATTCTACTGACTTGGAACACAAAGTTTTATTGGTAAAAATATAAAATTTTTACCTTGTAGCCTGAACCAGTTTTTGCCTATTATAAGCTTCATCAGAGGCTCCCACTAGGAGTGCTGTCCATCTTGTTCTTGGTGACAGCGCCGTCGTTTGAGAGATCGATGGTTTTGTGTGTGTGTGTGTGTGTGGTGGGATATGTTCAAATAGTATGTGTGACTTGAATTCTGTCTGTTCATTTAGGATGTCGTTTTTATGTGTTTTTGTGTGTTTGTATATTTCTAGTTGTTCAAGAGTGTCTAGTTTTTGGCGTTTTGTGTGTACATGTAGAATATCCATGTCGCTTTGATGTTTGTGTATATGTGGTTTGCTACAATGAGGTGGTTTGAAAAGGTGGAGTCGGTGGTGGAGTGTAGTGCCTTTGTGTATTCAATGAATCTCTGTTTGAAGCAATGTCCTGTCTGGCCTATGTAGACTTCGTTGCATCCTGAGCAGTTTAGTTTGTAAACACCAGGTAGATCAAATTTGTTTGGTTCTTTGTGTGTGTTTTTTGATAGTGTGTTCTGTTTTGTCTGTAGTTTTGTATGCAATTCTGTATCCTGCTTTTGTTAAATTTGTGGGCTATTTTGTAGTGTGGTTGTTGATGTATGTTAGTGTTATGAACTTGTTGTTTTCTGTCTTTGTCTGTTGTTTGTTTTGTGTAGGAGTTTATTGACTATTGTTCTGTTGTATCCGTTGGTTTCTGCTAGATATTTTATCATGTTTAGTTCGTCATTGTAGTCTTTTTCATCTAAAGGGATGTTGTTTAGTCTGTGTATCATGGTTCTGAAGGCAGCTAGTTTGTATTGTATTGGATGATTGGAGGAGTTGTGTATTAGTGTGTAAGTTGTAATGGGTTTTCTGTATATACTGAATTTGTGTCTGTCTGCGCCAGCACCAAGAACAAGACGGACAGCGCTCCTAGTGGCAGCCTCTGATGAAGCTTATAATAAGTGAAAACTGGCTCAGGCTACAAGGTAAAAATTTTATATTTTTACCACTAAAAACTTTGTGTTCTGAGTCAGTAGTATTATACTTATAATTAGTTAATCAATGGACACGTCATGGACAACAAAATCCAAGAACTCTTTTCTCTGTCTCATCTATATGTCCTCTTTCCTCAGAGGCCTATAAGATTTTTTTATTTGTGACAAGAACTGTGACATTTTGAATTACAGATAAATTTGTTCTTTTTACAAAAACATATTTACTTACACAACTCTTACTAAAGTTGCATGTACGAAAGCCCTGGGTTCAAATTTAGACTCTTCAAATTAATTTTCCTTTAATTAAGTAGATCAATAACCCAAATACTAGATACTAGATACTAGATACCTGGAACACAGGTCATATCTTGAGTTGAAACTACACGTTTTTGTCATATTAGACAGTAAGTATTAAAGGGTGTCATTTGACATTTTACAATTTCCTACATCTCTAGACAGTTGAGGTGAATTGATGTATATAAGATTTCTTCAGAATTATACAATTTCCTAAGAATGGCCATGAACCTGGAATCGTGGTATTCCAGAACACCATTTCAGGAATATTCTCAATATTCAAAAGCATTTCCAGGCCAGGCTTCAATTTGATTTTGGGCCTAAAGTGAATACATTGTACTTTTCTTTGTTCCAATTTTATACAGCCATTTGCCTGTCTTTGCCATTATCTTGTATGACATTTTGAGGATTTTTACGTCTGCCAAGAGATGAAATCTGAACTGTCACAGAAATCCTCACATCAGTATCTGGTAAATTTTTATTAATCGTGTTTATCATCATCTTGGCTAGTTATTTAAAATTTCTTAATAATCTTCACTTTTGAACTTCCATGTTCAATTCTATAGAGTAAAGGCTGCAAATTAAGAGCTTCCAGACTCCTCACTTTCATCACAGCATATGATTTTTCTCAGACTGAATGAACAATTCTTTGGAATGAACTACATTTGTGTGCTTCAGATGAAGAACAGATACACCCAAAGTACACTTGCAGAACATCAGATTTTGCACTATCATAATATATTTTGTCAGTTTTGCAATCAGCATTAATCTCTTTGTTGTTTTCCAGGACAACTCTTATCTTGTTGCTTAAGAGAAAGAGGATTTTAAAAATATTCTGTGTAAAGTTCCAATTCTACAAAATCTGGAAATGTATGAAATCCAATGTATCTTCTTGGACCTAAAAATTGTAAAACCAATGTGTATTATATATAAAATTTGTTTTATAAAACAAATATAAATGAAATCACCATCATTTCATTAAAAGGTGTTTGTTGAGTCGTACTGTGGAAGACTCGTTTTCTTGAAGCTGGCAAACTCTTATACCTTCACTCCAGTATTTGGTTTGTTTTCCTGTTGTTCATGACAAAGGTATATTGTAATGCCAGTGCTCCATGACAATCAGTATTACATCACAGATAGTAAGATGTAGAGTCTGCCCAATTCCTTTGGAATTATCTTGTCAATATTATGAGATCTGGCCTGTTTATATAAAGATCATGTATGGGAAATTCAGTCAATTGAGTTGTGCAAAAAGTTGATATTCATGAGTATTAAGGTGAATTTTTGCGTGTATTTTTAACTGTATTGGTGCAATGCAGTGTGTAGAGCAGTGTTAGTGAAAGTGACAAATGTTTATTTGTGTTGCAAACTATTGTGATTATTTAATTGGATTATATATACAGTCTCCAGATCGCATATAAGATTCAATTAAATTTAATATTTAAAATATACCTTATTTTGATCCGTTTTAACTACAAGATCGCTAGACGGATCAAAATAAGGTATATTTTAAATATTAAATTTAATTGAATTTAATTTGCATGAATAAATCCATGTTCTGTTGCCTGTTTGGACAATCTGCACTGTCTACTACCAACTGTCAGTCTTAAGATTACCCATCAGCCACCAAACAAAGGCCAAATTACATGTTCCTCTTATCTTAAGATTGGTAGAGCCCATTATATATATTACAACACTAACTATTTTAATGTGTTAGCCCCACATTTTTGGAAGCCATTTACAACACTTCTAACAAGTTTAATGTGCGAACCCCCAACTTCTTGAGCGATAAATCTTTACACCACTACAACACATTAAATTCGTGTGTGTATATGATGAAAGGTGTAATCATAATAATAATAACACTATGTAATTTGGTTTAAAATCATTTAAATATTTATTAAATAAAATTCTTATTTTTGTTGCGAATTAAAATCATTATTATTTGTATGTGTATGTAGTCTTAACACACATCTACTTATTACATATAATTGATATTCATATTACACATAGACATATTATACAACCTTATATTCTAATACATCGTATAATTATCTAATATTGCTCTCAGCTTGCTGATTAGTATACTGATTAGATTATCTAATTTCTCTAATGATCTAATCTCTTTTGAATTTACTGCATATGCATTGCTTTCTAATAAAATTTCACTAATTACGTTATCAATTTAAATATCAAAAATTATAGATTCCAAATTATAGCTTCTAAGTTACTGATCAAAATTATAGTTAAACATTCTTAAACATTACATGAATTATTATACAAAGAATATTTACATTTGTACAAATTATTAATTTATATTTAAATCAAATTGTCTCTCTTTTTCTTCTTTAATTATTGTCTTTGAGTGAGTCTCGGTTTACAAGTGCATGGTTGTTTGTCACCTTATTGTTGTGGTAAATCGGCAGCCTGTCCTCTTCGGTCCTAGGTCCTTGATACTGGATGCTCCTTTGTTGTCCTGGAGTCCTGGTCCCTTGTCCGTCGGATCTCGTACTTGGCTGCTCCCTCATCTCCCGTCATGGCCTCAGGTTGCAAGTGCTCACACAAACTGATGAGTAGTCGTGAAGTCCCTGACTGCTGCTGTGGTAGAGATATAAATGTTGTTGTTTCTAAGCAGAGTCTCTGGCTGCCACAGTAGTCATTCGAGAAAGAGTTGGACTCGTGAAGCAGAGCCTCCGGCCGCTACAATGGTTGATTGAGGAAGAGAATGATGTTAGCGCATCTCCTGTATTTTTACCCAGGGCGCTAAAAATCATGTTTCCACAATATTCTGCATGTCAGAGACTGTCATGGCGTCACTTCTCACACATGATTCTTGTCACACTTAATTCGCCTGTCTTCGCGATTTGCAAAGTCTTTTGCACATTATCGGATATTCATTCTGTCAGTAATTTTTATGTGTTCACCATGTACAAACCATTTTTCTTTATCTAATTAACATAAGTTCTATTTATTTTTATTTTCCTGTAATTACACTTTTTATCCTTTTCACACTATTTTTTATACACGTATGCGTCTTATTTTTATACACATTTTGGTGTATTTGGTTTTGTGCTATTATGCACACACTCTTTACAAATTAAATAAATTCCTATAATTAATAGCATTCCTTAAGGGTGGCGCTTTTCAGGAATTGACAGGTCGCACACTCACACATGTAAAATTTAGTTGTTCATATTGCAAGCTGAACTATTATTATTAACCATATGAATCATTTATTTATTTTAATTAATTATTTTAATTACTTTGTGCAATGCACAGTACCCTATACATTTGTACTGTTGCATTATACGTATATACTTACATACATACATATATTTGTGTGTGTGTGTGCTAGAAAATGAATTAAAAACTTTTACTTTAATATTAATAGCATATCAATAATTCAAATGTCAATTGTTAATTTGAATATTTGAAAGTAAGTTTATGATCAACAGGAGAAAGATTCATATTTTTTTTATTGTAAGGCTATATACATATTAACAGTTTGTATAAGCAATAAGGCTTCGCATCCAGTGGATGTGTAAACTGTGCGACAGCGACAATGTGCGTTAGCAGCAACGACTTGTCATACGACAGCCTTCGTCCTTTACTTGATGTTTTCTCGTACGGCAGGGTCAGTCGTGAGTCTATGCCCATTTGTGCTTTCACAATGTGTGATGAATCATTGCTTTTATTGTTAGATTCTTCTTGGCTATCTAGACGAAGAACCCGAAAAAGAAAACGTGAGTAGGAGAAATGATATTTTGTGCAAAAAAGGTCGGTATGGAGAGTTTCACCATTTGTACAAAGATCTTCATGAGAATGAAACTAAGCATTTTGCATACTTTAGAATGAAAAGAGAAACCTTTTGTTACATACTCGCCAAGGTGGAAGGCCATCTGCAGAAGTTCAGTAACTTCAGGGAAACTATATCGCCCGAAGAACGTCTAGAGCTCACTTTGAGGTAAGGGATAAGTTAAATGAAAAACATTTGAAAAGTAATGAAACTTTTAATGAAAATTCTGTAGTTACCTTTAATAAACTAATTTTAAGTTTAACATGTTTAGAGAAGTTTTAAGTATAAATGAAAAAAAATATATATATATATATATATGAAATATATAACAAAATCATACAACGTATAAATCTAAAAAAGTATAAAATTCATTTTCTGTTGATGACAATTTATTACGGGTTGAAATCGTGGTAGTATAAAGCCGCAGAACCACTTCCGCTACTAAAGTCCTGTTGGGCAAATTGGGTATCGTCACACAGAGAATATGAAGAGCCAAGAGATGATGACGGTGAGGATGGAATGTGTTGAACAACATTTTGTTCATGATCTTTCAATAAGATGTTCATCAGTTCCATTTGCACACGCAATTTCCTTTCCTGTGGCACCTGTTTCAAATGTGGTAAAAGTTGATTAAAAATTGGTAATCAGCATCCTGATTTTTTCCGAGGACATCTGGAACATATCTACTTTTTTATTTTCAATCGCGAGAAATTTTTCATCGTAGTTTGTTTTCTTCGGTTTTATTTTTTAGAGGGCTTTTGAAAGTTTTATGTCGAACATTCAGAATTGGTTGACCACTTGTTTCTGGTGTTTGGCATTGCTGTTAACTATCATTTGGCGGCTGTGATAAGGCAGAATCGTCTTCTACATCATGAGAACGTTCTGTATCATCATCAGTGGTACACTGCGTATCATCAGGGATGCTGCTTTGCGTATTTTTCGGTTGAAGGGTGTCTGCCAGGAAATTCATTTGACTGAAATAAGCCCATGGTGTTGAAGACTCTCCTCCATCGCCAGATTTTGTGGTGTAACATTTCTTCAGTTCTCTCCTGAATGAATCCCTCAGATTTCTCCACTTACACTTGACTTCCGCAACTACAACAAAGAAAAAACAAATTTTTGAATACTTTAAGTATTAATCATAAAATACAGCCTATATTAATCATGAGTTGGATTCAATTCCTTTTTTTTCAATAATTATTAGCCTCTTGGCCCCAAACCTGACGAATTATAGTTCAAATTACTTTTGGATATGTAAACAAATTAATTTATTAAGTAATCTACTTTTTGTAATAGTATGAATATTTTGTTGTATTAATAAAATTATTTTGCAACATTGTTTAATTTTTTACAGGTACCTAGCAACAGGTTCGTCATTCAAGGCACTGGGTTTTTCTTTCCGAATATCAGATGTTACCGTCAGAAGGATTGTTCATGAGATGTGTGAAATAATTTGGGAATCACTGCACAATGACCATATGCCATTCCCGTCTGATGAGGAGCAAGTAGAACGCATTGCAACAGAGTTTTGGGAGAAATGGAGATTTCCGAACTGCGTTGGAAGTATAGATGGAAAACACATTCGAGTCAAATGCTAGAAACAGTCTGGAAGTATGTACTTCAACTACAAAAAGTTTTTTTCTATCTTGTTGCAAGGAGTAGTTGGAGCGGACTACAAGTTCATTTGTATCGATGTCGGAGCCTATGACAAACAAAGTCAAAGTGGAGTTTTTGGCTATTCGAACCTTGCCCAACAACTTGAGCGAGGTGCTCTAAAAGTGAACTCTGAAGAAGACCTTCCCGGAAGTGACATCCGTGTACCTCACGTTCTAGTGGGGGACGGAGGGTATCCCTTGAAACCCTTTTTGATGCGCCCTTACCCCATGAGGAATTTGACGCGAGAACAAGAAATTTTTAATAAACGATTATCAAACGCAAGACAAGTGGTGGAGTGTGCATTTGGCATCATGAGCAACAAATGGCAATTATTACTGAAAGCTGTAGAAGTTGACACCACAAGAGCAGAAACCATTGTAAAGTGTATTTGTTTATTACACAATGTTGTAATAGATAAAGAAGGCATGCAAGACATCAGAAATGCTTCTGCAGAACCGTCTGAGTCAACTAAAAACCGTTTTGCTAGCAGAGGTGAAACTAGGGGTAGTGTAAGAGCAGTTGATATCAGAGAGAAATTCAAAGATTACTTTGTTAATAATGTTTGATAAACGATAAGTTTTAAATACAGTGACATTAAAAGCCACCGTTTAAAAAAAAAAGTGCTAATTCTAAAACAATTTGTTATGATAATACAGAGGTAATTTAAAAAAGAATAAAATAAAATATTTAGATTAATAATAAATTATAAGAATAAATGGGAATGACAATAAAAGCCATTATATAAACCTGTGTGTTTCATTTCACCGGCAACCTGTGCCCATAATTTATTAGTTATGTGCCTCATATGGTGTTGAGAATCCCTTTGTCCCATAGCAGTTGTATTTCCTGAACAAGATTAATCAGTTTTTCACAATCCATGTCGCCTTGTCGCATAGAAAATACAAACTGAATTGGATCAAATGCGTTGTAGCACGATGTCGGCCGACAAGCCCCCTCCTAGTGGACGCGCCCCCACTCACTTCTTCATGTTTGGATCGTTCGGTCCCTGTCGTGCTTTGTCGCACGAAAACTTGCGACAACTTGTCGCACATTTTACGCATCTAATGGACGCGAGGCCTGAATTGGATCAAATGCGTTGTAGCGCGCTGTCGGCCGACAAGCCCCCTCCTAGTGGACGCGCCCCCACTCACTTCTTCATGTTTGGATCGTTCGGTCCCTGTCGTGCTTTGTTGCATGAAAACTTGCGACAACTTGTCACATTTTATGCATCTAGTGGATGCGAGGCCTAAGAAATGTGGAGCATGTACTTGCTTGATTAACTGTTTCCGTGAATATACATACGCATCAAACTTAATGAAATTTCTATCATCTGCTGAACAAAATGTATCCGTTTTGTGGTAAAAATGTAATAAACATAAATCTATTGTTGGATTTGGGAGGTTCTTTGCTCCTGCAGAATGCCATATCAAAGATGTACAGGCCAGTATTAATGAACAACTGCAGCACCATTAAAAAAATACCCTCCCTCCAAAATAAAACTGTTTATTTCATGAATACACATTACAAAACTGTCAAACTTAATAATGATAAAGGAATCTAGCATTATTTAATAATCACTGCCATTGGTCATTGTTAATCAGAATGCTATTTGTTTTTTTTTTAACCTTATTTTTAATACAATTTCACAAGTAATGGGAACATTTTTTCTTCAGGGAATTCTGATATTTTCTACCGCATCATCACTACCACTGACATACAATCGAGTTTATGTGTATCCAACATGGGCTGTGTCAATTGGGTGGATGATGGCTTTAGTACCTATGCTTCTCATCCCAGGATATTTCTTTTGGTATCTCTTTTCAAGGCCTGGAAATTTTGCACAGGTAAAATGAATAACATAATATTTTAATGACATTTGTAATCTACAAGTTAGGATAAATTAGGTTGTTGTTAAATTATTGAAAAATCTAAAACAGCATACAGTTTCTTCTCTAACAGCGATTGTCTGATTGGTCAGATATTTAAATTTAAACATGGTTTTTAAAGTTGTGGCCTCATTTGTGTACTAATACTACTATGCTTCATTGGGGATTGTTAAACAAACTATCAGTATGTTATTAAAATTGTTGTTTTCCGGGCTGTAAGGCCATGGTCTAAAGCTGTTGATTGCAGCAGACATTTCAGCCATACTTCGACGGCCATCTTCAATGCCAATTCAGGCTACACACTGACACAGATGTCTCAGTCTGTGACCACAATATTGTGGTCGAAGGCACAGCTGAAACGTCTGTTGCAATCAACAGCTTTAGACCCGTACAACTTTATGGCTTTACAATACAGCTCTACAGCCTGGAAAACAACAATTTTAGTAACATCAACTCTGGTCATGTAAGCGTCAGACAAAATTTGAAACTATCAGTACATTTGTTTGATAATAGTTGTTTTCCAACTGCAAAGATGAGTTATGTATAAAACAATAAAATTATTGAAAGAAGTCCATAAAACAAAAGATACAGAAAGTGAATAATAATTATTATATTCTTCATTACTGTAGTTTTATGTAGCAACGAAAGATACACTCAGGTATACAAAATCGAATACACTAAGTGAAGTATATTCCAAATTTTTTTGGGGTGAATCACAATATCTACTGTTTTGCACACCATGTGCTATTTTACTCTGTCCTGTATACTGTCTTATGTCAACTATCGGTTTATCATGGCCTCTGATTACATGGGGTCCATGGTGGTCCTCATTTTCATTTTTGGTGGCAGTCCATTTTGAAACTTTAACGGGTCAACTCTAATATCTTCAGCAGCCACTGTGAATTATCCATTCTTCTCTATATCCATTTGCAACTTCTTCGTATATTCTAAAGAATACAGTCTTCTCATGTTCTTTTATTCAAATGGCTTGATGGGTGTTTAGTCATATATAACTAATCTTTAAATGAGTAATTTGTGTTAAATATATATTAAAATTAAATATCAGCATACTGAGTTTACCTTTTGGCAGTGATGGACAAAGGCTAACCAGTACTTATGGTAGCCCTTTATTTTGAAGCCTCAGCTATGGTTTTTTATCTTATAGGTACATATTTTATAGTTTTTTTTTGCGGTACATACTTAAATATTTTACTCATTATTTATAGATTTTAACAAGACAGAAAAAAAATACCTATACAAACAAAAATAAAGTTTCATTCACTTAAAATTAAGTCCCATAGAAGTAAATTATATATTTTAGATTGCATTATGAATTTATCTACTGTGTCTCAAAATTAAAAAAAGAATCAGTATTCCTTTCCGTAGACAGAATGGCCAGGTTTTTCAGTCTTTCATTGTTAATCTAAGACAATATTAATTTAATTCTGAGAAACTTTTTCACATGAGGCTATAGAGACGTAATTCCTCTAATCACACAACTCTAATTTGCTGAGGATATTTTGAGGGTAAATTCATAATCATTACCTTGTAACAAGTAACCCATCCTCCCGGTCCAAGGTAAATACAAATTTTTCTGTTATAAGGTATACAGTGGAAAAAAATGATCTTAGTGAAATTATATGGGGCTCTTATTCCCCCCCTCCATTTATTTGCCACTGTCTATTGATACTCCTCAGATTAGCATAACAGCATGAAAAATACAACACACAGTATTCTATCTGAAAAGTTTTAGTCCTTTTAAGCCCTCTTGCTAGCCCATGTTGGTTGAGCAACTGGAAAGCTTTGATGTTGACATGATTATGAAGCCATATCATTATACTTTTGTGGAAACTACTATGTCTCATCAACAATCATTTCCACACTTATGCCTCAATCAAGAGTACTCTTTCTTATATACCAAAGGACATTGACAGTGTCCCTCAACACTTTATGTTGAAACTGTTGACATCAGTATTACTTTTTACTGGCATATCATCTTTTTACTTCATATGAACACACCTGTTTGTCTGCTTGATAATACATGACTGTGTAATGTCTTGACAGCTTCGATGTTATACCTAGAAGCCAAAATGGTTCTTTTTATTTGGAGTTTGATTCTTCCTGTTTCTTTTTAATATTCACTTTCC
Source organism: Magicicada septendecula (assembly GCA_034769895.1). NCBI lineage: Eukaryota > Metazoa > Arthropoda > Insecta > Hemiptera > Cicadidae > Magicicada > Magicicada septendecula. The sequence continues at coordinate 59,122,237 of CM068376.1, forward strand.
ATTTGAGCTAGCACCTAGGTTCCTACCAAAATGTGTTTGCATAAAGAAAAATGTGATTGTTTACAATTGTTGGTGTTAGTCCAGACATTCTAATGGTAGGCTAATGTTGGTATGAACTGATTTATTCTCATTAAGTTTAATTGGTAGCTTCTGTCCATGCATTAACTTTATCTAGAGCTTATTGCAAGTTATCATTAGTCTCTTGACCATTCCTTCCTACTGCCAAGATACCTGTGTCATCAGCAACCATTGTTTCTTCTGTTTCTAGTGTATCATAGATGTACGGCAAATACAGCAGTGGGTCTATACTCGTACGTCAGCCTTAATTGGTCTTAGATCTGACTACTACTGTACATTTGACACATTTTTTATTTTCCACACTTCACAGTTGTATAATATTATAACGTGGTAAAATTTCTTCTCAATGTGAACTCTAAAATGTTACATTTAAATAGCAGTTTATATTCAAACTTGTTTCAAGAGATACATAACTGACTAATACCCACAGATATTTTGTATTTTTTGTATTTTTCTTTTTTTTTCAGAAATGGAGAACAGCAACCCGTCCAATTCTGAAAGACAACACAAAAATTGTTAATAAGGCACCTTCTTAACAAACAGAACATGAAAAAATGTGATATTTCAAATAGAATGTTTAACATAATTGTATATATTTATAAACAGATAAATTTAATAAAATAGAACTATAATTATTGAATTTAAGTTCTATAGTATTTGCTATCTCCTTTTCCTCGTTCTTTGAGTATTGTACTTGAATGAAGTGTGCAGAATGTGTCGCTTGTGGATTCTCTCACAGGTAGAGGAACAGCAGAAATGTTCACAGTTCTTAAATGCACAAAAGTGTGTTGTATATTTGGTTAATTCTTGTGTAATTTTGCAATGTTTGTGTAACTTCTGCAATGGAAGTTGCATTTCTGATTGATACTTTTTTAATTTGAAGAGCATTCTCTTCTCTGATTAAGATGCACATATGTTCATTTATTATTGTGTTATTATTTAATTCAAAATATATCATAAATTATTATTAATATTTATGTATTAAGAATAATGATGATGATTATTGAGCCTCTGAAGAAGCTTTTTAAAAGCGAAAACCGGTTCAGGCTATAAGGTAAAACTTTTATGTTTTTACACATAAAAAACTTTTTGTGTAGGGGAATTTTGTACATTCTGTTAAACAGTGAGTAGAATGCTGCCATTTTATGTTGTAGTGGGTGGTCAGATTGGTTAGGTATAATCAGTGGCGTAGGTCACATGGGTGGGCCAGGTTATAAAATGGGTGCTCCTAACCTTGAGTTCGCTGGTATAAATTTGGAGTTTAAAATAGTTGTATCAATGACAGAGAGCCAAATTTGGACTGTAATTCTGATTGAATTTATATGTTTGTGTTGTGTGAATATAGTTACTGTATATATTTATATATATGTGTATATTATTTGTACAAAATGACAATACCTAACTATGCAATGTTTAAATCAGTGCTGACAATAAAGATGATAATTGATAGGCCAAAACTGAATAGCTGAAATATTAAGCAAAATAAAATACTATTAATGCAAAATAGTAAACAGGCTTTTACTTACTTTTAAAACAGATTAATTCTTCGATTGTTGTGATTAATGGCAAAATCATCAACGACTCTTTTCAAGTCAATGTTCTTGGTCAAAGTCCTTTCTATTGCAAGCACAGACAAATAGCTAAGATGTTCATCAGACATCGAATTTTGTAAATAACTCTTAACACGTTGCATACACGAAAATGTTCTCTCACATGATGCAGAAGAAGCTGGAATAGTCACTGCTATTTGAGTCAATTTGTACAAGTCATTGAACGCTAGTTTGTATTGCTCTAACAACTTGAGCAATGCAAGTAGATTCACAGTCTCCACTCCGGTTTGTTGTTCATGCCTTAGGATGAGATTTTTTAATGTTTTTATTTCTGCCTCCAACGAATCAGTGTTGCATGAATAATTTTGTGCCAACGGCATTAACATTTCTTTATTCAGGAACATTTTACTTTTGGGAATCAGACAAGTGATTCCTTTAATTATTGCAGAGTTTGAAATAAAACGTCTCTCAAGTTCGCTATCTATGATGTGTAGAATTTCATCAAATACTAGAGACTTGATATCTGTTGGCTGTACAGGTTTCAAGCTGTCTTTATTTGGCATATCAGAAACATATTCCAAAAGATGTTTTGGTAACTTTCAAATTCTGCCAAGAGTAGAGGAATCTGTGGGAATATCAGCGCCTGTTTTTGTTGCTACATCTACACTTTCTTTCCACACAGAAGTGAAACCTGTATCAGATTCACGCATTTGGTTGAAAAGATCCCTTGTAGTTGTGACCAAATTGATCGCAGCAACAGTATCACAATCTTTGTCCTGGAGGAAATCAAACAGTGACTTGCGTTTCTTTCAACAAACGTGTGAACAGGCATAAATGAAAAATAAAAGAAAAGTTCAACTTGGCACTGAATCCTGACGCTTCTGCAGCTCATTCTGAATTTTCACTCTGGATATTTACTAGTGTTACAATAATAGCTTCAATTGTCTTCTTCACAGCCAAACATGTAGCATACTGACAGGCCCATCGGGTGTCACTTAACTTTTTCAATTCCACTTTTCTTATCTTCATTTTCATTTGTGTATCTATAAACATTTGATGGACTGATGACCCACTAATGAAAACATACAGTCTCTGCAGTGTCATAAAAAAATCTGTAGGTGACTTGATCCCTCTACATGTTGCCACTGTAATGAGATTCAATTTATGGTTCATACAGTGTGTGTAAATGGCTTGTGGAAATTCCCTACTTAAAAGAGCTTGAACACCTGCACAAGAGCCACTCATGACTGCAGCTCCATCATACGTTTGTGCAACACAGTAGTTTAAATCAGCTCCACAGTTTGCTAGTTTTTGTTTAATACAAATTAATAAAGAAGAAGCATCCAATTTTGTTGCAGGTTCAAAGCCTAGAAATCTTTCATATATATTCCCATCTAAATAGTAACAAATCATTATTTATAATTGCTCAGTTTTTGAACAATCTTTTGACTCGTCAACCATTAGAGCAAAATACTGAGCTTTTTTTACTTCATCTGTTATATGTTCTAGCACAATTTGCTCATGGTGCTAAGAATTTCATTTTGAATACCATGATGAGTGTATTTTTCTCTGTTATATTCAAGCTTTTTTTTAACAGTTGGATCTTTTTTCACTATAAGTTGCATTAATTCTAAAAAAATTTCCTTTGTTTTCACTCTGTTTCGATTCATCATGCGCTCGTGGTCCCGGGTTCAATTCCCGGCGGAGGTTCCGTACGGTGTGCACTCGGCGTCGTGAGGCAGAACTGAGTAGGCGCTGAGATAACAGCGCCGCCTCCTGGCTGTGAATACCGCAACTAGCAGCTGGTGGTGCGTAGTACTAACCATGCACCGTCACACTAACACAAAAGCCGCGCGGTACGACTTAGTCCTTAACGAGTGTTGAGGGGAGGTTTTTTTTTCAATTCATCATGACCTCTTTGAGCTATTCCTTGTAGGGCTGTGAATCGAAGTACATCAGCAATTGTTTCAATGTATCCTCTATTTTCTTGAACTTCAAGAGCATACATTTCATCTAGCAGAGCAGCAATTGATGCTTCTTCCCCAAACTTACTTTTTAAATTTTTGAAAGACTCCCAAGCAACTAAAGAATGTTTGTGGGATGAGCTGTTCTCATGCTGCTTAAAACCGGAATTAGATTCTGTTGCTTACAAAACTAAGCAATTCACTTTTTGTGCCTTGAGTTTGGGGACGAAAAAATTGACAGGCAAAACAAAATGCAGCATCGTTTATAATACTGTATTCAAGCCATGGGTGGATTTTATACCAACCTGGCTCAAAATTCCTTTGTGTATCTCCAAACTGGCGAAAAGGAAAATGTTGTAATAGTGGTTGTTTTGGTTCATCAGTAGGTTTCATAGCTATATCACTAATTGAACCAGATGGATTAGTGCTGCTGGTGCTACTGCTAGTGAAACGCCCCCTTAGTCCCAGAATTTTTATTTGTTTTAACACCCCTTTTCTAATCTCCAATTTTTTTTTCTTTTCTGGGAAGGCGTCACTTAATATTTAAGACTAGGCGCGTGGCCTAGATGGAAATAAAATGTGCTGAGCCCATAGTGCCAGGTCCTGCAAGAAAACACTTGATCAACAATAACAAGATTTTATTTATGCTTCTTGAATTTTAAACAATTGCTTTTACACTTACATCTTTGGTTTGAGTTTTCGCTTAATTCTTAACATCAATTCAAATATTTCTTTAAGCACCATGGTGGTTGAATTATAACAAAAATATTTCAAAATATGTCCAGCAATTAAATAATGACATACCAACCTACTAAACTTATTATATTTATTATAAACTTGTATTTTTGTATTTCACTTTAAAAAGATTTGTTTTTATTGCATTAGTAATGCATGAACCATTCATTAACATAAGATAATTATAAGCGCCTAAAGATGACAATCCATGATCAGTAGATAATAAGATAATCATCAAATTAAAAAAACTAATTACTTAAGTGTTGCAGTACCTTCATCTACCTGTTCCCCAGCACTAGGATTAATCGCGTTAATATCGAAACCAGTGATCACATTAAACCGAGGTTGAAGTTTGTTAATTAAATATTCATATATGTCGTTTAATTTTTTTTTATGTTAATTAAATATAAGAATTTTATTGTACTATATAAATTGAATAGTCAAGCAGAACCAAATCATAAATAACTAAATCAACGGGAGTTTAAATTTAGAATATAAAGAACAGAACAAAATGGAACGTGCAGGATCACAAGTCATATGACAAGTAGATGCAAGTACTCTCCGGGTATTACATTTTCTTAAGGTCTGTATTTTGTTAATAAATGAATTTTAAAATTGGTTTTCTTGTTTGCAGAAAAGAGAATTAAATATTTATATTATACAATGGTAACCCTCGACACAATGCAAAATCAATACACGAATACTTATAAGTTATTCATAACACAGTCATCACTGTCCACACTTTAGCATGTCTTCACAAAACATGTTCAGTAATGTTAACTCTGAAGCATGAGTCTAATTGCTAGAACTAAGTTTCTGCGTGTGTGTTACCCGATAACCTGCGGAGTATTTTGTGTGTGAAGTTTATAAAATAAAAGGAAAGTTCCTACCTGATCTTTCAGATTGCATTAAGAATATTCCTGCGTTTCCAGTTGGGTGTGAAGAATGATGTCGGATGGCGTGACGGCGTTGGGGCTTCTTACGCAGGCTCTGCGGATGGGCGAAGAAGTTGAGTGCCCATCTCGTCAACCCCTTTCCTCCCGACTAAAGCGGGGAAACCTGAAGCTCTTTATCGATTTATCTACTCATAGTAGTATATCACGGTACACCGTCACAATCCAAGCCGCACCAAGTTGGAAGAGAAAAGAGGAGGATGAAGACGCTCCGCAAACTTATAAAACTAAAACGTTGCTGTCTAAATCTCGTTGTCAGGAACAGACGCCACAGCTAACCAAATGACGTCACCAATCAAGGTCACAGCGGCCGACTGATTCTCGACATCGAGAGCGGGCATCGCAACATGCAGCGATAATGCACTGAACGCACGGAAAATACAATTAAACTGGCTGTGGTGTTTACCTTTTAATATAACCACGGCACACCCTCACCCCAAAAGGCAACTTGCTTGCCCCAAAAACTCAAAACTCACCATTCACAGTCCACATGACTCCTTTCTCAGGACTACTACAGTCCTCCTGGCTCCCTTGGGTAAGTCTCAGGACAATATCGCTCTTAGGAAGACAGAGCGGCACCGAAGGCAGTGGTCCTGGCACGATTTTGAAAATGCCGAACGCTTCGGCATATCCTCTCCCCGAAATGGCAACTCCCTTGCCCCCCCCCAAAAAACTCAAATCCCTATCCACAGTCCTCATGACTGCCTACAGGACTACCGTAGTCCTCTTGATTGCCTTAGCGAATCTCCTCACAACCTGAGATCCCAAGCTCCAATCAACACCCTAACAACAACAACAACACGTCTCTACCACCACTCACACCTGCCCTTCGGACAACAAGGTATCACACATGTCACTGCCTGCCTAGCAGACAAGATAACGGCACAAAAACAAGGTCCCTGACATGTGAGTGGTCAACTACCCTACAGTAGTAAGGCTAGCCCCCCAGTAGACTAACCTATCAACATCGCACCACGACCACGCGAACGCACCACTCCCGACAAAAGCCAACCGAAGGTAAATCTTAACTCATACTCCCAAGATGAGACCTCTAATTAAAACCTCCGACTTAGCAACAAACTAATTAACTTCCGTGGACTACTCATTTCCAACCACCGACATTTACCTTCAAAATAAACTATTGGACCAACCTTAGAATGCAGTATTAGCACGCCCTCCTTTTCCAAAATTAACTCGATTCCTTTCACTTGGCTGCAAACTCTATCTCTTCATCTATCACTACAAACGGATCTCCGGCTGCATCACTATATTACAAGCCTCCTGACCTTCTGGGGAAATCTCAGAAAACTTACCGCACTTAGGAAGACAGAGGCTCAGAGCAAAAACGAAGGAAGAAGAAAGAAGAAGTGGAGTGTGTAGATGCATGTGTGCGTGAGTGTATCTGTGTAACTGTGCGGTACTGCATGCTGACTTGATCAGGGTCAGCATACAGCGACAAGAGATAGAAGAAGAAAAGAAGAAAGACAAGTTCTGGGATCCCTCTTGAGTTCTGACCTCCTAAGGCCCCCTAAACTTACAACTGAGACCCAAAATTCATATCTACAGGACAACTTCTATCCCCCCCTTACCAAGGACCAACAACAGTTAAAACCCCCTACGACTCCTTCACCACCACTGCCTCCCACAGGACCACCCCCAACGTCACCCTCACTGGTGACCCGACCTACTTTCTCGCTCACGTACAGATGCCCAAAGGCTAACAAGGTACTATAACCTTGATACATGAGTGATAACCTGGTCCGTCTCTCCACCTACTATACCGACCACCCATATCCAACACAACAAGGGAACGTCCTCCTTGCCATATGAGTGGTCCACTCCCCTACACTAGGGCGGACGGCCCCGCAACATTACACAGTGGAAGAGCACCGCGGGTACACAACCCTAAACTCTAAATCACCTTAATTACGCATGAGCCGCAATACTTGAAGACAGGGGGGGGTAACTTCTCTACAGCACAGCCTACACTCACCATATAATAGACGCCCAAACAAAACTGGGGACGCAACCCAGAACGTGGCATGGAACGGGCCAAACAATAATCCCACTTAATAACTGACCTACATTTTATATCACTCGAACAGCTGGTCAAACAGAAAACACATAAACTGGTCTTTGAATTCAGAAAGCCAGGCACGCAATAATAACTTTATATATATATATATATAATATTTATAAAAGTGAACGAAGAGGATGTACCAACAAGATAATAATAATAACTTACAACGATACACAGTCTGTCAGATAAGCTGGCAGCAAGGCTAGAAATACCGTTACAGCTGCGGCTATCAGTTGGCCAAAGGTTATCTTTCGGATCGGCATACCTCGTTCGCCTCACTGTTGTATAGAAACTAATTTCATAATATAGCGTATATTCAATCTTTATAAATATCGCTCCCGTGCATAGTTTCATTTGAATAAACTCTCGTGAACAGGGCGATAACAACATCCATAGTCATCCTTTCCCTACTGCCTTCCCAAATAACTTTTCATCGACCTACGCTCCATATAATACATTGCCAACAAATTATTCAATTCAAGCTGCTGAATTATCACCCCCAAAATTTCTATAATTAACACTACACAGATAACAATTCACCATGAAATCACAACAAAAGAAGAGGAAAAACTTGAGAATGCTCAAGTGGCTTCAGGATTCCCCTAACGCTGCGAGTGGAAAGGGGCTGTACAAAAGAGCAGAGCAAGCCTCCTCCAACACAAAAACACAACCACAACACTAACCAGTTAACGGACACAACACAACATACTCAGTAACAATAAAATCATTAAAATGCCGATATATATATATATATATAATACATATTCTCTCTAAAGCAACCTTGGCCAAATCGCCTTAAAATCCATTACAGCAAAATGACAATACACAAACAAGTTTATGTATCTGCATTCTCCCGACCATATCTCCATTCTCCACAAAAGAAATCATATTAAATTATTTTACACTGAAAATATCCTCAATAGGGCTGCCGCTGCTCTGGAATTATCAATCAATCAACAGTGCCTTCGTCCAACCGAAAAAATGAACCAACAATAACCAACTCCAACAAGAAAGTGAGCCAGTATATATATATATATATATATATATATATATATATATATATTGCAACGAATCACAGGATCATGATAGGCGGGGCAAGTTCTTATATTACACAGACAATGGACATTCATATTATATTGGTAGATGGTTAAGTTTGGTTGTTATCAATTGTATTTAGTAAGGTTAAGGGTTTAGTTTAGTAAAACTGTGCATTATTATTTATGGTTATTCATGTACTGTGTTTGTGGAAATGTGCGCGCGTGCGCGAGTGGTAAACGTTTCCCGGGCAGTGCGTGAAGTATTTATCGTTGTGTTGACATTAACTGAACTTAGACATATGTATCGCTACATTCCCTATACATTTCTGACTATTGTTTACGTTCATGTATATTATTAGTATGTAGGCAGTCATGCATGAGATACGAGTAGTCTGATTACCGCTATGCATGCTGTTACAAAGTAAATGCACTCTACTGCATGAAAAGTGCATGGTCACTTTATACTAACCATGTGACTTCCATCCACCAATAGAATGCTGACTGGTGGTTGGAAATTTTCTTAAGCCTGTCGTTACACAGGCAGTTCTTCTACGCCATCTACCGCGAACGGAACGTGCACTCCTTGTACAAGATTCTACCGCTTGCAAGGTGTTGTAAAAACTATTCGTCGTTAGTGAAACGGGAAGACTCAGAACTGTGTGTGTAGTACATTTGCACACACCGGTGTTTTAACGCATTGTGCGTAAAATTACAAGCAGTTCTTCACTGCTGCTACCGCGAACGGTACATACAATCCTTGTACAAGACTCTACCGCTTGCAAGGATCTGTTAAGACTTTTCGGGGATAGTAACGCGTGTGACGCATAACAATTGATTTTATATCTTTACACACGATATTAATATTGTAGTATTACGTGTGTAAGAAGTGAGTGTAACTGTATCACTGTGCGAGATTTTCCGCAGTGACAGTATCATTAATTGTTACGCAATAGTTCCATCAAGACGTTTCCGTGCTAGTGCAAGATTTCCTCATAGGGTGGTCTGCTGATCGCGGTAGACCTTGGTATTCGCGAGAACACTTGAAGAAGCCGGAGAGGTATAAGCTCAATATACCGTTATTAGATTAAACTCACTGTCACCTGAGATACTACTTAGTCATAAACTCTATATAAGTTCTGCGAGTAATAAAATCCGTAGTACCGTTGTGTGTGCGAAGTGTCGGATTCTTCGTGGGAATTCCAGGACATCAGCCCAGCTGTTATAGGACATCAGCCCAGCTGTTATCGGACATCAGCCCAGCTGTTACAGGACATCAGCCCAGCTGTTATAGGACACCAGCCCAGCTGTTATAGGTCATCAGCCCAGCTGTTAAAGGACCAGCCCAGCTGTTACAGGACGCTAGCCCAGCTGTAAACGTTTCTGGGAAAACGTCTGTCATTTGTAAGCCACACCTGACGAACCAACTACACTGCAAAGACCGGCCCTTCTCTTCAACAACATCATCGTGGGAGTCTTCTTATGTAACGTATCACGTCTTGCGTTTGAACATTATTTAACATTTTAAAAGAAAGACTCTATATCAAACATTACATTCTGTACATTTCAAATATACCATATAAACTATAACTTGTGTTTGCACAATAAATAATCTTAAACCCTCCAATATAGACTTGTAATTTGAAATACACATACTATCATATCCTATGCGCCAATAGTTTAGTAATTTGTGTTGTCGCATAGAGATATTTTGGCGCTTAGCAACGTAGGGCTCGTAAAATAGCGGTAATTTTACGCTATTATATATTTGTCTATGAATATAAAAAAATTTGTTGGAAAAATCCGACGTATAATTATAATTAACGTAATAATTGTATGTGTATAGTTCATATGAAAACCTGAGGATATAATTTTTCAATTGTGCATATTCTCTTGTATATCATATATGAACAGATTTTATCAGTATATTGGAGGTAGATTATTAGTTGTTGTATGTTAGATAAGGTATTTACATGTTGATGTTTTGAACTGCTTTCTGTGTGCATACAAACTGGTTACAATACGTTCTAATCTGGTGATAATAATAACTTGCTTTGCGTATAAATCAATAAATTTAAATTTACTAAATTTTAAAGTAATTTTTGATTATTATGGCGGAGTCAAAAGAGATAGAGAATCTTTTAGCGGCCCTATTAGCGAAGATGGAAACATTGTCCGAAGAAATGAAAGCCTGACGTGAGGAGATGAAAGCCGTGGAAGAAGAGATGATAGCGGATATACAAGGAGTTTCAGAGGAAAGTAAAGCCAGGGATGAGGAGATGATAGCCATTAGGCAGAAATTTTGGGAAGAAATGGACGCCGATAGAGAGGAGAGGATGGCGAAATTACAGGAAATCTCAGCTGATATTGAAGTAGATTTAACTGTTGAGAATATTGTACCTTATGATAAATTGGAAGTACCAAATGTTCTTGTTGAACATACTCTCAAAGAAAGTAATATGGAAGTTAACCAAGATGTTACATCTGGGGGATTAACGGAGAACAGTAGCGTAGTAGATGAAATTGAAAGTGATTATACAGAAACAACCTTATTAGGGCCTAGTAATTCATATCTCGGTAAAGTCAAGTATTTAGATTCTGCATCGGATTGTAGTGAAGATAACAGAAATGAAATTAGTAGTAACAACACTATTAATCTGGAACATACTTCAGGTAAGTGCTGTGATGAGGTGATATTTTATAGTGTAACAGATATAGCATGCGAGAACCGTGAACGTATGATAGAAGCTGAAGCTAGCATGGATGCGGACAGTGTATGCATAACACATAAAAATTCCGAACCAGTAGTAGAGCCTGGAACTAGTATGGATACTAACGGTGCAGGTATTTATGACACATGGCCTAATGATGAGGTACTAGATGAATCTATATCAGGTACTGAGGTGTTTACGGAGGACGGAGAGGTGAATGATACGGGTGACAATAAGGTGACAACAATTATGGTAAATAATAATGAACCGCCGCGTAATCAATTTCATGTTCAAACACCACAAAATCAGCCGCAATCACAACAACATAAAAATACAAATCAGCAAGTTAATACCAACTTATTAGCAACAGTTACTGAAAATGATTCAGTTGAAAAGCAGTTCAATCAATCAAGTATGAAAAATGTTAGTTATAAGAATAGAACTGTTATGTATGGCCTATATCCTGCAGCAATTAGGGATAATTTAGTGTGTAATAATGATAACAGTAATAAACATGAGGGAAATATTAATATTGAAAATTGCACCGACCTTATTGTCGAAGCAAAAATCAGTGGTCATGTTGACGAAATGTTGTTCGACAGCGGCACAGAAATATCGCTGTTGGATGAGCAGGTACGAAAGAGGTGTAAAAACCACTTTATACAAATGCCGATTCTGCAGGTAAGTCACACAAGGATAAAATCAGCAACGTGTGAGTCGCAGATAATTGAAAAACAGGCAATTAAAACAACATACGAACAGGGTACGGAAATAGATGCGACCGTACTTGGAGTTAGAAATCTCGGACATAATATTGTATTGGAAGTCGACGAATTGAATAAACTGCCAGTTGGAGTTCCAAACAATACATTACGAGGTAGAGTTGATAGTGTAGAGCACCTTATCAGACTAGGACGCTCGAAAGATAAGATAATGAATAACTCACCGACCCCCAAGGTTCAGTTAATGGGTTGCGAGATAAAGCAAATACGACTTATATTAAACAAATGCAAATCTACATTTTCAAGTAAACGTGTGCGTTTCAAAACTGAGAAAAATGTATACAAAAAACTCAGAAATAAATGTCAGGATATAGGGGTAAGAATGTGTAGTGATTTAAATATGTCAAGTTCAGGTTTAAATGTTGTATGTAAGATGACTCTGTGAATGAACAATAATCTAGTTTTGATAAGGAATGTTGTCTGTGTACTCTGTGACCCTGCATAAGATTTCGTTATCTGTGTGTCAAGAACATGTGTGTTTGTTTTGGTTTGAAGGTTACCACGTGTCTTTTGATTTGATGCTTCTGTCAAAGTGACAGTTAGGAAATGTTAGTATTAATTGAGGATGTTTATTTGATTTTAGTTCGAGGGTATTATTATTATTTCAGGATTAGGAAATTGTTTTGGTTATATAAAAAAAAAATTTTTATTTTTTGTGAATTAAATAAAAAAAAAAAAAATTTTTTTTATGCGGGAAGGGGTTAATCCTGCAACGAATCACAGGATCATGATAGGCAGGGCAAGTTCTTATATTACACAGACAATGGACATTCATATTATATTGGTAGATGGTTAAGTTTGGTTGTTATCAATTGTATTTAGTAAGGTTAAGGGTTTAGTTTAGTAAAACTGTGCATTATTATTTATGGTTATTCATGTACTGTGTTTGTGGAAATGTGCGCGCGTGCGCGAGTGGTAAACGTTTCCCGGGCAGTGCATGAAGTATTTATCGTTGTGTTGACATTAACTGAACTTAGACATATGTATCGCTACATTCCCTATACATTTCTGACTATTGTTTACGTTCATGTATATTATTAGTATGTAGGCAGTCATGCATGAGATACGAGTAGTCTGATTACCGCTATGCATGCTGTTACAAAGTAAATGCACTCTACTGCATGAAAAGTGCATGGTCACTTTATACTAACCATGTGACTTCCATCCACCAATAGAATGCTGACTGGTGGTTGGAAATTTTCTTAAGCCTGTCGTTACACAGGCAGTTCTTCTACGCCATCTACCGCGAACGGAACGTGCACTCCTTGTACAAGATTCTACCGCTTGCAAGGTGTTGTAAAAACTATTCGTCGTTAGTGAAACGGGAAGACTCAGAACTGTGTGTGTAGTACATTTGCACACACCGGTGTTTTAACGCATTGTGCGTAAAATTACAAGCAGTTCTTCACTGCTGCTACCGCGAACGGTACATACAATCCTTGTACAAGACTCTACCGCTTGCAAGGATCTGTTAAGACTTTTCGGGGATAGTAACGCGTGTGACGCATAACAATTGATTTTATATCTTTACACACGATATTAATATTGTAGTATTACGTGTGTAAGAAGTGAGTGTAACTGTATCACTGTGCGAGATTTTCCACAGTGACAGTATCATTAATTGTTACGCAATAGTTCCATCAAGACGTTTCCGTGCTAGTGCAAGATTTCCTCATAGGGTGGTCTGCTGATCGCGGTAGACCTTGGTATTCGCGAGAACACTTGAAGAAGCCGGAGAGGTATAAGCTCAATATACCGTTATTAGATTAAACTCACTGTCACCTGAGATACTACTTAGTCATAAACTCTATATAAGTTTTGCGAGTAATAAAATCCGTAGTACCGTTGTGTGTGCGAAGTGTCGGATTCTTCGTGGGAATTCCAGGACATCAGCCCAGCTGTTATAGGACATCAGCCCAGCTGTTATAGGACATCAGCCCAGCTGTTATCGGACATCAGCCCAGCTGTTACAGGACATCAGCCCATCTGTTATAGGACACCAGCCCAGCTGTTATAGGACATCAGCCCAGCTGTTATAGGACCAGCCCAGCTGTTACAGGACGCTAGCCCAGCTGTAAACGTTTCTGGGAAAACGTCTGTCATTTGTAAGCCACACCTGACGAACCAACTACACCGCAAAGACCGGCCCTTCTCTTCAACAACATCATCGTGGGAGTCTTCTTATGTAACGTATCACGTCTTGCGTTTGAACATTATTTAACATTTTAAAAGAAAGACTCTATATCAAACATTACATTCTGTACATTTCAAATATACCATATAAACTATAACTTGTGTTTGTACAATAAATAATCTTAAACCCTCCAATATAGACTTGTAATTTGAAATACACATACTATCATATCCTATGCGCCAATATTTTAGTAATTTGTGTTGTCGCAATATATATATATATACGCAATATATATATATATATATATATATATATATTTCAATCACTTTCTGCTTCAGTCCGTTTCTTGATGTATATAATACTTTAATATTTATAACTAAATTTACCTCAAGATATACTTTTTTCCTATTAGGAACATGTTTCGAGAGTTCCTGTTCTCTCATCTTCAGCCTTCGCCATCTTGTTTCTGGTGAAGTATTTGTGTGTTGGCTTCTGGATGTTATTAAGGTAGTTTGTTGGTTTTTGATCTTTTAAAGTTGCATTATTGTGTGTGGTTGTGGTATCTGTTTTTGTGTTTTGTGTATTTTCGATGTTGAGTGCTTTGAATATTGTGTCATGTTTTGTATTGATTTGTATTTGTTCTGGTATTAGTTTGTTTTGTGTTTTATGTTTGTAAATCTGTAAATTTTCCCAAATGTTCATTATGGTGCCTTTGTGTGGTATATGTTTTATTAGTGTTACATTGGTTATGTCTGGGAATTCATGTCCTGTGTTTATTGCATGTGTGGCTAAATTGGATTTATATATATTTGGTTTTTTGTATGCATTTAGGTGTTCAAAATAACGTTTTTTCAGCTGTTTTTTTGTTTGTCCTATATAACATTTATTGCAATCTTGGCATTCAATTTTGTATATACCGTTGGTTGTTGTATTATCTTTGTTGTGTGAGCTATTTAGATTATGTAATTTATTTTTATTAGTTTTGTATGCTATAAATTAATCAATTATACAGTAAGAAAAATAGCATAACACTAGACATATACAAACTACACTTAGAGCTAACAAGTTTATTACATCCAATCACTTGGAATTTTGTTATGTTTTTCTTTTTCTTCTGTGAATTGTATTTTGGGATGTATGTTATTGATTTGTTTCAGTATGTTCTCTCCATTTGTGTTTTTGTTATTTGTCAAGCAACAGTAATAATTGATAAAGCAGACTACATAAAAAAAACCGAAGACTTCATCAACAATAATAAGTACAACTAGATAAAAACCCAACAGAAAACTATCTTAAACAAACAATAAAACTAATAAAAAACATTTTCAACAATAAAAACAAAGACATATATATAAACAATAATCCAGAACCACCTAAAATGAACAGCCTAATAAAAATACACAAATTAAACAACCCAATACGTCCATTAATCAATTTCAAAAAAGCTCCTACATACAAAATAGCAAAAATAATAGCACAAAAACTAAAAAGTAACCATCTAACAAATAACCATCATAACATAAAAAATACATACGAATTAATAGACAAACTAAAAATAATAAATATAAATGAAAATACATTTTTCACATCATATGACAACAAACATGTACACTAATATCCCAGTAGAAGAAACAATTGACATAATAATAAACAAACTTATAGAACAAAATGAAAACAAACAATATATAACCGAAATAAAAAATAGTCTCCAACTAATACTAAAACAAAATTACTTTGAATTTAATAGCAAAATTTATCAACAGAAAGAAGGTTTAGCAATGGGATCACCATTATCAAGCATAATAGCAGAAATATTCCTACAACACATAGACACCAAAATACAAAATATCATAAAAACACATGACCCAGATGGCATATGGATAAGATATGTAGATGATGGACTATATGTATCAAATAACAAAAACACAAATGGAGAGAACATACTGAAACAAATCAATAACATACATCCCAAAATACAATTCACAGAAGAAAAAGAAAAACATAACAAAATCAACTATTTAGACATAACCATCACAAGATACAACAAACACATACAATATGCAATATATAGAAAACCAACTTCCACTAACATCATTATACCTAACCATTCTGACCACCCACCACAACATAAAATGGCAGCATTTTATTCGTTATTTAACAGAATGTACAAAATACCCCTAAACAAACAAGAAACTGACAAAGAAAGAAATATAATATACCAAATTGGTTATGCAAATGGTACAATAAAAATACTATGATCAAAATAGAAAATAAAATCAAATACAAAATAAAAACTGAACAATTAAGAATTAATCAAACTGAACAACACATAAATAATAACAACAACAAAAAATGGGCCACATTCACATATATAAATAATAAAATGACAAAACTAACAAAACTATTTAAAAACACAGATATAAAAATAGCATACAAAACTAATAAAAATAAATTACAAAATCTAAATAGCTCACACAACAAAGATAATACAACAACCAACGGTATATACAAAATTGAATGCCAAGATTCCAATAAATGTTATATAGGACAAACAAAAAAACAGCTGAAAAAACGTTATTTTGAACACCTAAATGCATACAAAAAACCAAATATATATAAATCCAATTTAGCCACACATGCAATAAACACAGGACATGAATTCCCAGACATAACCAATGTAACACTAATAAAACATATACCACACAAAGGCACCATAATGAACATTTGGGAAAATTTACAGATTTACAAACATAAAACACAAAACAAACTAATACCAGAACAAATACAAATCAATACAAAACATGACACAATATTCAAAGCACTCAACATCGAAAATACACAAAACACAAAAACAGATACCACAACCACACACAATAATGCAACTTTAAAAGACCAAAAACCAACAAACTACCTTAATAACATCCAGAAGCCAACACACAAATACTACATCAGAAACAAGATGGCGAAGGCTGAAGATGAGAGACATGTTCCTAATAGGAAAAAAGTATATCTTGAGGTAAATTTAGTTATAAATATTAAAGTAATATATATATATATATTGCGACAACACAAATTACTAAACTATTGGCATGTGTATCTTAAATTAAAAGTCTATATTGGAGGGTTTAAGATTATTTATTGCACAAGACATAAGTATTTTTTATATGGTATATTTGATATGTACAAAATGTAGTGTTTGATATAGAGTCTTTTTTTAAAATGTTAAATACTGCTCATACACATGATGTGATACGTTACATAAATGAAGATTCCCACGATGATGTTGCTGAAGAGAAGGGCAGGTCTTTGCTGTGTAGTTGGGTCGTCAGGTGTCGCTTATAAATGACAGACGTTCACACTGAAACGCTTACAGCTGGGCTGGTGTCCTGTAACAGCTGGGCTGGTGTCCGGTAACAGCTGGGCTGGTGTCCTGTGATTCCCACGATGAATCTGACGCTTCGCACACCACAACGGTTCTATGGAACTTACTACTCGTTAAATTAATATAGAGTTTATGACCAACAAGTATCTCAGGTGACAGTGAGTTTAATCTAATAACGGTATATTGAACTTATACCACTCCGGACTCTTCAAGTGTTCACGCGAATCACAAGGTCTACCGCGATCAGCAGACCTCCCTATGCGGAAATCTTCCACTAACACGGAAACTTCCTGATGAAACAACTTACTATTGCGTAACTATTCAATTTTACTGACACTGCAGAAAATCTCACACAGTGATACAGTTACCCTCACTTATTACACACGTAATACTTAATAATAATACCGTGTGTAAAGAGTTAATATTCAACTGTTCTGCGTCAACACGCGTTACTATCGCCGAATAGTCTTTACAGATTCTTGCAAGCAACAGAATCTTGAACAAGAACTGCGCGACCCGATCGTGATAGATGGTAGAGAAGAACTCTCGTAATTATGCACATAATGCTGTAATAATAACACTGTGTAAAGTTGTAAAACACGAACAACTCTGAGTCTTCACGCGTTACTATCGACAAATAGTCTTTACAAATTCTTGCAAGCGACAAATCTTGAACAAGAATTGTACGTCCCGTTCGCGGTAGCAGGCTGAGAAGAACTGCCTGTGTAACAACAGGCTTAAGAAAATTTCCGACCACCTTCCAGCATTTTATTGGTGGACGGAAGTCACATGGTTACATACACCATGACATGCAACTTTTCATGCTGTAAAGTGCATTAACTTTGTAAGAGCATGCATAGCGGTAATCAGAACACCCTTATCTCATGCATGACTGCATACTTTACTAATATCATATATGAATGTAAATAATAGCCAGAAATATACAGGGACTGTAGCGAATACATATGTCTATGTTCAGTTCAATGTCATAACACAACGATAATTTATTCACGCACAGCCAGGGAAACGTTTACCACTCGCGCACGCGCACACATTTCCACAAACACAGTACATGAATAAACAATAAATAAATAATACACAGTTTTACTAAACTTAAATCCTTATCCTTACTAAAATACAACTGATAACATAACCAAATCTAACAATCTACAATTTAAACATGAATGTTCATAGTCTGTGTATTATATGAGCTTGCCCCGCTTATCAGGATCCTGTGATTCATTGCAGGATTAACCCCTTCCCGCATAAAAAAAAAAAATTCTTTTTTTTAGTTAACTAACAAAAAATAAAAATTTTTTTTCTTGATATAACCAAAACAATTTCCTAATCCTGAAACAATAATACTAATACCCTCAAACCAAAAATCAAATAAACATCCTCATCTCAATACTAACATTTCATAACTGTCACTTTGACAGAAGCAACAAATCAAAGACACGTGGTAACCTTAAAACCAAAACAAATACACATGTTCTTGACAAGCAGATAACAAAATTACGCAGGGTCACAAAGTACACAGACTGCATTCCTTATCTTAACTAGATTATCGCTCGTTCACAGAATCATCTTACATATAACATTTAAACCTGAACTGACATATTTAAATAGCCACACATTCTTACCCCTATATCCTGACATTTATTTCTGAGTTTTTTGTATAAATTTTTCTCAGTTTTGAAACGCACACGTTTATTTGGAAATATAAATTTGAATTTACTTAATATACGCCGTATTTGCTTTATCTCGCAACCCATTAACTGAACCTTGGGGGTCAGTGAGTTACTCGTTATCTTATCTTTCGAGCGTCCCAGTCTGATAACGTACGTTACACTATCAACTTTACCTTGCAATGTTTCATTCCGAAATCCAATTGTAGCGTGCAGTTTATTCAATTTATCAATTTCCAAAATAATATTATGTCCGAGTTTTCTAACTCCAAGTACAGCGATCTCTATTTCCATTCCCTGTACGTATCTTGTTATAAGTGCCTGTTTTTCAACTATCTGCGACTCACACGTTGCTGATTTCATCCCTGTGTGATTTACCGGCAGAATCGGCATTTGTATAAAGTGGTTTTTACACCTCTTGAGTAACTGCTCGTCCAACAGCGATATTTCTGTGCCGCTGTCGAACAACATCTCGTCAACATAACCACTGATTTTTGCTTCGACAATAAGGTCGGTGCAATTTTCAATACTAATATTTCCCTCATGTTTATTACTATTATCATTATTACACACTAAATTATCCTTAATTTCTGCAGGATATAGGCCAGACGTAACAGTTTTATTCTTATAACTAACATTTTTCATACTTGATTGATTGAACTGCTTTTTAACTGAATCATTTTCAGTAACTGTTGCTAATAAGTTGGTATTAAATTGCTGAGTCGTATTTTTATGTTGTTGTGATTGTGGCTGATTTTGTGGTGTTTGAACATGAAACTGATTACGCGGTGGTTCATTATTATTTACCATAATTGTTGTCACCTTATTGTCATCAGTATCATTCACCTCTCCGTCCTCCATAAACACCTCAGTACCTAATATAGACTCATCAAGTACCTCATCATTCCGACATGTGTCATAAATACCTGCACCGTTAGTATCCATACTAGTTCCAGGCTCTACTACTGGTTCGGGATTTTTATGTGTTATGCATACACTGTCCGCATCAATAATAACTTCAGATTCTATGATCCGTTCACGGCTCTCGCATGCTATATCTGTTACATTACAAACTATCACCTCATCACAGCAACTACCTGAAGTATGTTCTGGACTAATAGTGTTGTTACTACTAATTTCATTTCTGTTATCTTCACTACAATTAGATGCAGAATCTAGATACTCGACTATATCGAATAATGAAATACTAGGCCCTAAGTGGGTTGTTTCAGTATAATCACTTTCAATTTCATCTACTACGCTACTGTTCTCCGTTAATCCTTCAGATGTAACATCGTGGTTAACCTCCATATTACTTTTGTTGAGAGTATGTTCAACAAGAACATTTGGTACTTCCAATTTATCACAAGGTACAATATTCTCAACAGTTAAATCTTCTTCAATATCAGCTGACATTTCCTGTAGTTTCGCCATCCTCTCCTCTCTATCGGCGTCCAGTTCTTTCCAAATTTTCTGCCTAATGGCGTCAAGTTTTTCATCCTCGGCTTTCAGCCTCTCATGCCAGGCTCTAATTTCCTCTGCGAGTTGCTGCATATCGGCTATATTTTCTTCCGAGATTCTCTGCATATCCGCTATCAGCTCTTCTCTACCAGCTATAATTTCTTCTGACCTGGTTTCGAGCTTCGCTAACATGGCCGCTAAATATTCTCTACCCCTTTTCGACTCCGCCATAGTGATCAAAATTAACTTAACAAATTTAATAAATTTAAATTTACTGATTTATACGCAAAGAAATTTACTATTACTACAAGATTATTAACGTAGTGTAATCAGTTTATACGCACAGAGAAAGCAGTTCAAAATATCAACATGTAAATAAACCTTATCTAACACACAACAACTAATAATCTACCTCCAATATACTGATAAAATTTGTTCATATCTGACCCACAAGAGAATATGCACAATTGATAAATTATATCCTCAGATTTTCATATGAACCATACACATACAATATTACAATAATTATAATTATACGTCGGATGTTACCAACAAATTTTATACTCTTACACAAATATATAATAGCGTAAAATTACCGCTATTTTACGTGCCCTACGTTGCTAAGCGCCAAAATATCTCTATGCGACAACACAAATTACTAAACTATTGGCGCATAGGATATGATAGTATGTGTATCTTAAATTAAAAGTCTATATTGGAGGGTTTAAGATTATTTATTGCACAAGACATAAGTAATTTTTTATATGGTATATTTGATATGTACAAAATGTAGTGTTTGATATAGTCTTTTTTAAAAATGTTAAATACTGTTCATACACATGATGTGATACGTTACATAAATGAAGATTCCCACGATGATGTTGCTGAAGAGAAGGGCAGGTCTTTGCTGTGTAGTTGGGTTGTCAGGTGTCGCTTATAAATGACAGACGTTCACACTGAAACGCTTACAGCTGGGCTGGTGTCCTGTAACAGCTGGGCTGGTGTCCGGTAACAGCTGGGCTGGTGTCCTGTGATTCCCACGATGAATCTGACGCTTCGCACACCACAACGGTTCTATGGAACTTACTACTCGTTAAATTAATATAGAGTTTATGACCAACAAGTATCTCAGGTGACAGTGAGTTTAATCTAATAACGGTATATTGAACTTATACCACTCCGGACTCTTCAAGTGTTCACGCGAATCACAAGGTCTACCGCGATCAGCAGACCTCCCTATGCGGAAATCTTCCACTAACACGGAAACTTCCTGATGAAACAACTTACTATTGCGTAACTATTCAATTTTACTGACACTGCAGAAAATCTCACACAGTGATACAGTTACCCTCACTTATTACACACGTAATACTTAATAATAAT
Organism: Magicicada septendecula; assembly: GCA_034769895.1. Taxonomy (NCBI): domain Eukaryota; kingdom Metazoa; phylum Arthropoda; class Insecta; order Hemiptera; family Cicadidae; genus Magicicada; species Magicicada septendecula. Next base: position 59,144,172 of record CM068376.1, read on the forward strand.
ACCGTGTGTAAAGAGTTAATATTCAACTGTTCTGCGTCAACACGCGTTACTATCGCCGAATAGTCTTTACAGATTCTTGCAAGCAACAGAATCTTGAACAAGAACTGCGCGACCCGATCGTGATAGATGGTAGAGAAGAACTCTCGTAATTATGCACACAATGCTGTAATAATAACACTGTGTAAAGTTGTAAAACACGAACAACTCTGAGTCTTCACGCGTTACTATCGACAAATAGTCTTTACAAATTCTTGCAAGCGACAAATCTTGAACAAGAATTGTACGTCCCGTTCGCGGTAGCAGGCTGAGAAGAACTGCCTGTGTAACAACAGGCTTAAGAAAATTTCCGACCACCTTCCAGCATTTTATTGGTGGACGGAAGTCACATGGTTACATACACCATGACATGCAACTTTTCATGCTGTAAAGTGCATTAACTTTGTAAGAGCATGCATAGCGGTAATCAGAACACCCTTATCTCATGCATAACTGCATACTTTACTAATATCATATATGAATGTAAATAATAGCCAGAAATATACAGGGATTGTAGCGAATACATATGTCTATGTTCAGTTCAATGTCATAACACAACGATAATTTATTCACGCACAGCCAGGGAAACGTTTACCACTCGCGCACGCGCGCACATTTCCACAAACACAGTACATGAATAAACAATAAATAAATAATACACAGTTTTACTAAACTTAAATCCTTATCCTTACTAAAATACAACTGATAACATAACCAAATCTAACAATCTACAATTTAAACATGAATGTTCATAGTCTGTGTATTATATGAGCTTGCCCCGCTTATCAGGATCCTGTGATTCATTGCAGGATTAACCCCTTCCCGCATAAAAAAAAAATTTCTTTTTTTTAGTTAACTAACAAAAAATAAAAATTTTTTTTCTTGATATAACCAAAACAATTTCCTAATCCTGAAACAATAATACTAATACCCTCAAACCAAAAATCAAATAAACATCCTCATCTCAATACTAACATTTCATAACTGTCACTTTGACAGAAGCAACAAATCAAAGACACGTGGTAACCTTAAAACCAAAACAAATACACATGTTCTTGACAAGCAGATAACAAAATTACGCAGGGTCACAAAGTACACAGACTGCATTCCTTATCTTAACTAGATTATCGCTCGTTCACAGAATCATCTTACATATAACATTTAAACCTGAACTGACATATTTAAATAGCCACACATTCTTACCCCTATATCCTGACATTTATTTCTGAGTTTTTTGTATAAATTTTTCTCAGTTTTGAAACGCACACGTTTATTTGGAAATATAAATTTGAATTTACTTAATATACGCCGTATTTGCTTTATCTCGCAACCCATTAACTGAACCTTGGGGGTCAGTGAGTTACTCGTTATCTTATCTTTCGAGCGTCCCAGTCTGATAACGTACGTTACACTATCAACTTTACCTTGCAATGTTTCATTCCGAAATCCAATTGTAGCGTGCAGTTTATTCAATTTATCAATTTCCAAAATAATATTATGTCCGAGTTTTCTAACTCCAAGTACAGCGATCTCTATTTCCATTCCCTGTACGTATCTTGTTATAAGTGCCTGTTTTTCAACTATCTGCGACTCACACGTTGCTGATTTCATCCCTGTGTGATTTACCGGCAGAATCGGCATTTGTATAAAGTGGTTTTTACACCTCTTGAGTAACTGCTCGTCCAACAGCGATATTTCTGTGCCGCTGTCGAACAACATCTCGTCAACATAACCACTGATTTTTGCTTCGACAATAAGGTCGGTGCAATTTTCAATACTAATATTTCCCTCATGTTTATTACTATTATCATTATTACACACTAAATTATCCTTAATTTCTGCAGGATATAGGCCAGACGTAACAGTTTTATTCTTATAACTAACATTTTTCATACTTGATTGATTGAACTGCTTTTTAACTGAATCATTTTCAGTAACTGTTGCTAATAAGTTGGTATTAAATTGCTGAGTCGTATTTTTATGTTGTTGTGATTGTGGCTGATTTTGTGGTGTTTGAACATGAAACTGATTACGCGGTGGTTCATTATTATTTACCATAATTGTTGTCACCTTATTGTCATCAGTATCATTCACCTCTCCGTCCTCCATAAACACCTCAGTACCTAATATAGACTCATCAAGTACCTCATCATTCCGACATGTGTCATAAATACCTGCACCGTTAGTATCCATACTAGTTCCAGGCTCTACTACTGGTTCGGGATTTTTATGTGTTATGCATACACTGTCCGCATCAATAATAACTTCAGATTCTATGATCCGTTCACGGCTCTCGCATGCTATATCTGTTACATTACAAACTATCACCTCATCACAGCAACTACCTGAAGTATGTTCTGGACTAATAGTGTTGTTACTACTAATTTCATTTCTGTTATCTTCACTACAATTAGATGCAGAATCTAGATACTCGACTATATCGAATAATGAAATACTAGGCCCTAAGTGGGTTGTTTCAGTATAATCACTTTCAATTTCATCTACTACGCTACTGTTCTCCGTTAATCCTTCAGATGTAACATCGTGGTTAACCTCCATATTACTTTTGTTGAGAGTATGTTCAACAAGAACATTTGGTACTTCCAATTTATCACAAGGTACAATATTCTCAACAGTTAAATCTTCTTCAATATCAGCTGACATTTCCTGTAGTTTCGCCATCCTCTCCTCTCTATCGGCGTCCAGTTCTTTCCAAATTTTCTGCCTAATGGCGTCAAGTTTTTCATCCTCGGCTTTCAGCCTCTCATGCCAGGCTCTAATTTCCTCTGCGAGTTGCTGCATATCGGCTATATTTTCTTCCGAGATTCTCTGCATATCCGCTATCAGCTCTTCTCTACCAGCTATAATTTCTTCTGACCTGGTTTCGAGCTTCGCTAACATGGCCGCTAAATATTCTCTACCCCTTTTCGACTCCGCCATAGTGATCAAAATTAACTTAACAAATTTAATAAATTTAAATTTACTGATTTATACGCAAAGAAATTTACTATTACTACAAGATTATTAACGTAGTGTAATCAGTTTATACGCACAGAGAAAGCAGTTCAAAATATCAACATGTAAATAAACCTTATCTAACACACAACAACTAATAATCTACCTCCAATATACTGATAAAATTTGTTCATATCTGACCCACAAGAGAATATGCACAATTGATAAATTATATCCTCAGATTTTCATATGAACCATACACATACAATATTACAATAATTATAATTATACGTCGGATGTTACCAACAAATTTTATACTCTTACACAAATATATAATAGCGTAAAATTACCGCTATTTTACGTGCCCTACGTTGCTAAGCGCCAAAATATCTCTATGCGACAACACAAATTACTAAACTATTGGCGCATAGGATATGATAGTATGTGTATCTTAAATTAAAAGTCTATATTGGAGGGTTTAAGATTATTTATTGCACAAGACATAAGTAATTTTTTATATGGTATATTTGATATGTACAAAATGTAGTGTTTGATATAGTCTTTTTTAAAAATGTTAAATACTGTTCATACACATGATGTGATACGTTACATAAATGAAGATTCCCACGATGATGTTGCTGAAGAGAAGGGCAGGTCTTTGCTGTGTAGTTGGGTTGTCAGGTGTCGCTTATAAATGACAGACGTTCACACTGAAACGCTTACAGCTGGGCTGGTGTCCTGTAACAGCTGGGCTGGTGTCCGGTAACAGCTGGGCTGGTGTCCTGTGATTCCCACGATGAATCTGACGCTTCGCACACCACAACGGTTCTATGGAACTTACTACTCGTTAAATTAATATAGAGTTTATGACCAACAAGTATCTCAGGTGACAGTGAGTTTAATCTAATAACGGTATATTGAACTTATACCACTCCGGACTCTTCAAGTGTTCACGCGAATCACAAGGTCTACCGCGATCAGCAGACCTCCCTATGCGGAAATCTTCCACTAACACGGAAACTTCCTGATGAAACAACTTACTATTGCGTAACTATTCAATTTTACTGACACTGCAGAAAATCTCACACAGTGATACAGTTACCCTCACTTATTACACACGTAATACTTAATAATAATACCGTGTGTAAAGAGTTAATATTCAACTGTTCTGCGTCAACACGCGTTACTATCGCCGAATAGTCTTTACAGATTCTTGCAAGCAACAGAATCTTGAACAAGAACTGCGCGACCCGATCGTGATAGATGGTAGAGAAGAACTCTCGTAATTATGCACACAATGCTGTAATAATAACACTGTGTAAAGTTGTAAAACACGAACAACTCTGAGTCTTCACGCGTTACTATCGACAAATAGTCTTTACAAATTCTTGCAAGCGACAAATCTTGAACAAGAATTGTACGTCCCGTTCGCGGTAGCAGGCTGAGAAGAACTGCCTGTGTAACAACAGGCTTAAGAAAATTTCCGACCACCTTCCAGCATTTTATTGGTGGACGGAAGTCACATGGTTACATACACCATGACATGCAACTTTTCATGCTGTAAAGTGCATTAACTTTGTAAGAGCATGCATAGCGGTAATCAGAACACCCTTATCTCATGCATAACTGCATACTTTACTAATATCATATATGAATGTAAATAATAGCCAGAAATATACAGGGATTGTAGCGAATACATATGTCTATGTTCAGTTCAATGTCATAACACAACGATAATTTATTCACGCACAGCCAGGGAAACGTTTACCACTCGCGCACGCGCGCACATTTCCACAAACACAGTACATGAATAAACAATAAATAAATAATACACAGTTTTACTAAACTTAAATCCTTATCCTTACTAAAATACAACTGATAACATAACCAAATCTAACAATCTACAATTTAAACATGAATGTTCATAGTCTGTGTATTATATGAGCTTGCCCCGCTTATCAGGATCCTGTGATTCATTGCAGGATTAACCCCTTCCCGCATAAAAAAAAAATTTCTTTTTTTTAGTTAACTAACAAAAAATAAAAATTTTTTTTCTTGATATAACCAAAACAATTTCCTAATCCTGAAACAATAATACTAATACCCTCAAACCAAAAATCAAATAAACATCCTCATCTCAATACTAACATTTCATAACTGTCACTTTGACAGAAGCAACAAATCAAAGACACGTGGTAACCTTAAAACCAAAACAAATACACATGTTCTTGACAAGCAGATAACAAAATTACGCAGGGTCACAAAGTACACAGACTGCATTCCTTATCTTAACTAGATTATCGCTCGTTCACAGAATCATCTTACATATAACATTTAAACCTGAACTGACATATTTAAATAGCCACACATTCTTACCCCTATATCCTGACATTTATTTCTGAGTTTTTTGTATAAATTTTTCTCAGTTTTGAAACGCACACGTTTATTTGGAAATATAAATTTGAATTTACTTAATATACGCCGTATTTGCTTTATCTCGCAACCCATTAACTGAACCTTGGGGGTCAGTGAGTTACTCGTTATCTTATCTTTCGAGCGTCCCAGTCTGATAACGTACGTTACACTATCAACTTTACCTTGCAATGTTTCATTCCGAAATCCAATTGTAGCGTGCAGTTTATTCAATTTATCAATTTCCAAAATAATATTATGTCCGAGTTTTCTAACTCCAAGTACAGCGATCTCTATTTCCATTCCCTGTACGTATCTTGTTATAAGTGCCTGTTTTTCAACTATCTGCGACTCACACGTTGCTGATTTCATCCCTGTGTGATTTACCGGCAGAATCGGCATTTGTATAAAGTGGTTTTTACACCTCTTGAGTAACTGCTCGTCCAACAGCGATATTTCTGTGCCGCTGTCGAACAACATCTCGTCAACATAACCACTGATTTTTGCTTCGACAATAAGGTCGGTGCAATTTTCAATACTAATATTTCCCTCATGTTTATTACTATTATCATTATTACACACTAAATTATCCTTAATTTCTGCAGGATATAGGCCAGACGTAACAGTTTTATTCTTATAACTAACATTTTTCATACTTGATTGATTGAACTGCTTTTTAACTGAATCATTTTCAGTAACTGTTGCTAATAAGTTGGTATTAAATTGCTGAGTCGTATTTTTATGTTGTTGTGATTGTGGCTGATTTTGTGGTGTTTGAACATGAAACTGATTACGCGGTGGTTCATTATTATTTACCATAATTGTTGTCACCTTATTGTCATCAGTATCATTCACCTCTCCGTCCTCCATAAACACCTCAGTACCTAATATAGACTCATCAAGTACCTCATCATTCCGACATGTGTCATAAATACCTGCACCGTTAGTATCCATACTAGTTCCAGGCTCTACTACTGGTTCGGGATTTTTATGTGTTATGCATACACTGTCCGCATCAATAATAACTTCAGATTCTATGATCCGTTCACGGCTCTCGCATGCTATATCTGTTACATTACAAACTATCACCTCATCACAGCAACTACCTGAAGTATGTTCTGGACTAATAGTGTTGTTACTACTAATTTCATTTCTGTTATCTTCACTACAATTAGATGCAGAATCTAGATACTCGACTATATCGAATAATGAAATACTAGGCCCTAAGTGGGTTGTTTCAGTATAATCACTTTCAATTTCATCTACTACGCTACTGTTCTCCGTTAATCCTTCAGATGTAACATCGTGGTTAACCTCCATATTACTTTTGTTGAGAGTATGTTCAACAAGAACATTTGGTACTTCCAATTTATCACAAGGTACAATATTCTCAACAGTTAAATCTTCTTCAATATCAGCTGACATTTCCTGTAGTTTCGCCATCCTCTCCTCTCTATCGGCGTCCAGTTCTTTCCAAATTTTCTGCCTAATGGCGTCAAGTTTTTCATCCTCGGCTTTCAGCCTCTCATGCCAGGCTCTAATTTCCTCTGCGAGTTGCTGCATATCGGCTATATTTTCTTCCGAGATTCTCTGCATATCCGCTATCAGCTCTTCTCTACCAGCTATAATTTCTTCTGACCTGGTTTCGAGCTTCGCTAACATGGCCGCTAAATATTCTCTACCCCTTTTCGACTCCGCCATAGTGATCAAAATTAACTTAACAAATTTAATAAATTTAAATTTACTGATTTATACGCAAAGAAATTTACTATTACTACAAGATTATTAACGTAGTGTAATCAGTTTATACGCACAGAGAAAGCAGTTCAAAATATCAACATGTAAATAAACCTTATCTAACACACAACAACTAATAATCTACCTCCAATATACTGATAAAATTTGTTCATATCTGACCCACAAGAGAATATGCACAATTGATAAATTATATCCTCAGATTTTCATATGAACCATACACATACAATATTACAATAATTATAATTATACGTCGGATGTTACCAACAAATTTTATACTCTTACACAAATATATAATAGCGTAAAATTACCGCTATTTTACGTGCCCTACGTTGCTAAGCGCCAAAATATCTCTATGCGACAACACAAATTACTAAACTATTGGCGCATAGGATATGATAGTATGTGTATCTTAAATTAAAAGTCTATATTGGAGGGTTTAAGATTATTTATTGCACAAGACATAAGTAATTTTTTATATGGTATATTTGATATGTACAAAATGTAGTGTTTGATATAGTCTTTTTTAAAAATGTTAAATACTGTTCATACACATGATGTGATACGTTACATAAATGAAGATTCCCACGATGATGTTGCTGAAGAGAAGGGCAGGTCTTTGCTGTGTAGTTGGGTTGTCAGGTGTCGCTTATAAATGACAGACGTTCACACTGAAACGCTTACAGCTGGGCTGGTGTCCTGTAACAGCTGGGCTGGTGTCCGGTAACAGCTGGGCTGGTGTCCTGTGATTCCCACGATGAATCTGACGCTTCGCACACCACAACGGTTCTATGGAACTTACTACTCGTTAAATTAATATAGAGTTTATGACCAACAAGTATCTCAGGTGACAGTGAGTTTAATCTAATAACGGTATATTGAACTTATACCACTCCGGACTCTTCAAGTGTTCACGCGAATCACAAGGTCTACCGCGATCAGCAGACCTCCCTATGCGGAAATCTTCCACTAACACGGAAACTTCCTGATGAAACAACTTACTATTGCGTAACTATTCAATTTTACTGACACTGCAGAAAATCTCACACAGTGATACAGTTACCCTCACTTATTACACACGTAATACTTAATAATAATACCGTGTGTAAAGAGTTAATATTCAACTGTTCTGCGTCAACACGCGTTACTATCGCCGAATAGTCTTTACAGATTCTTGCAAGCAACAGAATCTTGAACAAGAACTGCGCGACCCGATCGTGATAGATGGTAGAGAAGAACTCTCGTAATTATGCACACAATGCTGTAATAATAACACTGTGTAAAGTTGTAAAACACGAACAACTCTGAGTCTTCACGCGTTACTATCGACAAATAGTCTTTACAAATTCTTGCAAGCGACAAATCTTGAACAAGAATTGTACGTCCCGTTCGCGGTAGCAGGCTGAGAAGAACTGCCTGTGTAACAACAGGCTTAAGAAAATTTCCGACCACCTTCCAGCATTTTATTGGTGGACGGAAGTCACATGGTTACATACACCATGACATGCAACTTTTCATGCTGTAAAGTGCATTAACTTTGTAAGAGCATGCATAGCGGTAATCAGAACACCCTTATCTCATGCATAACTGCATACTTTACTAATATCATATATGAATGTAAATAATAGCCAGAAATATACAGGGATTGTAGCGAATACATATGTCTATGTTCAGTTCAATGTCATAACACAACGATAATTTATTCACGCACAGCCAGGGAAACGTTTACCACTCGCGCACGCGCGCACATTTCCACAAACACAGTACATGAATAAACAATAAATAAATAATACACAGTTTTACTAAACTTAAATCCTTATCCTTACTAAAATACAACTGATAACATAACCAAATCTAACAATCTACAATTTAAACATGAATGTTCATAGTCTGTGTATTATATGAGCTTGCCCCGCTTATCAGGATCCTGTGATTCATTGCAGGATTAACCCCTTCCCGCATAAAAAAAAAATTTCTTTTTTTTAGTTAACTAACAAAAAATAAAAATTTTTTTTCTTGATATAACCAAAACAATTTCCTAATCCTGAAACAATAATACTAATACCCTCAAACCAAAAATCAAATAAACATCCTCATCTCAATACTAACATTTCATAACTGTCACTTTGACAGAAGCAACAAATCAAAGACACGTGGTAACCTTAAAACCAAAACAAATACACATGTTCTTGACAAGCAGATAACAAAATTACGCAGGGTCACAAAGTACACAGACTGCATTCCTTATCTTAACTAGATTATCGCTCGTTCACAGAATCATCTTACATATAACATTTAAACCTGAACTGACATATTTAAATAGCCACACATTCTTACCCCTATATCCTGACATTTATTTCTGAGTTTTTTGTATAAATTTTTCTCAGTTTTGAAACGCACACGTTTATTTGGAATATAAATTTGAATTTACTTAATATACGCCGTATTTGCTTTATCTCGCAACCCATTAACTGAACCTTGGGGGTCAGTGAGTTACTCGTTATCTTATCTTTCGAGCGTCCCAGTCTGATAACGTACGTTACACTATCAACTTTACCTTGCAATGTTTCATTCCGAAATCCAATTGTAGCGTGCAGTTTATTCAATTTATCAATTTCCAAAATAATATTATGTCCGAGTTTTCTAACTCCAAGTACAGCGATCTCTATTTCCATTCCTGTACGTATCTTGTTATAAGTGCCTGTTTTTCAACTATCTGCGACTCACACGTTGCTGATTTCATCCCTGTGTGATTTACCGGCAGAATCGGCATTTGTATAAAGTGGTTTTTACACCTCTTGAGTAACTGCTCGTCCAACAGCGATATTTCTGTGCCGCTGTCGAACAACATCTCGTCAACATAACCACTGATTTTTGCTTCGACAATAAGGTCGGTGCAATTTTCAATACTAATATTTCCTCATGTTTATTACTATTATCATTATTACACACTAAATTATCCTTAATTTCTGCAGGATATAGGCCAGACGTAACAGTTTTATTCTTATAACTAACATTTTTCATACTTGATTGATTGAACTGCTTTTTAACTGAATCATTTTCAGTAACTGTTGCTAATAAGTTGGTATTAAATTGCTGAGTCGTATTTTTATGTTGTTGTGATTGTGGCTGATTTTGTGGTGTTTGAACATGAAACTGATTACGCGGTGGTTCATTATTATTTACCATAATTGTTGTCACCTTATTGTCATCAGTATCATTCACCTCTCCGTCCTCCATAAACACCTCAGTACCTAATATAGACTCATCAAGTACCTCATCATTCCGACATGTGTCATAAATACCTGCACCGTTAGTATCCATACTAGTTCCAGGCTCTACTACTGGTTCGGGATTTTTATGTGTTATGCATACACTGTCCGCATCAATAATAACTTCAGATTCTATGATCCGTTCACGGCTCTCGCATGCTATATCTGTTACATTACAAACTATCACCTCATCACAGCAACTACCTGAAGTATGTTCTGGACTAATAGTGTTGTTACTACTAATTTCATTTCTGTTATCTTCACTACAATTAGATGCAGAATCTAGATACTCGACTATATCGAATAATGAAATACTAGGCCCTAAGTGGGTTGTTTCAGTATAATCACTTTCAATTTCATCTACTACGCTACTGTTCTCCATTAATCCTTCAGATGTAACATCGTGGTTAACCTCCATATTACTTTCGTTGAGAGTATGTTCAACAAGAACATTTGGTACTTCCAATTTATCACAAGGTACAATATTCTCAACAGTTAAATCTTCTTCAATATCAGCTGACATTTCCTGTAGTTTCGCCATCCTCTCCTCTCTATCGGCGTCCAGTTCTTTCCAAATTTTCTGCCTAATGGCGTCAAGTTTTTCATCCTCGGCTTTCAGCCTCTCATGCCAGGCTCTAATTTCCTCTGCGAGTTGCTGCATATTGGCTATATTTTCTTCCGAGATTCTCTGCATATCCGCTATCAGCTCTTCTCTACCAGCTATAATTTCTTCTGACCTGGTTTCGAGCTTCGCTAACATGGCCTCTAAAGATTCTCTACCCCTTTTCGCATCCGCCATAGTGATCAAAATTAACTTAACAAATTTAATAAATTTAAATTTACTGATTTATACGCAAAGAAATTTACTATTACTACAAGATTATTAACGTAGTGTAATCAGTTTATACGCACAGAGAAAGCAGTTCAAAATATCAACATGTAAATAAACCTTATCTAACACACAACAACTAATAATCTGCCTCCAATATACTGATAAAATTTGTTCATATCTGACCCACAAGAGAATATGCACAATTGATAAATTATATCCTCAGATTTTCATATGAACCATACACATACAATATTACAATAATTATAATTATACGTCGGATGTTACCAACAAATTTTATACTCTTACACAAATATATAATAGCGTAAAATTACCGCTATTTTACGTGCCCTACGTTGCTAAGCGCCAAAATATCTCTATGCGACAACACAAATTACTAAACTATTGGCGCATAGGATATGATAGTATGTGTATCTTAAATTAAAAGTCTATATTGGAGGGTTTAAGATTATTTATTGCACAAGACATAAGTAATTTTTTATATGGTATATTTGATATGTACAAAATGTAGTGTTTGATATAGTCTTTTTTAAAAATGTTAAATACTGTTCATACACATGATGTGATACGTTACATAAATGAAGATTCCCACGATGATGTTGCTGAAGAGAAGGGCAGGTCTTTGCTGTGTAGTTGGGTCGTCAGGTGTCGCTTATAAATGACAGACGTTCACCCTGAAACGCTTACAGCTGGGCTGGTGTCCTGTAACAGCTGGGCTGGTGTCCGGTAACAGCTGGGCTGGTGTCCTGTGATTCCGACGATGAATCTGACGCTTCGCACACCACAACGGTTCTATGGAACTTACTACTCGTTAAATTAATATAGAGTTTATGACTAACAAGTATCTCAGGTGACAGTGAGTTTAATCTAATAACGGTATATTGAACTTATACCACTCCGGACTCTTCAAGTGTTCACGCGAATCACAAGGTCTACCGCGATCAGCAGACCTCCCTATGCGGAAATCTTCCACTAACACGGAAACTTCCTGATGAAACAACTTACTATTGCGTAACTATTCAATTTTACTGACACTGCAGAAAATCTCACACAGTGATACAGTTACCCTCACTTATTACACACGTAATACTTAATAATAATACCGTGTGTAAAGAGTTAATATTCAACTGTTCTGCGTCAACACGCGTTACTATCGCCGAATAGTCTTTACAGATTCTTGCAAGCAACAGAATCTTGAACAAGAACTGCGCGACCCGATCGTGATAGATGGTAGAGAAGAACTCTCGTAATTATGCACACAATGCTGTAATAATAACACTGTGTAAAGTTGTAAAACACGAACAACTCTGAGTCTTCACGCGTTACTATCGACAAATAGTCTTTACAAATTCTTGCAAGCGACAAATCTTGAACAAGAATTGTACGTCCCGTTCGCGGTAGCAGGCTGAGAAGAACTGCCTGTGTAACAACAGGCTTAAGAAAATTTCCGACCACCTTCCAGCATTTTATTGGTGGACGGAAGTCACATGGTTACATACACCATGACATGCAACTTTTCATGCTGTAAAGTGCATTAACTTTGTAAGAGCATGCATAGCGGTAATCAGAACACCCTTATCTCATGCATAACTGCATACTTTACTAATATCATATATGAACGTAAATAATAGCCAGAAATATACAGGGACTGTAGCGAATACATATGTCTATGTTCAGTTCAATGTCATAACACAACGATAATTTATTCACGCACAGCCAGGGAAACGTTTACCACTCGCGCACGCGCGCACATTTCCACAAACACAGTACATGAATAAACAATAAATAAATAATACACAGTTTTACTAAACTTAAATCCTTATCCTTACTAAAATACAACTGATAACATAACCAAATCTAACAATCTACAATTTAAACATGAATGTTCATAGTCTGTGTATTAAATGAGCTTGCCCCGCTTATCAGGATCCTGTGATTCATTGCAATATATATATATATATATATATATATATTATAACGGAACCAAATATTAACTATTTGGGGTTATATGTTTCCCGCATACTGAAAGCATATTTAAATAAAAGTAACAGTCAAAACTCCATTTGAATGTAGAGCATTGAAAATAATGCTTTGAAAAGCAACGCACACGTGGTCATTATGTAATCAGTTCGCTGTACAAGGAAGCGACCACACCCAAACTGTTAATTATTAATATCTCGGAAACTAATAAATAAAGGCGAAATCTAATATAGCCAAAATGTTTGCTGAGATATTAATAATGACGTGTGCAAATTTGATGCAATATAATTAACAAATGAAAGAGTTAATTAAAATAATTGAATAACTCCTGTAAAAATAGAGTTACAGTAATGAGATTTTAGTATGTTATAAAGATAATAATTTCTGACAGATTGTATATTTTAGATTTCACACAACTTGGTTTGCAACCAAGTTATTGCAAAATTAAATAAGCACAGGATATCCGTAGCGACAAATTGGTTCCGCTGGGTAATTATATTAGATAATAATATCAATTCTCCGTCTGTGGGAACCAGACTTCATTCTCACGGACCAAGGGAATTCTAAATTTTATGTGGTAGGGAGTGTGCGTCGACCAATGAAATCATTTCACGCGAGCCCCGGCTAGTGCGGTGTTTTATGGTTGAAAACTCACTCTTTTGCCAGTACTCACGAAGTTAAGACGTAGTCCTTCGATCGTCTAGTAACCAAAGTGGTGAAGATCAACAAGAAGACTCTACGTGGTCAACACACACGCAATTACGAACACACCAAGTACAGATCATCTGTATAGCTTGTAATTGTTGCGTAAAGGCGAGATACTCTTCAGTACATCAACCAAGCTTATTGTGTACTACCAGATAGTCATAAGCACGCAAGAGATCCACCAGACTTCAAGACCAGACTTCAAGAATACAGCAGAGAGGCCGTCTAAATCATTGGTGAACAGCTGACGAGCAGAGCGACCACTCGAACGAAGCACACACACACACGCTGACGTGCAACGTGCGAATCGACGAGGGACAGGAAGCAGTTCCAGCAGACAACAGCAGACGTTAAAATATTCACAAACAGCAAGGAAGCAGAGTGTTGCCGAATTTTGAACTCCACGACCGAATCCAGCAGTTCTAAGCAGATTACTTTCTCTAACCAAGGACTCGAATCGACGAGGGACAAATCGGGACGACATCCTCTTCAGTAACAGGAAAGCAAAATCCACTTATTTATTTTTCAGATCAAATTTTATATTTTTCAATTAAAACATTGTAATTCAAATAATTCAGGTGCCAAACAAAAAGCAAAGACTCTAGCAATTAAAAAGTAAATTCGTTGTGATAATCTGTATAGCAGTTTAAGGCTTTAGTAAGTTATAGTTAAGAAATAGAAGTAGTATAAAAAGCGCTATACAAATCTTAACTGACAATCTAATCTTAGATCATACTGCAGTATATCAGAAGTAGAATCACTAGCAATGGAATAACGTGAACTAGACTGTCACGTCTAATTTATTTTAATTAATTATTCTAATTAATTTCAGAGTTTTATATTTTGTTTCATGAACATTTAGATTCAATTTAATTAAATAAATTTAATTAAATTCAAATCAATTAATAAAGTAAAATTTAAATTGCAATTAACTCGCTAAAGAACGAGTTCAGTTTCTGTCAACTATTGACCAATCGAAAAATATCGACTCATTGTTTAGACTGTAAGAAATTCATAAGATATTAACCATTCTATTCTTGTGTGTTGTTGGTGTAATAAACAACGTTTTATTACCCCATATAACAGTGTTTTATTGTTGTACGATAAAGCCTACCAGTCTCACAAAACTCTCCCCCTTTAAAGTAACTTATTTTG
The DNA here is from genome assembly GCA_034769895.1 of Magicicada septendecula. Classification (NCBI taxonomy): domain Eukaryota; kingdom Metazoa; phylum Arthropoda; class Insecta; order Hemiptera; family Cicadidae; genus Magicicada; species Magicicada septendecula. The sequence goes on from CM068376.1 coordinate 59,159,292, forward strand.
TGTGTTGTTGTAATAAGTTGAGATTACTAGCTTGCGAACTTCAAATCCAAAATCCACACGCCCTAGTCGGAAGAATCTGCAAGATCAGACAGCAGGTGGGTACTCAAACACTACACGACATAACAATAACGCATATAGAAGAAGTGCGTGTAGTTATAATATATATTGCAACAGAACACAGGATGATAAGATATGCTGTTTGTATCAGAGTACATGAATGACGAGCATTTTCTTGTTTAAATTTGTTTTGTGTAATATTTTGTCTTTTAGACATAAGTTTTGTATTTAAAAAGTGATAAGCATATAGGTTACAAGAATTACAGAATATATTAGCGGCAATCCTAGCTAATATACAAAAGCTCTCAGAAGAAAATAAGGTTGGTAGAGACGAAGCGTTGAAGCAAAATAAGTCGCTACAATCATTTCATGATGAGAATAAAAAAATTTATACAGCCGTTCATGACCAGGCTAAACAAAATAAACAACTTTTAGGGTTAACCGAAAAACGTATAGCTGATAAATTAGAATTAATTTGTAGTAGTAGTGAGACCGCCTTAGAAAGGAATAAATCTCACAGCAGGGAATGTGAAGCCAAAATTAAGTTGAATTATTCTCTTGGGCAGGAAAGTGAATGTAACAATGCTGTTGACCGATGTAGTCCCGTCGACATACAGAAACCAGCTGGTAATTGCATAGATAAGATAGCGGGTAACGGTGGAGCGTCCGATAAGGAGATAACAGCTGATCAACGAAAACAATTAAATAATATTTTAAATAAATATGACAAGAGAAATAGGGAAAACCTTATCTCAGTGTTGGTTCACATCTATCCAGATTGGTATGATCAACGGGTAAATGGTGGAGTATTTAAAAACAATAAATGTTATTTGCTCTACCGTGTCTGTAAGATGCAGATCCATTCTGGTAATGTTTTATCAGTCAGTAATGAAATGTATAAACACTTGAGAAGTCCATACAGTTGTAAAAATGAATATTTAAATAAGGTATTTGATGAATACTTAGGTAAACAAAGTAGTTTTGTTCCTGAAGCTGGTGCATTTGAGGAAAAAGCACACAGGTAAGGTTAATGCTGACAGAAGATCAGAACTGTCCGAGTGTTTTCAACCACATATGAAATGTAATGCAGGTATTATTTATACAGTCAGAGATTCACTGTACAGCAATATGTGTTCGTCTTTTATAAATGTGTATGCAGACAAATCCGAGACATTAAAAAATTTTAAAGTGCACTTAAATACTGATCACTGTAAAAACTTGATGAAAATAATGTTTGAGATGATACCAGAAAAATTTCAATCAAACAATGAGTTCATATTGTACAAAGGAGATATATTATGTGTAGCCTGGGTAATACAACTGGCATTACATATAAACCTTTAAAAATTAAATCAAAGCAATGTATCGGCAATTACCGAAACAAATGCAAGCGAAGAGCAATCAAAAAACGAGAAAGGTTGCGCGGCATGAGTCTGTGCGATAAATTAAGAAAATATTACATTAAGGATAATTGAATCTAATATGCCAGGATATAGGAGTATGTGTGTTATGCAATTGTATAAAATTATGTGTAAAATAAGAATAATTGTAATCATGTTGATAAATGTATGGTTGATCTGTAGATATATCCGAATGACGTCTGACATTGACATCCTTATCAGTGTTCAGGAATGTTTGGTGATAAGCAGCCATGTGCGGTTGTTTGTTTACAATTAAGGCTGTCAAAGTGACAGTTGGGGAAATGTTGTTTGATAGCTACTCAGTTATTTTGATTTTTGAAGTTATTATGTTATTATTTAGATGATTATGATTATTGGGAAGAAGTTATGTCAATTTAGGTTAAAAAAAAAATTTTTTTGTATTCCATATAAAAAAAATTTTTTTTTACACGTGGAGGGGTTAATCCTGCAACAGAACACAGGATGATAAGATATGCTGTTTGTATCAGAGTACATGAATGACGAGCATTTTCTTGTTTAAATTTGTTTTGTGTAATATTTTGTCTTTTAGTCATAAGTTTTGTATTTAAAAAGTGATAAGCATGTAGGTTACACCAAACTCTTCATAAAAAGAAGTACCATATTGTCATGTATTTTTTGTATGAATTGGTGCGCGTGTGTGGGTGTGATAATCTGCGATCGCTATAGCGGCAGTGGTAGTTAACCGATTTACATGAAAATTTGACAAGGAATTATTTAAGTAAATAGCTTGGATTTGTGTATACTCTGAGGTTTGTAACTATTTTAGAAATATGGTTTTTTTAAGTAAAGCAAAACTCAAGTGTAACTCTTATCAATGATAGGGTAATAAAAATTGTAGATAATTTCCATGCAGGACTATGCAAAATTATACAAAGTATTTCATGAAATTTGTGTACCTGGTCGTTCCATCAATCATGTGACTTAGGCTTGGCCTATCAAAATACACCAAATTCAGTGAGATTCATTCGTTGCAGAGCTAGGATGTACACAGTCTGTCTGTCGACGTTGCTAGGGGAAGTTGTGCCCAGGTAAGAGAGTTGTTCTCTTACAAAAGTAGAAATATCTTATATAAAATAAACCATAAACCTTAAAATTCTTAACGAAGTTTTGCGGTAAGAACCAAGAAGGAATAGAGGAATATTTTATATAAAATAAACTATAAACCTTGAAATTCTTAACGAAGTTTTGCGATAAGAACCGAGAGGGTAAATAATTAAATAAAATTTAAAATATAATACAGTGCTGTCTCGTGTAAGTTAAGATATCGGCTTAGGGAACTTAAAGACACTACAGGATATCGTTGGAAGGTGTACATTAAACGCACCGCATTAGTAAATACCCCGTTAAATCCTGAGATTAAGAAATTATAAATATAAATTAATAATAAACTGAATGAATGAAATTCATAATCATTATGAGTGAACAATTTATCAAGAAACTAATCAATGTTAGCAGTCAAACATAACTACGAGACTCTGTGAAATATCGCCGCTGGAGCCGCTTGCTGTAGAAGAGGACGACGAGACGAAGAGGACACCAGGAAGGAGTGAAGCTGTAGAAGAGGACGACGAGACGAAGAGGACGCCAGGACGAAGAGGACACCAGGAAGGAGGGACAGGAAGAAGAGAACACCAAGACGGAACCGACGAGACGAGAGGAGGACGTTGCAGCAAACAAGTAAAATCGATTTATATTATCGAACAATACAAACAATTAAATATATTATCCATTCATGACAATTTAAAATACATTATACATCTTTAAAAACAATATTTGTATATAATAAATAATTTTTCAAAGAGGACTCCAAGATACGTCATCAACAGCTAATCATACAACCTACGTCTACAAAACCTTAGACGATACGAATTCGCAGTTGAAATTTTTCGGCCGCGATACCGAAAACCCCATCCATTTCATCATAAGCTGCCAGCGAGATATGGAAGTAATAGGGGACACCTTGAGCTAAGCGGATAAGATTAATTATGTAGTGAAGAGGTTAAAAAGTACCGCAGCGGAATGGTTTACTATTGTACAGGATAATATTAGTACCTATGAAGATCTGGTGAGGCACTTCAGAGCTAGGTATTGGAATAGTGAAATACAACGGAAAATCCGAATACAGCTGGAATTTGATTATATTGGTATTCCAATATAAAGAGTTCAAAAGAAAATTACCTAATCCAGTTGGTATCGCGGGCCAAATATCTAGAACCACAAATAGCGGAACCAGAAATGGTCAACAAATTAGCACACCATTTCGGGCGTGGTATCCAAATTGCTGTAATCACGCAAGGAGTCAAATCCTTGGAAGAATTACTCCTTTTGTTGACAAAATGAGAACATGTTGACAGCCAAAACAGTGGCAATAATAATAGTGAACCGCCACGTAAACAATTCCAGCCTCAACCACAACAAAGTAAAAATAAAACAACTTTTCAGAATTTTAATGCACATAAAGTATCAGCTATTACCGAAGTAAATTCAAATGAAGAGCAAAAAAAAAAGTGTAAGGTTGCACGGCGTGAGTCCGTGCAACAAAGTAAAAAGCACAAATAAAATTACAAATAATGAAAACAATAACAAAAAGCAGTTCAATAGATCTAATGTTAATAAGTCTAATTATAAGGATGTATACGTTATGTCAGGCCTATATCCTGTGAAATTAGAGACGATTTAGTTTATAGTAACTGTAGGGATAAGTGTGTGGAAAATATTAGAGTTAAAGATGATTAAAGGAATATACCAGGATATATGATGTATGAATGTGTAACATCAGTGTAAAATATGTCATAGTAAAAATACGTGCTCATGTTGGATAAGTCTGTGAACGAACGATTATATACAATAGAGATAGTGAATGACGTCAGAAGTGTACGCTTATCTGTGTTTGGATTGTAAAAGCCAACCACATGTACGTGTTTATGTTTACCTGTCAAAGTTAACCACGTGTATATGTTTATGTTTATCTGTCAAGATGACAGTTATGGAAGGCGAGAATTAGAAGTTGTTTATTTATTTTGGGTTTGAATTTTTAGGTTAATGTTTTATTATTTTATTATTAGGACTTGGACACTGTATTAAAAAAAAAGTTAAAATTTTTTTTTTACTCGTGGTGGGGTTAATCCTGTGATACAACACAGGCTCATGATAAGCAACGAACTATGTCTTATGCATGGATGACGAACATTCTCATGTTTAAATTTGTTTCTTGTTCAAATTGGTTTTTTAGCTATAGTTTTTGTATTGTATTACCGATAAGAATTTAGAATAGGTCAAACTCTTAAAATTTTCATTCGTCATGTTTCTATGTAATGTGTTTGTGAAAGTGTGCGCGGGTGCGCGAGTTATTAACATTTTTCTCTATTGTGTCCGTTATAATTATCCGATTTACATGAGACTTGAACAAGACATATAATTTAATATTAGCTACAATTTCCCTATATTCTGTGATCTTCAAATAACTGTTAAGTGTGAATTTTTGTTATATGAAATCTCTATTTAAAACTCACTCAGGCGTGAAAAATAAAATCCCAGATAATTATCTGTCCGGGCTTTGCCAATTTCATGCAAAGTGTTGCATGAAGAACTATTAGTGCCGTGTGCATAAATTATCATGTGACCGATATTTGGCCAATTAGAACGCAGTAAAATCATTGAAAATTGTCTTTTGCCATGAGCAGATCAAGTCAGTTCATCTTGAGCATTCGTCTACTAAATGTGCGGTCCGCGTTCAAGAAGTTTCTCTTGCATGAACACTTAAACAGTGCGAAAGGTGTACGAAAACTTGGAACTCTGTGTGAGTTATTCTACAGACCCAAGTAATTCAGTTTTAATAAATAATATTGTGATTTACAAGTATCCGTGTTAGTCAAGATATCCTCATAGGGAGATCTACTGACCGCGGTAGATCTGTGTGACGCGAGGACACTTGAAGACGTGCCTATACACCGTTTTTCATTAAACTCCCACATTACACCTTGAGATACGTAAATAAACTATAACAATATTAAAACATTTTAAAAACCATTAACAATTATAATCAGTGTTATCGTAGCGAGGCCGTGTTGCAGTTCGTTGAACAAGTTCAACGTGTGTATCATCAGGACGCCATTCCAGCAGAATCCACGAGGGAAGGACACATGAGATATACGCATCGCCATCAGCCATCTCGCCGCATCAAATTGGAATATCTTCACACAAGTAACAAATTCAGATCTGAACTTTATATAAACTGTTTTCAAACAATATTTCAAAATTCATAACATTTGTGTATGTTTAAAAATATATCGTATGAACTATTATTCAATTGGTGCGCAATAAATAATTATAATACCTCCAATACAGATTTGCTGATTTATAAAACACACACCATATTCCTATGCGCAAGAATGAATTCAATTGTGTTGTCGCATAATATTAAATGGCGCTAGCCAACTAGGGGCACGATTAATTTAGTAATTTAAGTAATATTTCTAAATTTTGTATAAACTAATTTTGTGAACTTTTATTTGGTGTGTGTTGTTCATTTATTTATCAGAGAATATATATCTTATGTTTGCGTATTCTCGGGTGTATGTTATATGAACAGTTTATCAGTAGTGTATTGGAGGTTGAATTATTATTTGTTTATGTTAGAATAAGTTTGTTTACATTTGATGCTATTGGACTGCATACTTTAAACCGTACACTCTGAACATTCTTAACAAAAATAATCCAGTGATAATAATAGTTGACGTTCCGATAAATAAGGAAATTTTAATATTTGTAAGATTTATAATATAAATTGTCAAAATGACCGAGTCTCAAACTCCAGCAATGGATATGCAAACAACATTGGCCGCGATTTTGGCTAATATGCAAACGATGCTCGAGGAAAATAAAAAAATCTATACCGCGGTGCACGACCAGGCCAAACAGAACAAGCAACTGCTGGAAGCCACGGAAAAACGGATTGGCGAGAAGGTGGTAATCAGCTCCGACATTGAAACTGCTATCGAAGTAAATAATTCACGTATCAGCGAGTGCGAGGCAAAGATCACCGGCATCGAGGAAAAGGTTGTGCAACATGCTTCCACGGTAAGTGAGTTGGTTGCAGAACAAGATCTACGTATCCAGGAGTTGAAACAACAACTATCACGACTCCAAGATACGTCATCAACAGCTAATCATACAACCTACGTCTACAAAACCTTAGACGATACGAATTCGCAGTTGAAATTTTTCGGCCGCGATACCGAACCCCCCTTCCATTTCATCATAAGCTGCCAGCGCGATATGGAAGTGATAGGGGACACCTTGAGCGAAGCGGATAAGATTAATTATGTAGTGAAGAGGTTAAAAAGTACCGCAGCGGAATGGTTTACTATTGTACAAGATAATATTAGTACCTATGAAGATCTGGTGAGGCACTTCAGAGCTAGGTATTGGAATAGTGAAATACAACGGAAAATCCGAATACAGCTGGAATTTGATTATATTGGTATTCCAATATAAAGAGTTCAAAAGAAAATTACCTAATCCAGTTGGTATCGCGGGCCAAATATCTAGAACCACAAATAGCGGAACCAGAAATGGTCAACAAATTAGCACACCATTTCGGGCGTGGTATCCAAATTGCTGTAATCACGCAAGGAGTCAAATCCTTGGAAGAATTACTCCTTTTGTTGACAAAATGAGAACATGTTGACAGCCAAAACAGTGGCAATAATAATAGTGAACCGCCACGTAAACAATTCCAGCCTCAACCACAACAAAGTAAAAATAAAACAACTTTTCAGAATTTTAATGCACATAAAGTATCAGCTATTACCGAAGTAAATTCAAATGAAGAGCAAAAAAAAAACGTGTAAGGTTGCACGGCGTGAGTCCGTGCAACAAAGTAAAAAGCACAAATAAAATTACAAATAATGAAAACAATAACAAAAAGCAGTTCAATAGATCTAATGTTAATAAGTCTAATTATAAGGATGTATACGTTGTGTCAGGCCTATATCCTGCTGAAATTAGAGACGATTTAGTTTATAGTAACTGTAGGGATAAGTGTGTGGAAAATATTAGAGTTAAAGATGATTAAAGGAATATACCAGGATATATGATGTATGAATATGTAACATCAGTGTAAAATATGTCATAGTAAAAATACGTGCTCATGTTGGATAAGTCTGTGAACGAACGATTGTATACAATAAGGAACAGTTTTAGACAGTTTTGTGCAAGAAAATGCAGGACTTGACAAAATCTGACCTGTCGAAAAACGTACACCTGCCGTCACCTAAGATACAGCATGTGTGTGTGAGCCAGCTGTGACCTGTTTTGAACGATGCGATGGGGTGGCGCTACAAATTGTTTGTTCCAATTATTCAGTTCTTAACAGGATTATGATAAACTAATTACTTGTGTTAAACCTGTACGCAAAGTCTTACGCCAATTATCAAGACACCATTACGTAAAGGGATTTTTAACGAGTATGGTAATGTAAAATTTATTTCCAGAGGTGCAATATTAATGATGCTATTTAATTAATATTAAATACTAGTATAATTAATGAGTAATTAATATGTGTGGTACATGTGAGTGACCAGAAAAAAATTACGCAAACAATGAGATCACTCATGTGACGAGTATTTTCATAAGTTCGCGATAATTAAACAAAAAGTGAGTGTTATAAAAAGGACACTCTAGAGCGAACTGACCATCTCTAACCTGTCGAAAGCAGGACTGTTCCTGTCAAATCGCCACCTTTATAAATACCACTGGCAACCTTTAACCTACACACTCAGACTCACGAAATCTACAGAAGACGTTATGTTGCCCGATTGAAGATCGACCAGGACACACACACTGTACCACACTCACACCAAGACGTGAGGAGGAATGCTGGAGCATCACTAACAGCAACAACACTTAGATAGACAACGACCACAGCAGCAGAATCATCAACACCATCATATTCTCAGGATTCTGGGCACACACATGCAACGGTAACGGCAGATAAACGCAGGGGATAAAAAAAAACAATTATATTTTATTGTGAAGAGAGCTCTTGAAAAAGAACTTGAATATGAATATAATAATTAGAATTTTCAGATTAAATAACGCTTAGATAAGAGAGTAAGTTAACAACCAAATCTAGTAAAGAAATAATAATCTTTTGTAATATTTTTGGGTGTGTCAGTATAAGTCCATAAGAGATTGGAAGTAAATGGTAGATTAATTTTATTTTTAGTGATAAATTGTAACTTTCACTTATTTGAATACAGGATTCTGTATTTAAACCTCGCTGAGGAAGGTGTACACCACACCGAAACGTACGAGGACATTAAGAAACGTAAGTGTTCACAAGTGAAAGTTACAATTTATCACTAATATTAAGTGCGTGAATGAAGAACCACCAAACAACCAAACCAACCAAACAACTGAAAATTTATTTTTGTTTATAGCAACAATAAATTCATTCTTGAAACTTAATCTTATTTTGTTTGTAACTGATTTCGTTGAGTTAATTTCAGACACACAGAAATAAAAAGAATTTAAATAACTTGTTTTGATTGTTCATCATCTTTTTTCACAGCACTACACTTTATATAATAATGAAACTATCAACTTGTGAAACTTACTTGTCTTTTCTTTCACGTACGCGTTTCGGCGTGGTGTTCGCCTTCGTCAGCTTTGAGACAGACTGCCATTAATTTGTAACGGTTTTTATTTGGAAGGTATAGTGGGGGTGGTGTGTGGAGGAAGGGGATTGGCGCGGGGATCCAAATTATTGTTAGTTTTTTGTATGATTGTGCCAAAAATTGTATGTAATTTATACTGTAATTGGTCGTTAAGTATGTTGTTTTGTTGTGTTGTGTGGTGTTTGTATATTTCATATTGTTCTGCTGTGTTAAGTTTTCGACCTTTGGGTAAGTAGTGTAATATTTCAAGATTAGTATCTATGTTGGTGTAGCTGTGGTTTTTTGTGTGTATGTGTGTGGCAAACGCGGAATGTATATTGTTGTTGGATAAAGCTTTTAGGTGTTCAGAGTAACGGGATGAAAAAGATCTTCCCGTCTGGCCTATGTAGAAACTATTGCAGTTATTACAATTTAATTTGTAAACACCTGTTTTGTTGTATTTGTCTATGTCCGTGTTTGTATCATTGATGTGTTTTTTGATGGTATTGTTTGTTCTGTATGCTATTTTGTACTTGTGTTTTCTGAATGTGTTGGCGAGTTTGTGTGTGTTGGAGTTATGGTATGTGAGTGTGATGTATTTACTGTAGTTTGTAGTGTGTTGTTGGTATTTTGTGTTTTGTTATTTTTGTTTATGATGTGTTTGTGTAGTTTGTTTATTAAATTAGGGTTGTATCCGTTTTTCATTGTTATGTATTTGATTGTGTTGAGTTCGTCAGTATAGTCTTGTTTACTTAATGGTATTTTAGTTAGTCTATGGAGCATATGGTTGAAGGCCGCATGTTTATGTTATGTTGGGTGGTTTGATGTGTTGTGTATAACCATGTCGGTTGTGGTTGGTTTTCTGTATATTTTGTACATGTGTGTATTGTTAGTTTTGTTAATTGTTAGGTCCAGAAAATTTATACTATTGTTTTGTTCAATTTCCAGTGTAAATTTTAGTTTGTGGTGTATTGTGTTTATGTGTTTGTGGAAGTTTTCAACCTGTCTTGTGTTGCCTTTGTATAAAAGTAATATAATTATCATCTACATACCTGTGCCAGTAAATGATTTTGTTGGTGTATCTGTTGTTGTTTATTATGTGGTTCTGTTCTATGTTGTGTATTCCTGATATGGGGGATCCCATCGGGAGACCGTCTGTTTGTGTGTATATCTTGTTATTGTATGTAAAGTAATTTTGCTCAGTTATTATTTTGGTGAGTGTGATGATCTCTTGTATGTGTGTTTCGGGCGTGTTGTTTTGTCTGAGTTCTAGTGTTTGTATGGTTTCTTGAATTGGGACATTGATGTATAAATTGGTTATATCAAAAGATGCTAGTGTTGAATTGTGTGGGATGTGGATGTGTTCAGTTTTCTTGACTAGTTCGATGTTATTTTTGATAGAAGTATTGTTACTGAGATTAATGTTTTCTCTGATTATTTTGTCTAGGTGTTTTGCGATTTTGTGGGAGGGAGCTTGTGTGTTGTTTATTAATGGTCTGATGGGAATGTGGGAATGTTAGGTTTGTGTATTTTCGGTAATGCATTTAGTTTAGGGGGGTTAGGTTTGATTTGTTTAAGGTATTTGGTGCTTTCTGGTTTGATTATATGTTTTGTGTTATTTATAAATTTGTTAATCTGTTTTTGAAATTTTAGTGTGGGGTCTTTATTTATTTCCGTTATATTATTTTAAGTTGAATAAATTCTCAATTTTAGTGTTTAGTTGAGTTGTCCATTTCCAAAACTCACCAAGTCCCTTTTCGTGAATTTTTCAGGAAGGGCAAAAAACTGTCACACATAAAATAGTAGCTGTGTAGCAATATTTTTAGTTTAGTACCACCAAGAAACGGTATATATTTGATTTTATGAAGACAATTTAATTATATTTATTTTTTAAACGAAAAAAATTACAATAAAGTTTGGAGTTAGTGAGTTTTGTAATAGGAACGCGATTTTAGAGAGTTTTGTTGCAGTACAATCTGGTTTAAGAGTGTTTTGTTGCAGTCAAGTCAAAATGTAGGGATTAGAGTTATTATTTAAGTAAATAAAAATAAGAGTACAACGTTAATTTTATTTAACTAATTAACCAAAATAAGTATAGAGGACAATATTTTTATGTCACAATATCAGGTAAAACTACATAAAAATAGTAGCAAAACTAGTTAAACACAAATGGTTGTTCGTGTTAACATTACAGAAAGTTAAAAGGTTAGTCTATAATATAATATAACTAAATGTTCGGGAAATTGTCTCTGAGCATTTCATTTAAGAAATTAAAAAACGCACATTAGAAAGCAAAAATTGATTACTCTCAGATTTCTTACACAACATAAGACCCTTCTAATATTAAAACCTCGTCATTCATGGGTTCATCTTTATCAACATCAGGTTCCTGGTTATGCACTGAGTGTTCAATATGGATATCGTTGAAGAGGTCCACATAGTATTTTAGTGTCTCCAACAAATTCCAATTCTCTCCATAATGCTTTGCAAGCAATTTTTTGACATCTGTAACTTTGTTGGGGTTGAGGGGAACAGAATTTTTTTTTGTTTCTGGGCGTATATTAGCCAGTCGGTGTCCTTTCTTTGATATTGTTCTTGGAGCTCCCATGTCACATTTATTCCACTTACTAAACCACTACCCTGTTTCCCTCTTGTCAATATAAACCTTTTACAGGTAGCAAATTTAAAGTGCCAATCACCAGGCTTCTTCACTGTTGATCTTGTTGCTACCTTCCATTCTTCTACAGAAAAATCCAAGCCTAATCCTATTACAGTTCCAGATTCACTGAAGATTTTTAAGTATTGCTCAGGGTGAATGATCGTTTCAATTTTTCTTAATTTTTTCTCTATTACACCAAATACCCTGTCTGGAGGCATGTACGAGTGACCAGGGACTGGATAATACAGACAAATCATGTTGATTTGTGTTGGCGCTTGAGTTAACAACCAGTTCAACAGACCAGTTATAATGATGGTGTTCTTGTTCTGTCCACCAGCACCATCAGCAAATAATCTTATGGTATTCACATTTTCTGCGTAGACAGTGTTCGACAATCGGTGGCGAACACAAGAGGTTATTTCACTTGAACCTTTTTCACCTTCCATTTCGCTCCAAGCATAAATAAATGTGTTTTCAGACGTCTGTTTTATGTGGGATGAGCCTAAACACATTGTAAAATTATCCACATGAAACTACCTTAAAAAATAGGCAGCTTGATCAGTCATTTTAGGGAAAATGAGGTTTTTTTGACAATCAAAGAGTATGTTATGGTACTGTATTGTCTTCCTAATCTTGTAATAGTTCAAAAAATGTTTTGCTTCGCTTCTTATCCACTTCTAATTCAATTTTTAGCGACCCTCTATCTTCTTGATTTACTGTTGACCTAATTCTTTCTTTTAGTTCAAGACACTTGGAACACTGGTCTGTGGCAGGCGACCCGAACGCTATGTTGTAGTTTTCAACAAACACCTTTCTAAAATACTCATATTTTACTTTTAAATCTTCAGTTTCAACACTGTTATTATATGCTTCCCACAGATGGTTAATACTGAGGTGACTAGGAAGATATTGCCGTTTCGATTTCCCTCGGATTCTATTGTTTTTAGTGATTCCATGAAGTTCTTTACCTTGGTTAATTTCCCCTCAGATTTATTTGAACGGTGGTCCCCTCCTCTCTGTTGCTTTGGTGATTCCCCCGTTAAGAAATCTTTCCGACACAATCTTTGCACTCGAAATTTTGATATTTTTAGAATTTCCAAAAACGCTTTCTGACAAACTTTGATTAACTCACTTCCCCCTTCAACACGATATGATGGAATAAAATAGTCTATTGCCATACTTCTTTCAGATGACTGAGGATTGTTTAGCCTATGTCTTTGTGGTGTTTTTCCTTTCGCATACCGTAATATGAACTGATCTTGATCAATTTTGTTGCAAGACTTGTAGAATCCTTGGTAGAATCTCCTTACATCTTGCGTATTAAGCTGGAAGCATTTATAACAGTGTTTGGAACCTGCAGCTCTTTCAAGATGACCACAATCGGGAAGAGTGGGGATTCCTTGGGAAAAGTGTCTGAAACAACAAAACAATATTGTCAGATATTTGAAAACAATAATTCATCTCTGTGTAAGATGTGTGTGTCAGTGTTTATGTATATGGTGAATGCATGTTTGTAAGATGTTTGTTTGTATTGTTGCTTTACGTATGTACGTGTTTTTGTGCATGTGTGCGTGCTTATCACATGTTTTATTATAACAGACTTCAATAAATTAATATAAATTAACAAATACAATTATATACATATATAATTAAATACAATGTATTACATGTATACATGTATTATTAAATACAATTATATATATATATATATATATATATATATGTGTGTATGGTAAGCAAAAATATCTCTACGGTTTTATATTCATTACAGCAAAGGCTATAGCCTGTTTGTACATGAAAAACTTTGAGGTTATATTTCTCTTTCCACTAGGTAAAAGTACTGAGATAAATATAAAGCAGCAAACATACCTCTTATTTTTATCTTTAGTTTTCTTCCAGTTCTCAACATTTCTTTTCTTCTTTCGACTACTACCATGCTGTGTTGGAGTAACATTTTCTCCAGTTAACAACGCAGCTTCTGAATCATCCATTTTACAGAAACACTGAAAATATTACCCAGCTGCTACTGGGAACCATTTAATAGAAGGTTGCCAACTTCTAACACAAAATAATATTTTGTAATATTACATTAAAAGAGTAATGTTGCAGAGTAAACACTTGTTAGTAATAGACGTGAATTAGGTAGTTTTGTTGCAGTATGCATTCTACTATTAGACTGGGTATTGGAGTTAGAGAGTTTAGGAACAGTGTTAAGGCAACATGGACTTAGTTAGTTTTGGAGCAGCAGGGTGTGTGGAATTAGAGAGTTTTGTTGCAGCATCAATTTTTAAGATTAGTTTTTACATAAGAATTAGTGAGTTTTGGAACACACATTCTACTTTTTATTGTGGAAGAGAAGGTCCTCTACAAAATGGCAGTAATATCTCAATTTTTCAAATTTTGGAGTTAATGAGTATTGGAAATGGACGACTCAGTTGATGTTTGTCCATTATGACGTTTATGTTCCCTTTATCAGCTTTTAATATTGTTAGTTGTGTTCAAGCAATTTTTGTTTTACATTATTAAGCGTTTTTATTTCGTTGTTGTGTCTTTTTGGTTGTAAAGGTGTGCGTTGGAGTTTCCGTTTTATGTCGTGACGTATTGGGTCCTGGTCGTTAATGTGCGTGTTTTGTACAGCTGTTTCTGTGTCTATGATTATGTCACGTATATGTCTATTGTGGTTTTTGTTGTTAGTTGTATTGTTTTTCAAATTATGTTTCAGTCCTTTGTTTAATAAATCCATTTCATCTCTTGTGAAATTAACGTCAGTTGTGTTTACTGTGCGTGTGTGGAATTTGTGTGTCGGTTCAGGGATTGCTTCTATTGTGCGTGTTGTGAGGTTTGTTATTTTGTTGTTGTGTCGATCTTGAATTATCGATTTGAGTTTTTCTATGTTGTCTTGTGTGTGTTGTATTACATTTTAAAGTTCTGTGTTGTGTAATATTTGTGTAAGTTTTATGTGTAAGTTGTATGCCTGTCTGTTGTGTGTGTCTTTTTTATGGTATAAATAATTGATTATGTTATTTAGGTGTATTTGTTCTGCTTTTCGTTTGGTTTGAAGTGCAGCATGTGTGTTTTGTTTTATTGTAACTTGTGCGTGTGTTGGTATGATGTTGTGTTTTTGGCATGTTTTATTGAAGGCTATGTGTAAGGAAGTTTTCGTTACTTGTTTTTTGGCGTTTCTGTACTTGTTGATGAAATACGTTTTGTCTGCGGTATTATAGTTGTTTTGATTGTTCATCATCTTTTTTCACAGCACTACATTTTATATAATAATGAAACTTTCAATTTGTGAAACTTACTTGTCTTTTTCTTTCACGTACACGTTTCGGCATGGTGTTCGTCTTCGTCAGCTTTGAGACAGACTGCCATTATTTTGTAACGGTTTTTATTTGGAAGGTATAGTGGGGGTGGTGTGTGGAGGAAGTGGATTGGTGCGGGAATCAAATTATTGGTAGTTTTTTGTATGATTGTGTCAAAAAGTGTATGTGATTTATACTGTAATTGGTCGTTAAGTATGTTGTTTTGTTGTGTTGTGTGGTGTTTGTATATTTCATATTGTTCTGCTGTGTTAAGTTTTCGACCTTTGGGTAAGTAGTGTAATATTTCAAGATTAGTATCTATGTTGGTGTAGCTGTGGTTTTGTGTGTGTATGTGTATGGCAAACGTGGAATGTATATTGTTGTTGGAGAAAGCTTTTAGGTGTTCAGAGTAACGGGATGAAAAAGATCTTCCCGTCTGGCCTATGTAGAAACTATTGCAGTTATTACAATTTAATTTGTAAACACCTGTTTTGTTGTATTTGTCTATGGCCGTGTTTGTATCATTGATGTGTTTTTTGATGGTATTGTTTGTTCTGTATGCTGTTTTGTACTTGTGTTTTCTGAATGTGTTGGCGAGTTTGTGTGTGTTGGAGTTATGGTATGTGACTGTGATGTATTTAGTTTGTAGTGTGTTGTTGGTATTTTGTGTTCTGTTGTTTTTGTTTATGATGTGTTTGTGTAGTTTGTTTATTAAATTAGGGTTGTATCCGTTTTTCATTGCTATGTATTTGATTGTGTTGAGTTCGTCAGCATAGTCTTGTTTACTTAATGGTATTTTAGTTAGTCTATGGAGCATATGGTTGAAGGCCGCATGTTTATGTTGTGTTGGGTGGTTTGATGTGTTGTGTATAACCATGTCGGTTGTGATTGGTTTTCTGTATATTTTGTACGTGTGTGTATTGTTAGTTTTGTTAATTGTTAGGTCCAGAAACCACACAATGTGGTTATACACAACACATCAAACCACCCAACACAACATAAACATGCGGCTTTCAACCATATGCTCCATAGACTAACTAAAACACCATTAAGTAAACAAGACTATGCTGACGAACTCAACACAATCAAATACATAGCAATGAAAAACTGATACAACCCTAATTTAATAAACAAACTACACAAACACATCATAAACAAAAACAACAGAACACAAAATACCAACAACACACTACAAACTAAATACATCACAGTCACATACCATAACTCCAACACACACAAACTCGCCAACACATTCAGAAACACAAGTACAAAATAGCATACAGAACAAACAATATCATCAAAAAACACATCAATGATACAAACACGGCCATAGACAAATACAACAAAACAGGTGTTTAAAAATTAAATTGTAATAACTGCAATAGTTTCTACATAGGCCAGACGGAAAGATCTTTTTCATCCCGTTACTCTGAACACCTAAAAGCTTTATCCAACAACAATATACATTCCGCGTTTGCCACACACATACACACAAAAAACCACAGCTACACCAACATAGATACTAATCTTGAAATATTACACTACTTACCCAAAGGTCGAAAAACTTAACACAGCAGAACAATATGAAATATACAAACACCACACAACACAACAAAACAACATACTTAACGACCAATTACAGTATAAATCACATACACTTTTTGACAGAATCATACAAAAAACTAACAATAATTTGATCCCCGCACCAATCCACTTCCTCCACACACCACCCCCACTATACCTTCCAAATAAAAACCGTTACAAATTAATGGCAGTCTGTCTCAAAGCTGACGAAGACGAACACCATGCCGAAACGTGTACGTGAAAGAAAAGGCAAGTAAGTTTCACAAATTGAAAGTTCCATTATTATATAAAGTGTAGTGCTGTGGAAAAAGATGATGAACAATCAAAACAACTATAATACCGCAGACAAAACGTATTTCATCAACAAGTACAGAAACGCCAAAAAAACAAGTAACGAAAACTTCCTTACACATAGCCTTCAATAAAACATGCCGAAAACACAACATCATACCAACACACGCACAAGTTACAATAAAACAAAACACACATGCTGCACTTCAAACCAAACGAAAAGCAGAACAAATACACCTAAATAACATAATCAATTATTATTTATACCATAAAAAAGACACACACAACAGACAGGCATACAACTTACACATAAAACTTACACAAATATTACACAACACAGAACTTTAAAATGTAATACAACACACACAAGACAACATAGAAAAACTCAAATCGATAATACAAGATAGACACAACAAAAAAATAACAAACCTCACAACACGCACAATAGAAGCAATCCCTGAACCGACACACAAATTCCACACACGCACAGTAAACACAACTGACGTTAATTTCACAAGAGACGAAATTGATTTATTAAACAAAGGACTGAAACATAATTTGAAAAACAATACAACTAACGACAAAAACCACAATAGATATATACGTGACATAATCATAGACACAGAAACAGCTGTACAAAACACGTACATTAACGACCAGGACCCAATACGTCACGACATAAAACGGAAACTCCAACGCACACATATACAACCAAAAAGACACAACAACAAAATAAAAACACTTAATAATGTAAAACAAAAATTGCTTGAACACAGCGTAACAATATTAAAAGCTGATAAAGGGAACATAAACGTCATAATGGACAAACATCAACTAAACACCTATACTAAACACTTCGTAAACGGTACACTTCGTACAAATGCTGGTCACCGTACCGTAATTCCAGAGCTTTAGTTAATTCGGCATAGACGTTCTGACTGTCAGATGGCACTTTGTGTATTACCTCTGCGGCACGTCCTTTTAACGCAAGAATGATTGAGAGGCCTTTCTCTTCTTCCGTCCAGTTATTTAAGCGAGCGGCAGCTTCAAATTGGCGATGATAAGTTGCCCAGTGGGTGCTTCCATTAAACGATGGGGCCTTTGCAAAAATTGACCCTACTTCAGTTAATAGCGTTCTTTGATTTCTCAGATATTTTGAATCTTCTAAGCTTGACATACTTGTTTTCATAGTTGACACAGATTTTTCTATTGCAGATATTCTGTCAACTTGTTTGTTCAGCTCACCTTGTAACAGGACGAATTTTGCAGTACTATGTTCTTGTATCTGTTTCTGCTCCTGTATTAATGCTTTGATGTCTTCTGCTTGCTGCTTACGTTTTTCCGTCTGCAACAGCAGCGCCTGTAAATTTTCCATCATCTGACTGACATCCATTGTTTATCGATTAATTACGAATTACCTCTTCTTGTACCAACTGTCCACTTTTTCCACTGTTAACCGTTCTATCCTAGTTCTGACACCACTGTTACGCTTAGTGCAATAGATTTCACTTCTCAACAGGAAAAAAATGCCGTCATTTAAGACATTTGCCGTGCACGATTATATACATTTTTAATCTTCACTGAGAGTACTGCACAGTTCAATCCTTGAAGCACCGCCCCTGGCTGCATTCACAGCTGAAGTCACACAATCGACTGTAACCTCCATTTTCCAAATTCTGTTACGCAATAAAATGTCCACTAATATTAAAACTCAATTGTATGTCCGATTATCAAACACCACTCTTAACTAATAACCATTTGAACGCGTAATATTAACCAGTAATATCGCTACTATAACTCTCGGACCGCACTATCCAAAGTCGCAACAAATACTAAACTGAACGTCGTTTGAGTACCGGTATTTATAGCTAGTCAAATATCTAGACGATTCCTAATTGCGTCGTAGCGTGCGTATGAACTACGTAATTAACTGCGGCCTTGACACAGGCCGAGCGCCCGATCGAAGCCCGGCACAGTCGAGAAGATTCTCGCAAAATGCGTCTAGTAGCACGCTTACATTCTGGATCTCTCTGGAACGTTTGATAAACACGTAGATTGTTCGTGATGCCGTAACAATATAATCAAACCAGAAAGCACCAAATACCTTAAACAAATCAAACCTAACCCCCTAAACTAAATGCATTACCGAAAATACACAAACCTAACATTCCCATCAGACCATTAATAAACAACACACAAGCTCCCTCCCACAAAATCACAAAACACCTAGACAAAATAATCAGAGAAAACATTAATCTCAGTAACACTACTTCTATCAAAAATAACATCGAACTAGTCAAGAAAACTGAACACATCCACATCCCACACAATTCAACACTAGCATCTTTTGATATATCCAATTTATACACCAATGTCCCAATTCAAGAAACCATACACACTAGAACTCAGACAAAACAACACGCCCGAAACACACATACAAGAGATCATCACACTCACCAAAATAATAACTGAGCAAAATTACTTTACATACAATAACAAGATATACACACAAACAGACGGTCTCCCGATGGGATCCCCCATATCAGGAATACACAACATAGAACAGAACCACATAATAAACAACAACAGATACACCAACAAAATCATTTACTGGCACAGGTATGTAGATGATATATTACTTTTATTCAAAGGCAACACAAGACAGGTTGAAAACTTCCACAAATACATAAACACAATACACCACAAACTAAAATTTACACTGGAAATTGAACAAAACAATAGTATAAATTTTCTGGACCTAACAATTAACAAAACTAACAATACACACACGTACAAAATATACAGAAAACCAACCACAACCGACATGGTTATACACAACACATCAAACCACCCAACACAACATAAACATGCGGCCTTCAACCATATGCTCCATAGACTAACTAAAATACCATTAAGTAAATAAGACTATACTGACGAACTCAACACAATCAAATACATAGCAATGAAAAACGGATACAACCCTAATTTAATAAACAAACTACACAAACACTGTAACCCCTCCTTATTTTATTTTCTAGTTTTTTATAGATTTTTTCTTTTTTTTTTTTAAGGAGAGGCTACGAGTTATTTAAAACTAGGCGTAAGGCCTAGGAGAAGCATAAAGTGCGCTGGGTCCAATGAGACGGGACTTGCAATTAAAACTTGCTATTAACAAACGATAACAACTTTTATTAAATCAGAAAACCCTTTTGTATTTATACATATTAATTGCAATTTTTCTTTTAAAAAGGTACTATCACAATTCACATTTAATATATCATCATGCACAATTCTTTAGTATCAAAATTCCCTAAATTTGCAATTTAAAATTACCCTCATAATACAATATCTAATATCACAATTCAAAATTCCTTTAATATCTCTTAATATTCATAATCATATAGTTGTATAAATATTCCCTATTTATAACACACTGACATAAAGAATACATAATTCACATAAATACACATATAAATATATACACATATCACAGACACATGTTCAACCTGGCAGACAGCCTGTATATTTCTATCATACCCAAACATGAATGTGGAGAACATCTGGAATAGTCAACACGGCCCAAGACTACAGTAATCAGTTTAAGTGGCCGGCACAGCCTTATATAAATTTTCATGAAAAAAACCAAAATCCCTTAACTCATAAGACTATAACAGAATTCAAAAACAGAATTAATTATAAGGACTAGAATTTGCCAATTTAAATTGGCATAGCAGCCTGTACAAACTCTCAAGTTACAATTCATAATTTAAAAAAATTGGGTTTATCCCCAGATAGTAAAGTACCATCACAAGGTTAACATGTCTGTATGGGTTTATAAAATTATAAGTTCTCACTTTTTTTTAAGAATACAAAAATTTTAAAGAAAAACCAAGTGGAGCATAACCACCAGAAAATAAAATATAGACTGAGGCAGATTTTATAACTTTACCATTATAAAATGAAATAGTGAGAAACTAATATTATAAATATATATAAAAAAACTACACAGATCCTGAACTGACTATGGCAGTAAAAAAAAAAAAGATGAATTTAATTATTAAAGAATTATTAAAAAGCCGAAATAATTTTATAAAATTTTAAAATCTATAGTTTGAGCTTTATAAAAATATATAAAAGAATTCACAGAGAGCTGAATTGACCCAGCCGCAGACATGCGCCCGAACCAGATTCAACATAAAATAACCTGTCAGGTTCCTGCAGACAACTGCACCAACAGGTGACGGCCTCAGGTTAAAGAACTGAACACAAACCCTTAAAACCCATTAAAAAACCAACCCCTTTTTAAATTATTAAAATATATGTATATCAATAAAATACCCAATTGCAATAGGGACCCAACCAGCCGGTTAAGTCCCCCAGCATATATGAACAGCACCCACATAAATCACTAAAATTCTGATTCCCCACAACTTTTACCGTTAAAAAGTATACCATTAAAGATTTCCGGCCACATGGCCCCGGCCGGGTCTACACTTATTCTGGGGGGTAATTACATTCAGAAAGTAAAACGATAAAGTTTGTAACCATTATGTCCTGCGGGACGTGAGCACAATTGAGAATCGAACTGGAGTTATACTGAGAATAATGTCACAACACATGGTATTTGCTGCCACGGCCTAGAGTATATTTAAGGCATAAATGTCACCTGATTTTAATCCAGAACATGTCTCGTGGTACTGTGGCGTGGCGTCCAGTCGTTCCTCCCGTGGCGGCCAAGATGGAGAATAGATGAGTTTATAGCATTGTGGCAGATGGTTTAACCACACGTGGAGTAAATCAGATTTTCGACTAAGTCAGGAACCCTAAACATTCATAATGATAATTACTTCAGTGTCCCATAATTCACAACACCCACATCCCACAGCATAAAAAAAACTCACTTTGCTCATCATAACCCGTTTAACGTTTTTCACTTTAAGTTTTTCTTTTAAACTACTATAACACCCTCAAGGCCTTAATAGTAGGGGAGAAATGACAGTTCTACCCCGGAAGTGACTTCATGGCGGGAAATTCAAAAATCGTGGTGGTGGGGGTAGACTTCCGGTGCTGTGTGTCGTCGTGTGCAGAGTTGCGGATGGACCGGGGGATAGTGGTGTGTCCCACGTGATCTTGGTGGGTGTGGCGAAGTTGTCGGCCATGTTGTCGGCGTCGTCCATTTTGTGGGGTTGTGTGCGTTGATTGGTGGAGGCGTGGCCGCCTTTCGCTGTTCGCCGTTCGCCGTTCTCCGTCGTGGCTTGATGGCGGCCAGGAGTGGTGGGGTCGTCGTCCATTTTGTCGGTGGTGGCGGCCATGTTGTCGGTAGGTGCGTGGCCGTGTTGGAAAAGCGGCGAGGTTGTCAAGTAGTGTAAGAGTGTGCTGGTTAAGGTTCGGCCACGTTGCCGATTCGTGCATGTGTTATAGTGTATGGGTATGTATATGTAAGGGGTTTTTCCGGAAGTGCGGCCATGTTGAAAAAGCGTCGTCGGCGTTGCCAACTTGTGCTGGTTTATCGACGTTGTCAACTCGTGCGTGTGTTATAGTGTACGGGTTTAGATATGTACGCCGCTGCCGTCCAGATATCTTCGATGCGAAGAGACTGAGTGACGTGTATTGCATTGTTGCCAACTTGTGAACTGTGTAAATTCGAATGCGTGTGTTTGTGGTAAGTATATATTGTAAAAATAAAAAATGTGCACATTATCACTGCGAAACTCTCGATGAGTCGGTCCTTCGGTGCATAATTGAAAATCAATTCACTTGTAAAAATTGAATATCACACATTTGTGCATAGAAGATAAGTATTACTATATATATATATATAATATTCTGATTGACACTTCACTTGTAAAAATTATGCAGGACGCATCATGCATGGAAAAAGGATAGTTGAAAATAAACAATTAAAAGAAAACTTTATATATATAATTTAAACAAACAAAAAATATATGTTAAAGTACAGACAAAATATATTAGAAGGACTTTTGAAATTAAATACAATAAAAATGTTAAAGCAATAACGTTTAATTAAAAACAATTAAAATACATGTAATCAAAATATATTACAAATTAAAATACATAATATATAAACCACACAGTAGTGACAATTACAAAATACATAATATGTACACGAAATACATCTAAGTAAACTAAGTGCAAGTTAAAATAAACAAGTGCACTATGACAAATGTGTAAATTAAATCAAAAATAAATATTATGTAAACCACACAGTAGTGACAATTACACAATACAATAAACATAAGCACAATGACAATTGTGTACAATTAAATCAAATGAAATACATATGTAATCGTACTTACAGGCAATGACAATTGTGTGTGTGTGTGTGTGTGTGTGTGTGTGTGTGTGTGTGTGTGTGTGTGTGTGTGTGTGTGTGTGTGTGTGTGTGTGTGTGTGTGTGTGTGTGTGTGTGTGTGTGTGTGTGTGTGTGTGTGTGTGTGTGTGTGTGTGTGTGTGTGTGTGTGTGTGCAATGACAATTATACATGACAAATGAAGGTGTCCATTCGGTATTACTCTAAAATGTCTACCACGTAAGCCCTATCTTTTTCTCCACGATAAACCAGTTGAAGTGAATATGGTGCTAAATGTTTTGATTCTTCATCATTGAAAACGCGATATTTTAATTTTGGGTCCCTGTAGTCCTGGATAGTGGCAAGTACGGCCTTCCCGTAATTCTTCTATCGGATATTTAACACCAATTATTAATTCCTTAATTTTTTTATATTCAATCGCACTAATGGTAGCAAACTTTGCAACGAATGATGCAATTTTACAATGAAGAATTTCGCTTGCGCGTCTGTCAAGGTCTGAATGAATAACACTAGTTCGTAGCGGTATAAATGGGAGGTAGTTGAGGAGGGGGAAACCGGAGTGTGGGATCCACTCAACGTACAGTAAGCGGTTATTTTTAACCGTGTAAACAGGATGCAAGCTGCTTTCTCACGCTATGTTCAGCGGGTAGGTGGGGGGAGACGACTTGGTTATTTTTTTTTTAGACAGGGTGATGTCATCGACTACACTCGAGCGTGTGGGAACAAGTCGATGGTGCTAATTTTTTTATGCATGTAGACAGGATGATGTAATTGACAGAAAGGCAACAAGTGATATTTTTATGATGCTAAATAAAACAACAATGTATGCAATTAGTAATTTACCAGAAACCTATTGATTAGTCTAAAATCCGATACAACCCACTCGCGTAAAGCGTGTACTCTTCGATTTGTACATATTTCCGGAAATAAGCGGTGCACGAGACAGGCTGTTCCGTGTATTGAACGTAATTGTTCGAGTTTAGGACAACTGAAATCTTCTAAATTTATAATATTGAAATGTACAATACGCTTCTCCAGAAACCTTTTTTTCTGTAATCCTTTTACGAACACATAGTTAAAAGGAAACCTGTACTTTATTATATCGACACAAGATGTTCGTACGTTGTGTCCCCGTCAGTCCATTCTAATCTATGATAATGCTCCGTTAACCAACGGTTTGTCCTCATGTGTTTGTGATTCGAAACGATCGTATTTACTGGAGGTGCAAATATCTAATGCCTGCTGCCAAATGCGGTGATATCCATAATGGCTAGTTCCTTGATGAGTTCGTTTCCATCGTCGTCAACGAAACAGTTGTGACGATTTAATTGGTAATAAAATATTTAATAAAAAAAAATTGAGTAAGCATTTAAGTATTTTTAAATCGCACAATTAAACCTAATACCCCTGTACTAACTCAGAATAAGTACGAGATTTAAATGGAAAAAGATCTAACTAAACAAGTAATAAAAAAATCGTATTGTAAATAGTTAATAATATTACAGTTAACCCTTTAGTAAATCATCATGCGTTGACCTGTTTAATTCTGGACACAACGTGCTTAGCGAACCGTCTGTAACTTAGAAATATTTGAAAATCGTAATGTAAGTAATTAATAATTTGAAGGCACAAATAGTAGTTAAAATAATTCCTATAAACTAAATAAGTCTAAATAATTTGTTTCATCTCGCTATAAGAATGTCTATTTAAATAAAAGTTGGAACTATATTATGGCGGAGTACTCGCTCCGCTTCGTTGTTATGTACCAGTCGTATCAAGTTAGGAGTTACGATGCGGCGTTCAGACAGTACACACCTCCAAACGAGGGCTCTTCAAAAGTGTGTTATGTAAACTTTAAAATAACGGTTAGCTACCACAAAAAACGTGGGGAGCTAGTGATTTTTAATGTATATGATGTAGAAAAAGTTTGTTCAAGAAATGTAGTAATATAAGAAAAATTATCAACACGTAAACAAGATGACGTCTCTACTTAAGATATAAACTCCAGTACAACTCTACATGTGAATATGTGACCTGCCAAATTGCACATACGGACGTCTACAACCCATACGACGCTGACCAGGACCGGCGTGGATCAACCCAACTTTATGCAGCATTACATCAATCTACTCACTAATACGGCTATTAGATATTCACCAGAGACACGACACAGATGACTACCCCGACTACCAGAATTCCGAAGAGTCACACCCCAGGACGAGGACAGCAAAGCTTATTTTAGAGGTGACTCGACAGCTTGGCTATCGAGAATTAATTACATTTGAAACATAACTTTTATAGATGACAGAGACTTTTCAAAGACAATAATTTTCTCTAAGCAATAAATAAAACCAAAGAAATGTAAACTGTAGTAGTGAAAACCATACGCTGTAACGTTAATATTGAAATGTAAATTATAATCCCTTTAATAAATAATACCATTCTTCAAATGGTTAATGTAATCTTGCAAGCTCTTAGATGAGCATAGGATAATTCAGACGTCTTTACTATATTTAAAGCAGACTCGGATCCGAGGTAAATTACATGATCTATATGATCCCTTGTTTTACAGAAAACCCTTTTTAATTATTTCAGTATAAATTTTTATGTTATGGGATCTTTTTTTTATATAATTTGTTAATAAAGAGGTGTCATCTTATTACACTTTGAAGTGAGTGCATAAATTAGTGGAATACCTTCCCCTTGTGTCCTAATAATTAGCGTAAATATTATTGTTGTTTGTGTTGAGTTTAATTTCAGTTCGTTACAACGTAGGCAGCCTGTATAATTGGCTAGCGTCAATTATGATGGGTTCCCTGGATTTGTAACGTAGCCCGGAACGTTACACAGTGAAAGTCAAGTATGACTGCTATCTCGTCGTTGATCATCCTCGTGGCTTGATCGCTGCCAGGAGTGGTGGGGTCGTCGTCCATGTTGTCGGCGTCGGCCATGTTGTCGGGTGGGAGATGATTGGTGTGGTCGGCCATGTTGGAAAAGTGGCGAGGTTGTCGGGTTGTGTAACAGTGTGCTGGTTAAGGGTCAGCCACATTGCCAACTCGTGCATGTGTTATAGTGTACGGGTTTGGATATATACAGCGTTTTCCGGAACGGTGGCCATGTTGGAAAAGCGTCGACATTGCCAACTTGTGCATGTGTGCTGGTTTAGCGACGTTGTCAACTCGTGCGTGTGTTATAGTGTACGGGTTTGTATATGTACGCCGCCGTCCGGATATCGTCGATGCTGTGTATTGCATTGTTGGCAACTTGTGAACTGCGTGTCTATGTGTTAAGTAAATATATATATACAGATTGTAAAAATACGTTCGCACCAACCTGTTGGTCTAGGGCTTGCTATGGCCAACCCTACAAGTATCGTGTACATTTGTTGTTGTAAAAAACACACATGATATGCAGTGCATAATTGAACGTCAATTCACTTATATAAAACACACGCACACACACACACAATACTTATGGAATCGATGTCGTGTATTGCATTGTTGACAACTTGTGAACTGCGTGTCTATGTGTTAAGTAAATTGTAGTATGGGAAAAGGATAGTTGAAAATAAACACTTATACAATGAAAAAATATGTACAAGTTTATTTTAAAACTAATATTTACAAATACACAAAATATAAACATAAAAATGTAAACATAACAAATATATATACAAAATATACATGTCACAATCGGGTATATATATATATATATATATATGAGTCTGTCCATATCAAAGATGGACATCTGCCTCTAATGTAGTTTTACAGTAGATGAACTTTTTTGTATCTCATGTGTCCTCTAAGTAATTTAGAAAAAAACGATCCCAAAAATTAATCTGAATGTCCATAATCAGTTTTGATAATCTATTTCTTTTACTTTTCAAAGCAAACAGTTTAAAATTTGTTGTCAAAAAATGATATGTCCGGTTTTGATTGGGAATTCTATGTTTGTCCGGATTTGATTGAAACATAAGGATGTATGTCCGATTTTGAAACAACAACATTCAGACCATTTCTTTCAAAATCGGACATAAGCTTAACTGGACTATTGTCCAGTAAGCTGGACTTTTTTGGAGAATTAAAAAAAAACTCATAATGAGAACAAAAATTTAATCTTTATTTTACAGTAAACAAGTTAAAAAATATATAATACACTATAAAAATAGTAAGTCTTTAATACTGATCAGCTCGAATTGTCCTTTAGAAAAGTTATCAAGTTCACTCAAATACAAAAAATAAATTTAAATTATGAAAAATTATCAAATTCACTCAAATATAAAAAAAAATGTTTTGAGACTTTGTCATCCAAATAGGAAAGTGGAAAGTAATAGGAAATAGGAAAGTAATACAAAAACTGATTAAAACTGAAATAAGAAATTAAAAGAAAAATAACAACATGAAAAACATTAAGGTGATAGCTCAACAGTTCATTATTCATTAATTTCCACAGCTAAAATTTCAACTTCGTCACTGAACTCTGGGTTTTCACAACATTCACATTCACAGTTATCTTCGTGACCTTCTTCTACATATTGTTTTTCAAGAACATCCTTGTACCATTGTAAACATTCTAAGTCTTTCCAATCATTACCAAAATGTGTTTATAATAATTTTCCCACATCATTTAATTTCTCTTTCTTTACAGGAACTCCGATGGGAATTTCTCTTAGTTGCACCTGATTGAAACATGCACCCTTTTTGTTAATTGACTTTTCATTACCAGTTGCCAGGTTATACGAGTATTCACCTCTAAAGAGAATATTACCCTTCTTCGTTTTGCGGATATTTATTTTCCGGCATTTTGAAAGTTTAAAGTGTAACTGCCCTGCTGATTTGACAGTTTTTTGAGCTGCCAGTTTCCAATCGTAAGGTGTCCAATCACGTCGAATTACCTTCACAGTTCCATGTTCTGCAAACACTGATTGGTACTCTGCAGGTTGCAAAATAGTTTTCATATTCTTTAGACGTTTCTCAATTAAACCAAACACACGGTCGGCTGGTAAAAAAGAGTGGCCTGTAATGGGAAAAACTAATTCAATATTCGTAATGGCAGGTGGTGCATTATTAGCAAGCCACTTTCCACACATTGTAAGAACATTAATGTTCTTATTTTGGCCTGGACAGCCATCAGCAACCAGACGAATTTTGTTGTAACCATTGAGATCAAGAGAGTTTATCTCATTAAAAACAACAGACGCGACTTCGTTTGATGACTTTTTCCCTTCATCTTCTGTCCACGTATACACAGAAACATTGTTAGGTATCAAAGAATCTTTTGAAATGCCTTTGGTTACTGACAGATTGTAACAATAAAGTTGCCTTGAATAGTAGGCTAGTTGATCACTTACTTTGGGAAGGACGAGATTCTTCTGACAGTCATATGACATTAAAAAACAGTCATTTTCTTTGTTTCTTAAGTGTTCAAAAAAACTGTTTGCTTGCTTTACATGGAGGGTTTTTTCAGCTTCAAGTACTTTCTTCTTTTCTTCATTATTCATAGCTTCTGCAATTTTAATGCCAAGCTGTAGACAGGTGCTGCGTTCATCCACAGCTGGTGCTGAAAAGCCTATGTTGAATTTAGAGCTAAATATCCGAAAAAAGAATGATCTCTTTACTTTCAAATCTGCTCGACCTTCATTTTCTTGCTTGCTGTTATACATGTTGAATAATTTTCCAATCGTTAGATCAGATGAAAGATATACTCTTTCACTCTTACCTCGTCCATAATGGCTTTCACAACCTTTTAGGCTTTTAATAAATAATGTAACAGCCTCACGTCGATCACCATACTGAACCTGCTTGTGATCTCCACCCCTGGTTTCAACAGGAACTTGTGAATTACCATTTTTGAATCTTGTGAATACACCAATTATTCTATGCTTGGTTATATTTAACACTTTAAGGAAAGTGTCTCTACATACTAGTATGTGATTTCCTGCTTGATTTACTATTGTATATTCGTAAGTGAAGCTTTTAGGTTTTTTCTGGCTGCCGTGGTTTTGCTTCTTTGGAGGTTTGGCTCTACAAAACTTCAATAAGAAAGCATCTTGCTTACCTTTGTCTGGACTTAAATAAAAAGAAGTGTGAAAATCTTTGATGTCCTCCATACTAAGGAGCATGCATTGAAATCGTGACCTGTGGTTGCAACTAGGATATGAAGGAAGACCTTTAGCTGAATACCTGAAACATGAAAAAGACAGTAGAAGATTAGACACTGTGATACAACATTATAATTACTGTTTCAATGATTTGGTCAAGTCACTGAAATAATTGATTAAACCAAAATTAAACAAGAATTATACCTACTAAATTACAATTTTATATTTTTGTAAGTCTCAACTAAAAAAAATGTTAATAAAACATAACAGTTACAGAATATTAACAAGTCACATTTGGAAACATGTTGTAAAGGTTACAAAATATAACTTACCGTTTCTTTTTTTCAAGAGTCCGTTTCCAGTTCTTTGGGTTTGATTGTCGGATCCGAGCTTTATCAGACGACACTTCTTCTATTGAAACATCCATTTTCACTTGAAGAAATAAACGTTTCAAATAAAATTAATCAAAACACACTTCAAACTGTACACTGTCAACAAAACAAACCCTTAACAACCACAGGCAGCCATGACAGTTTTGGAAGGTCACATGACACAATCTAGGAATCTGATTGGTTGAAAATCATATGTCCACTTTTGATTGAAACAAGAGTGCAGAATGTCCAATGTTTGATTAAAACACGATATTTATCTCGTATTTTATTCATATTTATGTCCGATTTTGAGTGAAATGGTTGGCACCATTCAATTCACCGTTAAAAATAATATAAGAAACAGCTATTTTCTCAATTTAAAAAAAAAAACATTTGTCCGTCTTTGATATGGACAGACTCATACATATATATTTACAAAATAATAAGTCACAATCTGGATTAGGTAGACAATTTCCATCTGTAACAAAAAAAAAGAAACAGTATTAGTAACGTGTGGTTGTTACAAGTAGGATGGATTAGTAAAACCTTTATGAACACTGTAAGATACCTCAAATATGCATGCGCCCGTAGAAAGTGCGATTGGGCTTTCCAAATATATGTTGTTGGTAGACTCCTTCTAAGAAGGAGTCTCATTGTTGTTAGGTCGTCGTGGGTCCTTGGTTCAGTAGCATGTAATACGTCAAAGAAGACGGGTAGCGCGTCTTCTGGAGGGGTCCAAAAACGGGGATCTCTTCGCATAAATAGCTGCTGCTGCTGCTGTCGATATATGGGTTGAGGTCGTGGCAGAGGTTGTATCTGCGGTGGCGGTGGCGGTGATTGTGGTGGTATAACTGGCATGTGTTGTTGAAGTTGTTGTGGTGGTGATGGCGGCGCTGGTATCAGGCGAATGTCACTAAGAAAAAAAAAGACAACAAGAATTATGTATAATCGCAAATAAAATAAGGCAGTATGTACGCATAAGAAGATGACTTACATATTTACGTCGATGACTGCTGCATCGTCATCATCAACATGATCATCATTATCATCGCTGTCCCCGTCATGGTCCATGTTCAAGTCCACAGTATCGACATCACTTTGATTGTCCTCCATAAATCCTTCATCTTCTGTGGACTCGACACAGACTGTAGCATATGTCGATTGTCCATATAAACATAATCTTAATCATTGTGTGCTAAATAATGTATTTCATATAGTAAATTGGATATTGAATAATAAAATTTAAAATGTATTTAATTATTTATTAATTTATTTTACATTTTTTCCTTCACTATTACTATGTTAGAACATCACATTATCAGTCCGGGAAACCATGGTAAATACCAAGCCTATTATTGTCACGCACCAACACTGTGCGTTTACTCCAGTCGTTCAGCCATTCGTTATAACGAACCCAAGCTGCTAAGGCTTTATGCAATTCCGAACCATATAATGTACGGTTATTGCGGTCTTTGTATATTGACAGTATAGCGGAATGATAACACACACCATTTATTATACTCTTACAACTTGTATCATATATGGTGTTCGCTATTATACTATCATCTGATTGCAAATGTATACAACACTCATGGCGTTCACAGTACATTCGATCTGTTAATAACAGCTGTTTTTCTATCCATTTAATAATTTTTTTACCGTCTGCACAATTTTGGAACTGGACAGACAGGTATCGTTATTTATTTTTTAATTTATTTTACATTTTTGTCCTTCACTATTACTATGTTAGAACATCACATTATCAGTCCGAGAAACCATGGTGAATACCAAGCCCATTATTGTCACGCACCAACACTGTGCGTTTACTCCAGTCGTTCAGCCATTCGTTATAACGAACCCAAGCTGCTAAGGCTTTATGCAATTCCGAACCATATAATGTACGGTTATTGCGGTCTTTGTATATTGACAGTATAGCGGAATGATAACACACACCATTTATTATACTCTTACAACTTGTATCATATATGGTGTTCGCTATTATACTATCATCTGATTGCAAATGTACACAACACTCATGGCGTTCACAGTACATTTGATCTGTTAATAACAGCTGTTTTTCTATCCATTTAATAATTTTTTTACCGTCTGCACAGTCTATTTTGGAACTGGACAGACAGGTATCGACACAAGCACAATTATTATTTTTAGATTCGTGACCGTGTGTTAATACATGATTCAAAATATAATCTCTATATAAATTTATAGAATTACATACACATCGTATTATGGATCGTATATTACCCGTATACAAACGTGATGTATACAAACGATCTACTATATTTTTTGATTTATTTTTATACATAGCACAACGACGGTCAACTTCAGGAATTTTAAAATCTGTATTTTTATTGTTATTATGACTTGGTCGGTAAGATTTAATATCAAGGTAATGTTCTAACATAGATATACACTCCCATGTGTGGCTTAAACATTTATCGTCGACGACACACATGCTTGCATTGAACTGTTGATCACAGTCCATTACCTGCACAAAGGAAAGGATTTTGTGAAAGGAAACTATAAATTCTTTATTAATGCTTTAATAAAAGGTTTTAAAGTTGAATCCGGTTTGTTGACTATTATTTTTAATCTTGCGATTTCTTCAGGTGTCAGCCTTTTTGGTGAAAAAAAAACCATTTATGAAGAAGACGCTCCTCCTCCTGTTTTGATGATACGTTCATCATGCTCTATGTAAAATAACATAGGAAAGACAAATTAATTTTTTGAATAGAGAAATGTAAAACACATTATACCTTATAATAATACATGTTCTTATGTAAAACATAAACACGAAACTATAACAATTACTTGCTCGCTTGAAGAACAATAGAAGATTGATACGAAGTTAGAAAATAAGCACTATTTTATATGCGACACGTGAAAGTTAGACTGCGCGAGACTCGAAGGTGAACGCTGGCAGTGATCGTCGCTCTACTTATACTATCTATGACGGCTGCGCGCGCAGCTATCCGCTCCCACCACCATGATACCGAACTATTGCCGTCAACGATCTTCAACTACCAACTGCGTGCGCAGCTATCTGCTCCCACTACTGTGCTTTATTTCATACCGACCAATTGACGACAGCCATCCCCACTACGGATGCACGCGCAGCTATCACTGAGGAGGTGAAATGCAACGCGACAAACTAACATTCTTGCTTCAGACATGGACGTATACACATATTCTTTTGCAAGGCGATTAAAAAGCTTTTATAACATCAGTCGTTGAGGTAACATTAAATTTTACGTTCATAAATTTCCGAATGCGAACGTAAAAGTTTTTGACCTAGCCA
Source organism: Magicicada septendecula (assembly GCA_034769895.1). Taxonomy (NCBI): domain Eukaryota; kingdom Metazoa; phylum Arthropoda; class Insecta; order Hemiptera; family Cicadidae; genus Magicicada; species Magicicada septendecula. The sequence goes on from CM068376.1 coordinate 59,192,402, forward strand.
AAGCCGGGTTTATTTACGAAGGCGATGGTGATGTTGTAAGATGCTGCAAGTGTAAAATACAAATTATGGATTGGGCAGTGGGTGATGATCCCGTCCGAGTCCATAAGGCGTCAATGCTCACATGCGATTTCGTTCGTGAACACTTGTAGAAGTCGACACACGCAAAAACGGCTCTTTTCAGAGCCGACATAAACCCATGTACAAACATACGCGTTTGGGTAGTACTAGTAGTACTAGGTGTTAGTACTACTAATACTACTGAACGACAGTAGTCACTCCAAAAGTGTGAGTGAAGACACCCATGATATAAAAAATTATAAATAATAAATAAATAAAAATTCCTCAAACAATATGCGTATACACTATAAATATCACGATCATGGCTAATAGCGTATCACTCACATAGCAGATCATCGACACGATGGACGTCTATCGATACGATGATGGGAAACATTTCACAATAACAAAAGCTTCACGAAGCGCGATACGGTCCAACTTATGTTCCGTGTATTTTGTGAAGAAAAGACGATTTTGCGGCAACTACTGTACACGTTACAAGTTCGGTGTTGCCAGATATCACGCCCGTTGTTGGCGTCACATAAAAAAAACGCAGCGGTTATTTGCCGCCGATCGTGCTGTTGATGATAGTCTCCGATCGTATACACAACAAATCACGCTGGCTTCAATTTATCGTAGAGTGCGAACAAAACAACGTACCGATAGAACTTGTGGTTTACGAAAAGAATATGTTCAAGTGTACCGTACGTCACGGATGGAATTTTCTTTCGCGTTTCCGTCCGATTCCTGAACTGTATAACGCCGTTCAACGCGTCCACGGCTTACACGATTCACACGGCAGATGAACTACGCGACTGTATACACGGACATGCTCGCCTACGGAAGTTCGATACCACACGCTTCTTGTTGCATCGTCCTTACGGAGCACACTATTCCGATACGTACACCGATGGAAATATACAGAAGCGTGATGATGATAGCGCCAAAGTGCGCACTGGATCCTAGCTACAACGTAAGTTTTGATGTGCACTGTCCACCGTCCTCGTTACCAACACTAACGAGAGGGAAACAGTTCGCGTTGGTGAACAACAAGGCGCAGGGATTATTTTCGGTAGCCTTTCCGAAGGAGGCGTTGCCTACACTCCGCAAACATTGCGAATACTTTGGTCTGCGGTATTCGCACGAACAAGGGTACACGGTGAATGACCGACGTTTGTACGAACAGTGGCAGCATTGCACGGGCGCTATGGCGGACGAATTTTGGTTGTTGAACTCGTATCTGATACACCTGCATACGGAGTCGAGAAGTCAACGCCCAATCGCTGAACTCAAACCTAAACACATGTGCGAGCGGCTACCTAAGAACGATAACGTCATAGTCGCGGAAATGCAAGAGTACCGCGACAACGTTATACGTAGCGTCATGTTCAAAGACATGAATTCTGTTAAGACTGTAAGAGCGTTGGACGCGAAACAACACGCGCTCACGAGATATTACATCGGTATGAGCCTCGTGCGTAATGGGCGTATGAAAATCAGTTTAGCTCACGTTTTAACGTACTTGCGCAATCGCAAAAAGAACGCGATGTTCTTCCGTTCGGTCGAGATGATATAAGTGGGTGTGGAGCGGTGGCGACGTGACAGTCACGTGATGGAAGGTGGTCGTACCAGAACGGCATCGATGAGAATTACCATCAGCACCGAGCCGACGGTTTACTACATTCCAGCGTATTGTGAATCACGGTTCGCACGACGACGTGAGAATGAAACGAGCTGTGAAGAATATACACCAGAGCGTTCGCAAGACTATCGCGACGGAGTTGCACAGACCGGTAAGAAGGAATTTTCCGAGACGTTCGGTCGAGTTGAAGGGACTTCACGACTTGTAGCACAGAAGCGTGATGATGATAGCGCCAAAGTGCGCACTGGATCCTAGCTACAACGTAAGTTTTGATGTGCACTGCCCACCGTCCTCGTTACCGACACTAGCGAGAGGGAAACAGTTCGCGTTGGTGAACAACAATGCGCAGGGATTGTTTTCGGTAGCCTTTCTGAAGGAGACGTTGCCTACACTCCGCAAGTATTGCGAATACGTTGGTCTGCGGTATTCTCTTGAACAAGGGTACACGGTGAAAGACCGACGTTTGTACGAACAGTGCCAGCATTGCACTCTATGGCGGACGAATTTTGGTTGTTGAACTCGTATCTGATACACCTGCATACGGAGTCGAGAAGTCAACGCCCAATCGCTGAATTCAAAGCTAAACACATGTGCGAGCGCCTACCTGAGAACAATAACGTCATAGTCGCGGAAATGCACGAGTACCGCGACAATGTTATACGTAGCGTCATGTTCAAAGACATGAATTCTGTTAAGACTGTAAGAGCTTTGGACACGAAACAACACGCGCTCACGAGATATTACGTCGGTATGAGCCTCGTCCGTAATGGGCGTATGAAAATCAGTTTACCTCACGTTTTAACGTACTTGCGCAATCGCAAGAAGAACTGTGACAATTTAATAGGGTTAAATAGCACAAAATAAAAAAAAGGTAAAAATAATATAATCCTAAATGAAACTACATAATTTCCATAATTTCTCTCCCTATGAAATAAATAGAAATCTAAATAATGTTAAACAAATAAATATGTAAACCACCTCCTGTTTCATCAGCGAGTAATAAATTATAGAGAGACGTAATTAACCAGCTATTTAAAATAAGTAAAAATAATAATTAATAAATTAAGAACTATTTATCGCGCCGGTAAATAACAACACGCGCGGACAAGCACTTCGCTAAGCCAGCGGTGCGCGCCCCAAAAATTAGTTGTAAATCAGACTCCGCAGCGAGAAAAACACAGTTGAAAATGTAGTCAGTAACTACAAAAATATAGAGAATGAAAGAATATGTCAGCACTCTCTTAGTTTCTTTAAGCAAATGCTTAGTAAAGCTGATAGCAAATATTATCAGTAATTTCAATATGTTTAACATCTTTGATACGTTTTAAGTGTGTGTTTATGACATCTCTGCAGTTGATTTAATATCACGTCAACGTGATAGAGATCACAGTATATGTAACAGTTTAACTATAAGTAAAAAGTGCGGTAAACCGAAGTATGTGAGTTCAAGTGAAAGTCTCCCACCACCGCCAGCACCAGAATCTCATAAACCTTGGAAAAAGAGAAAACCACACCTTCCATTATTACACCATCTTCAGTCTCCAGGATAGACCTGAAGCCGCTGAGCCACCGTTTACTACAGGCAACCCCGATTCGCCGAGGATGCTACATACAGGTGACCCAGAAGTCAAACTTCTGTAGTTCAGAAATCACTTAATAAAAATATGAAAGACAATTGACACCAAAATAATATTAATATCATAATACAAAAGACTGGCCAAATTAAATTACCATTGTAATTTTGTAATAAACAATATGATGTATTTAGCTTTAATGACTATAACATGCTAATATTATCAAGTCCATTCTTCAAATGGCAACAAAAGTAAATTCTTTAACTTTAATATAAAGAAAGGATATATCTCGGATCCGAGGGTATGAATTACCAAAGTTTTATAAATTTTAATTATTTATTTTATAAATAATTAACCAAGTTGATTAATGAATACAATATGCAGTTATTATTTTTTTAATATAGTTAACTAATCAGTTGAACGAAATAGAGTAAACGAAAAGTAGGTTAAGTATATATATGTATGTTTTAACTATACAAATCACAAGCCTAATTAATTTTGAATAACAAGACAGTAACTCATTTTTTTTATGCTAATTACCAGGTATGTAAATAAAGAGATGTCATGGACGTAAACATGCGTGAATTAATTTGGCAACACGAAACTAATATTCCTTAATTCACAGGTTCCAGTTAAGTGTTTTGTTACGTTGTATTTTAATTAAATATATATATTTTGTGAATATTATGGCAGCCTGTTTAATTGACCGACGTCAATTAACCGGGCTCCCGAGGTTATAATGGCGATAGTATACAGAAGTTATAAAAGATAGTATACAGCCGTTATAGAACGAGCGTATCACTCACATCGCAGATCATCGACACGATGGACGTCTATCGATACGATGATGGGAAACATTTCACAATAACAAAAGCTTCACGAAGCGCGATACGGTCCAACTTATGTTCCGTGTATTTTGTGAAGAAAAGACGATTTTGCGGCAACTACTGTACACGTTACAAGTTCGGTGTTGCCAGATATCACGCCCGTTGTTGGCGTCACATAAAAAAACGCAGCGGTGATTTGCCGCCGATCGTGCTGTTGATGATAGTCTCCGATCGTATACACAACAAATCACGCTGGCTTCAATTTATCGTAGAGTGCGAACAAAACAACGTACCGATAGAACTTGTGGTTTACGAAAAGAATATGTTCAAGTGTACCATACGTCACGGATGGAATTTTCTTTCGCGTTTCCGTCCGATTCCTGAACTGTATAACGCCGTTCAACGCGTCCACGGCTTACACGATTCACACGGGCAGATGAACTACGCGACTGTATACACGGACATGCTCGCCTACGGAAGTTCGATACCACACGCTTCTTGTTGCATCGTCCTTACGGAGCTCACTATTTCGATACGTACACCGAATTCTGTTAAGACTGTAAGAGCGTTGGACGCGAAACAACACGCGCTCACGAGATATTACATTGGTATGAGCCTCGTGCGTAATGGGCGTATGAAAATCAGTTTAGCTCACGTTTTAACGTACTTGCGCAATCGCAAAAAGAACGCGATGTTCTTCCGTTCGGTCGAGATGATAGGACTTGATTGACGTCGTCGTCGTCGTCGTCGTCGCCGCTTCACCGCATTGCTTGAAATAGCGGTTGTTGTTGGGATTGATATCGTCATCATCGAATATATAGTAAGCGTTTAATTGTGTCTGCGCACTGTGTTGGATAACGGAGTGTACACGTTGATCGAATCATTGAGTATCAAGCAGTAGGCCGCGGTCTGAGCGGGGAAATTGGTCGATGACTCGAATTCCAATCTGACGTCGACTGGTGAAGACTTGAGCGATTCGTCCTGTCTGCTCCAATCGAAGACGAATAACGGTGCTTTTGCTATGAACTCAGTAGGTGTTAGAAGTACGTTGGGTTGACTTCTGTGGTAGTACGATTTTTGAAATCGTGTATACATGTCGTACAGCAGAGCGTAACGTCCGTTATCGATATCCAGGTTCAGGTTATCGTATGGGTAGTATTTGTCGTTCAAAAAGATGATATTTTTACTGTCAGGTGGAATTTTCTTTTTATACAGAGATATTGTTGGCTAACACGTGGGCGTCGTTTTCTTCGTTTATGGCTCGCTCGAACGCTGTGAGCATTTTTTCGTCGGTGACGACTGTAGTGTCGTTCGTGTCGGCCGGTTTGATGACATTACCGTGAGCGTCCCATCTCAGGCAATTACGATACTGTTTTTTAACTATATTTCCAATATCCTCGGCGTGAGCGACGTCTTCCCATGCGCGTAGTTTCTTCGCTGTAGGATGTTTGCGATATATTTTTCTCTCTCCTTAGTTGAAACTTTCCAGTTGTCTGCGCATAATGTACCAAACGTTTTCGGATATTTTGTGCAGAGACAGACAACGAATTTTGTTCCTGTTTATGGGGTTTGGCGCGATCTTCTTAGCCAGTACGTTCCTCAGTTTGTCGACACTGTATTCGATTTTGGACTGTAACAGTCTACTTCGTTCTTCCGCACGTTGCCGTTCTTCTTCCGCGCGACGTCTCTCTTCCTCTGCACGCTGTCGTTCTTCTTCCGCTCGTTGTGTTTCTTCCTCTGAGCGACGTCTCTCTTCTTCGTTAGTTTCTTGAATAGTTTTTATCATGGATTGTAAATTACCCATTTGTGTTGTTAACAAATTATTTTGCATACTAATTAACTCCTTCAAACGTTCCTCGTACAATTTTTCATATTGATTATATTTCATTACAATTTCTTTCATAATGGCATATAATTCATGCAATTCAACAGCTTTAGGGGTTCTCATTTGCATCAACAAAGAAGCGAAATCTATTCCATTTAACACATAATATTTTTTCTGTGCATTATCTTCATCTTGGACTTCGTAATATTCGATGTAATCGTTTTTCTTTAACCATTTGGTAATTCTGGATTTTTGATTTTTATATTTACCTGTATATCCGAGCCAATTCAATATATCGCCTGTAATTTTTATTTTATCCTGTATGGTGCAGTTCCAGAAAAATCTATTTTTCGTATCGTTTTCAACGTCGATACCGAATTGCAAACAGACCTGATACACCGACAATTTACCTACATTACGTGAAATCAGTTCTTCCGGCGCTAGACTTTGTACACGGAGTACGAGTTCCCTGTTATTGTGTGCTACCATGACGGATGCCTAATACATACTAATACGTTCGCACCAACCTGTTGGTCTAGCGCGCGCTATGTCGAGCCCTACAAGGTCATTCTGCCCAACAGGTTGGTGCGAACGTACGGGGGAGGGGATAATAATAAGACGTTTCCCCCTCCAAGGTTACGGGTATTAAGAAAATAAAATACATGAAAATTTATTACATTTTTTTTAATAAAAAAAATCACATACATGCAATGCATACATAATTGTGCGTTGATAGGCGGTGGTGTGGCGGCGGTTTGTTCGCCGTTCGCGGTTCGCCGTCCGGCGGCGGCCTGGAGGTGTCCTGGTCACCGCCCGGAGTGGTGGGGTCTGCGTCCACGTTGCCAACTCGTGCGTGTGTTATAGTGTACGGGTTTGGATATGTAAGGGGTTTTTCCGGACGTGCGGCCATGTTGGAAAATCGTCGACGTTGTCGACTCGTGCGTGTGTGCTGGTTAAGCGTCGGCCACGTTGTCAACTCGTGCATGTGTTATAGTGTACGGGTTTGGATATGTACACCGCCGTGTATTGCATTGTTGCCAACTTGTGAACTGAGTTATTTTCCGTGTGTTTTATATAAGTGAATTGGCGTTCAATTATGCAGTGCATATCATGTGTGTCTCTTACACTTATTTTACGTTCGTGCGATAGAAATTACATATCGCAAACGGCGAACAAACCACCGCCACGCCTCCGCCTATCAACGCACAATTATGTATGCATTGCATGTATGTGATTTTTTTTTATTAAAAAAAAATGTAATCAATTTTCATGTATTTTATTTTCTTAATACCCGTAACCTTGGAGGGGGAAACGTCTTATTATTATCCCCTCCCCCGTACGTTCGCACCAACCTGTTGTGCAGAATGACCTTGTAGGGCTCGACATAGCGCGCGCTAGATCAACAGGTTGGTGCGAACGTATTAGTATGTATTAGGCATCCATCATAGTAGCACACAATAACAGGGAACTCGTATTCCGTGTACAAAGTCTAGCGCCGGAAGAACTGATTTCACGTAATGTAGGTAAATTGTCGGTGTATCAGGTCTGTTTGCAATTCGGTATCGACGTTGAAAACGATACGAAAAATATATTTTTCTGGAACTGCACCATACAGGATAAAATAAAAATTACAGGCGAGTATTGAATTGGCTCGGATATACAGGTAAATATAAAAATCAAAAATCCAGAATTACCAAATGGTTAAAGAAAAACGATTACATCGAATATTACGAAGTCCAAGATGAAGATAATGCACAGAAAAAATATTATGTGTTAAATGGAATAGATTTCGCTTCTTTGTTGATACAAATGAGAACCCCTAAAGCTGTTGAATTGCGTGAATTATATGCCATTATGAAAGAAATTGTAATGAAATATAGTCAATATGAAAAATTGTACGAGGAACGTTTGAAGGAGTTAATTAGTATGCAAAATAATTTGTTAACAACACAAATGGGTAATTTACAATCCATGATAAAAACTATTCAAGAAACTAACGAAGAAGAGAGACGTCGCTCAGAGTAAGAAACACAGCGAGCGGAAGAAGAACGACAGCGTGCAGAGGAAGAGAGACGTCGCGCGGAAGAAGAACGGCAACGTGCGGAAGAACGAAGTAGACTGTTACAGTCCAAAATCGAATACAGTGTCGACAAACTGAGGAACGTACTGGCTAAGAAGATCGCGCCAAACCCCATAAACAGGAACAAAATTCGTTGTCTGTCTCTGTACAAAATATCCGAAAACGTTTGGTACATTATGCGCAGACAACTGGAAAGTTTCAACTAAGGAGAGAGAAAAATATATCGCAAACATCCTACAGCGAAGAAACTACGCGCATGGGAAGACGTCGCTCACGCCGTGGATATTGGAAATATAGTTAGAAAACAGTATCGTAATTGCCTGAGATGGGACGCTCACGGTAATGTCATCAAACCGGCCGACACGAACGACACTACAGTCGTCACCGACGAAGAAATGCTCACAGCGTTCGAGCGAGCCATAAACGAAGAAAACGACGCCCACGTGTTAGCCAACAATATCTCTGTATGAACAGAAAATTCCACCTGACAGTAAAAATAACATCTTTTTGAACGACAAATACTACCCGTACGATAACCTGAACCTGGATATCGATAACGGACGTTACGCATTGCTGTACGACATGTATACACGATTTCAAAAATTGTACTACCACAGAAGTCAACCCAACGTACTTCTAACACCTACTGAGTTCATAGCAAAAGCACCGTTATTCGTCTTCGATTGGAGCAGACAGGACGAATCGCTCAAGTCTTCACCAGTCGACGTCAGATTGGAATTCGAGTCATCGACCAATTTCCCCGCTCAGACCGCGGCCTACTGCTTGATACTGCATGATTCGATCAACGTGTACACTCCGTTATCCAACACAGTGCGCAGACACAATTAAACGCTTACTATATATTCGATGATGACGATATCAATCCCAACAACAACCGCTATTTCAAACAATGCGGTGAAGCGGCGGCGACGACGACGACGACGACGTCAATCAAGTCCTTATCACCAGACGATAAAGAAGTGCAGGTCATCTTAATTAAAAAAATCACATCTCCGTACCCGCGTTACAGAAACTTGGAAAACCGTTTAAAGAGTTTTATAGAATGGCCTGTATCGTTAACGATAACGCCTAAAGAATTATCAGAAGCGGGTTTCTTTTACACCGGATGCAACGATAGAGTGATATGTTTTTGCTGTGGAGGCGGATTAAACAAATGGGAACGTGGAGAATATGGTTGGATGGAACACGCACGTCATTTCCCTGCGTGCTCTTACGTAATGTTAATGAAAGATAAAAATTTTATCATCAAGGCACTGGGTATCGTTACCGAAGCGCAAGCGCCAAAGCAGCAGCAGTGACAGCAAAGAAAGAACAACGCACCGAGACGATCAAGGAGAATATAAAAAACGTAGAAGGAAGCTCGAATCGTGATACGATGTGCAAAGTCTGTTACACACAAAACGTTGAAGTTGTACTTATTCCTTGTCGACATTTTATCACATGTGTGAATTGCGCCAGAACCCTACATAATTGTCCCTTATGTAGAACCGCATACACCGCTTACATGAGAGCGTATTTCTAGTTCGTTTTCACGCTATAATTTTATCGCCTAGTGAACACAAGATTTCAAAATATATATGCTGCTGTGACAAAAGTGTTTAATCGAACCTCCTCTAATATCGCATACCTCAGTGTTTGAACAGCACGCGTTGAAGACGGACGCATGGAGCTGCTATCTCCGTACGAGTACATACGCTGCAGTGAATTAAAGCATACAGTACTGTACCCTATAGAAATTTTTGTATACAACGTTTTGACATGTAAATTTGTTGCACTGATCCGTGACGAAAATATAAGGTACAAAATAAACGTTCCGAACAAATTCTTTACGAGCGTTTCACAATATACAACGTGTCTGTTCCGTAAGACGGACGGATCTGCAACGTTCCTAGTAACACCAAACACGTTGTTTATAACGAAAAAAGGATGTGCGAGGATAAACTAGCAATCATACTTGACTTTCACTGTTTCATCGACAACGATGGAAGCGAACTCGTTAAGGAACTAGCCGTTATGGACGTCACCGCATTTGCCAGCAGGCATTGGATATTTACACATCCAGTAGACACGTTTGTTTCGAATCACAAACATGTGAGGACAAACAGTTTTTTAACAGACCATTATCATGGACTAACGTGGACGGACGGGGACACATCGTACGAACATCTTGTACCGATATTAGAAAAGTATACGTTTCCTTTTAACTTCGTGTTCGTAAAAGGATTGCAAAAAAAAAGATTTCTACAGAAGCGTATCGTGCATTTTAATATTATAAATTTAGAAGATTTTGGTTGTCCCAAACTCGATCAATTACAATCAATACATGGAACAGCCTGTCTCGCGCACCGCTTATTTCCGGAAATATGTACAAATACTAGAGTACACGCTTTACGCCAGTGGGTTGTATCAGATTTTAGAATAATCAATATGTTTCTGATAAATTACTAATTGAAAACATTATTGTTTAGAGCTTACGTAAAAAATAACAGTCGTCGCCTTTCTATCGATTACATCATCTGTCTAAAAATAAATTAGCGTCGACGACATGTTCAAACAAGCACGTGTGCTGTCTAGTCATATAAAAATAACCGACACCCCTCTTCCCCACCAACCCATCGAACCGTGAGAAATCAAGTCGTATCCTGTTCACACGGTTAAATACATCACCTGTCTAAAAATAAATTAGCGTCGACGACATGTTCGAACAAGCAAGAGTACTGTCTAGACATATAAAAAATAACCGACTCCCCTCTTCCCCACCTACCCATCGAACCGTGAGAAATCAGCTCGTATCCTGTTTACACGGTTAAAAATAAGCGCTTACTGTGCGTTGAGTGGTTCCCCCTCTCCGGTTTCCACCTCCACAACTACCTCCCTATTTATTCCGCTGTGCACGAGCGTTATTCGTTCATTCGTTGAGAGACGCGCGAGAAATTATAAATTCTTTATTTTAAAATGGCATCATTCACTGAAAAGTTTGCAACTATTAGCGCAATTGAGTATAAAAAAATAAAGGAATCGATAATCGGCGTAAAATATCGAATAGAAGAGATGCAGAATATAGACGCAAAGTACGGGAAAGCTGTACTCGTCACTCTCCAAGATTACAGAGACCCTAAACTAAAATATCGTGTATATCTACCAAAGAGATACGCAGGCGTTTTCGAAGATGAGGAATTAAAAAATTTAGTACCGTGTTCGCTGCAACTAATTTATCGTGGAGAAAAGGATAGAGCTTACATAGTAGAAATTTTACAGTAGGACCGAATGGACATCTTCATTTGTCGCGTACGATTACATATATATATTTATATTAACATGTACTTAGTTGTATTTCATTTAATTATAAATAATATATTTTAACTTGAATATTATAATGTGATTACACATATTTCATTTGATTTAATTGTAATCAATTGTCAATGTACTTATGTCTAGATAATAAAACAAGGCTTACGTGGTGTACATTTTAGAGTAAGCCCGGATAGACATCTTCAGAATTAACAAATATATTTGTACATAATTGTCATTGCACGCGTTTACCAATAGTATTTAAAATATAATGTGCTTACACTTATTTCAATTTGATTTAAATTGTGTATGCGTTTACATAATGTTATAATATAATGTGCTCACACATAATTCATTTGATATAATTGTATACAATTGTATTTTTTTAATTGTCACTACTGTGTGTGTTTATTATTTCATTTTTTGTACATATTTGTCATGTCATAGTGCACTTGTAATTAGTTTTACTTAGATGTATTTCGTACACAATTGTCATATTGCACATGTTTACATTTTGTAATTATCACTACTGTATGCGTTTACATATTATGTATTTTAAATTGTAATATATTTTGATTACATGTATTTTAATTATTTGTAATTAAACAGTATTGCTTTAACATTTTTATTGTTTTTTAATTTCAAAATTCCTTCGAACATTAACACTATTCATCACTCAATATACAAGCTAGAACGAGTTACATAGAACTAATTTAAAAAATCAATTTTATTAAACAATAATTGAATGATTATAATATACTTTAGAAATTAAAGAATATTTAAAAATCAAACTAACCTTGTACAAGTTCCAGTTGAGTCTCGCGACGAACGATGTGCCGTTGAAAGCAGTTCGTATAGCTTATATATATATAGTATCTCAACGATGTACGCGAAAGAGATGGTAACAACAAAAAAAAAGCTCCCACACACAAAGTCACGGACGCACACTTAGCTTGGCTTGCGTTCTGTTTCTCATTTCGTTCACACGCTGTGATAACAGATGGTGTCAGACAGCTTGCTAGTTCTGTTATTAAAAAAAACAAAATTTATGTACGACTACGTTCACACGCTGCGATAAACAGATGGCCAGACAGACGGAGTCGATTACATCATCATAACAACTAATGCACACCCAACAACAACAAAAACGTAACAGCTGCCACACACACACACACACACACACACACACACAAAGTCAAAGACGTACACTTAGCTTGGTTTGCGTTCTATTTCACACAATAATTTATGTACGTCCCTAACTTCGTTCACACGCAACGATAACATATGCTCAGACAGACGACGGCAATTAATTATATGCTCAGACAGACGAAGGCAATTAATTATTACCATGAGCGGCTCGCGATAACAGATGGCCAGACAGCCGGAGTCGATTACAACAGCTGCAGCATGTTCTGTTATTAAAAAAAAAACATACAACTATGAACAAACAGCATCATGATGTAAGAAGTTATAAATAACTGCACGTGTATAGGTCTCAGCGGAAGTCAACTGCCACTTGTCCCTATTATTCATATTACATACCCACCAGCGATAACGGATAGTCAGTCAGCATTCTGATGTAAAAAATAACTCCACATGTGAAGATCACAGTGGGAGCCGATTACATCATTTGCGACGTCCTATTATTCAGATATTACATAAACAGTAATTATTTTCCATAAGTATTTTGTGTGTGTGTGTGTGTGTGTGTGTGTGTGTGTGTGTGTGTGTGTGTGTGTGTGTGTGTGTGTGTGTGTGTGTGTGTGTGTGTGTGTGTGTGTGTGTGTTTTATATAATCAATTTTTACAAGTGAAATGATATTCAATTTTGCACCGCAGTAGCGAGTCAACAAGAGTTTCACAACGATGATGTGCGCATTTTGTATTTTTACAATATATACTTACCACAAAAGCACACACACATTCAAATTTACAGTTCACGAGTTGGCAACAATGCAATTCACCTCACTGAATCTCTTCACATCGACGATAACCGGACAATGGTGGCAGTGTAAATATCTGAAACCCGTAAACAATAACACACGCACGAGTTGACAACGTCGATAAACCAGCACAAGTTGGCAACGCCGACGACGCTTTTCCAACACGGCCGCACTTCCGGAAAAACCCCTTACATATACATACCCATACACTATAACACACGCTCGAATCGGCAACGTGGCCGAACCTTAACCAGCACACTCTTACACTACTTGACAACCTCGCCGCTTTTCCAACACGGCCACGCACCTACCGACAACATGGCCGCCACCACCGACAAAATGGACGACGACCCCACCACTCCTGGCCGCCATCAAGCCACGACCAGGCCGCCGCCGGACGGCGAACGGCGGCCACGCCTCCACCAATCAACGCACACATAACCCCACAAAATGGACGACGCCGACAACATGGCCGCAAGCCGACAACATGGCCGACAACTTCACCACGCCCACCAAGGTCACGTGGGACACACCACTACCCCCGGTCCATCCGCAAATCTGCACACGACGACACACAGCACCGGAACTCTACCCCCACCACCACGATTTTTGAATTTCCCGCCATATGACGTCACTTCCGGGGTAGAACTGTCATTTCTCCCCTACTCTCAATGCTTCATAATCTACAATTCAAATATAATTTAATATAAAATAAATTATTATTCACAACTGTTCTTCAAACTAATTATGCATCTTAATATACAATTTCAATATAAATTGACAAACTCGAACAGATATGTGGCATATAGCCCAATGTGCTCACAGACAGTTTCGTAAAGTACGCCAGTCCCACAAAAATTACAAAATAATTTCCTTACGCCCCATTGTGTACAATTGAAATTATATATATATATATATATAAGCTATAAAATACCCTATTTTAGGCTGTATTAATATTTAAAACAACTTGAATAATCAGCCATTAACCTGTCCGCCACGTGGCAACTTTTTAAACATTATCGACTCGTATCCACGTTACTTTTAAGTTAAATGTAAAACTATTTATGATAAAATGAATAGAAATATATATAACACACTCACCAGAGACCACTTAGCGTTTATTTATCCATGGAAGATAGTAATTTTACAACAAACAAGAAACTCGCTCCGCAAGGAAGTCGCTGTTGACGCTCGCCACCGCCGCCAGGTACAGACTGACTTAAACCCGCATCGAAAACCCTAATCACACCGCACCGTCACCAGAGCGCGTGGGGATTCAGTAAAACAACGTACTGCCAATACCGTACGCTACGCATAGTTACCATAATTAACTTATTTCGGCAGTTCATCCTCTTAAGTAATTTCTCCACAATAGACGCGCCGGGACTTCAACACCCGGCACAACACATCATAAACAAAAACAACAAAACACAAAACACCAACAACACACTACAAACTACAGTAAATACATCACACTCACATACCATAACTCCAACACACACAAACTCGCCAACACATTCAGAAAACACAAGTACAAAATAGCATACAGAACAAACAATACTATCAAAAAACACATCAATGATACAAACACGGACATAGACAAATACAACAAAACAGGTGTTTACAAATTAAATTGTAATAACTGCAATAGTTTCTACATAGGCCAGACGGAAAGATCTTTTTCATCCCGTTACTCTGAACACCTAAAAGCTTTATCCAACAACAATATACATTCCGCGTTTGCCACACACATACACACAAAAACCACAGCTACACCAACATAGATACTAATCTTGAAATATTACACTACTTACCCAAAGGTCGAAAACTTAACACAGCAGAACAATATGAAATATACAAACACCACACAACACAACCAAACAACATACTTAACGACCAATTACAGTATAAATCACATACACTTTTTGACACAATCATACAAAAAACTAACAATAATTTGGATCCCCGCGCCAATCCCTTCCTCCACACACCACCCCCACTATACCTCCCAAATAAAAACCGTTACAAATTAATGGCAGTCTGTCTCAAAGCTGACGAAAGCGAACACCACGCCGAAAAGCGTACGTGAAAGAAAAGACAAGTAAGTTTCACAAGTTGAAAGTTTCATTATTATATAAAGTTAAATAACTTGTTGGGGCGAAGCGAAGCGAAGCCCTTCTATCCGCCACTTTGCACTTTCTTTGACGCATACTCCTCCGAAATTACTCATCCAATCTCCACCAAACTTTACATGTACATTCCGTACATATCCAGGAGTGCACATTTTCATTTTTGTGAAGATTGGTCGATTCTAAGTTAAATAATCAGTTAATTTCGCTAAATTAAAACCCTTTAAAACGATAGTGTATTAAGACCGAAACTACTTATCCAATCTCCACCAAACTTTATATGTACATTCTGTACATATTCCGGGGTACACATTTTAATTTTTGGAAACATTGGTCGAGCCAAAGTTAAATAATAATCGTTTAATTCCGCTAAATTAAAACCGTTTGAAACTTACATCAACAGCGCCGAATCGGTCCGACGATGAACGAGTGTACCCGAACCCAGTCACATGATTACACACTGACACATGGTGTATCGACGAGTGTACCCTAACGCAGTCATATGATTACACATTGAGACGTGGTGTATCGACGAGTGTACCCGAACGCAGTCACATGATTACACATTGAGACGTGGTGTATCGACTGCAACAATGCTGTAATTATTTCTTTGAGTGCGTTTTGCTTTTCGCTTTTGTGTAACCCAGAATATGTTGAAATAATTTATCATGCCTAAAAGACGCCGAGGTGGAAGTATTCATAGTCGTCAGACTTATCGTCAACAACAATATAGTGGTTCACGAAATCAAAACAGTCATGTGTTGTCTAATGTTGATCAGGTTAATGCAGATAACTCTCAGTTTCGCAATCTACAAATTCAGTTTGAACAAGAGTTACAAAATTTAAATTGTTTTGAATGTAACAACTGTGGTAGGACTGTAATTCAAAGTAAAAAAATTGATGCATGTAAACAATGTAAAAAACATCCTCATAAATTTACGGCAGTAAATAAGATGGATCCAAGAATGGTACCGATTGAACTTCAAGGACTTACTTACGTTGAGCAGTTACTTATAGCTAAAGTGCAACCAGTAATACGTGTATACAGTATCAAATCACGTGGTTTACCCGGTCAGTTTGCGTATAAAGGAAATATAATCAATGTTGGACAGAATATTGATGAAATAATTCGATGCAACGACACGATGCAATCAAACGAGGAGGAATATTTGCTAAAAAATCTGATTTTCATGGTAATATTCAACAATTACGTGATGCAATGTCACACAATCCAAAAATAGTAAAAGGTTTATATTATTGGTGCTCTAAAATACGAGGTTCTAATTCTTATTGGTTCCAAAGGAGAGGTGAATTAGAGTCGATGATAAGCCAGCTCGAGATACTACCGACAGCTTTCTGTCGGTACACTACAACATTGAGTGCTGCTGACCTTTGGTGGCCTGACTTAGCACGTCTTCTAGGCTGTAATTTCGAAGAAGAGGAATTATTGAATGAATCTCAAATTGTACAACAACGACAAAAACTCATAAATGAAAATCCATTAATTGTTGAAAATTACTTCAGGTTTCGAGCTGTTACTTTCATTGAAAAAGTGGTATGCAAACGATACAAAGTTCCCGATTATTGGTTTCGGTTCGAATTTCAGCATCGTGGTTCATGCCATTTACACGGTCTTATTTGGATATCTGGTGCTCCGGATCCTAGAACGTTTGATGCTGCTTCTCAGCAACAGTTGCTTGAAGCAACAACGTACTACGATAAGTTAGATATTGCGTTCAACCCATTGCCATCCATTCCACCAGCAACAATACATCATTCACGTATTAGATCAAGTGATGTTGTAATTGACAATGACCGATCTATTTCTGAATTATTGAATCGATTCCAACGACATACACAATGCTCAAAAGGTTACTGTCTGAAACCGAATGGTCGCGAATTTATCTGTCGCTTTAAATTCCCTAAAGCAATTCAAGAAGTATCGACTTTACTGAAAGATAGTAAAGGAAATTTGGTGTACACTCCTGTGAGAAATGACGAGAAACTCAATCTATTCAACTCTTTTATTGCTCAAACATGGATAGCTAATACCGATTTCCAGATTATTACGTCATTATATGGTGTAATTGAATACATATCGAAGTACGCCTCAAAATCAGAACCTACTTCTAAACATTTGTTAGAAATGTTTGAAGAAATCGTTAAATCGAGAAATTCTGATGATCAGGCTTGCCAGGCGTACACCAGTTTAATGATGAAAATAATTGGCGAAAAGACATTGGAGCTTGTGAAACCTTTCATATACCTATGAGTATAAGATTCCATTATTCCATTGCACGAGGAGCTTTCAGACACTTGTGATTAAACTTGAAAATTATGTTGCTATTCCGGAAACTGAAGACGATGGTACTGCCTTATCATTTATTGAATTATACAATCAGAGACCACTAAATATGGAAGATATAACTTTGTTAGAATTTGCTAAAAGATATTCTAAAGGAAGTAGAAATAGACTGGTTATTTGCAGAAAACATAAAATAGTACAAGTCTATCCTAAGTTTGATAAAAACTTGAATCAATCAAGCTTCGAATTATTTTGTAAACAACAGCTAATGTTACACAAACCCTGGCGTTGTGAACAAAATTTGAAAAATAAGGATGAAGTGCATATCAACGAAGTAACATTGTGGAACCTCAGCAGATTAATATGTCTTTACAGCCAGTGGAAGACGAAGATGAATTTGAAAATAATGATAATAAAATTATATTTAATGAGAGAGACTGGATGGCAATTACTGCAGTTATGCCTAATGACCTACCAGCCTATGTTACTCTTGGTAATCGTGACATCGATATACTTCATGACTGGAACGAAGCTTATCATAGTTATCCAGATATAAAAGATAACACTGATTTCATTGAGAAAAGTAGAAAAACGATTGTAAATCAACGACAATTCTTTGAACCTTTGAATATCAACTTCAATGAATAACAAAATGCCATTTTGTCTTTTTTGGATCAACAGCTAATGGATTACGATAATTGTTTACATAAGCTTGCAATAGTCCAAGGTAAGGCTGGAACAGGAAAGAGCTGTATCATCAACGAGATGGTTTATCGAATAAACTCTCATTTCCAATGCAATGCTACTCTTTTGATGGCTCCGACAAGTGTTGCAGCGAATAATATTAACGGACAGACCCTCCATTCAGCTCTTAGAATACCTCCTTCGAGAAACGCTCTACCACAATTAAACAGTGATGCTAAAATTTCTTTTGAAGATGAATTCAAAGACATTAAATTTGTTATTATAGATGAAGCCAGTATGCTTGAGTTGAACTTATTTTTCAAAGTTGATCAAAGAATCAGAGACGCTAAACCACAATTAGCCAACCTGCCATTCGGAGGTCTTTGCATTTATTTAGTGGGCGATTGGTCACAACTTCCTCCAGTATGTGATTATAGCCTTTACACTATCGGAAAATACGCTAAAACTATTCAGACAAGTTTATTATATTTACAGTTCAAAAAGCTATTTTTTTAAACACAAATAATGAGACAAATGGGAGATGAACAACGATCTTTCCGAGAAACTCTTAATAGGATTTCGAATGGAAGTATTACTGAGCTTGATCATCAACTGTTATCTTCTCGATTTTTTTGTCAATAATATTGGGGATAAGTCTTTTGAAAATGGGGAGTTCACTCTTAATTAAAGAAAAGTGCCCTAAGGCCTTGTACACACACTGCGTGTCTCATTGTCTCAATTTGTGCCTCTCAGATGCTTCGAAGATGCAAGATATTCGGAACACAGTAGGGGTTATTTCTGAGCGCATTATTTCCGACTTGATGCATTATAGTGTATGTATATTAAAATATATGATCAGGGTTACCAACCTTGCATGAGTTCAAATTTGTTGTGTGTTATAATGTATATTAAATCTATATGATCAGGTTTACCAACCTATGTATGGGTTCAAACTTGATATGTGTGTGTTATATAGTGTATATATTAAAATATATGATCAGGGTTACCAATCTTGCATTATTGTGTATAGAACAGATCTGCCAACATTTTTCTGTGGTGGGAAATTAAAACTATATGATCATGATTGTTGTCAATATCAATTCTCTCTTTGAATGTAAGTAACTCTCCCTCCCTCTCTCTCTGTCTCTCTAGACACAGTTATCCATCACGATATAAACTCTCTCTCTCTCTCACATTTGAATGTAAGTAAAACTATCTCTCTCCCTCCCTCTCTCTCTCTCTCTCTCGCACACACACATTTAGTAGATTACTGTTGCCTGTTGCATCTCTCTCTGTGTGTGTATATGTAACGGGTCTCTCTCTCTACGCCAATCTCGGTTCTGCCAAGTCTGTGTGGTAAAGTGTTACGCATAAAAACTCCTTGAAATAAGGTATTTTCAAAAGTTTTGTGTACACATACAAATCACTGTCGGACAATGTACGCACTGCTCACACACACATTGTGTATGTCTCTAGCTGCAGACGTTGACAGGAATTCCCTTATTCAAAGCGATTTGTATGTGTACACAAACTTAAATATGGTTTACAGACCATTGTAATTTTAAAAATTCATTTTTGCATTAATTAAATATATATCGTAAACAATGAAATAATAATATTTCGTCATTAGAAAGTTATATTCAGTGTGGTAATTAGTGATAGAAATATTAACTATGCACACACACACACATACACACACACACACACACACACACACACACACACAACGATACAGAATTAGATATAGTTATTAGAGGTTTATAACGAAATAAATTAAAATAAACCATAATTTGTTTTAAATGATTAAATATATATATTTACACCACTGTATACAAACTTAAAATATAGTTTACAAACCGTTGTAATACAATTATTCAAAATACATTTTACATTGATTAAATATATATATCACAAACAACATTGTTATATAAAATAAATACAATATTAATAATAATAATATTGTTTTAAATGATTAAATATATATTTACAACACTGTACACAAACTTAAAATATAGTTTACAAACCGTTATAATACAATTATTCAAAAATACATTTTACATTGATTAAATATATATATATCACAAACAAACATTGTTATATAAAATAAATACAATATTAATAATAATAATAATTTTTGACATTGTAAGATTTTTAAATAATAATTTCACGGCTGTAGATACAGTTCACAAGGAAGTTTATCTGTAACATAACAATACAGTCGATATTAGAATCACTGATACGATAAATATTCAATTATCACATGCACACACACACACAGTCAGTGGAAAGAATCAATGCGTTAAGTAAGTAAACTTTTTCAAGTATGTGTCATTTTTCATAAGTTAATGTACTTTCAAATAATTTCTAATCAAACCAAATATTATTCACTGGAAATTTGTAAATACTGCTTAGAATCAATGATACATTTATCACATAAAGTTAATGTACTTTCAAATAATTTCTAATCGAACCAACTATTATTCAACGAAACATTGTAAAAAAATACTAAATAGAATCAATGATACATTTATCATGTACATACAAATTCAATTATTAAAGTGTTAAGTACAGAGAGTTGAAACTACACGCACACACACACATCAATAAATTGTTTGTTAACACGATTGCTACTTACGACGTTAGGACACAATCTCCACCTGCGTTGTTTGATTCCTCGTCCCTCGATACACTAAATGTAGTTCTTTGGGTTTGATATGCCTGAGCTCCTCATTCGTGAAGACACCTGCATACCTCTTGGGAAGATAGACACGATACTGGTGGTCGCCATCCTCCAACGTAGCAAGCACAGAGTTCCCATATTTTGTGTCCACATTTGTTAAGACCATGATGGGATATTTTTTATTCACTGTCAATTCTGAACATCGCTTGTGCTCGATAGCACTTACAGCATTAAACTTTACAAGAAACGACATTATTAGAAGAGAGAGAGAAAGACACTAGTGAACACGTCTGTATCAAACGAGAGAGAACCAAACAATGACAGAATATTCGACACAAAAGGACAGTACAATGTGATAGTGGTGGTGGTGGTAACGTCGTCATCAGAAAAGTCGGTGTCCCACTTTCATTTACAGCTTTGCATGTATGAACATGTCCCACAGACGAAATTAGAGACACCAAAAATATAACAATGTCATTAGGAAAGTCTACATTCCACTTTCAAGGAAATAGTCACCGCTTACAGCTATGCATGTATGTACATGTCCACAACAGAATTAGAGAGATATAAATGTCATCATTCGCTGTGACCTACTTTCTAAATTTGTTACATTAAAAATGTTTGTTTAAAGCAAAAATCATGAATCATCCATTCCCGAATAGCATGCACCTTATAGTTGGCACATCGGTCAGAAGAATTGAAATGTCTAAGACATTCTGTTCCATGAAATAGATACGGTATGTTTTTAGGGCAACCAAAGTCATCGAGATTGATGATATTATTGTGTATTATCTTTGATTGTAAAAAACGTTTTTTCTCAAAACCCTTCACAAACACATATTTATATATACGTGTATGTGATGTTAACAATGAAACAAGATTGTCGTACGGTGTCTCTCCTTCGCTCCATCTAAGTCTATGATAATTTGACGTTAACCAGTGGTTTGTCCTAACGTATTTTGGATTCGTAACGGATGTAGCAGGCGGAGTGAAAATCCAATGTCTACCAGCAAATCTCAGAACGTCCATGATTGACAGTTCCTTTACAATATATTTTCCGTTGTCATCGAAAAAGCACTGGAAGTCAATTATAACTGCAGTGTTATCCATAATACTGTAAGACAAAGAAACCACACATTACAAACTCTATATATATTATGTTTAAACACACAAATATCGTTGCGATATTAATATGCGAACTTACGTTTACAGACGTCTGGACTGAAGCACCGAGAGACATCAACTGACGAAAGAAACAAGTGTTGAGGGGGTACTATACATGGAGACGAATTTTTTTAGCAGGTGGGGAGGTGTCGTCATCATCGTTCTCCATGTTGATGCGTTGTATTCGATAATCACCGTACGCAAGTGTATCACGACCATTGTCTAGTATATAGCGCTTATCATCATACGGTGACAACGCTTGCTTATTTACGCGCATCGTGTACAGCGTATGATGATCGCTACGTAAACAAAGCGCACTGGCAGAAAACTGACAATGATCAGTGAGACACTTGCGATACATATCGTGTCGTAGACTCCTCTTAATCGCAACTCGAGGTACACCTTTACATACACGTTTTTGACACTCTTTGGTAGGATCTTCGTGGGCCACAAGGAACGAATAACATTTCGCTCCGAGACCCACGAATTCTCTAATAGGACGACCACACGTTTCATCCTTGAACAGTCCGACAACCTTTTTGTTCTTAAGGCTATAACAAGGATGAGACGTAGGGTAATCCGATGTGTCAAAAACGTGTAGGTCCTTCTTCATGTCTGCATACAAGTAAGATGTTTGAATACTATACATCAGACTGTCTGTATCTGTCATTAACAATTTAACGTTGCGACCGTACTTGGCGACAGCATAACGATAATGAAAGTCGTACATTATTGTTTTGCTAACGTCAAGCACCGTGAAGCCGACATACACGGGACGAGAAAGAACAATGGATTTTTTACGGAGTGAGAGCCCCACCAAATCGTTCGTATAACGAATCATACGTTTTAGCCTAGGTGTGGAAACTAGTTTTTGAAACCGTCGTTCATCCGAGACTAGTTCAAAGTCTATATGTTTCCGTACGTTCTCCAGCGACTTACCGTATACGGCGTTGTTCATCAGTTTTAAAAGGTCTTTTTCAAAGCTGTTGACGGCTGCTTGCCTCTTGCGGGTGTTGAAATCGATAAACGGTTTCAACCAAGCGCTTTGCTTAAAACACAACACCCTATGAGTCGCTTTCAGCTCTAAACCAAGACTTAAATACAATTTCAAATTTCGATAATGGAGAACGTAATTTTGTTTGTCCTCCAAAGTTGTTAACAACTTCTCTACGGATGACCCTGATTCGTTATACGATGATCTGTACATACTCTCGTGTAACCGTTTGGAAAAGGGAGAAAGGATATCGGGTGTTATGCGCTGGCGCACAGGTGCAAGCGGGTAGTCGGAATGCAGGTCGTGTAAGGTATTAGGATAGTGTAGGTCGACTTCGAGGATGTACCCGATGTCGGAATCATCACTCACATTACGTACGTCCAAGGACTTGATTTCGTTACGATCGAGCCATCGGAAGTCTGTGTAAGGGAGTGGTTGCGACATGGCTGCACCGTATAAATTGTTACAGTCCGTATACAGAATGAAGGAGGTCGGTTTCGAAACATCGTACTGATCTGGAATCAAAGGATTGTTAGCGACTGCATGACGGTTGGATATCATCGCGCAGCCTCCGCGAATCCCAGACTCGACGAACAGATGTAGATTTATTTCTGTCAACAGCTCTAATTCGACCCCTGTCATTTTTAGCATCGCGTTCCAAGCGAGTCCGGGAAGCGAGTAAAAATGACATGGGTCCAAGCAGTAATCGCGTAAGGCCATGTCTCGAAAACTTTCAAAGACAACGGCCAGCAGCATTACGTCTGTCAACAAATACAAATCATGGTAATCTCCAAACGTACGCAGATTGAATGCATCCACACGTTTTGTGCGTGCTCGTAATCTGCGTCCGAAATAGACGATTCCATCAACCGGTTATCAAAGTGTTCACGAGCGGGTAGACTTGTTTCGTTGAACCGATCAATGCTGTCAACGTACTCGTAAGGCTATACCCCCTTGCGTACGAGCAGATTGGTCTGTTCGTCAAAACCCCGTCTAAGCATTTCCTCTCTGAGCAAAGGAAACTGGCTCCCGGACGTGGACAGACTGGTAACGAGTGTGTCCAGAGAGCGATTAAGAAATTGAAAGGAGTCTACGAAACGCAAGGGACCCAGGGAGAACGACACGTAACGTTCACTAGATGTTGCAATGCAGGATACGTGTTGGTCCTTATATTTTCCTAAACCCTGCATTAAATGGTGACAGTCGTAGCCACGAAGGTTGTGAAAGAAGACGGGGATATGACGAGGCATCTTGTAGCTTAGATTACAGCTATTGTGGGCTGCTCCCAAGAATTTCCCCGTAAGATGACAATGATTGCGTACCTTGTCATCGTCTGTCAAAGGGCGCTCACACAAATGACAAACGGTGGCGTTAGTGAACGCAACATTGTCATCATCGGACATAATTAATTGTACGTTATGTCGTACTACCTTCATCATATCCTCGGCGTCTTTCATCAACCACGAGAAGAAAGTGTCTACGACGTTTTCACCCCGATAAACTTTAGCCTCTCTCCAGAGGCTGTGCGTGTGATCGACGATAGCATAGGAGAAACCTGACGGAATATGCATCGCTTCATATGATGTGGACGATACAGGAGGAGAAGGTATTTTCTGACGGGCACCGCTGCTATCAACTGAGTAGAATTCACCTAACTCTTTCATTGTCGTCGGGACGTTGTTACCAGGTGAACACGATTGAAGCGGAGTGATGAGGGACTCGAAGTCGGCGTAGACGGTAAAGGGTACTTTAAGACAGTGTGCGTAATTTTTAAATGACATAAACTTCTCCTCCTCTGTGGGCATTTTGGTTTTCTGTTCACCATAAGGTGTACAGTAGGGGAGATGATCGGACAGACCATGTTCTGTGGAGAAACGATGCAGGCAGTAGTCGCAGTAAAATGACTTATGATCGTGTTTTGTAAGGGATGATAACAATCTACTCATGTTACTGATAAGACAGTAATGTTTTCGGCTATTTGTATCGGACAGAAGTAAAAGATTAACATGATGTAATCTGTCCTTATTGGGGGTAATTCTTAACGGATAAACCTCATTTTTTGATTCGTTTCTGATATTGTCTTCTATCTCATAGCCGAAAACGTTTATAGAAATGTTGGGATTCTGTGCTTCAAATTTAGAAAGTGAGTTTATAGAAACAGGGTACTCGATACCGGACATATTTAAGGTGTTTTTGAAGGGGGCGTATTTTGAAGCACGTTTTTTATTACGTTCTTGAGGGTGTATGTGAGCTAGTACGGACCATAGAAAACACATTTCATCTTGGGGGTTCTTGATGTTGACTACTGCCTTGGTGAGTGAGAGTTTTCGCGGGGTTAAAAGGTAGGAGGACGCTGCTAGAGGCCGGTACCGTCCAACAACCAGTTCCAGCTTCAGTACAGCATCCACCGACCATCCGCTCCCGTCACGGGTAAAATTGGATATGCTATTCATGATTTTATCGTAGGATTCATCGAGTAGACAGTTCAACTCGTCGTTGTCGTCCGTGAGCAACGTACGACAACGTCCGTGGAAGACGGCGTCTTTGGTTACCTCTTTTTCTTCGCCGCTGTCACCATCTAACACAGTTTTAGTGAAACGTATCCTGCACGCAATATGCCATTTGATACTGCGTAAACGTGCTTGTTCTGCCAGAATATCCTTGCACAATAAAGGTCGCACCTCAGTCATTATCGGTAATATATCTTGATCTCCTGTGTCCGTGTACACGGGCAGGTAATTAAATGTTGTGAGGGATCCTCTAATACTAGTGTTTCGTACGATATAAAATCGTGTCATAACTGAAACAATAGAAACACATGTATTAGCTAATAGGAATGATGAATAACACACACACACACACACACACACACACAAATTCATGTTTGTGGTAAATAAATAGATAGTACACGTTAGTAATACGTTAGTTTATTGCAAACTGTAAAGATGGCAGTCCTGATTTTAGCATTGAAAGTGAAAGAAGAAAATCGTTCAAGTATTGGGAAGTGACGTTTGTTAGCCCCGACGAGTTAGCGTTTGCCGGGTTTTACTACTATCCGCTAAATTATGATGTTTGTGGACATAGTATGTCATTCATAGACGATAGAGTTAAATGCTTTTGTTGCGGAATTGAATTAGGTCATTGGAGAGAAGGTGACATACCTATGGTGGAACATGAAAAATTTTCTCCGTCATGTCAATTTCTAAACGATGTCAAGAGACAATACATTGGGGAGAAGGTGACAAACCTATGTCAGAACATAAAACATTTTCTCCGCCATATCAATTTCTAAACAACGTCAAGAGATTATCTTATACATGTTAGACAGAGTTGAGTCATATGTTAATTCATATCAAACAAATTTGGTTTGCTACATAATTATAGAGAGAGGCAATTGGTATTTAAAATTTTTTTTTTTACCTTGTTGAGGATGTTCCTGTTCCTGCTGATGTTGTTGTTCCGGTTTCTGCTGAAGGTCGGACATGATGATGATATTCAGACGAGAGAGTGAATACTGAAAAACAAAGAAACTGTTATAGATATATATAGTATTTTTAACGCTGGTATTATATTAGTGTATCTTAAACCATGAACAACGCACGCAAGACTATAGCTCTAGAGCTACACAGAGCAGCGAGAAGGAATTTCGTTGGGCGCGCGGTTGAATTGAAGGGTCTACACGACTTGTACCAGGCGGATCTTGTGGAGATGATACCATACGCTCGAGTGAACAAAGGGTACAAGTACATGATGACAGTGATCAATGCGTTTAGCAAGTACGCGTACGCTGTACCAT
Organism: Magicicada septendecula; assembly: GCA_034769895.1. NCBI lineage: Eukaryota > Metazoa > Arthropoda > Insecta > Hemiptera > Cicadidae > Magicicada > Magicicada septendecula. The sequence continues at coordinate 59,219,413 of CM068376.1, forward strand.
TGAAAACAAAGACAGGAAAAGAAGTAAAGCACGCACTAGAGCCTATACTAACTGCTAATCGAATGAAATATTTACAGACGGACAACGGGAAGGAGTATTACAACAGCACAGTACAAGCGTTGCTAAAAAAGTATAATGTGAAACATTACTCAACCTATAGTGCGAAAAAAGCTTCCATAGTGGAACGTTTTAATCGCACACTGAAGACACACATGTATCGAGCTTTCAGCGAACAAGGACACTACCGTTGGTTGGATCTACTACCTATATTACTGATGGCTGGTGACGAAGGCAGTGCTAAACGTAAACATGGCCCGCTATTACCGAACAGTATTCGCTGTATCGTTACAGGCCCAAGTTCCTGTGGGAAATCCAATGTGCTATTCAACCTACTGTTTGATGTCAACGGACTACGTTTCCGCAACGTATACGTGTTTTCAAAATCATTATTTCAACCAAAATACAGAATGCTAGAAACAGTGATGAAATCACTCGCTGATGAAGGTTTAGGTTATCATGCATACAGCGAGAACGAAGAAGTCCCACTACCGAGTGAAATCGCCGGTCTCGACTCTGTTATCGTATTCGATGACGTATCGTGTGAAAGACAAAACAATATTCGAAAGTATTTTGCTATGGGGAGACATAGCGGTGTGGACACATTCTATCTATGCCAGACATATAGCCAGATACCGAAACAATTGGTACGTGACAACGCTAACTTGTTGATATTGTTCAAACAAGACGATCTAAATTTACGACATGCATACACTGATCATGTTAACACGGATAGGAAATATGATGCTTTCAAAGACGTTTGCATGGAAGCGTGGAAGGATCGTTATGGATTTCTAGTCATAGACAAAGACTCGTCAATAAATGAAGGTAGATATAGAATCGGCTTTGATCGATTCATAATTGTTTCCGGCGAAGTATAAAAGTGGTTGCACTGTAGTAATGTAATCAGTCCTCTTGCTAACACACGATGGCGATGAATAAGGAGGAACGACTTGCGTATGATATAGATACGATAAGCGACAACATAAGGAAAAAATATCATGCATTACAACACGGTATCAGAGAAAGCGACGAGAAGTTTAGAAAAAATTACAGACCGATTCTGGAACCGTTAGAAGCTATTCCACGAAAGTTAAGTGGTGATATGATGGAGGAGGAGGAGGAGGAGGAGGAGGAGGAGGAGGAGGAGGAGGAGAAGCAGCAGATAAAACAAGAAGAGCCTACACAACACGTAATAACAGAAAACGAAAGTGACATGCAAAGTCATAACGCTTCTCATTTCAGTGACGATAGCGCATGGAACCCTAACACTTCACATTTCAGTGACGATTCATTAGCAAACAAATATATGCGTTTGTGCGAATCGGCGGACTGTAAACGGATTATAGATCGTATGTATGGTGTTCGATACGAAGGTGGTAAATTTATGATAGGTGATTCAAATGTAAAAATCGATGATAACGACAACTATCATGTCAAAGGAAAAATTTACGAGGGTACGCCTGGTCTGTATGAACTTTTGTTTATGAAACTACCGAAAAAATACAATAAGGACGATATGAGGAAATATAAGTCCATACTACTAGCAACCAACGGACACAAACAAAAATATAAACACAATACGCGAATAAACAGTAACAGTGGCGTCAAGTACCGACTAGTAATATCTAAATTGTTTGCATCGAGTGCACGAAAACGTACAGGGAGTGGCTATATGGAGATGAAACCGAACACTGCAATCGATTACGTGCATTGGGATGATCCTAACGAGTTGGTTAATAGATTGAGACTGTTAATGGCGTCTCAAAGTAGTGGCCATACTGGTCATAGGAATGAAATAGTTTCGATATTGGAAGAATTACATGAAGCCGGCATTATCATATAAAAGCAGACGCACCGTTCTATAACCACCAGTTCTTCATAAATATGAGTGTAGACAAGTTCGGTAGACACGACAGCACTGTAAGAGTGCGAAAAGAAACTCATCGAAGTCTGCGTGAGGATATCGGTTTAGGAGTGACTAACGACGGTCACTTTGATGTGAAAAACAAAAAGATATGATCCTGAAGAGCTGCACGACGTTGTTTCTTTACAGTACGTAAAGGACGCATGCTTACAGTACAAGAACGATGCTACCGTAGACGCAAAAGATCATCGAATAATAATGCTAAACGATCCGCTTAAATCAAGAGATGCAGCCACAAAACGATACGTAGACGAGAAGAGTTTGAAAAAAGATCGTGCAGGTAACGTAATCGTTAATGACTGTCGACTAACGCGTGTGCAAGCGCCTGTTGACTTCAAAGACGCAGTGAATTTGGAATTTTTACACGCACACACAATCAGTTTGCAAAGCGATGCTTTCTACGCTGCCGGAAGAAAAATTACGAATATAGCGAACGGTGTCAATGACAAAGACGCAGTCACTGTACGACAAATGCACGAATTAAAATTACATATAAAGACCGAATTGTACGAGGTCACTCAGGTATTTCACGCTCATATAATCAAGCTAATAAAGTTTGTCTATAAATATCAAGACAGCGCGACACAGCGTTCAGTTCTGGCTGAATATATTGAAGAGGTGGGACGTTTAATAGACGTTCTCGATACGGAAACGGAAATCAAGGATTGGAGATCTGTTTACAAGAATGCACGTACTTCGTAAGAAAAGAATGGGGCGTGGTGTAATTGGAAAAATACTTAAAAACACTGTGCCCGCTATCGTTTTTCTTCAGTACCTACTTTGATTAATCGAGCGGTGGACGAATTACCAGTAGAATTACACCTACCCGGCTACCGATTCTGTGGACCCGGAACAAAACTCAAAGAGAGATTGGCACGTGGCGAGCGCGGAATCAACGAGCTGGACGAAGCCTGTCGCGAACACGATATCGCCTACGCAAGGTACAAAGATAACAGTCGAAGACGTATAGCTGATCGCATTCTTGCCGACAAAGCGTGGGAACGAGTGAAAGATTGGAATTCCGGTGTTAGTGAAAGAGCGTATGCTGCAGCTGTAGCAGCCGCAATGAAAGCAAAATCAGCAGTGGGTGGAGGGAGCTCGCGTAGTGGTTGCAGAAAAAAGAAGAAGAAGGGTTCAGGAATTAAACGTCAATCCGCGAACAAACGCAAAACGACCTGCAAACGCAAAACAGTCTCAAGGCATAAACGTAACAATAAAAAAATAGCGTCAGGTCTATACCTACGTCCTTACAGACAAAAAAACTAATTTGCATACCAGTGCGTGCATTGTCCGACAGTGATTTGTATGTGTACGCAAAACTTTTGAAAATACCTTATTTCAGAGGAGTTTTTATGCGTAACACTTTACCACACACACGACCATGGAAGAATGAGAGTGCGGTTGTTAATCTGGACAGTGCAGAAGGACCTGGTACGCACTGGGTTTGCTACAAGAAGCGAAACATACAAGTTTACTACTATGATGCGTATGGTAATATGCAGCCACCTCTTGAGCTGACACAGTATTTTGGAACCGACACTGACATTTACTACAATTACGAGCGTGAACAGCCACCACACACAGTCATCTGTGGGCATTTATGTTTGGACTTCTTAACGCGTGAGTGATCAGTAAGCGACAAGATGTCTTCGCTGTCGGTCACCTTAACAGGTACGAATGCTGCTGCTCTTGTATGTGACTTTTTCCCGCCTCTTGAACTAACAAACGGCGAATGGTATGTAGGTCTATTGGACTTTACTACATACAACAGTATACCGAACGTGGTTGAGGGAAAAAACAATGTGTTTCCAGTACTACGGGACGGAACAACGTGGGACTTGATAACTTTACCTACAGGTGCTTATGAAATCGGTGACATAGAAGCCTTCCTCAAAAAGCAGTTAGGAGACTCAAAGATTAGTCTACGTCCTAACAACAATACACTGAAATGTGAACTGACTTGTGCACTGGATATTGACTTTCAACAAACAGTGTGCGGTATCGGTGATATGTTGGGTTTCAAGGAAAAGCGTCTGCTTGAAGCGAATAAAACTCACACGTCTGACGCCACAGTTAACATTATAAAAAGTGAACAGTATACTGATAAGGTGTAATATAGCGCAAGGATCATACAAGAACGGTAAAAACGAGCACACGCTGCACTCATTCTATCCGTCAGTCGAACCAGGATTCAAAATAATTGAATCACCTACAAACGTCATATACCTACCTGTGAATGTGAGTCGTTTGGACAACATAACATTATCTTTACACGACCAGGACGGTGACGTAATAGATTTTCGCGGAGAAGTCATCACTGTGCGTTTACATCTAAAACGACTATAGACATGGGCTTGTACTTTGTTTCTTCGCCACCGCTGCTACCACAGTCGTCAGTAATAAAAGAAGAAGAAGAAAGATCAGTTAGGAAACGCATCAGTACTCGTTCGAAACTGAAACGATTAACATCAGTTAACCGTCGTTTCCTGATTTCACTGGGTTTTGTTGTTGTTGTAAACAAGTAACATGGCGAGTGGAATATTATCTGTGGAGCAGCAACCGTTCTTTGAAGACAGTATCACGCACTTTTCATTTCACTCACACGCACCGTACGCAACAACAAGATATGGAAACAATGATGAAATACGTGTGCCAATACAACAACAGGACGTCTGTACACTGCCGTCAGAAAGTTTCCTCTACATCGAAGGCAAGTTGGTTAAAAACCCTAGTGTGGCTGCAGATACTGCGCTGAATGTGGAACTGGTGAACAATGCTATAGCATTTCTCTTTGAAGAGATTCGTTACGAGTTGGCCGGAGTGGTAGTGGACCATACTAGAAACGTCGGTGTTACGTCAACTATTAAAACTTTTCTATCACTCAACAACAACACACGTGACGCAATGGAAAACGCAGGTTGGGTGGCACCGACCACGAACGTATTAAAAGTGAATGATGACGGTGAATTCAACTTTTGTATTCCCCTGAAAATGCTAATGGGATTCGCAGAAGACTATACACGCATCGTGCTGAACGTGAAACAAGAACTTATACTCCTACGCACATCTACCGACATAAATGCTATGGTTTTAGCAAGCGGACAAACGACTGCTAATTGTGTTCTTGAACTAGATAAAGTTTACTGGAAAATGCCTTATGTACATGTAGCTAATGCGTACAGATTACCACTGTTACGACTCATAGAGAAAGACCACCCGATAACTATGCCTTTTAGGGCCTGGGAGTTGCACGAGTATCCTGCCTTACCACAGACTAAAAGGCAGAATTGGATTGTCAAGACCTCGAGTCAGCTAGAAAAACCACGCTTTGTTGTGTTAGCGTTTCAGACAGCAAGAAAGAATGTACTGACAGCACACGCCGATGAATTTGATCATTGTAACGTGATCAATGCGAGACTGTTTCTAAACGACAAGTATTATCCTTACGATAATTTAAACTTGGATATTGGGAAAGACCGTTTTGCATTATTGTACAATATGTACGCCAGTTTTCAAAGTTCGTATTACCACCGTTTAGACGTCAGCCCAGTACTGACACCAGAATTATTCAAATCAAAAGCCCCGCTGTTTGTATTCGATTGTAGCAAACAAGACGATGCGGTTAAGTCTTCAGCAGTTGATGTACTTTTAGAATTTGAATCGTCAATGAATTTTCTTACACAGACGACTGCCTACTGTATGATACTACATGATTCGCTTGTAGAATATACGCCATTGTCCAACACAGTACATAGACGTGTTTAAGTCTTATTTTATACATATTTTGTAAATACTAGTTTTAAATATATATATTTTCATATTTGTAACATTATAATATTGGAGCTGTGTGTGTATGTATTTTAATTGTAAAACTATTGTTTTAGATATATTTTAATACTTGTAACAATATAATCTTGGAACTGCGTATGTTTTTTTTTTTAAATTGTAAATACTAGTTTAGATATATTTTCATACTTGTAACAATATAATAGTTTAGATATATTTTTATACTTGTAACAATAAAATATTGGAGCTGTGTATGTATTTTAATTGTAAAAACTGTTTAATATAATCTTGGAGCTGTGTATGTATTTTAATAAATGTATATAGTACACACACTTTATTATTATTTGTATAACCCACTCCATAATGTATACTTACTTGCAACAAACTAGCGAGCGTTGTCCACACACACGTACCCTTAAATGACAGACGTTGTATGCACACTGAAGGCTTGCACGCTTAAAATTCAGCTATACCTAAAATATATCTTCAATTAGAAGTGTAATATAAAATGTACAGTAAGAATATATTTCAGAAATTGTAATTTGATCACACACACACACACACACATACACTTATTTGAATGAGTCATGTATTAAATTCAATAAATAATGCACTTGATATGTTTTAATGTGAATAATTTTTACGTTTAAATAAAATCTGTACATACAATAAAATTAATACAAAAATACGGTAAGAATATATTTCAGAAAATTGTAACAGACATAATAATTTGATCATACACACACGCACACACACACACATGTATTAAATTCAATAAATAATGCGCTTGATAATGTTTTAATGCAAATAATTTTTACGTTTAAATAAAATCTGTACATACAATAAAAATTATGCTCACTTATTAACGTATTCAAAATGTTTCATGTACACTTACTTATTTGAATGAGTCATGTATTAAATTCAATAAATAATGCACTTGATAATGTTTTAATGTGAATAATTTTTACGTTTAAATAAAATCTGTACATACAATAAAATTAATATAAAAATACGGTAAGAATATATTTCAGAAAATTGTAACAGACATAATAATTTGATCATACACACACACGCGCACACACACATATGTATTAAATTCAATAAATAATGCGCTTGATAATGTTTTAATGCAAATAATTGTTACGTTTAAATAAAATCTGTACATACAATAAAAATTATGCTCACTTATTAACGTATTCAAAATGTTTGATGTACACTTACCAAACTAGTATGTGTTGTCTACACACCCTTAATGATGGAAGTTGTGTATACTGAAGACTCGTAAGACGTACAATAATACAAACAGTCTTTCAACTATTAAAAATGCAGTGATAGATTTCACGATGTATCAGCACACGCAGGCGGTCAAATGAGAAATTGCCACTGATTTTCTTCGCGTATATATTGTACTCTGGTAGTGGGGAAAGCTTGTGTGTCCGTTTTTGGAGTAAATACTTTCTAATCCATAATTAATCCTAATTACTGTCAGCGCTGCTAATGATTGACATGTGTCAAATTAGAAAGTAGGACGCACCGATTTAGACGATATGCACACGGTTAATGACCCCTGGTTTAAGTTAGCGAATAATAACTATATCTAATTCTGTATCGTTGTGTGTGTGTGTGTGTGTGTGTGTGCGCGCGCGCGCGCGCGCGTGCGTGCATAGTTAATATTTCTATCACTAATTACCACACTGAATATAACTTTCTAATGACGAAATATTATTATTTCATTGTTTACGATATATATTTAATTAATGCAAAAATGAATTTTTAAAATTACAATGGTGTGTAAACCATATTTAAGTTTGTGTACACATACAAATCGCTTTGAATAAGGGAATTCCTGTCAACGTCTGCAGCTAGAGACATACACAACGTGTGTGTGAGCAGTGCGTACATTGTCCGACAGTGATTTGTATGTGTACACAAAACTTTTGAAAATACCTTATTTCAAGGAGTTTTTATGCGTAACACTTTACCACACAGACTTGGCAGAACCGAGATTGGCGTAGAGAGAGAGACCCGTTACATATACACACACAGAGAGAGATGCAACAGGCAACAGTAATCTACTAAATGTGTGTGTGCGAGAGAGAGAGAGGGAGGGAGAGAGATAGTTTTACTTAAATTCAAATGTGAGAGAGAGAGAGAGAGTTTATATCGTGATGGATAACTGTGTCTAGAGAGACAGAGAGAGAGGGAGGGAGAGTTACTTACATTCAAAGAGAGAATTGATATTGACAACAATCATGATCATATAGTTTTAATTTCCCACCACAGAAAAATGTTGGCAGATCTGTTCTATACACAATAATGCAAGATTGGTAACCCTGATCATATATTTTAATATATACACTATATAACACACACATATCAAGTTTGAACCCATACATAGGTTGGTAAACCTGATCATATAGATTTAATATACATTATAACACACAACAAATTTGAACTCATGCAAGGTTGGTAACCCTGATCATATATTTTAATATATACACTATAATGCATCAAGTCGGAAATAATGCGCTCAGAAATAACCCCTACTGTGTTCCGAATATCTTGCATCTTCGAAGCATCTGAGAGGCACAAATTGAGACAATGAGACACGCAGTGTGTGTACAAGGCCTTAGGGCACTTTTCTTTAATTAAGACTGAACTCCCCTAAACTCACCACTCATGGCCGCTGCCCTGTCGTAACCTTGTCCATTTAAATTGTTCATATCCAAACCAAGACCACTCACACTTTCTTCTATCACCCTCGCTAGACCTTTCCCCGTCACGTCATAAACTGGTACAAAACACAAGAAGTCTTTCCTAATCATACAGTCATCGAAGTCCACATAACGCACACACAGAGAGAATTGTTCTTTTTGAGAAACATCAGTGGTTTTATCAGCAAGGACACTAAAAAATTTACTTGCCTTCACTTTTCCCACAATTTTGCGTTGTATTAAATGTCTGAAAGACTATTAAGGCGTTCTGCACTTTAGGACTAGTGTACATGGCATTTTTTGGACATTTTGTTAAATTTTCTTCAAGCATTCGGTCCCCGGCTTTAACGCGGTATCGCAGAAGACTTCGAAAGTTTCCATCATTTTCTCTCGGGGTAGTCAGTTCAATTCGACCCCAATCCTGAGTACCTCGTAAGGCCATGTTCTGTTGACCACACAAACGAATGGTTTCTATGATGGGCACAAGTCTATTCCTATTTTCTTCCACCTCTCTTTTCTTCTGGCTGTCGATCTGCTGGTCAATACTTACGGCTTTCCTTTCAATCAATTGCTTCACTGCAACTTGATTCATGGCTGCTTCTTTGTGGTATTTGTGCTTTTCATGTTCTCTGAAGCACTCTAGAGCCTTTTTTAAATTGAAGAAAGGTTTAGTGACGAATGCACTTAGACTCTGGTGCCCTGCTACCTTCGTCTCCAGAAATAAAACGCATACTGCACAGTAGAGTCCATTGTTTTTTTTAGAGTAGGCCAGCCAACTAAAATCATCCAGCCATTTCCTCTGAAAATGTCGTTTGCGGTTTTCTGTTACCTCAGAAGGAAACCGATAGTTATGATCTGGTTTCCATAGAGTTTTCAATACTGTTACCTTTTCTACATTACCGAGTTTAACACCAATAAAGTTCCCAATATCGTTTGGGTCGCAAGGAACAGTGGAGTGACTTACTGATGCGCTGGTTTCTGCTGAAGGTCCACCCGTGTCTTGGACAGCAGACTCAATATCAATATCAGTTGCTATATGCTGGACAGGAGTTGTTTCTTCATTCGTTTCTCCTTTACTTCTTTTTGCAAAAAAGTTTAGTATGTCTTGTCTCCTTTTCATTCTTCTAACTCTAAATATACACTTAAACAAATACTGTTGAAATAAATTAAATTGAACCAAATCACGGGTAATTGGCTTAATGTGAATCCCATTCATAAAGCCATTAAATTAAAGAGAAAGCACAAACAAAACACACACAAATTCATACTATGTTTCTTTCAGTGCCGATATACTGTAGTCCGTTAAAAATTGCACACGAATGTACTGTACTTGTATTGCAAGACCGATCCTAGCCGCCCGAGAGAGACAAGAAAACTGAAGTAGTTTTCAGTACATTGCAGTAATGTAGCTGTAAATAAGGGAAATAACATTCTGTCTTTATGGTTTTATTGCTACGGCCCCGCTTGGAGGGATGCGCTGACAATCCAGGCCGCTCTATTGTATGTGTCACGAACCGAGTCGTCAATGGATTCGTTATAAAACTGTCAACTGAACTACTAAATACCTCGGTGACTCAGCCGCTTCGTGCTTGCAACAGATAAATGACAGCTATGTGTAACCTTGAACTGCCACAGTCAAACTAACTGTAGAGTGAAGGCAAGTCTTTATTAGGCCGCAGGAAACAGGCGTGAAAACAGATGTATAAAAATTCCGAAAAGTTGCCACAGTACCTTATTATTCATATCTGAGTATTAGAACAAAGACTGTTCTGATTAGTAGAACTAAGTTATACTGTTGAAGATATTCATAGGCATTGGTGCCCTATGGATAGTGTTTACGAACTTAAGTTCTATGTCACGAAATAAACACTGCTATGCACAGTTTTACTGTAGCAGGGTCTTTAAAAGCTCACATTGTTTAAAATATTCCATAGTCCAACTCCAAGACAATTTAGGGGGGCCATGGCCCCTCTGGCCCCCCCTTGAGTACGGGCCTGGCCAATTATAAAGACACCATTACGTAAAGGGATTTTTAACGAGTATGGTAATGTAAAATTTATTTCCAGAGGTGCAATATTAATGATGCTATTTAATTAATATTAATTACTAGTGTAATTAAAGAGTAATTAATATGTGTGGTATATGTGAGTGACCAGAGAAAAATTACGCAAACAATGAGATCGCTCATGTGACGAGTATGTTCATAAGTTCGCGATAATTAACCCAAAAGTGAGTGTAATAAAAAGGACGCTCTGGAACGAACTGACCATCTCTAACCTGTCGAAAACAGTCCTGTTCCTGTCAAATCGCCACCAGTATAAATACCACTGGCAACTTTGGGCGATCACAAAGTATAACTGTTGTGACGTTGCATATATATATATATATATATATATTGCAAGGTAACAGGTAGTTAGCTGGCCAAACTTGCAGAAATGATGCTCAATTAGTGATTTAATACATTTATTGACCTTTTTCCAACATGATGATTGCATTAAAATTTTTTTTTTTATTTAATACAATGATACTTGTATTTAAAAGTTCAAAATTTTTCTTTGAAAGTTTTTTTATTATTTTAAAACAAATTTAGTTCTTAGAATTGCTTTCCTGAATTGACGTCTTCCTGGTTGTCCCGGTCGAATATCTCGTTTCCGATCTCCAGCGATCCGTCGTCTGTGTCCTACGCTCCAGCCGCCGCATCCAAGAATCGCTCCGTGTCTCGGTGTCCGCTTCAGCCGCCTCGGTCAGCAATCGGAGTTCAGCAACGGTAACAGAAAATCTCGTACTCCGAGCTTAACCTCCACCTGCCGAAACTCGCTGCTCCCTCGATATCTACGGGCCCCAAGGACTGCCTGGAATGGGTGTTGGACTATGCGAGGAACTCTCTGCAACCGCTCTCGACGAGTGCTACATGAAGACTCCCCTCTCTTCCTAAACTGAAATCGCATCATTATAAGGTGACATCACAGTCGTCCTGCTCATAGACGTATTTCCTATACAACACATGTTAAATGTAGGAATATTCTGGAAATGCCACGTTCTTAAGACTGGACCTCCATTTCCCCGATTCTTCTAGAACATAAGTTTTTTAACTTACATATAACTCAATTAAATTGACCTTTTAATATTTTGTAATTGCAATAAATTGTAACTCATACGCACGTCGACATGCACAACTTGTTGTGTGTTTACCAATTGGCTAATTACAACACTGTTCACACCTCCTTCTGGTACGTCCACAACACAACACTTCGCTCAAGCACCATACTACAGTTTCATAGTCTTTATATTGTCTTATAACTAATTTATAGTATTATTCTTAATTTATAAACAATACTTTTTATGTCAATCACACCCCAATTGTCCCGGACACCTAATGCGGCTGGTCATAATTATGCTTCATGCATTCACATATGTTGTGAATGTCTATCACGTTGCATAAGCCTCCAGGTTAATCAAAAAAATTTATTTTCCTCGAAAATTAAATTTTTGTTTCTTTTTTTTACAAACTTAAAAACATCCTCCCAATTCAACATCCCAAACAAATGATGTAACCCAAAACATAACATAACCAATACAATAAATTTCAATAAACTAAAACATAATTAATCCTTCACTTCATATCTTAATATCGGGGGCCCGAGCTTTGCTCGGTTTATATATATATATATATATATTGTAGCGTGACAGAAAATCCACTACATTTTAAGTCATGTGAAATCATAAAGTTTAATTACACCAACAAATGTTATAATAATATTGAATGACATTTAAATAAATCAGAGGAATGAACCACAATAAGATAAAAATCCTCACTACATAATATATAAAAACCACTGTTTTAAAAACCAAAGAAAGTATTGAAGCAACTCATCAACTCATAGTATAATACCAGTAAGGTACCCAGGAAGCTCAGAGCAGTAAACCAGTTATATTAGACTATATCAAAGAAAAAGAGACTCAATTAAAGGGTGGTGAAGACCAAATACCCCAAAGACAAGAAGAGGGAAGAATAAAGTTTGTGAACAGGAAGAAAACAATACCCTGAAACCTGTATAGAAGAATAAAGTCAGTTCAGTGAATAAATTAAATACTCCAAACTAAACCTCAGTCGTGATATCACCAAGTACCTTGGTTTACCCAAGAATGAGGAAGGAAGAACAGAAGAGTGAAGACTAGACGAGGGACAAGAATGAAGACTAGAAGAGGGACAAGAATGAATACCAGAAGGAAGATATGAAGAAGGACAACAAGGAAGACAGGAGGAGAGGAAGAAATAGTATGAAAGAAACACCGTAGTAAAACCTATTATTATATAAACTACTATCAATCCCAAACCCACAAAAACTATGCAAAAGAAAGTATAACATACCCAAAAGCTTATAAAATGTAATTATTGAGAAAACTAAAGTGCTGTATAGCGTTATAAGAAGTGCACCGGCTAAAGCTATTGTGTAATAAAGAAATAAACTAGTCTTAACGGTCCATGATTACTAAAGGTCTGGTCTGAGATAATCAGACTCAAAATATCAGAACCAACAGTGAAAGTGAATTTGTGTAAGTGTTTTTTAAAAAAAGCAATAAACTTAAAGTTGGTGATACTATAACTTAGTAGTATGCTATATCACAACTTTAAAATCTAAATAATAAACAGCATAATAAAATAATAAAATGGAAGGTTTCCAGTATTTTATTATTTTAATGTAAATCTTTATTTACAAGACATTTGTAAAAAATGATAATAAATAGAGTATGGGAATTAATGTTTGCTGATGTGGGGGATCACAATAATAATGGTTTAAACCAGAAAGGACTGGTACTAATATAGTATGAATAAGTGTAACATGTTTAAATAGACTGTTATTTCACAATCCTAAAATCAATGTGTTAAATAAATGTATTTGTAAGGTTTATTAGAAAATAAGATTTATGTTATGTGTTTTAAAAAGAATTATGTTTGATAAATAATAACCTACATACCAGTAATAATGTCCTAAAAGGTATGCTATGTTAGCTCAAAAATAGTTGAAAGATATATGTTCAAACCATATCTGCAATGTATTCAATTGTGCAGATTGCTGAACCATGTTCATAATTATTTATTTTAAATATGTAATGTTAATTAACTACTACACAATACAATAAGTTATAAATCATGTTATTTTGATATAATTGTAATTATGTAAAGTCAGAGGAGGAATTAAGTTTAAATTATTTGAGAAAGAAAGAAATATAAAATTCTAAAATCTAGGCCATTTGGGTGAAATCAGAGAACCAATATAAAATAGTATAATTCACTTATAAATCCTGTAAACTACCCAGATTTATATAAGATAACACAATTAACCACTACTAGGAATGATCCTATGAATTAAAATGACAATAAGGAAATAAACCTTAACATTTTGTAAATTGTCAAAATATATAAATTAATTAATTTTAAAGAGCAATGTCAAATTTACAAATTAACACAAAAAACCAGTTCAAAGGTGTAATTTATATGTATTTAAGGAAAGGGAGAGTAATGTGACTAATTAAAATTTATTATAATAGTATTAATAATATTTAAAATGGAAGGAATTTTGTATAAAGACGGAAATCCAATTTTGAGCCTATGTTTCCAAAGTGTGAACAAATTTGTTAATTTCCACAAAATGTCTACATATATGGACTATAATACATCAATTTAAAGGGAATGAGATGATTAAACCAATAATAAGGTTAGTAATTCATAAAAGTAAGGAATAAAATAGAAAAATTCCATATATACTGTAATATTTTCTAATGTGTATGGAAGTCGAAAAATGTTAACAATACTTTTTCAAGGATTAACTGGGCAAGATTTATGACCAAGTTAATTAGTCTTTTGTTGAATATCAAGCTGAATAGGTGTGTGACAAAAACGTTCTTAAAATCGAGTCGAACATGATGCTAGCGTTTAGCCATTGAAATCGGTGAACGAGAGTTAGACAAATTAAACACTTTTTGAAGCCAATACTATAAAAACATTCACGACAATAGTGAAAACAAACCTCTAACTTCACTATACGAGTGACAGTAAACGGTAAAACATTATATTTCAACTGATTCACTTTACAAACCTAACCGTAACTTGAAAAACTTAACCCCAGAAGGGAAAACAGACAAAATAACCAAATTAACACAAGTTTACACGGAACACTTCACCAGAATACACCAACTAACTTAACCGACATATTACACCAGTGCGGGAAGATTTTAGACATTCACAAAGGTAATTTTGTCGTGATTTTGGGACATGTCGAGTTCACATTAACTACGCCAGAACTAGTAGCGGCCATCTTTTAATTCTACAGAGACCGCCTTCACGATTTCGCAGTGACGTCATCGTCTGCGTATGGTTTGACAGCATTCATTTACATTACATAGTGGAATTATTTAAATACTATTGAATAGTAATTATTGTATTAATATCTTTAATTGTTAACGTTATACTTTCTCATCACCCTTCTCTGACTATTAATCCTAATCGCTCAAAGAACCTGTCTTTTAATATAATATAACATAAAATTTTGTTCTGTATGACACAATCGATAATTCCTGAGACAGAGTCGATAATTGCTCTCCATCAATAAAATATCGATTATTTATTTAAAATTGTCAATAAATCTTTATATTTCCATTATTTTGTATCTGTACTTATTTCACAGGGTAATTTAAGGGTATTTATAAGGCTGAAGGCATTAAGTGAGAATAATATATTCTATTTTGAACAAGATATTGGACCAGTCAGGAAAGTCAACAATCGATTATTACCTGGAGTTAATCTATTTAACTCCAGACTTGGTGCAAATCTTCAAGAAGTGCTCGACGGTCAATAAATACATACCTGTTATTAAAATTTTAACAGAACCTTTTAAAAAACAGATTTATCTATTATACATACCTCTATAAACATAAACAAAATTATTTTATTATTTGAAAATTCTATTATTGTTGAATTTTCCATTGTATTTTTATTCTTTTGTAACGACCGGCATACAGCGGTCTGGTGACCAAGTGGCTAGCCCAAACAGTGGGGCTTGATCAGATTACAGCCATATATAGGGTCTTCTTACAAAGTGACGAACCCAACGTTGGGCATTCAAGGAAGAAGGCAGAACCCTAAAGGTCGTCGTCTAGTTACAAAGTGGCATCCAACTTAGAGGGCTTAGTAATCTAAGCTTGGCAGCGATTGATTAATAGAGACAGGAGAAAAATGCAGAGACGAGCTACATCGAAAAAGAGGGCGGCAGAGGCCGAAAAAGAGATGGACATGGGAGATAAGGAGGCAACACCTGTGGAGGATCCGGAAATGTTACTAATCCAGGTGGAACATAAAAAACCCGAACCACCAGAGGAACAATTAGAAGTAACAACGCAGACAGGGGAAGTCAATGTCCAGGAAAGACAGATGGGGAAATCCAAAGTAACGGAAGAGGATAAAATGGACAGATTCATGGAAATGTTTCTACAAAGGATGGAAGGAATGGAGGAGAATTTAAACAAGAAGATGGACGAAAGTAGTAAGGAAAGGAAGGAAGATAACCATTCATTAAATGAAAAACTAGAGGATCTGAAGGAAGATAACCGAAACCAGGAAGATATTAAACCAAGGAAAAGGAGAATGTATCCAAGAAATGTAATAAAAACGAAGGAAGAGTTGGAGATGATGAAACATGGGTTAATTGATGGCAATAATATCCCAATTACCTATGACAAAGACATCATGAATTCTATGAATTATAGAAGGAGAATCGAAGTAATTTCAGAAATAATTTACCACAAAACAGTAGTTTATCACTGGGGAAGGACCAGGGGTAAACGGAATACAACATGTGGACCAGATCAGTTCCAGTGCGGAACTAAACAGTGTATTTCAGAAAGATGGAAATATAACATCTTATCAGACTGTGACGATGGCACTGGTGAATCACCAGAGTGTGTTCCATTAGTGCGCCATCCAGGACTATTCCAGTGTACAATTACACAAAAATGTATACCTTCCGGATGGATTTGTGATGATGAACCAGATTATGGGGATTCAGAGAAGCAGATAATTGATAAACCAGATGAAGAACCTCACAGATATTTTTCAGGTCATACAGCATATGGACCAGAGACATATTGGAATATAAGACAAGATAATAATGGGAACAATATTAATTACCATGATAGTAATAATACGGGTCCAAATTATCAAAACCCGAATTGACCCTCTAATGGTTATCAGGGTAACCAAAATCCCTACCCTGATAACGTAAATAGTCAGAGAAGCCCCAATTATGGTAATAGTCCTTACCATAATAATGCTAATCGTGTGGGTCCCAATAATAGTAATTTTAGTAATAATAGGTTTCCTCGCCCAAGAGTGAACTTCATACGGGCCACAGATGGAAGACAGCGAGGTTTCAACCACCATAGAGGGAACAGTTACCGAAGATACGAAGAAAGGCGGAGGAGCCTAGAACGGGACCAACCGAGGTACTATCCGGCGCGTAGGAGCAAAAGTTTGGATCTGATAAGGATCTATACGGATACATAATGAGGTGGTAAAAGGGATGGATGTCATGATAACCGACAACGGCAAAACCACCACAAAGAAGATGAAAATAATTACCACTGAGGAAAAATGAGAAGAAGAAGGGACAAAGAACCAAAATGGGAATTTAAGAAATAAATTAATTAAGAAACTACACCTTATAAGGGAACTATGAGCAATAATACACTATAATAAAAGCATCCACCTGGGTATAAAGAAATAATAATAATAAGAAATACGTTTGAATAAAGACAAGGAAAGAGTCATACAATCATTTATGAAAAGTCTTTATGACAAGAATATAAGAAGAATTAGAATTTAAAAACTTCCAAAATTCTAAAATATATGTAAGCCCACCTTACATAAAGTTTATTTAAAGGAAAACCATTTAGAAGATATAAGATAGAATTTAAAATCAACAAAATTCTAAACATACGTAAGATCACCTTACATACCAATTATTTAAGAAAAACTTTATGGCTAGAAAAGAATAGAAGAAGAATTAGAATTTAAAAGCCCCAAAATAATAAAATACATGTAAGCTCACCTTACATACCAGATGTTTGTGAAAAACTATGTGGCAATAATACAAGAAGAATTTTGAAATAAACAGCCAAATTCTAAAAAGAAATATAAGCACATATTATCTACAATTATTAGAAATTTTTATGGCTAGAAGAATATATAAGATAGAATTTAAAAACCACTAAATTCTAAACACAATGTAAGCCAATTACATACAATTATTTGAGAAAACTTTATAGAGTAACATAAGAAGAGTGAATTTTGAATTATGAATAAATCAAGTTTCCCAAACCAAGTATAAGTACAACTTACCAACCAATTATGAATAAACCACTATGATGAGATAAACTGATGAGATTTCATACCATATTTATGGTAAGCATAGAAGATAATTACCATGGTAACAAAGAATCATAATGGGACGAAAAAAGGAAACAGATTTAGAATTAAAACAAATAATTCTGAACAATATGATAATGTCTAAGTTCAATTTGAAGAGTAAAAACCTTTCCGTAAAATGGTGATGAAGGAAATAAAAAGAAAAAAAAAATTTTCTTTAATACGATTGGAGTGATTGAATAGAATAATAAAGTACAAAAACTTCTTTGGAATTATGAGAGAATGAAACTTTGAAGTGGTATGAGGAGAAATTATGACCTCATTATGAAATTAATAAAAAACCATCATTCACAAGTATAACAATGACCGGAATAATGTGAAAATAATGTCAAAAATTTATGTAATTAAATGAATTAATATAAAATGATTTATGAATTAAATGACAATTATGATAATGACAGTTATACAAATTCTAGAAAATAGAACAAGTGGAAATTTTAAGAACGATGAAACAGTCTAAAAATGTCACAAAGATATGCTACTATAAATAATGCAGATTATAATGAAAAAACCAGAAGGTAATAAAGAATTTAAAACCAAAAGAATTATATGATAAGAAAAGTTAAAAAAATGTAATAATAGAAGAGCTTCCTACCATAATATCAAATGAAAGAAACATCCAGATAATAAGTCAGATAAACAACTGAGATAGAAATATTAAAATCTCTGAGAAGAATAATAAGTAATAAGTGAAGTATCCCAAAGATATTTTTTAAATAGTAACAAATGTGTACTATTCTGAATAATTTTTTTAATCTGTCTGATGATAATTCCAGCAGGATTAATATATTTTTTGAGCAGAGATGATTTGCCTCTGTACTCAAATATGTGTGAAGTATTGGACAGCAGAGGAAAGTAGCGTACAGTGCCTCTCTGAACTGAACCAGCTCACAAAGTAGGGAACGATAGGGAGAAAATATCCCAAGGAGAAAATACTAAGAAGAAATATAAAAATGAAATAATAAATATGAAACTCAGAAGGCTATTACTATCAAGGAAGATCAAGTGAGAGTGATATAAACTCAAATATAAATAAGAGAATTTTAAAATGGAAGGAAGTCCAAAATAATAACAAACTTTGAATAATTATCATAAGCAATTGTTTCAGACAAAGCAAGTATAGTCTGAAAAAATTACTTCTGGAGAAGGGCATTCTGTAGCGTGACAGAAAATCCACTACATTTTAAGTCATGTGAAATCATAAAGTTTAATTACACCAACAAATGTTATAATAATATTGAATGACATTTAAATAAATCAGAGGAATGAACCACAATAAGATAAAAATCCTCACTACATAATATATAAAAACCACTGTTTTAAAAACCAAAGAAAGTATTGAAGCAACTCATCAACTCATAGTATAATACCAGTAAGGTACCCAGGAAGCTCAGAGCAGTAAACCAGTTATATTAGACTATATCAAAGAAAAAGAGACTCAATTAAAGGGTGGTGAAGACCAAATACCCCAAAGACAAGAAGAGGGAAGAATAAAGTTTGTGAACAGGAAGAAAACAATACCCTGAAACCTGTATAGAAGAATAAAGTCAGTTCAGTGAATAAATTAAATACTCCAAACTAAACCTCAGTCGTGATATCACCAAGTACCTTGGTTTACCCAAGAATGAGGAAGGAAGAACAGAAGAGTGAAGACTAGACGAGGGACAAGAATGAAGACTAGAAGAGGGACAAGAATGAATACCAGAAGGAAGATATGAAGAAGGACAACAAGGAAGACAGGAGGAGAGGAAGAAATAGTATGAAAGAAACACCGTAGTAAAACCTATTATTATATAAACTACTATCAATCCCAAACCCACAAAAACTATGCAAAAGAAAGTATAACATACCCAAAAGCTTATAAAATGTAATTATTGAGAAAACTAAAGTGCTGTATAGCGTTATAAGAAGTGCACCGGCTAAAGCTATTGTGTAATAAAGAAATAAACTAGTCTTAACGGTCCATGATTACTAAAGGTCTGGTCTGAGATAATCAGACTCAAAATATCAGAACCAACAGTGAAAGTGAATTTGTGTAAGTGTTTTTTAAAAAAAGCAATAAACTTAAAGTTGGTGATACTATAACTTAGTAGTATGCTATATCACAACTTTAAAATCTAAATAATAAACAGCATAATAAAATAATAAAATGGAAGGTTTCCAGTATTTTATTATTTTAATGTAAATCTTTATTTACAAGACATTTGTAAAAAATGATAATAAATAGAGTATGGGAATTAATGTTTGCTGATGTGGGGGATCACAATAATAATGGTTTAAACCAGAAAGGACTGGTACTAATATAGTATGAATAAGTGTAACATGTTTAAATAGACTGTTATTTCACAATCCTAAAATCAATGTGTTAAATAAATGTATTTGTAAGGTTTATTAGAAAATAAGATTTATGTTATGTGTTTTAAAAAGAATTATGTTTGATAAATAATAACCTACATACCAGTAATAATGTCCTAAAAGGTATGCTATGTTAGCTCAAAAATAGTTGAAAGATATATGTTCAAACCATATCTGCAATGTATTCAATTGTGCAGATTGCTGAACCATGTTCATAATTATTTATTTTAAATATGTAATGTTAATTAACTACTACACAATACAATAAGTTATAAATCATGTTATTTTGATATAATTGTAATTATGTAAAGTCAGAGGAGGAATTAAGTTTAAATTATTTGAGAAAGAAAGAAATATAAAATTCTAAAATCTAGGCCATTTGGGTGAAATCAGAGAACCAATATAAAATAGTATAATTCACTTATAAATCCTGTAAACTACCCAGATTTATATAAGATAACACAATTAACCACTACTAGGAATGATCCTATGAATTAAAATGACAATAAGGAAATAAACCTTAACATTTTGTAAATTGTCAAAATATATAAATTAATTAATTTTAAAGAGCATGTCAAATTTACAAATTAACACAAAAAACCAGTTCAAAGGTGTAATTTATATGTATTTAAGGAAAGGGAGAGTAATGTGACTAATTAAAATTTATTATAATAGTATTAATAATATTTAAAATGGAAGGAATTTTGTATAAAGACGGAAATCCAATTTTGAGCCTATGTTTCCAAAGTGTGAACAAAATTTGTTAATTTCCACAAAATGTCTACATATATGGACTATAATACATCAATTTAAAGGGAATGAGATGATTAAACCAATAATAAGGTTAGTAATTCATAAAAGTAAGGAATAAAATAGAAAAATTCCATATATAATGTAATATTTTCTAATGTGTATGGAAGTCGAAAAATGTTAACAATACTTTTTCAAGGATTAACTGGGCAAGATTTATGACCAAGTTAATTAGTCTTTTGTTGAATATCAAGCTGAATAGGTGTGTGACAAAAACGTTCTTAAAATCGAGTCGAACATGATGCTAGCGTTTAGCCATTGAAATCGGTGAACGAGAGTTAGACAAATTAAACACTTTTTGAAGCCAATACTATAAAAACATTCACGACAATAGTGAAAACAAACCTCTAACTTCACTATACGAGTGACAGTAAACGGTAAAACATTATATTTCAACTGATTCACTTTACAAACCTAACCGTAACTTGAAAAACTTAACCCCAGAAGGGAAAACAGACAAAATAACCAAATTAACACAAGTTTACACGGAACACTTCACCAGAATACACCAACTAACTTAACCGACATATTACACCAGTGCGGGAAGATTTTAGACATTCACAAAGGTAATTTTGTCGTGATTTTGGGACATGTCGAGTTCACATTAACTACGCCAGAACTAGTAGCGGCCATCTTTTAATTCTACAGAGACCGCCTTCACGATTTCGCAGTGACGTCATCGTCTGCGTATGGTTTGACAGCATTCATTTACATTACATAGTGGAATTATTTAAATACTATTGAATAGTAATTATTGTATTAATATCTTTAATTGTTAACGTTATACTTTCTCATCACCCTTCTCTGACTATTAATCCTAATCGCTCAAAGAACCTGTCTTTTAATATAATATAACATAAAATTTTGTTCTGTATGACACAATCGATAATTCCTGAGACAGAGTCGATAATTGCTCTCCATCAATAAAATATCGATTGTTTATTTAAAATTGTCACTAAATCTTTATATTTCCATTATTTTGTATCTGTACTTATTTCACAGGGTAATTTAAGGGTATTTATAAGGCTGAAGGCATTAAGTGAGAAGAATATATTCTATTTTGAACAAGATATTGGACCAGTCAGGAAAGTCAACAATCGATTATTACCTGGAGTTAATCTATTTAACTCCAGACTTGGTGCAAATCTTCAAGAAGTGCTCGACGGTCAATAAATACATACCTGTTATTAAAATTTTAACAGAACCTTTTAAAAAACAGATTTATCCATTATACATACCTCTATAAACATAAACAAAATTATTTTATTATTTGAAAATTCTATTATTGTTGAATTTTCCATTGTATTTTTATTCTTTTGTAACGACCGGCATACAGCGGTCTGGTGACCAAGCGGCTAGCCCAAACAGTGGGGCTTGATCAGATTACAGCCATATATAGGGTCTTCTTACAAAGTGACGAACCCAACGTTGGGCATTCAAGGAAGAAGGCAGTACCCGATAGGTCACGTCTTACTACAATATATATATATATATATATATATATATATTGCAACGATACGTTTAGCATAAGTATATGTATCAACCGCTGACTGAGGTATAACATACGAACGCACGTATGAGATATATAAGATGTAAATAATAAAAATAATGTAATAATTAAGCGTTAGTTATAAGAGATAATAAAAGAAATAAGCGTAGTATTTAATTTTAAAAAGATCAAATATTGTAAGTGAGCCTGCATATGGAATTAAAAGCTTCGTTGGTTTTTAATCGTAGCGAAGGGGAGAAACTGACACGCGCTGACCGGCAGAGGTGACGTCATAGTGACAGGCAACCGCTTGTGTATCAGTCTGCGTGTGTGTGCTAGTATACATGTGTAAACGAGAGACAGGTTGAATTATGCAAACGAGGGTGGAAGATTTTACACAGTTTTTTAAATACTGAACGAAAACCAGAAGTCACACGAATCAGCGACATATGTAAAAACATCGCTGGCGCCTGGCGCTTCAGTTTGGCGTTAAGTGGTCATTGATCGTGGGAACCGTTCAGCCACCGTGTGAAATTTTGCCATAACTGCCATAATTTACACACCTTAAGGTTCATAATTTGCATAAACAAGGCTTAATATTATACCTAACGATTGGTGAAATAATATTTGTAAAAAACTGTGCGCTTCATAGAAAGACGCGTAGGTTGAAATTAGTAATTAAATCGACGCGCCGACCTGTTCAATGTTGTCAAAACCGTTTCCAACAGGCATGGGACGACGGCAGCAGTATAAAACCACAGCAAGCGACACACTCTTTCTCAGATGATACTCACTCAGACTCAGATAAAGCTCAGATAATCCACGCATCTCGCAACCGCGAATTCTACAAGTCAAGTAATGTTTTTTAACAGTATTACATAACGTGAAGTGCGGTGTAACCGGCATTACGTCGGTGCAAGTAATAGTGGAACACGATTGTTTTAAAAGACTATAAAATCGTAATCTACGAGAAGTCGTATCGTCGATGAACTTCAAGAAGTAATATAGAACTTCGAGACATCCACGAGGGACAAGATAAGAAGAGGAGAGTAACCAGAGCAGAAGACGAGAGGACGCAGGGACAACCACATGCAGCTACATCCAGCCGTACATAATCACGACCAGAGGTCCACGTCAGAACTCAGCATCCAGGAGACGGAGCGAGGAATTTCAACGACGCAGAGACAGAGAAGGTGATACCGAAGAGGATCAACAAACTCGAGAGTCCAGATGACGGTAACGACAAAATTAAATGGTTGCAGAAAAATGCAGGTGAAGTCAGACATTTATTTAATATTATAAATGACCCTGAGGTCTATCGAAAGAAAGCTCTAGATTCCATATACAAGTTTACAAAGAAATTAGTTTATTTTTAAATTTTCATAATGAATAAATAAATGTTCAAAGTATAATTGATAATAGAGAATATAACTGTAGTAATCTCATAAATAAATGGTCAAGGAAGAACCATATTTTTATTATACTTTGTATTTGATTAGATAATTAAATTCAAGTATGAGAGTTACGTAATTTGAAGAATTATAACGTCTCTCCTGTTAAGACATTATAACATAGGGAACCAGTTTAATTGTTTGCTGTTAATTAAACTAGCTGCCGTAGTTAGTAAAAATTACTTACCAACAAATTATGACAATGTATATATCAGGAATTTGTCCAAGGTTTTATAAATTTATTCACTCTCTGGATATTAGCGAAAACATCTCTTTATTATTGTATTTTAACTACGGATATTAACATAATAGCTTTAATGGTCATCTTTTGTTTTTTTTTTACTTTACTTTTAAAAGAAAATTCTTATAGATTCTGCATTAAATACTCTTTAAATTGTTACTCTTAGTATCTCAAAATCATACAGCTGTGTATTACTTTGATTACCACGGATCCGGGTTCTAACTTTGTAATATTCTAACATACTTTAACATCATCCAAACTATTTGAAGAATACCTGATGTAATTTCAGATTAACTTTACCTTTAAACATCATCAGGTTATTACTATAGCATTACAGAAATTACAAACATTAATATGCTGCGGCTGGTTGTCGAGATGATCCTCTTCAGTAGGTCTTCCTGGGTGTAGTTCGTTGTCCGTCTGGATCCTCCATTTAGTTGGTTGTTTCTGTATTGTGGTCTAGGTCATGGCGCTGGTATTCTGCTACTTGGAGTTCGTACAGTTGTTGTAGTAACCTCTCTCCTAGCGTTGGTGTTCACTTCTCACATTTTATTCCTTTTTATTTTAACAGCACTGATGTTACCTTTTACATGGTAAGGAACATATCTTACCACTTACTTTTTTATATAAAGAGATGTGTCGGCTAAGTTTTTTATTTATTAAGAATATTTTCTCAACGTCTGAACTACATTACTAGTTTTTAAGTTTCGTTTACGCTACATTGGATTAATTAAATGAGAAGCACTAATTTTACATCGTTTTTTAGCGACATAAACGTAAGTTTAACTTCACGACACATTTTCGAGCTGCTTACATGTCAGAGATTCTCCGGCGACTGGCGTTAGTTTAGCGGCAGGGAGTATGGAAGCTGGCGCGGTTTACGCGCTGAGAGAAAATTAGTTCGTTCCTTTATTATTATTAATTGTCCATTAATTAACTACAATAAATTATCCTACCTTTTCTTAGTTAGGAGTTAGATATTTCCTTTATTATTATTACGTCTTTTATTTAAATAAAATGATTATTAGTTTTCGCTTAATAACATTGTACTTTGCATGTTCGTACTAGACTTTTGCAAGTTGATACAGGTGTCTAGGTACAGAGGGGGGTGGATTATACTCTCACTTGTTATAAGAACAAAAAATATTAATTTGTGCTATTTAAATAATCTTTAAATCGTCACATCCTCCTCCACTTAACGAAGACGACGGGACGACATTAGTGAATACTAGAGTGATATCTTTTTCTTTCGTGAAGTTCCCTTTCTCTCGTTTCTTAACTGCTAACTTAATATTATTTATATATAAATAAATATTATTTATTTATTTATTACTCTTAGTTTTCGTAACTTCACAATATCGTGGCCCGACTGATTTTACTAGCATACTCTAACTCAAGTAGTTAGTTTTCTGCTTTATCATTAACCCTTTTCAGTGCAGCGCCATTGTGACTGTGTTACGTATTTATCCCTATATCTCTTAATTATACTACAGTAATCTAAAGTTGATCCCATACTCAACCTTAGATTCTTTCTTAATTCTAATATCTTATACTACTGAGACAAGCGGAATTTCACGAAAAGTACCATTTATTTTAAACACTTATAAAATTTGAATTCATTTAAACACACACATATATAGATAATAAGAATCTTATACTAATTAACCAAATTAAAATTATCTCAAATCAATTCAACTTTATGTACTTCTAGCAATTATCAGTCGAGACAAAGTGATAAGATCATTTTATAGTGGAAAGAAATTTCACACGAAGAGTTCATTGTGTTTACAATAGCTCAATGGATCAGCTGTTTGGGGAGTCTTATTGTTTGCGTTGGGGTGTGTTGTTAACAAAGGAGGGTCAATTCGGACCATCTGAAACGCGATTATTACCTGTTCTGGACTGTCTATTTTGTCCACTAGGAAATGCCATTCAAACAACTTACTTGTTTACGAGGGAGAGCGTACATTCCTCGACACGTATCTAACATGAAATAGCCTGTAAATACCGACAGGTTTAAAATGGAATATTTTTACCAGCAGGGACTTGTTTATTACGGCAATACCCTAATATTAATATTATTATTTTATAATTATATTTATTTATTTATTTATTTGTTCACAAATTCTGAGTGAATAAATTTATGTATTCTACAAAGTTACTGTTAATTAATTATCAGAGTGGCGCATATTATATGCGTCACGACGTACACAATTATTTTTACACAAAAGCAGAGTGGCGCATTTTATATGTGTCACTCTGTACACGATTAATTTTTTACAAAGCAGAGTGGCGCATTTTATATGCGTCACGATGCACACAATTATTATTTTTTTTACAAATCAGCAGAGTCGCGCATTTTAGTACCGTAAAATCCTGTTAAGACATTATAACATAGGGAACCAGTTTAATTGTTTGCTGTTAATTAAACTAGCTGCCGTAGTTAGTAAAAATTACTTACCAACAAATTATGACAATGTATATATCAGGAATTTGTCCAAGGTTTCATAAATTTATTCACTCTCTGGATATTAGCGAAAACATCTCTTTATTATTGTATTTTAACTACGGATATTAACATAATAGCTTTAATGGTCATCTTTTGTTTTTTTTTTACTTTACTTTTAAAAGAAAATTCTTATAGAATCCAAACTATTTGAAGAATAGTCTGATGTAATTTCAGATTAACTTTACCTTTAAACATCATCAGGTTATTACTATAGCATTACAGAAATTACAAACATTAATATGCTAATATTTATGTGATCTAAAAAGTCTTTACAAGAAACTTTACTGTTCTTTTGTTGCGGTTGTTAAAAACAATGTATGCACAGAAGTTATGGTTTAGTGTCACCTGAATATAACGTGAGTCTGCGGCTGGTGGTCGAGATGATCCTCTTCAGTAGGTCTTCCTGGGTGTAGTTCGTTGTCCGTCTGGATCCTCCATTTAGTTGGTTGTTTCTGTATTGTGGTCTGGGTCATGGCGCTGGAATTCTGCTACTTGGAGTTCGTACAGTTGTTGTAGTAACCTCTCTCCTAGCGTTGGTGTTCACTTCTCACATTTTATTCCTTTTTATTTTAACAGCACTGATGTTACCTTTTACATGGTAAGGAACATATCTTACCACTTACTTTTTTATATAAAGAGATGTGTCGGCTAAATTTTTTATTTATTAAGAATATTTTCTCAACGTCTGAACTACATTACTAGTCTTTAAGTTTCGTTTACGCTACATTGGATTAATTAAATGAGAAGCACTAATTTTACATCGTTTTTTAGCGACAAAAAACGTAAGTTTAACTTCACGACACATTTTCAAGCTGCTTACATGTCAGAGATTCTCCGGCGACTGGCGTTAGTTTAGCGGCAGGGAGTATGGAAGCTGGCGCGGTTTACGCGCTGAGAGAAAAGTAGTTCGTTCCTTTATTATTATTAATTGTCCATTAATTAACTACAATAAATTATCCTACCTTTTCTTAGTTAGGAGATAGATATTTCCTTTATTATTATTACGTCTTTTATTTAAATAAAATGATTATTAGTTTTCGCTTAATAACATTGTACTTTGCATGTTCGTACTAGACTTTTGCAAGTTGATACAGGTGTCTAGGTACAGAGGGGGGTGGATTATACTCTCACTTGTTATAAGAACAAAAAATATTAATTTGTGCTATTTCAATAATCTTTAAATCGTCACAGAATGTTAATTAATTGAGACATTAAATAAGATAATTAATTAAAGTAATAAATGTTCTCTATTAGTATTTTAATAAATGTTAATTAACTAAAAGTTTTTATTAAGTGGTATATATTAAAAACCACACTTGCAAAGACAAGATGAATATTAAATTTTATACGTGTTAATCACGTTTTATAATAATTATATGTGTTATGTATTATATGTCTGTATAAATATTTCAGGTCATATATGTGTTATGTTTGTGTATAATATGTCTTAGAATATAAGAAATAAGATTTAAACACGTTATAATTACATTATATTCAGATCGAATATAAGGGTTCAAATAATAATTAACCCACACAAAACAATTAATAATATGATAATTTGAATGTTTAAATAATAAATCAAATGAATATGATTTTATTAACACAGTCGTACTAATTTCACAACCAGTACTAAATCCTCTGTACTCTTTACTTGTATTAGTTATATATAATATATATAATAATTATATAACGATATTCACGTGCTTATCCACACTCAATCAACGGCCAAAGCCTGCGACCCAGCCGGTGATTTAACATCAAGGTAAATACTGCAGAAGAAGAGTATACCTTCGAGACGTGGGTAAGTGCGCACAAGTGAGTAAGAGCATATATGTAAAAGTAAGTGTCTAAAAATAACGTTGTAATATATATATATATATATATATATATATATATATATATATATATATACAGATTTTTTTACATCAAATTGTCTAGGATTTGTAAACATAAGCAGAAATTTGTAAACATAAACAGAAACTATATATTGTATAAGCATTTAAAATAATAGCAATTGCATTATACATATATAAAAAAATACAAGTAAATAGAATAATACAAAATACAGTATAATACAAAAATAATACAAAATTGTTGGAAAGATACAGTAAAGTCTTCTAGTATTTAGTATTTCTTTTCATACATTTCGTGTATGGTGAGGATTTTCTGGTGGCAAGAGAACTTTTAAGCTGCTTTTTTTTTTATTCTAGAAAATGCTACGTACAACATTCCATGCATAAAAACTGATATAAGTAAGTAGATAGTAAGTAGATACCAACGAATTTAAATGATTGTCCTTGAGCTTTGTGGATGTCATGGCAAAAGCAGGTCTTACAGGGAACGGATGCCATTGCATAGTACATCCAAGTTGATTTTTGCTAGAATCTGATGTGATTCTTGGGATATGGACTTCACGGCCTGCATTCTCTCCAGTGATAATCTTTGATTTAATAATATTGTTACACGACTCAGTAACTATTAACCTTGTTCCATTGCACAGTCCTTCGGAGACGTCCAAGTTTCGCAAGAGCATTATTATTGTATTTTTTTAAGTTTCAGTTCTTGTGGTGGTAGATCAGCCATTTCAATTGAATTCAGAAGTAAATTCGATACCTCCTTCTGGTTGATCTTTGACAGAATCATAACTTTTCTAAACCTTGTACTCTCCAGGAAGCTTTTCAATTATTCCTGTATTAATTTTATTAACATCTTTATTTAATGGTGCTAGTATAGCCCTGTCCTTCATATCTTCATATCTGTTATTAGCCAGACAGTCTCCGAATACTTCTTCAATAAGATTGCCGTTGGAAAGAACATCCTCTGGTAGTTCAATCTCATCCGTAGCATTTACTGGCAAATCTCCATTGCCAACTTTTAATAAATATTCAGCAGAGTCTCTTTGCTCTGGATCCACACGCATATTTTCTGTCAATGAAAAAAAGTTAAAATGACGCCAAAGACTGCTTTTCTTAATCGAAAGGTCTACCAACTCACTGCGGTTATCACGAGGTTGAACGGGCAAACATTGCCGGAAATCTCCTCCAAAGACAACAATCTTTCCACCAAAAAGTATATTAGGATTTCCTATAGAACGAAGTAGTTGATCCATATTATGTACTCCATATTTAGATAACATGGGTGCTTCATCCATCAGGAAGACATTAATTTTGGCTAGCTCTTTTGCCTGAGAAACTCCAGGTTCAGTATTTGAAATTGAATCAGAATTTAATGGCAACTACAACAAAAAATAAAATTTTATTGATTTATTATTTAAATAATTTAAAAGAAAATTTCGATAGAATTTAGTAAAAATACAACCTTAAGTCCAAAAGTCTTGTGAGAAGTTCGCCCATTAGGAAGAAGAATAGACGCTACCCCAGTAAACGCCATGCACTTGACATTATACTTTCGTCCAGTTAATATGTAATACAGGCATTTATAAACAAACATTTTGTCGGTACCACCAAAACCATCAATAAAGTAACATCTGGGACCAGGCAGTTCATTAGTACATGAGTTTAGGACTGCGTCGACAATTTCTATTAATTTGTCTTCCTCTAAGAAGTTGGTACATCTCTTCTCCGATAGCAGCATTTTCGTTGATGTTTAAAAGCTTTTGGTTTTGTTGGTTTTCATAGCCCTCAATATCATCCATGTTGTATCGTTGTACCCAGAAACGAAAATTCCTACCTTCTGTGGCTTCAGTATTTAACTTATAAGCAATTATTCGATAAGCTCGTTTAATTGCTTCTTCAATAGAACTTCCATTCCGCCTTGCTTCTCGTATAAAGTCTTCAGCTAAGTCCTCTTTAAATGTATCCCATAAAGCCTTGGGATTTTCTGGTGACCCAAAAATAAGAATTTGTATGAAAAGAGTTCTCATCACTCTAGGCATTTTTGATACTCGCAAACCTTCTATCCACTGTTGATCATCGTACGTAAGTCTTTTAGCTAAGCAAGCTTGTTTATAAGTTGCATGTTTCACACCATTCACTGTGTGGAGATCACCAAAGCTTTTAGCATCTTTGACACGATAAAGCAGTAGTCGTAGTTCTGGTTGAGAAACAAAGTTGACGTTACGAATTCTACCAATAACACGTAGACGTCTAATTCTAAGGTACCCATTCACTCGTTTTTCCAAGCCATATAAAATATTCGGGCATTTTCCAATAATAATGGTAAACAACTTCTTGTTGATTTTCTTGTTGCTGTTACCTTAGGGCTTGATTATAACGAAAGTAAGCCTCTAAAGTCGACCCTTTCTGTCCGATAAAACGTACCTTTCTGTTCTAAGTCACAAAGAAGCAAAAGCAACAGTTTCAAAAAACTCATAAAGTATTATTAACTTTAGCTTACTAAAAACCTTTTTCGAATGTTTCAATACGATCCTTGAATTTTTTGTCCATGACGTGTCCGTCTATTAATACTTACCTCAGAGAACACAGAAACCACAACAGCGTACAGGGAACACGTTATAAATTAAATAGGTTATTGCTTGTTTAATATTATTAGATAGGGTATACAAAAATTAAACTCTTATTTTGTTTGTTTACATTGATTGCAACAGCTATTTATTCTTCTTCATATGTAAATATATCGATACTGCGCCGTATTTATCTGTACGGTAAGAAAGCTGGTTAGAAATTACAGTTGCCTAGCAATAATTAATTGTCGCACAGTATCGGTCCTGCGATATTTTAAAATAAAAGCCCTCAGATGTGGCCCTTAAACGAATTTTGCGGAAAATGAGACAGAGTCCAATCGATTCCTGGTGTCAAAATACCCTTTAAGTACCAACTTCCGAGAAAATCGTTAGAGCCGTTTTCGAGAAAAAAAAACATAGGTACATACAATTATTGCTCGCTTAATATTATAAAATATTCATACTATGCAATGTGGCAAATACCGTATGTACAGTGGTTTCCATATTATCACCCAGCCAATATAATGTCCAGCCAATCATACATTATGGTTTTCCATAAGTGAGTTGCGTATCTCAAAGGCATAACTATTGCATGTGCATTCTGTCATTATTATTATTATTATTATTATTATTATTTTAAGGGTCTTACTTATGGATTCGGTAGCTCACAAGGGTAATATTTTCTCAATGATGCGCCATGATATTTTCTTGTAACTTTGTTTTGGTTTTCATCCACAACAATGAAAGTATTCCTGCCAACCCGTTCTCTCAATTTATATGGACCGTTAAACAATCTAAAGAACTTAGCTGAAGTGTTGTCTTCAGATCGGCCTACAGGATTTGCCTTAAGAAGGACCATTTCTCCTTCCTGAAACTTCAGAGTTTTATGAGTGTCATTGAACACACGTGCCCGTTGATCAGCTGTTTACTCTATCCGTCTTTTGGCGATATTCTGGTTTATGTGCAACGGTAGCGGTAGGTTCTGTGTCTCCAGTTTTTTTATATACCTCTCCCAAAATCTGATAGGTTGCTTATCTGACTGCTGCTCTTTAGGTGTAAAGCCCGTAGTGGTGTTATAGTTCTCATCAAGTGACTGCTCGAAGAACCGTATATAATTTGGCCACATGTTTTGTGAGTCTTGACAGTAAGTCCGAAACAGTCGTCCCAGCTACTTGTTTACTCTTTTGGCAAGGTTACCCTGCGGTCGCTGAATAGCCGTAAGGATAGGTTGGATACCATTCCTTTCGAGGGTAGTAGACCACAGCACTTTCTGGAACTGCTTTCCTTGGTCACTAAGTATCCTCTTAACGGTTCCATTTTCTGGGATATATTTTTTTAGTATAGCCGCTACACCGCTTTGGTTGTTTTGGTCGGGTTATAGGGTATAGTCTGACATTTTTGGTGAAGGCGTCGATGCATACAATCAGGTGCCTCAATCTGCGAAGACCTCGCTGAAGTGGACCTAAGAAATCGACACACAGTAACTCACTTTTCCCTTGAGTGACAATTCCCTGCTGCTCAATATAGGTGTGCATATTTGGAGATTTTGCAGTTTGACACTCATGGCATGTCTTCAAAATATTTCGAATTCTCCGCACCATATTGTTACACACAAAGTCCTCCTTGAGTGCTAAGTAACACCAATATGGACCAGCGTGTGCCAAGCTTTCATGGCATGCCCATGTTATTTGCTCTAACATACTAATAGGAAGAACAATTTTCCATTTTTCATCCATCAATTTATATAAGATGTCGTTACTACAACAGTACCGCGGCTTTTCTTTACAGAGTATACTTGTTTTTATTTTCCTGATGTTAGGGTCGGTGTTTTGTTCTAAATGGACATTAGCTAACCGCTGACGTAACTCTGGCGTTATCTCGTATTGCAGAGCTAATATTCTCACGTTATTAGGATCAGCCTCATGCTCTTCAACAAATTCAGGAGCATACTTACTCAGTGTATCCGCTATTTTGTTATTACTAGCTTTAATATCTTAATATATAATTATCTTAATAATTTAATATATATCTTATGGTAAAGTCGTATTCCTGAATCGTCATTATCCAGCGAGTCATCCGGGCGTTGGTTAGTCTACATTTTAGAAGAAAGGATAATGCTTGGTTATCTGTATGAATCTCGAAGTGTGTGCCGTATAGACAGTACCGGAATTTATTCAAAGCATAGATAACTGCCAATATTTCCTTTTCCTATGTAAAATAGTTCTTCTCGGCGCCCTTAAGTGTACGGTTTATATACGAGATGACACGATGTTCTCCCATAGTGTCACGCTGATATAACACAGCACTGATAGCGGTATCACTAGCGGTAACATAAGTTCCTTCGTCATTCGGATGAAACAAGTGTAAATTATTTTTAAATAGGTCCTTAATATTCTCAAATCTGATTTGATGTTTATCTTCCCACTTCCACTTATGCCCCTTTTGAAGTAATTCAAAATAAAATAATAAAGGTGTTATTGTTTTAGAATAATTCGGCGAGAAACGAAGATAGTATCCAGTTAACCCGAGAAAAGCTCTAACATCATTAACCTTTTTAGGTGTCGGGAACTTAACAATACTATCTACTTTCTCTGGATCCGTGCTAATACCGTCCGCATTTATGACATGCCCCAAGAATTTAATTTCAGATTTAATAAATTCACATTTAGATTGCTTCAAAACTGGGTTAGCATTCCAGAGCTTATTCAATACTATGTCGAGGTGTTCTAAGTGTTCCTTGAACGATTTAGACACCACTAGGATGTCATCCACAAAAATGCTGACAAATTCCTCTACCTCGGGGTCAAGTGCTAACTCTAAACATTTAATAATTGCAGCTAGACTTCTAACGAGTCCGAATGGTACGACTTTAAATTGGTAGCTTTTGTTTGATAGAGGAACGCCGTATATTTCCGACTCTCCTCATCCAAAGGAATCTGCCAGAAACTGCTGGTAAGGTCAAGCCGCGTCATGTATTGAACACCTTGACACTTAATAAATAAGCTATCAGCATTTGAAGCACAGTCATATATTTTCTTAGTGATGTTTAAATTTCTCATATCAAGGCATAGACGGATATCCCCCGTTTTCTTTTTAACGACAACAAGAGGGTTGAGGAAATTGCTTTCCGACCATTCAATGATCTTATTTTTTAACATTTGCTGTATCTCAAGATCAACTTGCTGTTGGTACGCCTTAGGGATGGGTAAGTACGACGTACGAATTTAGATTCCTCAGTCACCTCAATCTTGTGCGTATTCACATTTGTGACTTTAGGCCGCTCGCAAAATACGTGTGAATGTTTCTTTAACAAGTCATTTAATTCTTTAGCTTGCTGCGGATTTAAATTATTCTTAATATCCTTGGTATGCTCAGTTTTAATCGCTATGTTGGACCGTTGCATCTCAATCGGAGTATAAGTAGGTCAATCACCTTTGTTTACTTTCTTATCATTAAGGAACAGCTGATATGTAGGCCTACGTTCATTTATAGTCCAATGCATGATACCATTAGTCAAACAGATCTGGGCCTGAAATTTCGTTAAAACGTTTACCCCAAGCACTACATTACAAACTAATTTCTTTATTATTATTATTACTGGGATATTAACTTCCAGTTCATCGTATTTTAACGTAATATATATTTGTCCAATGCCAACTGTTTTATTTTTATCCGCCGTCTGAATCTGTAACTTATTCGTGGGTAATATTGTAGTGTTTTAAAAATATTTATTATTTCTTTTAATAAAATTTTCACTAATCGCGGATATTTCTGCTCCTGTGTCAATTAAAATCTGTATTTTGACGTTATTTATGTATGCATTAAGTGTAGGACACGCGACGTTACGTTCAAATTTTCCAGAGTGATCCTTGTCGATTTCTAACAATGCTTCCCGCAAATCACATGGATATATACCACTAATTTTGAAACAAGTATCCTCACAGTTAACTACTTTATTACTGTACTTATTGTTACGACATATATTGTCCTTATTATCTTTATCCAGATCCGTGCTAGTGCTAAAGTGATGTTTATGGATAAGTGCTTTTGGCTACTTTTTTAGGCACACCGCTCGCACATGACATTTACACATTTTTTTGATCAGCATCCACAGCTTCTGATACTGTAGGTGAGTACTTATTATTATTCTCTATGAATGTTTTAGTGGATGGTTAGTGAAGATCGGTCAATAATACAAATTTTAGCTATTTTGTTTATTTTGTTGTATGAACAACATTATTTTTGTCAAATTATTAAAAATACTGAGTTTGTATTTTGAGTAAAATTCCTCATAACATATGCTAAACTTGTGTTGCTACCATTAATACTCACTTACACTTCCATGAGCGCTTTCAAGCCTCTCGGCTCATCTTCAGATGGAAACAATGGGTTGTTTCCATCCATCTCAAGATGAGCCGAGAGGCTTGAAAGCGCCCATGGAAGTGTAAGTGAGTATTAGTGGTAGCAACACAAGTTTAGCATAAGTTAGACTTAACCACTAAATTCTATTTATCTTTCCTCATAACATGATCTGTCCATATTGTCTTTTAGAGTGTTGTTAATATTTTGAGTTAATATTTGGCCCATGTGTCCACAGCAAAAAAAAAGGAAAGAAAAAAACAGTAATACATTTTATTACTGTTAGAAAAAAACAGTGAATGCTATGGAGTTGGTCTTTAAAATTCCTTCAGTCTGACATCAAGCTGATATTTTACAATTTTTTTCCAAATTTTGATCCCTTCTTTGGCCCATGGTGTTCTAAACTTTTAAAATTTCCAAAATGTTTTTACTCTGTATTCAGATTTTGATAAAAATTCTCTTTCATTTAATACACTTGGGATTTTTGAAATTTTATGAAGCTTTGACCCATTTTTTTGTTCGTAGTGTCCCAAAATTGTAAAATTTTCAAAACTGATCACTACATTTAAATTTCAATTAAATTCACTTTAACTTGATACCCTTCATAGTTTTTACAATTTTTTCATAATTTTGGTCCTTCACATTTTTGCTTGTCTTTTGCTCCCCTATTTTTGGGGAGTTCATACTCAAAATAATATGGTTCTGTAGGGTAAAAGTATGGACACATATGCCAAGTTTTTTGAAAATCAGTTGATGCATTCAAAACTTATCACGAGACAGACAGATAAACAGACTGATAAATGCCAAATGGTTGAGTTAAAACTGAAAAGTTGATTCGCTCATTCAGTAACTTATCTATATGCGCAGATACAACAGTGTGTATTTGCATTTCACACACACACACTGAAATTGTTGAAGCAGAACTATATACAGTAATTGAGTTTAGTTTCTACATACAGTTTTTCAAGCAGTGACAAGTTGTAACATCCTTAATCTGACAACTTGACAATCTTCTTCAGATATTTCTGTATATACAGAAAATTATGTCCTTGGTTGATCAGTCTTATATAACTGAAAAAGAAAACTTTGGTATTGAAAAGTTACCGATTTCACTGTTGTTAATTATAAAAACCTTGGATTTTTAAATTTTAATTTACAAACTTATTTTTTAACAATTATTTAATTTTTTTAATTTGTCCATATGAAAAACATATTAATAATTGATTATAATCATTCAAGGCTAGTATATCCATTCAAGGACATAATTCAAGATTAGTATATCCATTCAAGTTTTTTTTTTAATTTAAAGCATGATTAATTCTGCTCTCTATTCAAATTCCATTTACACAATGCATCATCAATTTTAAAATCTTATGAGTTTTTAAACTTAATTGAAAGTTAAATCTAGATGCTATAACAATTTTTATGACTGCAATCATAAAGATTACCCCAATAAAAACAATGTATTATTGTAATAAATACAGTGAGAAGTTACAACACTACAGTGAATTACAGTGAATACAGTGAGAGTTACACCAATTTAAACATAATACAGTATTGTCTCGTTTATCCGACCTTCGCTTATCCGACATTCCGTATTATCCGACGTCCCACCGCAAAAAAAAAAACAACAAAACGCATTATTTGGCAACAAGAACTGCAAGTTGCGAGTGTGAGCGTAGTCTATTTTTTGTTGCTCCCGACTCTACCGCAGCTAATTAGTTACCCTGACTGTACAGTCTACACTATGACTCATGTGTCTGTCATTCACCCCACCCTCACTCACTGTCACAACTCACTACTCAGTGCAGTGCAGTTTATCATTGTATGCGGATCGGTTTATCGTCTGTTACATGCATATGTGTCTGTGTGTGTTAATTTGACAAACGTTGTTGTGTTGTTTAAAAGTTGAAATTTACGGAAGTATAGCGACGAAAAGAAAGAAAGTTGTTGTATCGATGGAACAAAAACTTGAGGCAATCAAGAGACTGGACAAGGGAGAGACAATGCAGAAGGTAACTGACGACTTTGGCGTTGGACGGGTAACAGTAGGAGACTGGAAAAAACGAATAGAAATAAAAAAATGGTGTGTATCAATAGTTACGAAGGGTGGATTAAAAGAAAGAAAAACTATGAAAAAATGTGACTATGAAAAAGTTAGTGAAGCTTTGTATGTTTGGTTTACACAGTTCAGGGACAAAGGTGTGCCTATTTCAGGGCTTATTTTGCAGCAAAAGGCGTTGCATTTTTGTAATGAATTCAATGAAGGGAACCCAGCTTTCACAGTAAGTGTCGGTTGGCTCAACCGATGGAAGAAACGCTATGGTATCCGTCAGTTAAGTGTTTGTGGTGAAAAACTATCATCGAATTTTGAAGAAATGGAAGCATTCAAGAAAAGATTTCAGGAATTTATTGAAACTGAAAGCCTAACGGGTGATCAGATATTAAACTGTGATGAGTCAGGCCTTAATTACAAAATGTTAACTAGTAAGAGTCTTGCAGCCAGAACTGAAGTGGCTGCCCCTGACTACAAGTAGTAAGGAAAGGCTGACAATTTTAGCATGCAGCAATGCTACAGCAAACCTCAAAATAGACCTTGCAATGATTGGAAAGTCCAAAAATCCTAGAGCCTTTAAAACAGTTTCAAAAAACGCTCTTCCTGTAAAATACTACAGTCAGAAAAGTGCATGGATGAGCAGTGAAATTTTCGAAGACTGGTTTTTTAAGGAATTCATTCTTTCAACAGAGAAGTTTTTGAAAGAAAATAATTTACCCAGAAAAGCAGTTTTATTGGTAGATAATGCTCCAATGCACCCTGATGCAGAGGAGCTTCAAGATGGTGACACTATGGCAATGTTTCTGCCCCCCAATGTAACCACCATATACCAACCTATGGATCAGGGTGTTTTGGAAACAATAAAAAGGAACTATCGCAGGAAGCTACTGTCCACAGTGATAGAAGAAATTGAAGAAGGACAAGACATGATTGAAAAATTGAAACGCATCAATGTAAAGGTTGTTGCTTATTGGGTTGCAAGGGCCTGGGCTGATGTAAGGGCTCCAACAATTGCCAAATCATGGAAGAAGCTGCTAGGCAATGATAAAAGTATGGAAACGGAAAGCACAGATGAAACCGTAGAAACCATTCTACCTTTAGTGCAACGTATCCCTGGATGTGAGGATGCATCTTTGCAAGAAATCGAAAGTTGGATGAAGGATGATGATCAGTATGTAACTGATGGAGAAATTGTCGCTCTTGTCAATTGCGATGACAACGAAATTGAAGATCAAGATCAAGCACCAACTGTTGAGCCTCTAACAATTTCACATAACGACGGAGTTAAGACTCTAGAAACTGCAATTAAATACATTGAGTAACAAGAAGAAGCTACAGGAAACAACATAATGATGCTGCAAAGATGGCGAGACTTGGCAGCGAAGAAACAGCGCTCGTCAGGAAAGCAGATTACGATCAAAAATTTCTTTAAATCATCACAGGACTGGACTTTTTAAGTGTATTTATATTCAGACAATTCTGTAACTGTAAGTTCATTTTTTCAGTTAATTTTTTCTGTTTTGTTGTAAAACATGATTATTAGGTTCGTAATGTGTAAAATTATAACATAGTTTGAAATTATAACATAGTTTGACGTTTAACAGGCTTTTTCTTAACACCTCCCTATTATCCGACATTTTCACTTACCCGACGTTCTGCCGGCCCGTTTATGTCGGATAAGCGAGACTCTACTGTACTTAAGTGAATAAGTGAATAATACTTCTCTCTGCTTATCAATCTGCCCCTTCACTCTGTCTATCCATCTATATACTTGTCTGTCTCTGTCTGTCTGTCTGTCTCTCTCTCTCTCTCTCTCTCTCTCTCTCTCTCCTCTCTCTCTCTCTCTCTCTCTCTCCCTCTCTCCCTC
This sequence comes from Magicicada septendecula, assembly GCA_034769895.1. Lineage (NCBI taxonomy): Eukaryota > Metazoa > Arthropoda > Insecta > Hemiptera > Cicadidae > Magicicada > Magicicada septendecula. Next base: position 59,258,941 of record CM068376.1, read on the forward strand.
TCTCTCTCTCTCTCTCTCTCTCTCTCTCTCTCTCTCTCTCTCTCTCTCTATCTCTTTCTCTCTCTCACTCACTCACTCACTCAATGACTCATTGCAATAAAATCTGAAAATCATTCCATCTATTTTGTTGCTCTAAGTTTTAGTAGAGCAAATTGTTACTTTTCTGCATGTGATATCTGCTTAACGTAAATACGTACTAGTCATGTTTCTTATACAAATGGTACTTGAATAAAACTAATATGTAACTCTATGAAATCTCTTGAAGGGGAAAACTGGACAGTTGATTTCAACTATTCAAGGGTTATGAAGGGATCTATGACTATGAATCAGCTGATAATAGGCCCATATTTAAGATCTATGAGACTTTCAGTAGTTCCTTGAATTGATGCCCTTCTAGAATTTTCAGCACTGAAATCTTAGTCATTCTTACCCCTCTCCTCTAATATTTATTTTTATTTTACATTCATTATTTTAATAATTGCATTATGCATGCATGTGTGTGTGTGTGTGTGTGTGCAACTATAAATTCAGTTTCAAAATTACAATTTATTTTTTATTTTACATTATCTTCTTAAAATTTTATATAGTAAGCAATACAGTACTATATTTAGTAGTATTATACTTAGTAATACTATATTAAGTAGTCCATATTTTATTCCTTTTTCTGTACAGACAACACTGTATCCAAACAGTGAAAGTATTTAAAATATAAATATTCCATTTCCATTTGGGTTTTAATACAAAATAATGAAAGGGTCACTATTTCAAAAATATTTAATAGGCCCACTCACTTAGTTTGGTAAGTTAGTTTGATATAGTATGTTAGTTAAATTAAATACATTTATTAATTATTATTGTTGATGGAACTTTCACTTGTAAACTTACTTGTTGTTTTCACTCATACTGTCGTTTCGGAGTGGTGTGCTCCTTCGTCAGTGAGTTTTGGATACAGAATGTGCAGGTAATTCTATGTATAACGGTATTGGTTAACAGGTTGTGTGTGGGTGGAGGTAGAATAGTTCCACAGAATAATTTGAAATATACAAACACAACCCAACAACATACTCAATGACCAATTACAATTTAAATCAAACACACTATTTGACACAGTAATAAACAACACCTACAACAATTCAAACTCCTGCGCCAATCCCCTTCACCTCCACCCACACACAACCTGTTAACCAATACCATTATACATAGAATTACCGACAGCTTGCACATTCTGTATCCAAAACTCACTGACAAAGGAGCACACTACTCCGAAACGACCGTACGAGTGAAAACAACAAGTAAGTTTACAAGTGAAAGTTCCATCAACAATAATAATTATTAAGTGCTGTAAACAAAGAAGAGATGAACATTCAAAACAGTATAAATACATTTAAATGAAATTCCTTCTTTTCTTGGATGAAACATTGTTTGTTACATCAATATAGTTTAATTATTATTATATATATAAACTTTCACAATATGAACTTACTTTCTTTACACTTTCCCAAACGTTTCGAGGTGTTGTTCCTCTTCCTCAGTGGGATTAAATACTGATTGTCAGTTAACAGAATAACGGTTATGGACTTAGGTGTGTGTGGTGGGGGTTGATGATGGGAGGGAATTGGCGCTGAGGTTCAAATTGTGTGTTTGGATCAGTGTATCGAATAGTGTATGTGATCTATAATGTCATTGTTCATTTAATATGTTGTTTGGTTGTAGTGTGTGATATCTGTATATTTCAAATTGTTCAGCTGTGTTTAGTTTTCTACTTTTAGGTAAGTAGTGTAATATTTCCATGTTGTGTTGTATATTTGTGTAACTGTGGTTTTCATTTTGTAAATGTGTGGCAAATGTGGAATGTATGTAGTTTGTGGTGAGGGCTTCAGAACATTTAAATTGAACAACCATAATGTGAGCCCCTTCCCCCCCCCCAAAAGCCACCTGTGGCCATTACATTCGCCTATAGTGAAATACAGGACTGGTTGACAATCTAGCTAAAGAAGCAACTGAATCAAATAATATTATGGTTATATTGAATGGCACTAATCGCAAGAAGTCCAGTGATAAGCAGTAATTGGCAGCACATCAACTTACAGTGGCAAATTAATTGGAAATAAAACATATTATGAACCCTTCACTAATCACTATAAAATTCATAATTTATCAAAGACCACCTTGTTTCCTACTTTAGTTATTGTAATAACAAAACAAGGAAAATTAAAGTTATATCATGAATTTTTAAAACAATAAATGCCTTATTTTTATATATAATAATATGAACAAACAGTTCACCACCTTTATATATGAGTGGCTGAATTAATGAAAGCAAAGACAAATACATCTGCAATGGATAATAAATACAAGTAAAATGTTTAGAAATTTACTTCTGTAGTCTTTAAAGAACTATACAATTTCAATTCCATTATATAAACTACAAGTTAAACAGTAAATATCAGGAAATGGTTATGTAGTCATAGTGTGTTTACTGTACTTAGAAATAGATTCCATTAGTGTCTAAAGAACTGTACTAAGCAGAAGTGGCTCATACAATTTGTAATTAGGAGAATTTAATTCGGATAAATAAGTATCTTACCTTAACTGTTTGGAGATAAAAATTAAAAATGTTGACCACTATCTCATTAAACTTTAGAATGTTTTTGAAATTTCCTTTCCTATGGGCAACATAGGAAATCTAAGATGTGTTAATGTTTGTTCTAAGGAATGTTTCTATTGAACTTGGGTGAGTGATGTCCAGGTTCACTTGTTGTTAAAGGTAGTCTCCTGTATTGTCCCATAGTGCCCATATTGCATTTATGAAACTGTGAACAATATATAGCTGTAAATTAAAATATTAATGTTTGTAACAATAACATTCCTTATTCTGTCATACCCATGTTTACACACACACACACACACACACACACACACACACACACACACACACACACACACACACACACACACACACACACAAGAAGTTAACAAACTTCTTGGGGTTAAAATAAACTCATTTCTAAGGGACAGAATTGCCCAAATAATAGACTTCTGAAGGAAGGGGTATTGAAAAATATTATTTTAGAAAGGAAGATGTTGAATGAAAAAATTGAGAAATATTGTTCTAAAGGAACACTAATGTATTTTTGTCTTAGAAAATGGTATCAGTATAGGTTAACTTACATAGAACTCCCATCCCATTCACTGACAGTATATTCCTTTTTGGTGCTATCTTTGGAGAGACAGAGAACTTATACTGACTTGCTAAAGATGTCATACAGTACCAATTAATAAGTTAGTTCATATATATCTTATTGTGCATGTTGATCACCATTAACCAACACTGTATACTGATACAGCCCAAGATGGATTATAGATCTATGTGAGCCACCACAATTTAAAAGAACCCAACATATTCTGTAATGTGGTACTGAGACTTGCCATAGGAACCTTTAACACTTGTCCAGTGGACAGTTTGCTTGCAGTATTGTGTTATGATGATGTTATGTAATAATTAATACCTTTATTATACATATTGTTCATTCCTGACCATTCTCTGTGTGGGAATTCTTAAGTAAGCAAATAGAAACTTCCATCAAGAAATTACTTTTGCATCGTGTAAATAGTTACCTATTATAATTATCTAAACTTATCTCCCTTACTGGATTCACACTGGTCCAGAACCAACTTTAAATCAAAGGTCAGAGCACCTCTGATTTTTCTTTTTTGTTTGATTTCTGAATGTATTTTTTATTTAATATTTTCTTAATGTTAAAAATAAATTAAATAATATGTATGGTATTAAAATTAATGAATTTAAAAATGTTATAGTTTTAAAATAACGATGTTATCTTTTGTTTACATATTTTAAACAAGAACATTTGTAATTTTATTAAACATATTGTATTTACAATAAACTGCACATATGAAAGTGAAAGTAACCCACTGGTAAAAAAATAAACAAAGAAATTCTTTAATACAAACAACATATGACAAGCAACATATGGCATATGGCATATGGCAAGTAACAGCTAGGCTGCAAGCCGAAACATTCCACAGCTGGTGAAACAGATGAAAGATCAAAATTCACATTGATTAATCTCAAGTAAGACAGACAATTTTAGTTAAATAAAATTAGATTAAAGACATTTTAGTTAATAAATATGTTAAGCAGTCTGAAGTCTTGGTAGAAAGGGAAGGCCTGTGCATTATCTATCTTTCGACTCGGTGATCTGCAGTCATCTTAAATTGGTATTCACTGTCTTAGACAAAAGTACAGATAAGCTAACACCCACATAGCAAGAAGTAGATACCAGGTTTAAACTTGACAGAATCTTAAGTCCCTTACTCAAACAAACCAGATATTGTATCATCCATAATGCTTAAATTACCTTCATTTAGCTTTTTTAGCTCAATTTGAAACAGATAAGTCACTTTCTGTAGGTATACTATTACTTGATTACATAGTGAAACAACGTTTGTTTTAACACAATGTGAGCAATTTGTTTATGGGTGGTAAGTTACTTGTATCATATTTTTTAAAGTTATTTAATGACCTGTGTTTAAGACCTCTTTCAATTTAACATTTTAAGTTTCTTGAACATGAAATCTGCTTATATATAATTCATAAAATATTTGTATATAAATTCATAAATATATCATAATTTTGACAATTAGTTTTTGCAGACTAATATTCAAGACACTTGAATTTATGGCTAAAAATACCTTAACAACAAGTATCTCACAGTAAAAAACCTTGATTAATTTATTTTGTAAGTTAATGGTGTGAAAAAATGTGGAAAATTGCAAGTTACTCAAGTATAAAATCTAATTAAATGCAACATATGAAATGTATTTTTATTTCCGTCAAAATCATTCAAGGGGAAAGTAAGGAAATGCCAGAAGGCAAGAAAATGGCAATTAAACTAATTTTCCTTAATACAGGTTTCATAAAATTGAGTGAAGGTTACAGGAAGCTACAACTGATGTGTCCTTTTGCATCCTGTGACATTGATGTTAACATTATGCAACAACATTCACGGTTAATTAACATTTTAAAAGTTAATCAAGCGATAAATACAACTATATCAATGTGAAATGTTTTTGAATTTATCAGTATACTTTAATTGTTATAATAAACAAAAATATTTGTGTTTATTTTTATGTATGGTGTGTGTGTGTGTGTGTGTTGTTTTGTCTTTTGCTACAGTTTAATAAACAATAACTCTGTATTAATTCCAGATTACCATACAAATATCAACCAGTTCTTTTAGTTTTCAAGAAATTACAACTTATAAATTAACATTATGCTTAGTTTTATGAGCATTATATTTATGAATAATAATTAATTTTACAATTATAAATGTTCTATTGTAATTATGTTCAGTACTGTGGATGAGACATATTATTTGAAACCATACTAACCAGTGTGTGTTTAACTTAAACATGAAATCTAAACTGTTTTATCAGTCAAGTTAATAAAAAAAACCTAAACTAATACAATGTTGGATAGAATTCTGGCATCACTAGCATTACATAATACCATAGTTGTTTAAAAGCTAAACTAAAATTGTAGCTGAAAAAGCCATAATATTAGACATATGTTCTTTTGATTCATCACTGGGTAACAGACATATGTAGCTGCCCTTGACTAATCTTAGCTTCTTGAGCTCACCCAGAACAGCCCTTAGGCCTCCAGCTAGATAATGTTCCACTTGGTGTTCTCTAGGTCAGTGGTTCCCAAAGTGGGGTCCGCAGACATTTAAAACAAAAAATAGAATGTACCGTAATTTTCTCCGATTTTTTTTTGTGTTCTAAAATCTAAACGTTAGAATCTTAAAACAATTAGTATAAGATTCCAGTATTTTGTTTTGACTGAGGGATAAGTAAAGCTCTTTTTATTTGATTCCAACTTCAACGTTAAAACAGGATTCATGACTTTAACTAGATTTTGAAGCTATAATACCTTGCTGATATCTTCAGTCATATGATTGGACTCACTTTAAGCCTGCAGGGCTCACTATTTTCTATGTTCGAGATAAAATCGAGGAGATGATTAAAAAATTAAAGCTGTGGATTCAGGGATTAGACTCTGAGATCTTCGAACAATTCCATTTTATGGCAAATTTCGTCCAGATATCAGGAGAAAATGTTCCAAAAGACTCAACGTTATTAAGTCTCATTTGGAGCAACTGTAATTGGAGCTAAGGGAATATTTTCCAGCAACAGATGATAGTGACATGTGAATAAGGAATCCATTTGCTGATGGGCTAGCTAACCTCTCTGTTACACTACAAGAAGAAGAGTCACTGGCAGAATTTTCAACTGACAGTTCACTCAAATTACAGTTTTTGCAATTACATCTAGCTGATGTGTCTGGTTATAAGTGATGACTGACTATCCTGAATTCGCAAAAAAAAAGCTTTGAAGTGTTTAACTACTACGTTTCCCTTTACTTATTTGTATGAAACCGCATTTTCTCAGCTCACGTACTTGAAGTCAAAGTTAAGAAATAAACTTGATGTCGAGAGCGACTTAATATTGAATTTATCAGACATTAAATCCAATATTGCAGAGATAATTGTGCAAAAGCAGCTTCATTAATCATATTAACTATGACTAATATCATTAATATTATAATTTTGCAAGTTAAGAGAATTTTGATTTTAATGCATTTTAATTAAAATATAAGAGTGTACATATATATTCAATCACTTTCTGCTACAGTCCGTTTCTTGATGTATTTATAAATATTAAATGTAATATATATATAATATATATATATAAATATAATATCGTATTTTCTGTTTGTTTTATTTCAGAAATCAGACGAGGTACGTGAAATTTTTAATTTTTTGGCTGGGTCCGCAGACTGAAAAGTTTGGGAACCACTGCTCTAGGTAACATGCATACAGTGTTCATATATACACTGGAGGGGAGGTACAAAAATAGGAATACAGTTATATATTTATATTTTACATCCTTTACTTTTCTTCATTGTATTAGCTGATAAGATAATTTAGCTGTTTTTCATTGAAAAGAGTTTTTTTTACAAGACATGCATCTCTTATTGTTGTTTGAATTCAGTGATTTTCGTATGCCATAATAGATGAAAATTTAATAAACGACCAACGAAAATGGATTCTGGAAGAATAATGGAAGACAGAGAATTTGGAGATGGTTCAAAAGAAATGATGTGAACAATTTTGTATGTGTCCACCAAGTAAGCTAACCACTTACAAAATATGTGTTAAATTTGATCAGACTGGGTTAAACTGTAATGTGCAAAAGTGTAGTCAAAGATTCACTGTTGCTAGTGTTGGAAGAGAAGTGTTAACTGTGCAGGCATTTATTTAAAGCTTACTACTACTACTACTACTACTACTACTACTACTACTACTACTACTACTACTACCACTACTACTTCATGGCGCTACAGCTCATGAAGAGCCATGGCCTCCAGAATGACGTGCCCTCACTCCTCTATCCTGTGCGACTCTTCGCCACCTTCTGATCCCCAGTCTTCTCAAGTCTTCACCTACATCATTCACCTATCTTTTTCTTAGTCTCCCTCTTGCTCTTCTTCCTCCTGGTCCTCCAATGAATACTTTTTCCACTGCTATACAAAGCTTACAAAAATTAAAAGGAGAAAGTCTATTGAGTTGGACAAAGAACTGATCTTCCAGTCATCTGATACAATGTTTATATTTGCAAATATATCAACCTAGATTAGTGCACAAATTATTAAAGGATGATTGTTATCATTATTTACAATTCTGTGAGGTATTATTTAATGAAGAATGAGAATGTGATGCATTATGTGTAATGTTGTTTGGTAACACAAAGCAAACTATACTGCCAGGAATCTTAACAGGTACAATTGTGTCTATTACCCAACAGAAAACCCCTACTTATTAATTGAAGAACAGTTGAATCAACATGGGGTTTTAATTTTGGCAGGTGTTTCTATAAAGGAGTAATTTTAGTCAAGGATTCATTGATTTGTCACATTTTCAACACAATTGTAAACCAACATGTGTATCCTGATATGCTGAAGAATACTGTTATATTACAATTAATTATGACTACAATACGAAAATGCATCGTTTAATAATTTGTGCACTAATCTAGGTTGATATATTTGCAAATATAAACATTGTATCAGATGACCGAAAGATCTGTGTTCTTTGTCCAACTCAATAGACTTTCTCCTTTTAATTTTTGTAACCTTTGTATGCATCCTTCTATTCCAGCAGGATGGGGCCTCTGCCTGCTATGACCTAACTGTACCTGAACTGAATTAAATAGCTAGGAATTTCCCACTAGGTGGATAGGTTGATGAAAATAAATTGAATGACCTTAAAAATGTCCCAATATTGCCCCTACTGATTTATTCTTTTGGGTGCTGTTAAATATAAAGTATTTTCAAGAAAACCACATGCATTGATGATATGATTCAGTTCCTGAAGTACCATGCCAAGCAATCAATGAAAATAAAGAACTCTGTAGCCAAGATGTGTGTGAGTGTAAAATCTACAGTAATTATTAGTTTAATGGAACTTTCACTTGTAAACTTACTTGTTGTTTTCACTCATACGGTCGTTTCAGAGTGGTGTGCTCCTTCTTCAGTGAGATTTCTGGATACAGAATGTGCAAGCTGTTGGTAATTCTATGTGTAACGGTATTGGTTAACAGGTTGTGTGTGGGTGGAGGTGGAGGGGATTGGCGCAGGAGTTTGAATTGTTGTAGGTGTTGTATGAACATTCAAAACAGTAAAAATCTACAGGATTGTATGATGGCAATTACTGATAACTCTGGTGATTACTGATTACTGAAGGAAATTAAACTGAATACTCAAGAGACTGTGAGTAAGCATAATTTTTATGTGATTTTTATTTTTACTTAGAACTATACTGTATTACAATTTACTTTTATTAGCATCTTTTCTCATAATTGTATACCCATACTGAGTGGCAGATTTGGACATTTTGTGGCCCAAAGCAGTTGATTCCTGGAGGCCCCTCCTTTTAAACAGGAAAATGTATTATACCATTTTAACACATTTTCAACAGTTCTATATCACTCATCTCCTTGAGACTTTGACAATGATTCATTTAAAAATTCACTTTATATTAGAATACTTTTGTGAAACTTTATGCATAATCATTTAAAATTATTTAAGGGCAACATAATAAAATTAGGAAATAAAATAATTAGTAAGACATTTATCATAAATTCACAAATTTGTATTTCCTCAATTACAAATCAATACAGTTTTATTATTATAGTGGATTTAAAGTGAGTAATAAAACTAATGTAAAAATTAAATAGTTATTTCTGTTTATTTAGAATGCTAATTACTATTACACAGCACAGAACTTGTTTTTATGACCTTTGCAAACCACCTCATTGAACCAGACCACACACACAAAAACATTGAAATTAACATGGATATTCTACACGTACACACAAAAGGCCGAAAACTAGACACTCTTGAACAATTGGAAATATACAAACACACAAGAACACATAAAAACGACATCCTAAACAAACAGACACAATTCAAATCACACACATTATTCGAACACATCACATCTCACACACACATCGATCCTTCAAAAGTCGACACCATCACCAACAACAAGACAGACAACGCTCCCAGCGGCAGCCTCAGACAAAGCTTATAATAAATGAAAACTGGTTCAGGCTATAAGGTAAAACTTTTATGTTTTTTCCCATAAAAAACTTTGTGTTCCGAGTCGGTAATGATTTAATTATATTTAGTTAGTGATATGATCTAAAAAATGTTTATCAAAGAGTAAAAATGTTTACACTATGGTTTACTTACATTAGTCCGTTTTTTTAGTTTTGTTTTTAAATATTCTGCTAAATTAATCTTTATTATTAATGGATAATTAATTTAAAATATCTTATTACTGTTCAATCATGAAGAACGATTACAATTCAACTCAGTGTGACGTTGAAGAAGCAAAATCTTAAAAAACGTCATCGAATTCCAAATTCGGGGTTGGCGCATCATTGGTCTAAACAGAGCACATAAGTTGACTGCGTGACATTGGTAGTTCATGCGCATGAAATTAGTATAATAGATCATGACTACCCGACACTCAATAACTAAAACAGGATGACTGAGTAAACAATCCTTATTAAAACATGGTTCTTTCACAGTGTCAGTAGCAGTTTACAAAAACTTTTAAGGAATAAATGTATTTAATAAAACAGATACTAATCAAAGTGTTAAAATAGGCAATGAAAACAACATTAAATTTTAGTATAATATTTTATACTATATTAGTGAATCATTTTTATTATGATTTTATCTTATAATAAGACTGAATTTATATTTTTACATGCTTAGTTAATAGTGCTGATAATTAAAAAAAAAATGTTTTGGTATATATTCTGACAGTACAAAATCAGTATAATTATTTTAATATTGTGCAATAATACGATCTGTGTAAACTGAATAAAATATGACTTTCAAAATTGGAATGGTATGAATCAACCAGTGTGACATAGACATTACCGTAACAAAAATAAATAAACCCAACCATATATGGGCACGAATTTTTATCGATCTGACTGACGTCAGAAGAATATCACAAAATGAACACATGTTTATAATACTTAAACGAAATCCGAGTTTCTACAATGTTCTAGTCGTTTCGATATGGCCTGGTCAACGAGGAAGGGGTACCACGTGACCAGCTCCTATAGTCTACAAACACCAATCGCCAATGGCGCACTTTGATCAACATCTCCAAACCGTACGGTGGTGTTAACCCCAGTCTGCAGACAAAGTCGATTTAGGCCTTTAAAAAGTGAAAAATGTATTTAAAAACCAGTATAAGTAAATCTCTGCAAGTGTCAATGTAATTGAAAAGTTAACTAACAGTTTCGAACAGTTTTCGTGGGTGTTGGAGCAAAACGTTTTGAACGAGCCATGGTGCAACACGTGGAATAACTGCTACAGCTAAGTACTTACAACTAGATCAACTGACCGATGAGTAATAACTATATATCTATTATTCCAATATTGCATTCAGAAAAATGAGACCTCAGATTTAAAGGGGGGTTGTAAATGAATGAAAGATAGAGAGTGAAAGCGAGGTACTGGTTGGCCTTCATTAAAGTTAAGTAAATTTAATTTGATCTAATAATGATTATATATATTCATTGTGGTGTGATTTGTTAATCACCAAGTAAATAGGGGAACACCCTTTGAATTTCTAAAATGAAAATAAATAATAACTTCAATTTCACCATGACCACGTGTCTAATGTAGTTATTGTGCTGAAACGTAGTCTGTTTCCATCATCAAAATCTCGCCTAATCGAACTTTAGAATTTTCTGAGTCAAGGGAAACCAAGGGTTTAAATTAAGCAAGCATCATTTAATGCCCAGAAAGTGAGATGGTTTGCATTTGTTAACTTCAAATATGTTGGCGACCCTGTAACGTGCTGAGGAAGTGGAAGGTAGGTAATATTTTGGGCGGATATATTATTTGAAAGAGGTAAGTGACTTTACAATTGGCGAATCCCTGCCAGGATTTTATGTAAATTTTACGTAAAATAGGCCTGAAATTTGACGTTGGGGAATAGGCTTGGGAGCAGAGGAAAATTTTGAAAAATTTGTAGGTTAAGACGTTCAAAATAGCATGTGGTCTGAAAAAGTTTTTGTTTAGTATATATATATAAACACTCATTTATCTCGGTAATAAATTGTAATCAGTATTTAACTAAAAAAAAGTAAAATAATGAGGAGGAAGTCAGGTTGTCTGACTCAACTGTCATTAATGAATCAGAAAGTCAGTCAACTTGTGTATTAAATAAAGAGAGCAGTCTAACCGAGTCAATTATAATGAGTAAAGCGGAAGCAGAATCTACTCCTGTAACAACCAAAATAAAAGAAAAAGAATGGTCAATGGCCTATATGATTAAGTAAATGAGAACAATGTCTGATGATAGTCAGCATAATATGAGTAGATGTTTTGATAATAGCGATGAAAAGTTTCATGAACAGAATGTAAAGTTCGACATAAAGTTCAATGAACTAAGCAGTAATTTCAATGAAGTAAAGAGTGATATCAATGAACAAAAAAGTGAGAGTAATTTTAATGAAATGAAACAAAATAATGTTAAATTTGAAATTAATATGAACAAACGTCTAAATGAGATTGACGAACATTGTAGTACCATCGTAAAACAAATGCAAGATGATGTCAATGACATTAGAAAGAGAACGGAGAGTAAAAGAGATACAGGTAAGTGTATTGAGAGAATAAATAATGAAGTAATAGAGAACAAGGTAATTGGTTCTAATAGTGAAGATAGTGAAAATATAAGTGATAATCATAATGATGACAAGTTAAGTGCAAATGAGAATGTAAATAATGAAGGAATAGTTGACAAGTAAGTGATGGTGTTAATTATAATGATGATTATAATGGTGAAATAATGTTGAATAATAATAATAAAGATTGAAAATGGGGTATCTAAGAATGATACGGTAAGTAATAGTAGAGATGATGAGAATATAATGGGAGTAGAGGTTAGTGAGGGGGTAATGATAAGTGTTCATGAGCTTGAAAGAGAGTGGGGGGAGAGTTTAACTGAATATGGGGGGGTGGAGGGCAAATTTTCCCCGTGATGTTGTAGGTGAAATAAAGGCTTCACTAGTGTTGTTAGAGGATGTAAGTTCCTCGACAATTTATTTGGGAGACAAATGGTCTACAAATAATCCCTTTATGCATTGTGATTTCCCTGGTAAAGCCAGGATGTGTTTTAATAATGTTGTATTGCCCTTTGCGTGGAATGAGAGTGTGAAATGGGGTTGGGAAAGTGATTTTAAGAGAGAGGGAGAGATAGAGATGTTCAGGTTAAATAGAGGTTATGAGGAGTTAGTTAAGAGGTTAAATATTGAGAGAGTTGATTATATGAAATACTTACCTTGTGCGATAAATGTTGATGATTATTTTGATGATAACACTGTTGAGAATAAGCACTTACCTGTGGATAGAATTGGGGTACTCGTAGCAGATGATGACTATGTTGAGGAAATGATAACATACTTAATTGTGACAAATCATACCAAGGGTGACTGGACTATAAATGATGTAGACAGATTTTATGATTTAATAATATGCAATAATTCTATTAATTATTATTATGGTATTATGATAAAAGATGAGAATATAAATAGTTATTATATTGATCGTAACAAAAGGAGTTTAATTAAAAATGAAATTACTAAATGACTTTTTTATTGTATAATCACGCCGTGAAAAATTCGATTTTACAAAGATAAGGTTGCATCACTGCTTGAAGCTTCTCCGCTTGTCGCATGTGCTGTTTGTTGTCATTGTTTGTATTTTGCCAACGTAAAGTCTTAACCTAAAACTCAACTCACAAGTGGTTTTATTTGTTTTTTCAAATGTTTTGTTATGTTTTCATAAGTGCTGTTGTTGTGTTGTTTATCATTAACATATTATTATGTGCAAACATTGTGATTAGAGGAGAATGCAGCGTTGTACTGGAAAAACGTTGTTTGACTTTTTTGGAACAAGCGACTCAGAACAATTTGACTCCGCCGCCATTGTAGATATTGTTTCCACGACTAGTGCAGAGGAGTCTGTTTCATTAAATACTGAAGCAGACGTTGCATCTGCCTGTGTGTCATCTGTAAGTATTCATAATCAGCTTCAACCTAGAGATCCGGTTCATGGTAAGCAAGCAGCGTTAGAATTTTTCAAAGATGGTCCATTTCAACCTAGTCTTAACAAATATCCAGAAGCAAAAGGAAGAAAGTTCAGAAGTACATGGTTCGCACAGTATAAGTGGCTTGAATACAGCGTTGCAGGAGACAAAGCTTTTTGTTTTCCTTGTCGATTATTTGGTAGCACAGGCACAGGTTGTTATGCTGAGACATTTATTTCAAATGGTTTTAAAAACTGTAAAAAACCAGTCCAACGTTTTAAAGAACATCTTCTCATCTTAGTGCTTCACAACGTTGGCAAGAGGGTCTAAAATCCAAGGAAAGTGTGGTGAGTAAGTTATCTACCCAACATCAGGAAGAAGTGAACAAAAATAGTGATTATCTTAAGATTCTATTTCAGTCTTCACTTTTCCTGGCAAGGCAAGGCTAGCACTAAGGGAAGATAGAGAAAATGAGAGTTCGGATAACAGTAACAGAGGTAATTATGTAGAATTGTTAAAGCTGAGATCAACAGATAATGTGTTATTGAAAAAAATGTTTTTAGACAGAGAAAAGTTTTTTAACTGTGTTCATCACGATGTACAAAATGAAATGCTTGAAATCATGGCGAATCTAACCAGGAACTGCATACTTGAAAGTGCTAAGAAAAGCAAGCATTTGTCCATATTGGTTGATGAAACTCCAGACGTTTCACATCATGAGCAGTTAACACTTGTAATAAGATATGTCACTGAGGAACTGGAAATCGAAGAACGCTTTCTTGGTTTTTACAAAACCGTTTTGACTGATGGTGAAACTTTGTACAAGTTGCTTCGCTCTATTTTTTAAGAACTTGGGATCGATCCTAGAAATATAATTGCTCAATGTTATGATGGAGCAGGAAACATGAGCAGTATTTACAAAGTTGTGGCAGCGAGAATGAAAGAAAACAATCCTGCTAAGTTATATTGTATAGTATTCATCAAAATCTCAAAAAAACTATTATTACCGCAGTTAAGTTGGTAAACTGTCAACCTTTACTTCTCTGTCCAAATTCGCTCAGAGAGCATCAAAAACTTACCATTTTGTAGCTATTTTTTAAAATTTTGTTGTCTCCCCCCCATACCCCCCAGACAACCGGTACTTTTTGTTGTCTATAATTTTTTTTGCCCCCGCACTTCTAATTCCCAATCGCCGCCACTGGTCAGGATCATTATAAAAACATCTTTGCGCTTATGAAACATCTTTCAGTTATATAAAATGTCTTATGGGTGTTAATTGCTTTGTAAGTGCTGTTACGATGGAGCAGGAAACATGAGCGGTATTTACAAAGGTGTGGCAGTGAGAATGAAAGAAAACAATCCCCATGTAATGTATGTACATTGCTACATGCATTGTCTAAATCTTGTACTTGTAGATGCATCTAAGAGCATTATTTCTGTACACAATGTTTTCAGTACAGTATAACAAATATACTGTTTCATTGAAGCTACTCCCAAACGGCATGCAGTGTTTGCAACAGTAAAGAATTTAGCTTGTGCAGTCAAGCCAGTCAGTGATGAAAGTAATGATTTGTCTCTCAAAGCACTAAGTGACACAAGATTTAGCAGCAGATACGAAAGCTTGCGAGCCATTCAACAGCACCTAGTCTGCTGCATACTTTAGAAGTAATTGAAGCTTCTGACCCAAAAACTGGTGGTGAAGGTCACGGTTTGATAGTGTGTATCACTAAGTTTGAGTTTGTTTTTGGACTAAATGTCATGAAACAAGTGTTTGAAAAGACGAACATTCTTTCCAAATACATACAAACCCATGATGTATCGGTTCATGAAGTAGTTGATGTTGCTAATAGAATAATAAAGTCTGTAGCTGATTTTAGAAATGAACATGAATTCAAGAAACTTTGGTCTGAAGCACTTACCTTTTGTGAAAATCACAGTTTCGAGGGGCCAACTGTTCAACGCATGTGAAACGTTCCACAGAAACTTGGTGGAGGAGATGTTCACCCCGATTATGACTCACCTCAAGACTTTTAACTTATTTAAGAACTTTTTACTACCCTCTACTAGACACCCTCTCTGAGAGCATCAAGTTACGTTTTGAAAAAAAAAAACAGCTAACTTTACTGTGCCATATGGAAACATTACTGACTGTTTCAATGAAGAACAACTCGATTTGTAGTGACCTTATCAAAGAAGCTTGCTCAGCTGTGAATGAAGCGTTTGGGATTGAAAGTGATACTTTATCTGCAGAAATTGATGTGTTCTCTAGGAAAGAGCCTGAAGAAACAGATCGTAAACTGATATCAAAGTTAGTGCTACATGCTACAATTTAAATCTGAAAACATCCACAACCAGAATGTATTTCCAAATCTTTTCAAGCTTTTAAAGTTGTTTTTAACTGTCCACTGCATTGGCAGAACGGGCTTTCAGTGTCTTGAAAAGAGTGAAAAATTATTTGAGAAATTCAATGCTTCAAGAATGTCTATCACACTTGGCAATGTTGGTCATTGAAAAAACGGACCTCAACTTGGATGACTGTGTGGAAGTCTTTGCCAGACGAAAACAAAGACACTTAACGTTGTTTTAAAACAGAAAGACTAAACATATGACTATGAGAAGCTTATTTTATATTGTATATTTTACTTTATATAATGTAATTAATTGTATTGCTTTGAACACCTAATTAAATAATATTATTTAGCACAAGCAATCTAACACAGTATTTTTTATTATTCCTTACATATTTTGTAGTGTAATGGGGTATAAAACAGGGCCTAGAGTAGACTCACTGGTTTTACTTTGGCGAATTATCACTTTTTGGTGTTTATTTTAAACAAGCCATACTTTTGAATGAAATTATTACTGATCATTTGTGAATTCTCAAAGTACTTCTATTTAATTGTAATACATGTGTAATTGTTCCTTTGGTGAAAGTTATATTGTATAGTATTAATCAAAATCTCAAAAAAAAAAACTATTATTGCCGCAGTTAAGTTGGTAAACTGTCAACCTTTACTTCTCTGTCCAAATTCGCTCAGAGAGCATCAAAAACTTACCATTTTGTAGCTAATTTTTTAAATTTTGTTGTCTACCCCCCTATACCCCCCAGACCCCCGGTACTTTTTGTTGTCTATAAATTTGTTTGCCCTCCCACTTCTAATTCCCAATTGCCACCACTGAAAGTGCAGGCTATGTGGATAATGGTATGCTCCATCAAGTGACTAGAGATAGATGAAAAACGCTAGCTAGAAATATTGAGGTTCATTGAGACGCTATGGAGAGGATTTTATCAAGTAGGGTTCAAAGATTGACATGCCTATACTTTCAGGTGGGATAGGCTTGATGTTGATGAAAGTTGCAAAAAGATCTCTTATGGCTTGGAATTCTGTGCCATGTCGGATCGTCACAGTCCGATGAAAATGTGTTTGAAACTAGTTACCAAGACGCAGCAGAATATGAACAAATAACTATTGTGCAGTCAGTTGAACAAATCCCTTGCAACATAGTGTTGTTAACTGAAGACTTTAACGCTAAATTGGCAGTGACAAAACAGGGCAAGAGAGTGTGATGAGAAACTATGGAGTAAGTTACAGACAACAATGGAGAGCACTTTATAAACACTTGTGAAGAATTTGACCGAGGCATCTATGGCTCCCCACAAAGACTGTCAGAAAGTCACTTGGGGACCTCAGGATCAGAACACAGAAAACCAGAGAATGCCCGATTGATTATATGGCCATTGGCTAATGAAGAAATACACTTTTGGATTTACAACGTAAATGTGGTGTAGATGTAATGCTAAGCAGCAATTATTACATGATTATGTTGCCATATGCCTAAAAATTGTAATATTGTACAAATAAGGAGATGTGAAAAGTAACACACATGTGGGCTTCAACGCATGTAAATCTGTAAATGATTTTGAAACGGTACCTTTCATTCTTAAACTGAAAAATAAGTTCCAAACCCAGTGAATCTTGGAAATCATGAGGACTGCCAGTGGAATATAGTAAGGAACTTGTTCCCAAACACGAGCCAGGAAATGACGGAAGTAGTGGGTATCAAAGAACACCTGGAAATGAAGAGGCAACAAACAGCATTAATGAACGTGAGTAAAAGGTAGTAGCAATAATATTTTACAGAGAAATAAAAAGAGATGTTTAAAGAAAACTATGACTTAAAAAGGAGTATTTATGCAAAATATGGCACTAGACCTTCTTGTAGGTCTTCCTTTCCTTTTTTGCCCATCTACAGTACGGTACTTCTGTTTTCATATGAGTACTGCACAATGATGTTTGGGACTGGAGATCTGAGTGTGGGACTATTTTACCTCTGGGTATTAATTTAGAATCAGGATTCACCATCTTCTTCTGCAAACCTTGGGTATCACCAGAAAAGCTTCATTATGAAGAACCTGTGTGGAAAAAATTTTCCTCTGGTGAATCTGGTGAAAGATGCTAACGGTAAATTGCTCACCACATCGACTAAACCGATGGCCTAGCAGATTCAATGGGGTAATATAAACATAAGACCTAGACCAGGGAATTGAAGATTTACCTAGTGCAGGGCCCGAAATAAGAGTATCTGAGTCCCCCCCCCCAACCTACGAAAGAAGAAATAATAGGTGTTATAAATCAATCTAAAAGTGCCAAAGCATCATGGATTGTCAACATTGCAACAGAATCTCTCAAAAATGATGCTGCACCAACGGCAGAGAATGCATAACGGATTTCTGAGATTCTTCCTGAAGAATGGAAACAGGATTAAGACTGCGGTCAAAAGAGTCCCGAAGAAAGATGACCCGTCGAACTGCAACAACTGTATAGGAATACGTTTTCTTTCGTTATCCAGTAACCTATTGGTAAATATCTTCGGAAAGAACTAGCAGGCCTTGAAGGATTCAATTAACACACTATCAACATCAAACAATCTGCTGAATACTGAGCTTGTCTTTAATTGATTTTGAGAAGGCGTTCGATTAGGGAATATGGGAGAAATATGGGAAATATGGGAATATGGGAAAGCAGTGAGAGAATTTGGGATTCCACAGATTATTTGACTCAAACAAACGCTAGTTTGTCTGTGCAACAGATAACGCTAGTGTTATGCTACATCTGTTCTGATAATGCATGTATGAGACGATTACATTATTTAATACAAAATTGTATAAGTAATTTTCTGCGTAAATGGACCAAGAAATGAAAAAAAGTGAAGTGGAATGTAATTACATGTTAGTAATTTTACCTACGGTTCTCTTCCTTGAGTCAGCAGTCTTTCGGCTGGTTTGTGCTCCCCCCCCCCCGCATTTACCCGTGGTGCGTGTGTTACAGATTCTTTCACAGTCATGGCGGGACCAACATGCGCTATCGGATTTCCGAATCCTAAAGGTATAGTTGCGTAGTGCTTATACTAGGCAGGATGCATCTCTCGCTGGTTAGCCATCGCCTTACGAGAAGGACCGGTCGTATCTAAACAGATGTCCCCGGCGGGAATCGAACCCGTGCCGAGAGCGTAGCAGCGCCAAACACTATCCACTACGCCATGACCGCTATACAGTTAGTTCCGCTAATTGTCTGCCATTCCTTAAGTTAGAACAACAACATGAATAACTTTGTCAAAAATAATGGTATTGAGATACTCCTAGGACTGGGTGATAAAGGAAACTATAGACTCGACAGTCATTCCTGAACAGTCAACTGCGCCGACACAATGCATGAATTACTCCCACTTCCAAACATAGCTAAGTTATCTGTAGAGAAGAGAGGGGAGACGACGCGATAACAGTTCACTGTCTCACTTCCATATTATCTCCCTCTCTCTCACACACGTTTCCACTGTTCTCGCCAGTCTTGTTGCAGCCGGTGTTCACACCATGAAACACTGTGCAAGACTGATGTGTCCATGTTCGAAATAAATGAAAATTTGTGAGCCTCCCAACGGTGTGTTTGTACACTGCGCATCTCTAAGCCACTGTTCAGTTTTTATCGTCAGGTTTTAACAACAACCTTTCAGAGTGTTAACTGTAACTAGAAGTGTAGAGAATTTTTTGTTGTAAAATACTGTTTCATTATGTTATGATCAGGGCCTGATTTAACAGTTTTAGCGCTATAGGCTGGTGAGTTCCATCCCCCCCAGCATCATTTATCTTCCAACCTCTCAAACAACGAGTATTACGCACGATTTACTCATATATTATAGACTACTTATTATTCAGTAACATGGGAGTTGTATAAACAAAAATTCGTCTTGTTTCCATTTTAATTACGTAAATTTATTTATTACAATATTATGAGCATACTGACAAATTATAAGTAACGAGAATATTACGAATGTCCTTTACATAAAGTAAATCAAAACGCTAAGAACCAAAGTGCTTTCAAATAATTTTCATGTCCATTATTTATTACTGAAAATTGTTGTTTGCTCAAAACTTATTTTTCTGGCTTGCGCAATTGCAAATCGGTGAACTATTTTATTACAAGAAATGCTTTGTAGAAAATCATTTTCGACTAATGAAAGTGCCAGGGATTACATTTATTTCTTAGTCCAACGTTTTGTAAATAATTTTTCGCCTGGCTTAGGGCTGAAAACGATCTTTCTCCACTACAATTTGTGACTACCATGCTCAAAAATTTGCGCAAGGCGACTTCGACATTCGGGAACATTGATTTCACACTGCAAGACTTTAAAAACTTTAAGAGTCTACATGTATCATAAGGCTTCTTTTCCTTTTGATTTGGTTTCTTATTTTGATTCGGTTTCTTCTATTTCAGAAAATTTACTTTCTTTCAAAAAGCTTTTTAAATAAACACTCTGCAGGAAGCGATTTTTCCAAGTCCGAAATATACATTTTCAACAAGTTGCTAGCTTTTCTTTTACACAGCAATTTTCCATTTTATTTATTTAGTTTTTTTACATTGGCAACATGAGTTTTTAATTGTTCTGTTCTCTTAAATGTTTGCGCTCCCCAAAAGCTTGCGCCCTACGCTACAGCGTAGTATAATAAATCAGGCCCTGGTTATCATAATTCAGTAATCAAATAGTAGATAATTTTCCAACCGAAAACCGGAATAAGAGTGCTGAAGACGTATTGACGTCAGATTTTTCTATATTTGAAAATATATGTATTGGAAACTAGAATAGTATCGAATATTTCAACCAACCACGGAATAATATTTCTCAAAGCAGCGATTGTCAGTCCGAAGAAGCGGCAGTCTAAGCAGTAAACACGACGAATTTACGCGCTATCACTGAAGTTGTATAAAATCGGAAAATGGTCGACGCAGAAGTTGATCTACTGTCTACTGTCCACTTGATTACTGTCAACGGAGGCAGTGAAGTGACATGCAACGACCACGCAGACAGATGACAAAATACTTTCATTCGAGTTCTGTGTGTCTGTAACAATCCTTCACAACCCTTCATTTAGCTGAGATGGGAACAGAAGACAAGAAATGTTAAATTAAATTAGCGTAAAATTTTCATAATTAAATTCATTTATGCGAATTTAATTATTTGCATTGTTTACGCCCGGTGTGCCGTGAGCTGACTCGGTGCCCTTCTCTCGCAGGTCTCCCTGCCTGCTGAGCCTCCAAACGCTGTGTGCACCCATCACAGCTGAGTTCACGTGAAGAAGAGACTGTGCAATTAGAAAAAAAATTAATGATAATTTAATTATTTATTTATACCCACGGCAAACATCATGTTCAGTAAAAACAATAGTCGACTTTTTTTAGATGATGATGACGATGATGGTCAACTAAAACAGTGATAAACCTTTAGGGTTCTCGCTACCCATTCAAACTTACCTGAAATTCTACAGTACACTTAATAATAGAATTCTGCTTACTAAGCACTATTACCGTTATTTTCTATTTTATCGTAGACACATTAACCCTAAATTATACGTGTATAAGAATTAGATTCAATCTGCTGAACTGGAAAAGTGTGTCTTATTAGACATTATTACTTGAAGCTTCTCAATTTGAATGCCTCAATTCTAAAATTTATAGGAACTTCATAATAATTTTTCCGCGCTCGCCATGAATTTCGAACGTATCCCATAACCGTCACTTAAACAGACAATTAATTTATGAGGTATAGTCCTTGAATGAAACTCTCACATGGACATACCACGAATTCATAAGCCGGTACAGAAATTCATAGCAGCCCATGAATTTATATGTACAATCCATGAATGGCACCACGATTTTGCCATAATAATTATAAATTACAATAATTCGATAATTTTATAACCGTTTTTCAGAGACCGGTAAATTCGGAATTGCTATCTCTGTTAAAGTTAATTTTGATAGTTTCGTTCGACCCTCGGTCTGTTCAAGAAAGAGTATTTTTCAGCCTCGCTACATAGTGACCACTAACACTTAGTAAAACACGTCGTCGAGGTCACTATGTTCGTTAACTTTGTTATGAATAATTAATGCTCGGTGACCTAAGCTGAGTCACTCATCTGGCTGAAAAACCCAGGCAGTTTGAAGTTTACCTTGTGCGTTCGTGTTCTGGTTTTAAGGGAAAACTTGCGTAAACAAGTTTCCCAAAAGATTGTCACTTCTAGTGCTGTTCACATGTGTGAGTCTGTCACATAAGAAGATAATGTGGCTAGCACGACGCTTAAACCGCAACTGAGGAAGCCGGGTACTGAATTTTTGCTGAAGGTTACAATTTTTATACACTTAAGTTGGAGACGGAATTCCATAACGAAGTCTAAATATACGAACTGAGTCTCGAGACTGCGGCCCACTCAGAGAGGGATAGAGTTTTAAGCCGCCCGCTGGACGTCATGACGGACAGCAAGTCAAAAACGACAGTGCGTAGCTTTGACATCCATCCGCACGTCGTGTATTTTGTGAAGGATATGCACGACGAAAAATGAGTCCAGCAAGACCATCAGCTCAAGCCGCACGACGTGCGGATGGATCGTGAGTAGTGTTGACGGATGTCAAGGAATCGTGCATCGTGCATGTTTGATCATGCGTACGCTTACTGTCTATCAAATCGTCATTTTCGAGTAAAGTAAAGTACATGTTTTTAGAGTACATTCGTTTAATAAATGTTTACTGTTTAATTTTACGTTACATTCATTCTTTAGTTTATATTATTTAATAAGTAACGATTCACATAAAATTTCAGTTTAATATTTAGTTTAGTTTATTCTTCGTTTACATAATACATTCAAATATCATTATCAGTTATTATTTTAAATATTGTTATTATTAATTTGTTTTAATTACAATTCTTAATGGACCGTGAAATAACATCAAAATTTATCGAAAAATATAAATTAAATAGATGTCTGTGGGACGTATCCTCGGCAGATTACATGAATAAAAATAAAAGAACGACAGCGTTGCAAGATATGATGTCTGTGCTAGGAGAAGGTGCACATGCAATAAAATGATTTTTACAAAACACAACGAGAACTAAAGAACGTCTGGCACGCTGGACGAGTTGCACGACAGTGTGGTGCGCACATCCATCACCGACGTCGGGCATGCTGGACAGCGGCGATGGATAGTGCGTAGCCAGCCGGCTTTATAAATATCGTCCAGGCTCAGTACACATTGACCCATCTAAAAAAATCCAACTGCCCGTCGTGAAAATAGATTCATTACGATGTAACGATTTTGGATACCAAAGTATTATTGCATCCGACTGAATCAAATATGTCCAGAATATAATCTTAAAATTTCCTTGCATAAGACGAAAGTTATGGCTTTCCAAGGCAAGTATCCCGTTAGGTCGAAAATAATTGTCAACAATAAGCCAATCGAACAAGTATCAAATTTTACATACTTGGGCTGCGACACAAGCTACAATTATGACAATGACATGGAAAATAAAATAAATAAGTTCCAGGCAATATGTGGCACAATAAATAGAACATTAAATAACAAAACACAAAAAGACACAAGGATAAAATTTTATAAAACGATGGCTATACCTGTACTTATGTATGGGAGTGAAAGTTGGATAAATACCAAAAAAGGAGACAGCAAAATACAGGCAGCAGAAATGAAATTTTTGAGACTGGTCAAAGGCTGCACAAGAAGAGATTTAGTAAGAAATGAAGACGTGCAAAATGAACTAAATGTATATGCAATGAATGAAAAAATAACTGAATGTAAAGAAAGATGGAAACAACACGTAAATAGAATGGAAAATGGGAGAATACGAAAAAAAATACTTAACTACAACCCAAGAGCGAAAAGAGATATAGGAAGACCACGAAAACGGTGGTCGTAAGTTTGTGAGGACGGAACAGGCAAATGCCTAATCCTTGTAGTGCAGAAGAAGAAGAAGAAGAAGAAGAAGTATTATTATTGTCCCCAATAAACAATCTCAGTAAGTAAAACCTGAATTTTTACGAAACATTTTTTCGGCTGTTATTAGTCATGGGGTTTCCCTGAGCATTCTGATACATAATATGTTATAATTTCCAGTTACTAAATGTGATTCATTAACTTATTACAAGCCGATATTTCTTCTTTCTTGAGCAAACAGCGTCGTTGATTAATGTCATAATAATTCGTGGTACAAGTGCCATGGAGATTGTACATTAGCACTTCATTTATTTAGAGCTGGTCCCCTGCGTAACGCGATGTCTGATGCAATCATTTTTGTGTTGTTGACTGTTTGCATTTAACTTTTGAGGCTAGCGCATCATTATTGTTGATTGTTACATTGTTTTCTTGCTTTACGAATAAAATCGTAAGGCAGAAAGTAAAAGCATTGTTTTCAAGAAAAAAGAGACGATGGTGTTCGTAAAACTTCAGCGAAAAGTTGTCGAACGCTGGTAGAAGTGAAATTTTAGGCCAAGAACGTCAGAACCCTTTGAATGTTGCTAGTTTTTCTAAAGAGAAGTTCAACGACTGGTATCAGAGATGTTCTGAGTGGTGATAACGTAAACATTATTATGAATGTGTCAACATTGTTTGAAGTTTTTAGTAAACCACCAAAGTATTCTAATTATGATTGCCAAGAAACGAATAATTTTGGATTGGGTTCAGAGATGAATCACGTGGCTCAGTCTTGGCAACAGAAATCAAGTATACGTCTGGGTGCAAGTATAACAGAGTTTGGAGAACAGGGGTGAACAATTGGGGGGGGGGAGCAACAAATTTTGAGACAGAGAAACAAGGGAGCGAATAAGTTTTATTCACTAAAATTCCTCATAACTTTACCCCCAAATAAACTTTGACAATTTTATTAAAATTTTGAGTTCTATTTTCGACTCTTGGTTTATCCAAAATTAGCTTTTTGTTTTGATATACCCTTGAGACGCAGATGTTTTTCCTTCATACACACCCAAAACGTTTTGCCCTGTACTGATATCCCTTGTGGAAAAGTAGAGACTTTATTGGAAGTAATGACTACACTTAGATCAAAATTCACAACTTTAATACTACTGTGTCACAAGGATTGTCAAGCTACAACTAAGGAAAGGTACGAATAACAAACTCATCCACGAATCGTATGGTCAGCGAATTTAAGGTATGCGGCCAGACGACGTAGTAGTGAGTTTTGTCTTCCTTATCAACCCTCTCACGTTGAAAATATATACAGCTCAGCTCTCCGTCTCACAATAGTATTGTTACGTAATGCAGAAAAAGTGTTATGTCATTACGGAACGTTCTGGTACATTGGAAAACGATCCCGCAGCTGTAATGCATAGTGACAATTGACATGTGAGGCAGTATTACGTAATGCGGCACGTCTCGTGCGTTCTGGAACCATCTCAATTAGCCCAGCGGTGCGTGTTTCTGCTGAAGTGTCCTCTAGAATTTTCGATGGCTTGTTAAGGACGCATGTTATGGAACACAGTAGACTATAAATAGCCCATACCTGCTGCTTAGTTTTCAGTTATTATCGGGCGATATTACTGTGCGCGTTCAAAAGTGGTTATTAGTGAAGAGTTGTGTTTTATAATAGGGCGGTATATTGTAATACAATTGTGTTTAATTTTAGTTGAAAAATATTGCGTGTGAACAATTTTTTTTATTTGATTTGATGTGTTGTTAATTACGAACTGTTTAACTGTGAAAATTAAAGCTGGTGATTAGTGACTTAATTGGTGTCTTGATTTTGTTTCCACTGTACCTACGACGATCAAGTAGACCGTCGTAACAGTGGTGTCAAAAGTGGGATAGAACGGTTAACAGTGGAAACAGTGGACACTTTGTACAAGACGAGGTAATTCGTAATTAATCGGTAAACGATGGATGCCAGTCAGATGATGGAAGCTTTACAAACGCTGCTGCGGCAGACACGGGAAGAAAGAAAAGAAGAACGAAGACAAGAAAGAGAAGAAGCAGAAAAACGACAGGATGAGAAACGCAGACAGGAGGCGGAAGAAGCGGAAACACGACAGGATGAAAAACGTATGCAGGAAAAAGAGGAGGCTGAGGAACGTCAGAAATAACTAATGCTGGAAACAGAAGAAAGACAATAAGTACTTATTTTAGAATCTGAAGAAAGACAAAAAGAAGAATGTAAGCAGGAGGCAGAGGAACGGAAGCGTGAAACAGAAGACATCATGGAGCAAAAACAGACACAAGAACAAACCGCTGCAGAGTTGGGTCTCCTACGAGGTGAGCTTAATAAACAAGTTACTAAAATATCGAAGGTACAAGAATCAATGATATTAAAAATAGTTGAAGTAGAAAAATCTGTTTCGATTGGTGAAGAATCGATGTCAAATAAAATATCTGCAGTAGAAAACTCAATGGCAAACATGAGAGAACAGATTAAAAATGAAGTTGAGCAGTTCATGAAAATACAACAAAACAAATTTCGGAACAGACTGTACCAATGATAAAGACAGAGAAAGACACAGAAAATAAGTCAATAGAGAAGGTCACCTCGCCTGCTGTTGGGACAGTTCATGTCAAGGCCCCAACCTTTGATGGAAGCACGCACTGGGCGACGTATTTACGCCAATTCGAAGCTGCTGCATGCGCAAATAATTGAACAGAGAAAGACAAGGCTGTTTCACTCGTTCTTGCATTAAAAGGACCTGCAGCAGAATTACTACAGAAAGTGCCACCTGACAGCCAAAACACCTATGCCGAATTGATAAAAGCTCTGGAATTACGGTATGGTGATAAACATTTGCGAGATGTGTACTGCACCCAGTTGAGAGCAAGGCGACAACACTCCGGGGAGAGCCTTCAAGAGTTTGAAGCAAGTATCGACAGACTAGTTAGACTGGCCTATCCTGAAGCGCCAGAAGATTTTCGAGCGAGTTTTGCGATGCAGACATTTACTGCCGGTGTCCGATATAACGAACTACACCTATTCGCAAGTGTTACGAATGGCAAGACAACAGAACAGTGCGGACGTCCTGGTACATGCTTTGCAATTTGAGGCCGCCAAATCAGCGTCTGGTTGGACAAGTCATAAAGTGCGCGCGCTAAAAGATCACGGCGGCACAGACGATGAGGAAGAAGAACAAGGAACAGAGACTCGACGGTCGGCGCCACAGAATAAAATAAGAAAGGATGGAAGGCCGAAGTGTTATAGATGTGGGAAACCTGGACATCTACAACGAGATTGTCGGATTAGAATTCAGCAGTAGGGAAATGAGCAATAGTCGGTACAACGGGGCGTGTGCTGACTAACTGGAGGAACGAAGCCCCTAGAGAATACGCAATTTCTACACTTCAGAAAAACAGCGGGAGCTTGGTGGTTACCGGATTCGTTCAAGAAAGGCCAACCTCGATTACAGTTGACACAGGCGCAACAGTTTCTATTGCGCGCCCCGACGTAGTGAAAGATCTCAAGCCAATCTGGTGCTTGTTGCAGGAACTGGACGGCCTGTAAAAGTGTTTGGAAAAGTGGAGATACACCTACGCCTCGGTCGACTTGAGTTTAATCATCAAGTACTTGTTGCAGACATTGTGGATGAAGCAATTCTTGGTGTGGACGTTATGAACGCATACGGATTTATAGTCGACTTCAAAAACAATTTCTTGAGAATAGGCGGCGAAGAGGTAATGCTATCAACAATGACGACAGCAGAAAAATCGATGGACGTCGTAAATCAAGTGGCCGTAACTGTTCCGCGAAACTCCGAAAAGATCATCATGGTTAGAACCGAGGTAGATTCTAGGGGCAACCAATGCTCTATATTCGAACCCCAGGTAGTCAGCACACCGGGCATACTAATTGCCAGAAGTTTAGTAAATCCTGACGAAACCGGAAATGTACCTATTAGAGTGGCGAATATTTTGGATCAAGCTGTCACTTTACAAAGCAATACGCTCCTAGGCAAATTGACTCCTGTGGCCTGGGTAGCCGGAATGACGCAACGAATATCCAGTTGTGCTTCGGATACTTACAAATTACCAGACGAACTGCAGGAATTATTGAACAGAACTTCTAACGACCTCTCAAGGGGTGAGGTAAAAGAACTCAGACGGTTTTTACATGAATTCAAAGATTCTTTTGCAGTTCGGGGACAGTCATTGGGAAGAACCTCTCTTGTACAACATAGCATCGATACCGGGGACACAACACCGATACGCCAACCTCCTCGAAGGCCTCCATTATCTAAGCAAGAGGAAATGTCTCGGTTAGTACAGGACATGTTGACAGAGGGAGTAATCGAGCTTTCTTCAAGTGCTTGGTCTTCTCCGGTAGTGCTGGTAGCGAAGAAGGATGGTAGACTGCGTTTCTGCGTAGACTACCGGAGGTTAAATGACGTTACAAAGAAAGACTGCTATCCATTACCTCGCGTTGACGATACACTCGACACGTTGTCCGGAGCACAGTGGTTTTCCACATTGGACCTGAAGAGTGGATATTGGCAAGTGGGTCTTCATCAAGAAGACAAGGAAAAGACCGCTTTTCGACCCCAAGTGGCTTATTCCAATTTAACGTCATGCTATTTGTACTGCACTCTGTAATGCACCGGCAACATTCGAAAGATTGATGGATCTGGTACTGCGAGGCCTGACATGGAAAACTTGCCTTGTTTACTTAGACGATGTCATAGTGATCGGGAAGACTTTCAAATACCATTTGGAAAACCTTAAGGAGGTTCTAACTAGAATTCACGATGCCCTAGAAGCTGAGCCCGAAGAAGTGTTCTCTATTCCAGAAGGAAGTACAGTGTCAGGGCCATCTGGTTTCGGCTGCGGGTGTTAGCATGGATCCTAATAAAGTAGACACCGTAAGAGACTGGCCAGTTCCGAAGAGTAAACACGAAGTTCGAAGTTTCCTGGGGTTATGCTCATATTACCGACGTTTTGTGAAAGGCTTCGCTACTATTGGTAAACCACTACATGAGCTAACGAAAAATAAACGAAACTTCCAGTGGTTGAGAGAGTGTGACCAAGCATTTAGAATGTTGAAGATTGTATTATGCTCGCAGCCAATTCTCGCTTTCCCAGCTTCCGAAGGGATGTACGTCGCAGACACAGATGTAAGCAATACTGGTGTCTAGCAATACACAGATGTCTAGGAGCAGTTTTGTCTCAAGTCCAGAACGGTGAAGAACGAGTAAGTTAATAGCGTATTACAGCAAGACGCTTTCTAACCCAGAGAGAAATTATTGCGTTATAAGGAGAGAGTTGCTGGCAATTGTCCGAGCTTTGGAGCACTTCCATAAATACCTCTATGGAAGGGAGTTTTCACTACGCAGCGACCATGCCGCGCTTGCATGGCTCTTGAGATTTAAAAATCCGGAAGGGCAGTTGGCAAGGTGGCTCGAGCGTCTGCAAGAGTACAACTTCAAGGTCCAACATCACCGAGGGCGCCTGCATGGTAATGCGGATGGCTTATCACGAAGACCTAGCCCGGAAGACTGCCGACATTGCCACAGAAAGGAAGAACAAAACTCAAGCGAACATGTTCAGGCCATCATTGTAAATTTCCTGGCTGACGGTTGGACAACACAAGATTGTCGACAAGAAAAGATGACTAATGAAGACATTGGACCGATCTTAACAGCAAAAGAGGAAAGTCGCCGCCCGGATTGGCAAGATATCTGCCATGGTTCCGAAGTGTTGAAGGCTACTGGGCACAATAGGAATCTCTTACCTTAGAGAACGGATTGCTAAAAAGGGTTTGAGAAAGTGCAGATGGACGAGACGTGGTCATGCAGTTGATAGTTCCTCGAAGTAAAGTGCAGTCTGTTTTGAAGGAGATGCATGATGGAACAGAACATCTGGAGGCCACCTTGGCGTTAACAAAACCCTTGACAAAATACGGAAGCGATTAGCGATTCTATTGGCTTCATCTTCGCCACGACATAGAGGAATAGGTTCGGACGTGTGAAATATGTGCTGCAAGCAAGGGCCCACAAACCAGAAGCAGGGGAAAATGAGGCAGTTGGACTGCCTTTCGAGAGAATTGCCATAGACATTTCTGGACCATTCCCAGTTACTGACGATGGAAACCGGTACATCATGGTTATAGGTGACTACTTTACTAAGTGGGTGGAAGCCTACGCAATTCCAAATCAGGAGGTTACCACTGTGGCAAATCAGTTAGTTCACAACTTCTGTTGCCGTTATGGAGCCCCTATGGAAATCCATACGGACCAAGGGGGAAATTTCGAATCAGGAGTGTTTAAAGAATTATGCCGTTTACTCGGAATTCGAAAGACCAGGACAACGCCTCTGCATCCTCAGTCGGACGGGATAGTTAGAGATTCAATAGGACACTTGAGCACCATCTTTCGAAGGTTGATGACGAGAACCAAACAGACTGGGGCCAACGTATACCACTATTCCTCATGGCGTATAGATCATCAGTACACGACACAACCGGAATTACTCCAGGAAAATTGGTGTTTGGGTGGGAGATTCGTCTGCCTGGGGACTTAATGTTCGGATCACCTGAGACACAGTCCCAAGAGCCGCAGAACTATTCCTCGCAATTAGAAAACCAACTGCGAGAAATGAATGGTTTGGTAAGAGGACGGCTGAAGATAGCCAGTGATAAAATGAAAACTCGATATGACATTCGCAGCAATAGTGTGGGTTTCCAAGAAGGAGATCAGGTCTTGTTGTTCAACTTATAGCGCCATCTTGGTGGCTCACCTAAACTTCAGACTAATTGGGAAGTCCCCTACACTGTGAAAAAAAAAGAATCAACGATGTTGTTTATAGGATTCAACAGGAAGAATAGCGGAAGTTCAAGGTCGTCCACCTAGACCGCCTGGCCAAGTATTAGTTCATAGATAGTTTGCCAGTTCGGGACAAACAGGCTTAGGGAGGGGGAAGTGTTACGTAATGCAGAAAAAGTGTTATGTCATTACGGAACGTTCTGGTACATAGGAAAACGACCCCGGAGCTGTAATGCATACGTGACACTTGACATGTGAGGCAGTATTACGTAATGCGGCACGTCTCGTGCGTTCTGGAACCATCTCAATTAGCCCAGCGGTGCGTGTTTCTGCTGAAGTGTCCTCTAGAATTTTCGATGGCTTGTTAAGAACGCATGTTATGGAACACAGTAGACTATAAATAGCCCATACCTGCTGCTTGTTTTCAGTTATTATCGGGCGATATTTCTGTGCGCGTTCAAGTGGTTTTTAGTGAAGTGTTGTGTTTTATAATAGGGCGGTATATTGTAATACAATTGTG
This sequence comes from Magicicada septendecula, assembly GCA_034769895.1. Classification (NCBI taxonomy): domain Eukaryota; kingdom Metazoa; phylum Arthropoda; class Insecta; order Hemiptera; family Cicadidae; genus Magicicada; species Magicicada septendecula. Next base: position 59,290,253 of record CM068376.1, read on the forward strand.
TTTAATTTTAGTTGACAAATATTGTGTGTGAACAATTTCTTTTATTTGATTTGTTGTAAGAGACTGTGTTGTTAATTACGAACTGTTTAACTGTGAAAATTAAAGCTGGTAATTAGTGTCCTGATTTTGTTTCCACTGTACCTACGACGATCAAGTAGACCGTTGTAACAGTATTTTCATTTTATTTATTACAGTTGTATTTAATCACTTTCTTTTATTCTCTCCTCAGATTTGTTCGTCCCAACCAAATAAGAAATCCTGAGATAATAAAGAGGTTATTCGCTAAAGATGCATGTGGAAAGGCAATTGTTAGACTGCTTGATCGTCGCATGGTACAGTGGGAAACAAAATACAAGACTCCAATTACGTCACTAATCACCAGCTTTAATTATCACAATTAAACAGTTTGTAATTAGCAAGATAGTCTCGTACAACAAATCAAATAAAAATTGTTCACACGCAATAAAAATGTCTACTAATATAAAACACAATTGTCCCGGACAATTATAAAACACATAACACCTCGCCACAATACTACGAACCGCACTCCAATAAATCGCAACTCAAACTGACCGATAAGAGCAGCTGTCGTCGTTTAAATTGATAACAGAATTGTTCCAGAATAGTCGATGCTACGCATCAGCAATAAAGGAAAATATTAGAGCGTAATCCATTGCGGCCTTGACACAGTGCGCGCGCCCGCGCGAATTCTAACACAGTCTAGCTAACGCGTAGAGACTCACGTACGCACACTACATTACAGCCTGATTCCACCGGAATAGCCTAGAAACACGTAGAAGGTTCTGTACTGGCCTAGACTTTTTCCGCATTACGTAACACTTTCCCCTCCTTAAGCCTGTTCGTCCCGAGCAAGTCTCTGAAGTAATACTTAGCCAGGCGATCTAGGTGGACGACCTTGAACTTTCGCTGTCCTTCCTGTTGAATTCTATAGACAACATCGTTGATACTTTTTTTTTCACAGTGTAAGGTCCTTCAAAGATGTTCTGAGGTTTAGGTGAGCGACCACGACAGCGCTTTGGGTTGAACAACCAAACTTGATCTCTTTCCTGCAAACCCACACTATTACTGCGAATGTCATACCGAGTTTTCATTTTATCACTGGCTATCTTCAGTCCCGTCCTCTTATCAAGCGAATCATTTCTCGCAGTTGGTTTTCTAATTGCGAGGAATAGTTCTGTAGCTCTTGGGACTGAACCTCAGGTGATCCGAACATCAAATCCCCAGGAAGACGAATCTCCCATCCAAACACCAATTTTTCTGTAGTCATGCCGGTTGTGTCGTGTACTGATGACCTACACGCCATGAGGAATAATGGTATACTTGGCCCCAGTCTATTTGGTTCTCGTCAACAACTTTCGAAAGATGCTGCTTGAGTGTCCTATTGAACCTCTCAACCATTCCGTCCGACTGAGGATGGAGAGGCGTTGTCCTAGTCTTTCGAATTCCGAGTAGACGGCATACTTTTTTGAACACTCCTGACTCGAAATTCTTCCCTTGATCCGTATAGATTTCCATAGGGGCTCCATAACGGCAACAGAAGTTGTGAACTAACTGCTTTGCCACAGTGGTAATCTCCTGATTTGGAATTGCGTAGGCTTCCACCCACTTAGTAAAGTAGTCACCTACAACCATGATGTACCGGTTTCCATCGTCAGTAACTGGGAATGGCCCAGAAATGTCTATGGCAATTCTCTCGAAAGGCAGTCCAACGTTATACTGTCTCATTTTTCCCCTGCTTCTGGTTTGTGCGACCTTGCCCGCAGCACATAGTTCACATGTTCGAACCCACTCCTCTACGTCGTGGCGCAGATGAAGCCAATAGAATCGCTTCCGTATTTTGTCAAGGGTTTTGTTAACGCCAAGATGGCCTCCAGATGTTCCATCATGCATCTCCTTCAAAACAGACTGCACTTTACTTCGAGGAACTATCAACTGCATGACCACGTCTCGTCCATCTGCACTTTCCCAAGCCCTTTTCAGCAATCCGTTCTCTAAGGTAAGAGATTTCCATTGTGCCCAGTAGCCCTTCAGCACTTCCGAACCATAGCAGATATCTTGCCAATCCGGGCGGCGACCTTCCTCTTTTGCTGTTAAGATCGGTCAAATGTCTTCATCAGTCATCTGTTCTTGTCGACAATCTTGTGTCGTGCAGCCGTCTGCCAGGAAATCTACAGTGATGGCTTGAACATGTTCGCTTGCGTTTTGTTCTTCCTTTCTGTGGCAATGTCGGCAGTCTTCCGAGCACGGTCTTCGTGATCTGGATTACCGTGCAGGCGCCCCCGCCGATGTTGTACTCTTGCAGACGTTCGAGCCACCTGGCCAACTGGCCTTCCGGATTTTTAAATCTCAATAGCCATGCAAGCACGTCATGGTCGGTGCGTAATGAAAACTCCCTTCCATAGAGGTATTTATGGAAGTGCTCCATAGCTCGGACGATTCCCAGCAACTTTCTCCTTGTAACGCAATAATTTCTCTCTGGTTTAGAAAGCGTCTTGCTGTAATACGCTATCACTCGTTCTTCACCTTTTTGCACTTGAGACAAAACTGGTCCTAGACCAGTATTGCTTGCGTCTGTGTCTGCGATGTACTTCTCTTCAGAAGCTGGGAAAGCGAGAATTGACTGCGAACATAATGCAATTTTCAAAGTCCTGAATGCTTGGTTACGCTGTCTCGACCACTGGAAGTTTCGTTTATTTTCCGTTAGTTCGTGTTGTGGTTTAGCCATAGTAGCGAAGCCTTTCACAAAACGTCTGTAATATGAGCATAACTCCAGGAAACTCCGAAATTCGTGTTTACTCTTCGGAACTGGTCAGTCTCTTACGGTGTCTACTTTATTAGGATCCATGCTAACCAAAAGAGTTTATCTCAAACAAAAACAACAAGAACCAAGAAAAAAGAAATCTTAGGAGAAAAATAACACTCTAAAAATCAAAGTTAATATCGTGGGCAACCGTTAATTACAGGTAGAGCAAAAAAACCTTGTGTTACATTTATATTTGAGATAAAACTAAAAAAAATGTACATAAAAATCATAGATTATCAAAATTTTTAGGTTCACAAAATGATTATGATAAAATTTGAACTAACTAAACTAACTAAACTAATCTTTTCAACTGTTGGTGCAGCTAAGCCCATGATGATTTGGGTGTTAAACGGGCTTCCTGATTGGTTGAATTGGACGGTGTGAATTTTGTTGCAAAACAGCTGTTGGTTAATGTGACTTTTGTTTCAGAACGGGATTTTCAACATTCACTTAAAGCCTTAAAATGTTACTTTTGGACCAAAATACTAGTATAGGTCAATTTGCCTTTACAAGACCAACACGGTGATATGCATAACTCAATATCACGAAAAATTAGATAATGTGAGTTTTGCATCCAGTACTCTCGCATACTAAACTGTACTTATTATTTCAACTGCATCTATAAGTGACTTTAATTTTTCGAATGATCTACTTTGTGTTGACGTGTTTCTTTCAAAATAATGTTTACATTCAATTTTATACATTTTTTGGTATCTTAATAATAAATAATCTTCACTCAATTACGGATTTTTTCTATTTAAACAGAAGATAATTTGTAATTTCTTTTAGTGTTGTTATCGTAATCTGTAATAAATTCATTCGCCTAGTTTTTTAGCAGTTGAAAAGTTTCTACAGTTGGACTACAATTATTATATAGAGAGTCTATAAGTCACAAGTCTAACAGTGTTAAATTTAAACACAACTATTACTGTACTTTCTTTCTTTCTTTAATTATTTTTGCCACTTTTTCAGTTTAATGGAGGTGCGTAGTGCCAGATCTGATTTATGTGCAGTGTTAATCGGATTATCTCGCGGCCTCCGAGTTAGCAACGTTTGCAACCCTTCACCATTTTATCGTTTAAAAAAATTTCCCACCAAAACACTTTCACTTTATAAGAATGATATATGTTCTGGTTCGGATGCGCATTCTCTCACGCCTTGTTATTCTTAATAAGGGTACTCTTTTCTGTGCAGTCCGCAGCTTTTGTATAATTATTTGTCAAAGTTTCTGATCGCTACGTCATTGCAGGAAGCGCACTGTGATTACGTTTCTTTTTAAAACACAGTGACAGTTTAGTATTCTTAAAAACATTTGTCGTCTTAAAGAGGCAATGCTATGGCACTGACTTAATTCACTGTTGTCCGACCCTTACTCCACTTCCACAGACTTACTGTGTTTTTCTTTTCTAACTTTGTTCCCAGTGTCACTATATAAGATAGGCGCTCCTAATAAGATCCACCAGAAGATTTAATTTCTTTAATATTTTTTTGTAAGAAAGTTTGTAATTTCTTTAATACTTTGAAAATTTTACTTTAATGAATTTATAATACGTATTATACAATATAAGAATTTAGAGTTAGTACAATTGATAAGTTTGTGTGTAATACTATTTTTTCTTTGAATCTTATTAGGAATAAGCTATAGTAAGAAGGTCCACTTGTTGTGAATGTAAACAAATATTTTATTAATTTTTCTACGTGTCAAAACATGTTTAAAAAAATCAAGAACAAATGGCAATTCATTTTTGCATTATTTTGTTTATTTGCATAATACTTTCAAGAGAGAAAATGATAAAATAAACTAAATTTAAATTAACAAAGAACTTTAGGGTGTTATATATTTAGAGGTACCGTGAAAATTCGTCTCTCTTCAGAGCAGTGAACGAATGTCTTGTAGCATGAAAACTACAACGTTTTGTGCTATTGGTTGTAACTTACATGACGTCTGCTACACACTTCTGCAATTTTTGTTGCCAGAAACAAAATATTCTCCGTTTCTGATACAAACAGAAAGCACATGTGATTCACGATTTGTTTTTACTGAATGAAATGAGTAAATATACATACCACATAGTACATATACATAGTACGTAGTGCGCGCGCGCACACACACACACACACACACACACAGCTTTTCTAAATTAAAAATGCTTGATAGCAGTAAATACTTGAGTGATGAATTCAAACTGAGTAATTTTTGCAGACAAAACAGTTTTAAAAACAAAAGTTTATACTGTATTAGCGGTTAACTTAAAAGTAGGTACCGGTATACAGTATCTTTGTCAGTTACACGTATTAGTTCAATTTTGGTAACAATAAACTACAGATTTATTATATTTAGCAATATATGTAAGTATACTCCTTACATCTACTCAAAACAATACGAATAAAGACTCTCTCTCTCTCTCTCTCTCTCTCTCTCTCTCTCTCTCTCTCTCTCTCTCTCTCTCTCTCTCTCTCTCGTTTGTAGATACAATCTATTTACGTAGGCCAGTATGAGTTACAGTAAGATAAGAGGCCTACTAGCGTGTATTGTTTAGACATAGTACATTTAGGCCTCTACAACCAACAAACAGGTACTTGATTGCATAGATTTGATAAAACACCCACGCGCGACCGTTTCAGTATAAATTTATAAAACACACACACATTATTATTGTTTAGGTGTAAAACACTTAAACATTTGCAAACATGTCTAACAAATATTTACATATAATTCACAAACATATATATAAACTTAACAACGCACACTAAAACAAACAATTACACAAGCTAATGGAAAGAGGCTTCACAGTTTTACCATTAAGTAATTTACATAATTTTAAAAATATCGACGGAAAATGCTATATGTTTATGATCATCCACCCTTGTTTATTGCTCTAAACGTATCCAAGTTTTTACGGTACCTCTAGATACAGGTCATTCTAATTTGAATACAAATGTACCGTAACAGAAGATATTTTTCTCTCATTCAGGATAAAGAAACCTTATTTTGTTTTCAGATATTAGCCCAATATTCGCAACGCACAATCTCGTGTCAGGACTATGAGCTGTATTTCTTCACTTTGTTTACTGATCGGACCATCTTGAGGGCGCCTTAACTTTTCGTTATACCCAAACCTTTATCTTACTTTTTCTAACTATTGTGTGTGTGCTTTTTCAGCTTTTGAGTATTTCGCTTTTCTTGAAGCAGCTGTTTTGTTATCTGAGTTAGTAGTCTCTGTAATTTCAACTTTGTCATCTTACTAGCTGAACTGCTATTTGTCATCCTTCGGATGAGGTCTTTCAGTGTCTCCACCGCTATCAAGTCCTTTACTTGAGGACTATTCACCTTTAAGGACTTGATAATGGTGGGGGCACTGAAAGGCCTCGTCCAGAGCATGACAAATAGCAGCAAGCAAGTACGACAAAGTTGAAAATATCTGAATAACCTTGAGATTAAGGAATTTTCCTCTCCAGATTTTATTTTTGTGAGGTCTGAAGAATGTCACTGAATCTTCTGCTGCTTTATCTTCATCTTTACTAATTTCTTTTGAAGAGGAAAGTCATCGTTTGTAGAGGTAAAGTCGTCAGAATTCTTAAGTTTTAAACTCTTTTCAATTTGTCTTTAAATTGATTGCGGTGGGAATGCAAACTTAGTTTGTGACAGATTCCAAAACACCCTGGTCCATAGGCTGACAAATGGCAGTCACATTTGGTGGCAAAAACATAGCCTTTATGTCCCTATCTCTAAGTTCGTCTGGATCAGGGTGATTTGGGGCATTGTCTAGCAGTAAAACTGCTTTTCTTGTGAGATCGGAAGGAATACGAAGGTACTATCTTCGGAGTAGCTTCCTGTTTTCAGATTCTGGTTGACTGATTTAATGAAAAAATTAAAAACATACTACAAGTGTAAAAGATAGATACTTGTGTGCGGTTCTACTTACTCCGGGCCACTGACAACACGTAGAAGACTTATCTTGAAATAGTAACAACGTTTGCTTGTAATGACTTCCTGCTCAGTTAAAACAACTAATATACTAAAATTGTGGATGTTTATTGCACAAAATGGCGGATGGGTTCTACTTGTTGTAGGGCCTATATCCCTTACATATAAGCTAGCGACTACTAATATCAAATCTCAAAAATCTAATGGTATTGCTTGAGCTGTAATGCACTGTTATTATATGATAGTGAAAATCTTTGTATTTACATTTAGCTCAGGATACATTTAAATTGATTATTAAAGAGAGAATGCTAATTTTAATAAATCATAAAGCCAACTGCACTGTACTGTAATATTCCCATCGTTGACAACTGTATGCCGACTCCACCGATTCCTTAATAATTGTTATTGGAAATTTTACTTTAAAAAGAAGTTCACTTCCTCCTTCCCCCGAGATCAGCGTCTGTTTGCACGGTACATTGAAAATTATGCTTACGTGTGTTACACGTAATATGACACGCAGTAGCGTAGCGTCCATGTAACCGCTGTTGCCGGCGGCAACAGTACTGGAAATAAGAGAAAATAATATTAATTATATCACAGAATAAATACTTTAGTAATTGAATAATTTGAAATCCCAACAGTATTAGTAGGGAAACTTGAAGAAAAGCGTAGCATTGCTTTCGAATTGTGTCGTCTTGTGTTGCCGGCTCAGAAATCGGCAATGTTTTACTGCGTACGGTCATTGACCTAGTACTAGTTGTCACTGTACAAACTTAAGAGGGGCGGGACACACTCGTTCGTCCAATGTGTTGACGCCTTAGAAACCGGCAAAACGCTCAGTAACAGCTATGTTCGTTTTCGGAACTGACGTGCAGCACATACTATGTACCTATTTGTGTTTTGTTCGTTTAGTCATGAGTTTCTCTGTTTGCCTCTTTATTATTTTTAATTCGATTATTTGTGTTCTGCTTTATTCTGTGTAAGTATAATGAGAGTCAGATCCTGTTGAACCGGGACCCTCTTCTTCTCTCAGCGAATGATAGAAAATGCTCTAAAAAGAACACTTGGTACAAGAAAAAATTCGAATTAAGTTATAGGTTACGTTTTAGGCCTATCACAACCGGCGTACCACGTCACGCCACTGGTTACACGTAATATGACACACGTTTTGGAATTTTTTGTGTGCGTTCAAAATAAGAAGTAAAGTTGTAGCGGAAAGATTCTGCAAGCGATAGTTAGTAACAATGAGTGAGAGTATGGGAACGGTCGTTAATCGTGATGAGGAAATCCGATGCTGAGAGAATTTCATTCACTTTTACACGCTGCTTCGGTTGTTACATTGCGTAAAAATCGCTGATTGTCTAATGAATTATTGACCTACTTTTGTATTTGTTTTATACTGACCGTCAACGGACACCTCCGCACGCAACATGCCTTCATAGATATATTCAAGTACGAGTTCATACTCTGTAGGCTTGTGACGCGCTTGTTATATACATATTGTCATATACATTGTGTGTGTGTGTGTGTGTGTGTGTGTGTGGGCCTATATATATCTTCAAAAACCTCTAAAGATACAGAATAATTTCTGAGAAACGTGTGTCAGGTGAAAATAAACCTACTTGCAGTTGTATATATACAAAACAGTTGTGCATGCGTAGATGTGTGTGGCCGTAACTACCACCGGAGCAGTGTCCCGGGGCCCCCGAACGAAGAGGAATGTTTTTTACGAAACCAGACTAAAAACATTTGAATCAAACTCATTTTGTTTTAAATATTACTTAAAAACTTGTAAAAGTCTTAAAATATTAACAGATAACTTATGCAATGTGTAACAGCATTGCCTATTTTGCCTACAATAGCCTACTCTCACTGTCTTTCTTAGTTAATTCAGGAGTCGAAGAGTCACTGACAACGAACGGACCGAGAGTCATTTGATAAAGTAATCAATGACTTTGCTTTAAAAAAAAGTTAGGAAACAGAACTCAGTGTGAAGACCAGTGCAGAAACCACCAAATAGCAACCATATCAAAAAAGACTTACTAAATGCAATGATTTAGAGGCAAGGGGAGGGTGAGATAAAGAGGGGGTCCCATAATCACTTATTGCCTCAACAAGTTCAATGGCTGTGCGGGACGAAGGGATGCCCGTCTCCCGCTCGTGTGCTGCGTCCCGAGCTTCAAATAGAGCTCCTGCCGCAGGGACGATGGATGGGGTCTGGATTAAGGGTGTGGCCTGCTACCGGCCGTGGGAGTCAATTAAGTGTTAGTTAATTGAGGGTAAGAGTACGCCGAGGCCGGGTCCACGATTCTCCTGGCACAGATTGGTAGCGACCGAGGGCGCTAATCAGGTGGTTACCCTGGAATCGGGTGGAGCGGCGATAGGATTTGCGGGACAGTGTCCGTATAATGGCGTCCAGGGAACGGACACGCAGGGAGTCACGGATGGTTTTGTTCGATGTCAGGTAGTGGGCTTTACATGTCCAGCGCAATCCTCGGTCAAGGAGAGACTGAAGCTTTCGCTTGGCAAAGTAGCCCCATCGTGTAGGTAACCATCGACACCACATAGGTGGAGACGATAAGCTTCCCTAGGCGGCGAGTCATGGCGTTGCTGCATAGCACGAGACGGAGTTGATATAGACGATTGGCGGTCTTGCGGGCTACTTGTGCAGAGTGTGTCCGCCAGGTAAGACGACGGTCGAGGTGAACCCCGAGGTACTTGACCTCTCGAGACCAGGGCAACAGAGTATCGCCTACGTAAAGTCTGTCTGGGAGCCTTAAGCGTCTGGAAAAGACTACTGCTGTGCTCTTGGCCGCGTTGATGGCAACCCTCCATCTCTCTGCCCACTCAACGTACTCGTCCAATTGTTCCTGGACTATTGCCTCAATCTTCTAGCTACGGCACTGTGTAATCGGTTAGTGGCGACCAATTCGGTAGTAAACGTGGACCTCAGCGACAAATTCGTAGATACATTTACACACATACAAAATTATAGTATTCGTTAACAGAATTCGTGTCTTCTCATAGTATACATATTTTTTACTAATCCAATCAGAGATTTTGACATTTACACATTTGCAAATTATATAGGTCTAGAGACGGTACTAGAGAACTGAAATGCGAAAATAGGATGTGAAGATAAGCGTGAGTATGTAACGAAGGTAAGTGAGGGGGAGGTGAGAGCAAAAATAATAGAAGGAGAGGTACCAGAAGGATAGAACAGGATAATAATAATATGTACGTGTTTTAACAGTAATGAGTGCATATCAGAGGATTTTTTCAACAGGAGAGGATTCGGATAAACGCGCCCTCTTTGTTGTTTAACATGATACTAGGCAAATCGCAAGAGACAACGGGCCGAGTAGGGAGGATATCTAATCTCTAAAAGTAATTAAGTGGTAAACTGTGCAGAAAATCTTGCAATTGTAAGAAATAGGTATGAAAACAAAGAAAACAATGGTAGCAGTACAGATATTTCGCTGCTGATCCGCGTAAAATGATTGGAGCAGGAGGAGCTTAAAAGAGGGGGGGACAAAATTCCAACTTGATAAATATAGAGGAATAAACATAACGAATCATCTAAGAAGAGAGAAACAGTTGTCAAGAATATATATTGCAAACTATATGTATATGTAGTTGCAGACTTTTATGTATACAAGTACAAATTCAATATGCATCTGTGTGTGTATGTGTGTGTGTGGTGTGTGTGTGTGTGTACGCGCGTGTGTGTGTGCGTCCGTGTGCGCTCTCTCACACACACACGCATATTCTTTTTTGTAGGTAACTCTTGATGGTTTCTTGCAGGACCTCTGTATGATATGTTTGTTATCAAATGATAGATCTGTATCATCTCAGACTTTAATATGAATTGAAACGAGATTAATCCATATTAAAAACTCTGATCTTTTGTGTAAAAGAGAGAGAGAAAAAGAAAGAGCGAGAGAGAGAGAGAGAGAGAGAGAGAGAGAGGATGCGGTAATGGCGGATTTAAAATAAAACTGCATCAAAAATTAGAAAAGCAGAATGAGAATTTTGAGAACAAATTACAAAGTTATGGCCCTAGACAACTTGGTAAAAAAAAACTAGTATATATATCTGATTTTCGAGTTGTAATTCTTGAACATTTTTGAACTTTTTCACTTGAGTATGGACGGTCACTTATTGGACGGTGTTTGTAATGCTGTTTTCCGTAGCATGTACTGAACATCTTTTAACTGAGTACATTTTAAGACTTTAGTTAGAATTTTTCTGGCTTACCATTAAGCCAGTTCTAATTACAACGCAGAGTTATATGGAAGAGAGGAGAGTAGACCGGCCCACGCGCAGCATAGTGACGTCATACCTGCCGACACAGTGAAATTAATGTGTATAATACGAGTAAAATTTAGTTTAGATCATCAAACATCATCATGTATATATCACCAAACTTAGTTTAAAATGTAATGTCAACAAATAAACTTATCGGTTTAGATGCCTTGAATACTGACATTCATTTAACTTAAGAGCCTTTATCGTATACGCTCACTTGTGTTGTTTCTTTAAAACACTGCACAACCCGTTTATATACACTTTTTACAAACAACTGAAGAACTATTTGTAGAAATCCCGGATATTTATGTAACTACTTTTTTTTTAAATTTCTTTGTTTCTTTACTTGATGACGTTTCGTAGCTACGTTTTTTTTATTTTGCCCTTTTTACTTAGCGCATTCTTTCTAATTAACGCTCTCGTTCTTGCGTAACAATGCAAGAAAAATTCGTCATATCGGGATATTTTTTTATTATGATATTGCAAAAAATTTGCTATGTCGTTTTTGGAACAATGTAGTGCCATGATATAACTGAAAATCTGTTTCTAATTTTTAATTTGTTCACGCCATTCTTCACTGGGCCTTATAAGTTTTCCTCTTGAAAGAACCTATAACCAGTCCGATTTCTGTACACATTCTGCGCAACTACCGTAATTCATATGTTCTTTATATTTCGCGAATTTTTATATAATCGGTAACATATGTACCCAGCAAGAATTTCTAAGCGATCGTCATTTTCATTGAGTTCTGTGTCAAAAGAAACTCTACACTGAGTTGGCAAACACTCTTTAACAAAATTCTTCATTGTGAGGGTCGGTCTTTTCTTGTTCTATACTTGACGAGTTCAGTGAACTGAAAAAAATTTATCACATTTGTCTACTGTTACTCGATAGTAAATTATCGTCACAAGGCGTAGGAAAGGCTGTGTTTCTTGTATGTACTGTTAGTGGTATCATCATTTAAAGTTTGAATGTTTCAGTTGCTGAATACTGTTGAGTAATTTTTACATAATACTGAGGACTTAATCCTTTGGATAAATGCCACCGGACTTAGATGATCATAAAATAAACCTAAACCTCGAATTTCAAAAAAATAACTTTTAAGAACGACTTGATTTGTTCTTTGCGTCATTAGAAATAAATATTCATATTTTCTCACGTCACTAAATAAGCTTCTTAAACTTTCTGTTGACATAACAAAGCCTTTATGAAACGGAAGTAGCCCAGTTTTTTCTACAACCCTCATGTGTGAACGCAAGTTCGATAATAAATTTATCTAGTGCTTTATCCTATACTTATAGATCAATTCTATATCCACTTTTTGTCATGTTATTGTCATTTAAACCGTACCTAGAATTTAATAAATCGGAACCATCATTTATTATTTTCACATATACATATATATGTGCACATATTATTTTGCACATATGAGCGATGTAAAATCATTTTTGAAACTGTTCATGAGAGCCTTTCTAACATTCTGCCGTTTATTTCCGGAAAGTATAACATGCGAACTATTTAATTTTTAACAAAACTACAGGGCCGATCTATTACAATTTATTTTAATTAACATTTTATATACCATCTTTGCATCTTTGTTTACTAATTTTCCGTCTGGAATCATAAAACTGTGACCTACAAGGTGATTCCGTAAGTTTTAGTAAATGAGGCACATCGCAAAAAGCCCAAACTTTCCTTTCGTCTTAACTTGGATAGGCGATATAGTTGTTTGCTGGTGTAGTAAACAGACAGTTGAGGAACCAGCTTGCGATTGTAAGGACCCATGTCACAGACGAAACCACGCACTTTAAAACCAATTGATTCGACAGAAATAATAATATTTCTTAATAATTATTTAGTTACAGGCACGTCAAAATCATAAAACAAAGTTACTTCCATTTCCCCATAACACTTCTAGCCATTTTCATCTGTACATTTGTGTGAGGTCCAATGAAACAATTTTCATAATATATTATTGTCATAACGACCTTCATTTCGTCGAATGACAAAAGTATGCCTTCTTCTCCGTCACTGAAAGAGGGAGGAGCCTGCTCTTGCATAATCCGCAAATTTTATAGTCAAAAGCACCCGGTTATCATTGGACAGCAGCAAGTCGATGTTGAATACCATGTTCACTCGGCAGAGGGTAATTTAAAACACGAGTAAAAAAATTAAATGCTTTTCTATAAGGCGATCTAAGAGTAGGCCTAACTGCTTTTGCCAAGACTTCAATGTTCCTTTTTAAAAACTTTCCCGGATTCATTATGTTATTTGTTAATGTGTGAAAATATTTTCATACACTTTAGAGCGCAGTTTGTTTTGAACGGGCTTGATTTTAGTCACTAACAACACTTGATTTGTTTGACAAAGTAATATCGTTTTTGAGTAGGCCTATTGTAATCTTTGCTTCTCATTCTAGCGTTTTTAACTTTAAATTCATATTTTCCTCAGTTAGTGTTATAGACGTGCGCAGGGGGACTACATGGAATACCCACGGTCTATAACGCCTCTCTCTAGACGGAAATCACTCTTACATGTACTTTTACAGTATATTAGTGTATTTTTCTTGTAAAACATCATTTTTTCACTGTCTTTTCTCATCTTTTAATTTTCCAAAATTTGGCTTTTTTTGTAAACTAATGGGGAGACCAAAGTCCCTCTGGTCCCTCCCGCGCACACGCCTATAGTTAGTATAGCCTAGTCACATTTTCATAGTACAGTAACTCCTTTTTAAATATCAAACAGCATTAGCGTATACTTTTGAAATATGAAATATAAGGAAATCGATTCACTCGATAAGTATCTTGTAAACAATGTTGTAGGCAACGCGTTTTTTATTGTGTTATTACCGTTTAATTTAATTGGACTGATTTCAGGACTATATCACACGTGTTTCAGCCACAATGTGATTAGTTTTGATTTTTCTTTTGTACGAAGCCGACTCGACTCCGGACCTCCCCCCCCCCCCAAGGGCAAATTCTAGACACGCCACTGGTATCAGCATAGTGATACGACGTCGAATGAGGCTACCCAAGAAGGGAGAACAATGTAACACCTTGTGTTAACCTTGTGTTATTCTATGCGTCAGATACCTACAAATTGTCAGCCGATCTGCCACTCTTGCGGCTTCTGTAATGCAGCGTTACGCAGTAATTTTAAGGAAAATAGAGGCACAAGTATCTAGACTAAATTATATGTATGGATGATTCCTAAGAGCGGTTCATTTATAAATGAAATAGGAAAAGTGTCAAACTGCTTGAGAATGGAATGCATCAGCATCAGTCGGTTTGCTGATGCTGATGATGATGGTGGTAAAAAGCTGCAAGCTGCATGAACATATAAAGCGGTGACGAAGTCATAGCCTCTATAACAGAAATGAAAGTACCGTCATTCATAGTCACTGGTTATTAATTGTTGGATGAACATTTCTGGGAATACAAAATATTGTATCCGAACTATTTATATAAAACATCGCTAACAGTCATTAACGAGGTTAGTAGAATATTTAGAACAGCAGAGCAGGCATGCTTCCGAATACGGGCGATTAACACTGAATCAAGTAATCAAGAGACCTGTTTACTTTTTTCAACTTAAGGAAAATCATGTAACAGTGTTATACTGAAACTTTAGCAACTCCAGCGTTAATACTGAATTAACGAAAGCTGCCAAAAGTCTGTGTAACTACTCTGTAGCGAAGATCAAATTAGAAAGGCAAATACACTCGGATTGTGTGTTGTATGTCACCGATTTTCTTTAGTACACATTTCGAAGAGGTTCCAGCAAACTGGGCCTGGAGTACAGCCACTGCAGTACAAGAGATTCCAATCTCTTCGTTGCAAGCCTATTTTCTTCATCTTTCTCTTCCCCTACGTCCATCCCGTTTCTGTCATCTAGTTGGTAACTAGTTTAACAATTTTTTTCGGCCAACAGCTAACAAATTCGGGTTCATTCGCCCGTACCACATGAAGACCTTCGTACTTATGGCGTCTAAAATTTTGCCCACACTATATTGCCTCATGATATCTTCATGCCTAACGAACTGGAACCTGAACACTCCATAAAACCTTCTTTATAATTTCATTTTCACTGCTTGGAGTCTTCGGGAGTTTCTCTAATGTATCTTACAAGTTTCAAAACCATAGGCGACTAAGATGCCAGAGTAATTGATACCATATTGTATAGATTGTGTTTTGCAAACGACCGCCCTTGAATTTAGTGACACGAAAACTAACGGAAGATTACTGAAAATTGGGGTATAAAAAGAAAAAATACATAATTACTTGGGGTTGAAGTTTCTCAGGAGGGAACATTACAGTCTGGGAAAAAACTATTCCCTACTAAACAGTACTCAATGGACTATATACATCACAAAGGAAATTTATACGGTTCTAGTTTAAAAAGTGCAGTAACTAACAGACTAGCAGTTCTGAGTGGCGGATCCAAAGGAGACACGAGACCGCATTTCTCCATCAGAAAAATTGCTAAATTCGTCACAGTGTCGAAAATATTTTACGAAAAAATTGTTCATTCCTAGCGTCTTTATGACCGACGCAGTTTTGCTACGAAAGCAAAGCAGAATAACAAAACACTATTTTAAAAAACTAAAAATCTTAGCCGCTATATGGTGGATTCGTAAAGATCCAGCAGGCTCGAATTGAATCGGATACGTTTAAAACGTATGAGAAGTTCCAAATTATGGGAGAACGGGTTTGGCTTACTCATAAATTCATAAAAACAAAAATTATTTCTCGCTGAACTACATAATGAGTTAAAATATTATTCATGTTTAAGTACAGAATGTTCAAGAAACGTAGTTGCCATGGCTCGTTTTTCAGTATCTACCATATTAACGTGCGTCGTGTGGAGAATTTTTGTAAAGAGCTTTGAAAACTAGGCACTTAGCTGACAAAGTCGTGTCAGTGTCTGTTCTTGCGGCTAATAATGAAGTGATTATTACAGAGTTTACAAATAGCGGGCTACTGGACCGTGGATGACTCCTTGCTTGTGTGTTCATCTTATTCGCTAGACGTTTCGCCCACCTAATCCATCGGAGGCCTTCTTCAGTAGCACAACGTAAAATATCGGTATGGAGAACCATATTATGACTTCCATGTTCTAATATCGGTATGGAGAACCATATATGACTTCCGTGTTTTAATATCGGTATGGAGAACCATATATGACTTCCATGTTCTAATATCGGTATGGAGAACCATATATGACTTCCATGTTCTAATATCGGTATGGAGAACCATATATGACTTCCATGTTCTAATATCGGTATGGAGAACCATATATGACTTCCATGTTCTAAGATGTACGCGTATATTTAAAATCATTTTCGAAATAAAATATTTCCATAGAAACTACTTCTTTCTACTTCTTGCTCCAGCCTTAACCACGGTACTGAGGTCACTAACGTATACCACCTCACGTTAGCGCACTAGATTTTCACTGATGATGGCAGTCAATGGCACTGGCGAAACGTCTGGTTTTGCAGAAAACATTGGATCACGGCCAAACAGGCCGGGAGGGAATATTTACAACAAACTACTTTGTTGCCGATAACGTAGTACGCATAAAAATTATCCCCTACCCCTTTAACTATCATTTTCATTTATAGAAAATTACCTCCTCCCCCTTCAACTACCCTTTTATTTATAGATATTTCATCTACCATTCTACAGTGGATTAGTATGACCTTCTTTTCAGATACTTTATTTATAAAAATTAAGTACTTTACTCTTGTTAAAACATAAAATGTTGCAGGTAAACTACCCCTTTCCCTTAACCGATCTTCACCAAAATAAATAGACCTTGAGTCCTCTACAAATCAGGCACATATGCAAAACATTATTTGATTCTGTTTAAATTTGCGGCAGTTATCGTTCGCCATAGAAAAATTCTACACAGACACTTTTCGAAAAATGACTTTTCTTCATGTTTTCAGGATAGTACAATTAGAATCAGCCCTTATCTCGAACACGATTTTTTCGCCATCACCATACTTCCATTTCTTTATGGAACATGGAAGTAAAAACAGTTCGACAAGAGATGGTAGGCCGAACGTACCCCAGGCTGAGGTGAGTGTAATGGGGTTGAACATGAACATATCGACCACGGCGCTATAGCCCAGTATCTGTTAACTCTTTAAATAATGACGCCGGGCGTGACAGCCTACACAAAATGTAGTGGTTTACAGTTTTACTGCGTTTAATGTAATAACTCGCATATAAAAAAAACAAAATTATAGCCCTTCTACTGAAACGGATTTGGGATAGCTTATCTGCCATGCCCTATTTAAAAAGAGTCTTTGTATTCCGAAACATTTTCGACGGATTTAAGTTACGCGATTTTCTGGTACCGATTAAACGCGTACGAGAATGTCGGGTCGGGTACATCAGTGGTAGCTTGCATTCTCCACATAAAAATTCTAGATCCGCCGGTAAATTCGACATACCGCCATTGAAATATAACACTAAAAAAGCACTAACAGCAACCGAGAATTTTTATTACAAGTTCTAAGAGAGAAAGGATTGTAAACAGGCATTACATGTATAGATTAAGTGTTCAACAAATATGTATACGCTATTGTAGAGCATGTACAGATTTAGCAAGAAACTCTATTTAATATGAGCACGTATACTGTAGATCCAGTGCAGAGTACGCATAAAAACAGCATAGAGAAATGTAGATTCAGTATAAGCGCATCTAGAGTCAGTGCAGAGTATGGGCACTTACAGTTTCAGTAAAGATAGAACAATATAGGTTTATATAGATTGGGTGTACAGCACGTATAAAGTCAGATACACCACTATAGGTTCAGTGTAGACCACTATAGGTTTAGCGTGAGCACGTGTATATTCAGTATAGAAAACTTTAAATTCAGTATGAGCACGTACATAAGTTCGATGTAGACGACAATAAATTCAGTATACGTTGAATGCGAATTCAGTGTAAGATGACGTTCACTGTTAATTCAGTATAGAACACTATAAGTTCAGTATGATCAGGTACAGCATGTGTATAAAAAGAGTATAGATCCTTAAAGATTCAGTATAAGCACGTAATAGATTCAGTACAGAACACTATAGGTTTAGTGTGAGCATTATAAGTTAGTATAGAATGTGTACAAATCCAACATGACCACATGAAAATTCATTGTAGATCACGTATGACGACAACATTATAGATTCATTATGGACACGTAGGCCTATAAATTCAGTGTAGAACAAAATAAGTTTATTCTCGTCACGTATGTATTCAGTATAAAACAGAGTATGTTCAATATGAGATTGTGTAGGGCTATATTCATTTTTAGACTAGATATCGGTAAATTCGGTATAGAGAACTATAGGTTCAGTATGAGCATGTATAGATTTACAATAGAATATGTATATAAATTTGTATGGAGCGAACGTAAGTTTACTATAGAGGACTTGCGGTGTAAACAGTTTCACTTGATTTCTATACAGTCTGCGTGTGACTGTACAGAGGGCATATTATGCCTTATAAATCAGAATAATGTACCTTTAGATTTAGTATAGAGAACGCACATGTAGTAGAGAGAGGATGTAGATTCAGCATAAAGACAGTGGAGATATTTGTAGTATGGAATACTCATCTGTCTCGTGGCTCCGTTATCTGTCAAGACTCCCAGTTTTAATGAAGATTTATAAAATTTATATTAAATTTATAACTCATTAGTCACATGAACTTTCTCGCCGACACGGTTGCTCAGTTGACTATTCTTGGAATCTTCCACGTTGTAAAAAGCATTATTAGTAATGTAACTTTCTTTAATTGAGAAGTTTTAACCCCCTTAACCTCTCCTCATCTTCCATTGCAGAGAAAGTAAACACAGAGTTCTGAAAAAAATCGATTTAATAAAAGGGAGTCTATTCTAAAACTTTTTGTGTTACACGTTATAAATATATTTTGTGTTACCTTTATTCATCACATTCTTATGTAAACAAAGGTAAAATTAGTAATATATACTATGAGTATCCCCCTAAACAAAATGACAGAAGTGAAGTACATGGTGACCGACAAGAAATATCACGTCTTTGAAGAAAAACCTCTGCTTCTTAACGTTGAAATTAGTTTTAAATAAAAGAAAAATTTTGCCTAAAATGAATAGCTCGGATATTATAGTTTAGTTTTTAATTCGTTTATAGAGATTTATTATTTGAATATACGTTTAAAAATGTGTTTTGTAATATATGTTTATGTTTTGGAAACGTTAGAGAATTACTTCATTAAAATTCATGTTGCAGTTTCTAGAGGACAGTTTTTAGAGAAGCTTGAAAAAAGAATTATCTATCTAGCTAAGATAATACAGTCAGAGAGATACCTATGCAGCCTAAATTGTAGTGATACACACATTTTTAATATTTAAAAATCAATTTTCCATCAAATGGAAAACCAATACAAACGCGCTTGAGTCTATATTATATTTTTACTAAAATTTTCCTGCTCCAAGTATTGATCATTACAGTTCGATTGCGTTTTCGTGACTTTTTTATTTTCTCTACATACATGTTATTATTTTCAGCTAAGTGAAACGAAAACAATGATTTAATGTTGTTATTTGGACATTTTAACAGATGTCATCTTTCGAGCTTTAATACGTATTCCATTATTATTAAGTTGTGACCTGAAATGATATCTGCCTCGAGGCAATTCAAAATCTGATTACTGAACCTCTATCTAAGAGGTAGTTATAAAGCCCAACTGAAACTTCTTTTGCCTCCTGGTCTTATTCATGTGTACCTCTGTCTCAGTGTGTTCTGTGACCAGTATAGAATTTGCACATAATGCTAACAATTTAGATCCTCTTTCATTTCTTTCGCCAAGTCCATATTCCCTACAATCCTTCCACCCCTACCTTAAACAATTATGGCATTCTAGTCAGACATTATTATCAAATCTTCATCCCTTTTAACGGTTTAATTAAATCCTCTATTTTGTCATACACTGTTTCTACTCCTTCCTCCTCTTCAGGCGTGCAGAACACGTCTACATTATTGTCGTAGCACTAGCTTTGTTTCTTCCTGATTACGATAATTCTATAGTTTTAACTTTTAACCTAAGAAGTTATAGGATGCACGGCTACTATAGGAAGTCCCACGGGTGTAACTTCTTTAGCCCTATTTGTTACTGTAGTTATAATCTTATAATCACCAGACCAGAAATTTCTTAGGCACTAAATTCAACTTCACTTATTCCTACAATGTCCAGTTTCAGCTTCTCCATGTCACTTTTTAGATCAGAGGAGATCCTATTATTCTGAAGAAATTGCTCAGAAGAAATCGCATACGGTAGGGAGCCTGTCTTCATTGGGGTTGTCTCCCTTTGCTTTCTGAATCCAATGCCCTTGAACTACGATAGCTTATCCGGCTTTAAGGGCAGTTCCTATCCCAAGGGCAAGAGGGCTCGTCCGCTGTCGGAACAGTCCGTTGACACTTGGTAGACTCGGACAAAATACACAGGCTGTCTCTCGGTCTCCAGGTTCTGTCCCCCACCACTAGGAGGTATGTTTGCATCAAGATCCAATGGGCAATTCTCATCCTGTGTCTAGTTCTTTGGGGGCGTAAAAATGCAGAACCCTTCACAGTTTTACTTGTCATCCTTGTGCAGGGATGTATAAATTTATTCTATTTTAATTTACTTAGTGATTTGTAAATAAAGTAACTCTTCACTAACACTAACACTTCATAACTGTTTAACGAATTTGTAAGAAGTATTAAAAGTGGGTCATACTACTTTTTTTTACTACACTTATCGTCTAAACGCGAATGAAAACTTTTGGTAAATCGTAATTTTTTCCACGATGTTGCATATAATTCGTTCATAAATGAGTACAGCAAGAGAAGTGTATAATGTCTAACAAAAATGACGGTAATTACTCAGAATATTTACGGAGTACATGGTACAGGGGTGCCTACAGGGGGTGTCACCATTGTCGACATTTAGAAAGTTTTTGGGGGGGGATTTTTTTACTGTTGCATAAAAAATCTTCCCCAATTTTACAAAACTGTAAACAACTTATAACGGACACGTATCAGACACACAATAAATCTACCCAGTTGACTTTTTCGAGCGGGCTGTAGGCGCGGTGTGCACGGAAAAAAGGATCTAGTCTTCTACTCGATGCTTCAAACAGGCTACAGATCGAGTTCAAGGTGTCACCGTGTGGCGGCGTATGGCAAAAACAGACTGAAATTTTTAACATTTTATCGGTAAAAACAGATTTAAATGAGGCGTTTAAGTTGCAAAACTACTTATCTTTTCAATAGTCATGGAGTACTGATATTATAAAACAAATCACGTTTTACTGGAAATATTAATTTGTGTTTTATTATTAGAAATCCTTATTTTTTTAGTTTATAACTACCTACAATCAACATATCGTTTCGGTAAAAGGTAATATTTTGTAATAGTTTTGAGTTACCTTTGCTCGATTAGGTAATAAATTTTACTGTAAAAGAGAGAAAAGGTCTTGTCAGAAAAAGGGGAGATTTTTTTATAAAATTGGGGAGGAAGCGTCATAGGGGTTGGGGGGGATCGGTCAGAGGGAAAACCTGGAAGACCAATGTCCAAGCGTGGTGAGAACAAACGGATGTATTGCAGCTGTCAGTAAAGTGATATGTGCAGAAGAGACAATACAGAAGAAGAATTAAAAATTAAACAGTATTCAATTTTTAAAACATCAAATGACGATATTTTTTGTAACTGCTAACGGAAAGCGACAGCGGGCGAATGTCAGACAGAACAATATCTACATTAACTTTGTCTGTCCTTCATTGTATCAAATGGAAAGAGTCGTTTGTCATTTCAGACTTTCGTAACAATCGGAAACAGGACTCTATGACCTACAAACCCCGGACACGGTTTTACTATCTTTAAGTGTTTACGTTTTTCACTCTTCTTTTTTTTATAAAAAATAGAACGCCTTGAAAATCGAATTCGGTTTTACCGATCTGGCAGATGACCAATGCGCCCACTTCGCGGATTGAGGTCAGGGAGAACCAAGAGGAGGAACCAGCGCAACGGCCATCGCCAATCGCTGTTGCAGTTTCTCCCCTTCTACTCGGGTTCTCAACTACATAACCGATTTTTAAATACAACTTTACGCAGAAAACTTTATTGTTCGTTTTGTTTACACGGGCACCGAGAGGAACGTTTTACCAGAACTGATTCCGATGCTTGTCCCAATCAACTATGGTGAGTCTATACGTTTCGTTGCGTCCGTAGTTGTTTTGTTAAAAAGAAATTAATACTTAATTTATCATTGTGAAAACGTTATCCTAAAATTGTTAGATACAGTGTGAAAAACGTTGTAGACACATTCGTATCGTTATGGCGATATCTTGCTATCTTTGTGGCATTCGTTTAGAACAGTCGTTAAGCTAATACTAATCTGACGTAAGAAAGTCAACAGTCGCATCAACGTTTTTAGCGATAACTAAATCTGCCCCTAGTTTTGCAGGATCTGAGCTTACGCAGTGGACACATGTATTTGTATTTTAAAACTTTACTTAAATCCATATATTTATGTGATTTCACTTTCAACTTTACCGACGAAATCTTCGGGTAGATTATTAATTTGTAATAAACAGTTGTTGTTTCGTTTCCTAATGGATGATTATGGAATCACTCCATTAATCTTCTTGCATTTCAGTACAATACTGATAAATCATTGTTTCCTTCGTTGGAGGGTACGGTCCAATTTTGTGCATACAGGCCACGTGGCCTTTTTCCATGGTTGTACTTTCCTGATGGCATATTGCTGATTTTGAGACTGACAATGTGCGGCGAGACACTCATGACCAGTATTGAGCCGAAAATTCGCAACTGCTTGTTTTCATTAGCTACAAATCAATTTCATTTGTAATAAAAATGTATTAACAGAAAAGTAGCTCACAATATTTTGTGTCGATTGATCGAAGACTATCCACATCATCGAAAAAATAAAGTACGCCATGTGTTCTCACTATTTCTTTTTTTTGTATTAGGCGCATGTAAACAGCATCAGTAATATGTTTACTTTCCGATGAAGCTTTTAAACTTAACCGTTTTCTCATATTAAATAAAACAGCATGTAACATTATAACTAACCTAGTCAGACCTTCCGGCAAAGAAATCACATCCTGACAGCGTAGGCAAAAAGTTGACAAATACAGTTTAAATTACACCATTTTTGGACGTCAGTAATTCAGACAATAGGAAAAATATTTTCAAAAAGAAAGTTAAAAAATCAGAACTGAAAAGAGGGACAAAATCGCTGGGAAATTAAATTATAAGGGGGGGAACATTAGTTACTCAACATCGAGCTCAAACTTACAGTTTACGTATCCACGTGAGAAAGTTGTTTACATAAAACACTAGTACACTACAATAGGTGAGTAACGTATATCGTGTGTGTGTGTGTTGGAGTTAGATAATATATGTTTACAGAAAGTAACGATGTTTAAATTTTGTAGAAAAAATTAATAGTACAAGATGAAAGAATTCATTCTAATAATCGTCTACATTAGACGTGTTGTGAATAATTTTGTTTATACTTTACGAAAGAAAAAAACCTATTGGAATTCTGTTTAAATTAAAAATATGTTCACGAACGTACTTCGCATTAAATCTGCACTCATATATACACACTTTTTTTTGTAATTGCATTAAGACTTTTTATATAACACATGAAAGGTGAGTGAAGGGTGAGTATGATTATATTATAATAATATTATATAAATAGTATATTGTATTATTATATTATATTATATTATATTATATTATATTATATTATATTATATTATATTCAAGGTTCTATAATACAAAAAAAAATCTGCCAATTAACCAAAAAATATTAATGCTATCTAATCACGCGTACACACGCCCTCTACAGACAAGTGACAGTTGTAATTATATAGTTGTAATGAATATAGTTACACTACTCGTTAACAACTACAATACTACTAACGAAAGTAAGTTCGTCTTCGTAGGCGAAAACAATTATATACTGTTATACCGTTATACGGTTTTAAGTATATACTATGTTATTATATAATTATACACACACATATATATATATATACACACATGTATAGTAAAAACACAATGTGTGTGTGAGAAATTTAACTTAATACGTGATTGCAGAATGCAAAAAAAGTGTTTAACTCTGTTGGAAAAAGCTAGTAATTTAAGAATAAAGAATTCATTCTAATAATCTTCGGGACATTAGAATAAATTCACTCTAACAATCAGAACTTCTTATAACGAATACACGACTTGTGAAATCGATTAATCAAATAAAAACTAATAAAAAATTAATAAAATAAATAAAAATTGATAATTCGAGCTAAAGTAACGACAACGAAGTCACTGGATTAGTAAATTTTAGATCGAATTTGTGGAACACTATAGGTGACATTAAATTTGCCCAAATTACAATTTCAACTTTAGAAACGGAAACGACACATAAAGTGCATACGCAATGTGTGTGTGTGTGTGTGTGTGTGTGTGTGTGTGTGTGTGTGTGTGTGTGTGTGTGTGTGTGTGTGTGTGTGTGTGTGTGTGTGTGTGTGTGTGTGTGTGTGTGTGTGTGTGTGTGTGTGTGTGTGTGTGTGTGTGTGTGTGTGTGTGTGTGTGTGTGTGTGTGTGTGTGTGTGTGTGTGTGTGATGCAGCATGTTATTATCGGTTAGCAAGGCAATATTATTTTACCCGATGCCTGACACAAACATTAGAGCGTTAGCCGCTTTATGAATAATTCATATTCATACCATCAACCGATTTTTTTTTAACGCTGGCGAACATACTTTTCTTTCACAACATATTAGACCTTGTAGTAATGTATATGATGGGTATTCTCTTTCACCCATTATTGGCATTATTATTACGAACACGCGCGAGCACGTGTGTGTGTGTTGGGTTGAGCTGCGCCTTGTTTCCCTTTCCCTTTCACGGGACGCGACCATCCTCAATAATATACAAAGACCCCTGTGTCCAGATATCTGAATCTGTTGTCTTTCCGAGTCTACATTCCGCTTTTCGTGTACTTCTTCCTGGACGCCAGTCCCTTACTCATAACATTATACTATTTGCTTACTCGTGCTAAGCCGATCTTTTTCCAAACGTTTCCGCCCTCCATTTTTCTCCGTCACTAGTGCGGTCCTTCTCATGAAGTTACAGTAATTCTGCTTGTATTCTTTTCATTAGCAACCCGACTTTGCCGACACCATACATTTAGTGCTTCTAGTAATACGCTCATCAGTGACATTATTTTTATTATTATTCCGCCGGATTTTTCGTTTTAACAGTCTTCGTCACTCCAAATTTGTTGTTCCCTGTTGCTGAGCAAATGCGTCCCTTTCTGTGTCATCACCAAACACCAGTCGGTAACCCCACAAAACGCCTCGTTCAGCAACCAGGACTGTACGACAAGTTGGGGGGAGAGGCCTATTATAGTTATTACTATTATTATTAGTAGTAGTAGAAGTAGTAGTAGTAGTTGTTGTAGTATCGTTAGTAGAAAACCTAATAGTCCTAATAGCGACATCTGTGAATGTTGTTATAAATGTACACGACGTTTCATTATTTAAAATTTAAGCAAGGCAGCAAGAAGACATTTGCATTTAGAAGACAACAACACCGCTTGAAAACAGAACAGCACAATTTAAAGTATTAAAACAAAACAATCAAACCATTAAAAGGGTTAATAGATAGTTGACTTAAAAAATAGAACGTCAGTTAAAATAAAATTAAGTTGAAATTAGTTAACAGTATTGTAAATGCAGGCGAAAATAATGTCGACTCTAGTCATGAATTAATAAATGCCGGTTGTTTCGTGGTCTGTGCTTTCGCCTCTGCATGCGACTTTTTTCACAGTTCCTCAACACTTAACGGATTGGAACAACCCCTTTTTAATCACAAATAAATTTCCGAAAACCGTCTAGGAAATTTTAGGAAATTTTGAACAAATTTTGTTTTTTTTACCACTGTACACCGCTGGATTTAGATTATATATGATACGATCGAAATTATAGCCACATGCTGTAACCGTAATGAAGAACGTCCTTATTTTTGAAGATTGAACCGTAAAATAACCTCACAGCACCGAAAGACAGGACTGTTAGAACGTTAGATCAATATTTAACTTTTAGAGAAAACATTATTGCTAGCTATTGTATTTAGAGAAAACATTATACGCCATCATAAATATAATTTTTTATAAATCCGTTTGAAACTTCGTGCAAATTGCACGTTAAAATTCCTTACAAACTAGGACGGTTTTTCAATTTGCCGTCAGTGTTGTGTAACGTGAAAATTCAAGCCAGCGAGTGTAAAACTGCGAATGCTTTGTTTTACACATTCAGTGGACACATGTATTTGTGTGTGCCTTTATATCCACCAGGTTGGATGAAACGTCTGCTCCCTTGGGTCAGATCCTTGAAGATCTGATGAATTCGTATTTGAAAGATGTGTGAGGTTAGTTTTGGTGTAAGGCCAAGATCGAGGTTATTTGCCTCACAGCGACGGGATCACTGTATGAAGTGCTCGGCGGGAATATTAAAATATTCCACATTTTGTGACGTTCTGTCACGTCCTGTAGAGATTAGAGTTTCCAAGCTGCTGACAATCCATTCGAGAGCGCGCACATGTGAGTCAATGACAGCACCAGGAGGACACAGAAAGTTTAGACCTCTTGGTAATGTTTTTGGCATAATCAGAGATACCACTGAAAACAGTATCTACAAAAACCAAAACATACAGTTCACGTGCATGATATTTCTCAGAAGGCAGAATGTTCACATACACAAATTTAATCATATATTATTACAAAAACTGATAAATTAATACATTTTTAATTGACATAATAACAGTAATCCAAATGTATTATTATTACGCGACACACAAGTATTTCGATAAATTTTTTTTTAAATTCCTACCTTATTGCCTGAACCAGTTTTCGCTCGTTACGAGCTTCATGAGATGCAGTGAAAAATTAATAAAAAATGCAATAATGCAACTCACTTATTTTCCAACATGTGTTACATTATTTCAATTTTCACATTATGCATTATTTTGTGCTGAAAAGAAAAAAATAATCATCGAGCGCGCCTGTGTGCGTGCGCGCGCGTGTGATCTCATCTTCACATATGATGGAAGACAAAATGACTGATTTTCTTTCCACGTTTCTAGGACTGATTTACTTTCGTCGAAATTGGTAGAGGTAGAACATAAGACACAAATATTATTTACATTATAGTTATAAATACTATAAGTTAGTAGACTCCAATATGTAGTAGGTACACGCGACATAATAATTTATTTATAACTTTTATACATTTTTGAAATTATAACTTAATAATTAAATTTTAATTTTGTTAATATAATTTATAATGTGATATTTATATAAACTTAATATTGTGTCTTTGAAATGTCAGCCGCTTTAATAATTAAATAAAAGTATATCACTACCGACTCGGAATTTGTCCGATGATTATATTTAGTTAATCAACGGCCACGTCATGGACAACAAAATCCAAGAACGCTTTGACAATGTTAACAAGGTATCAGTGATGGTGAACATGTTTAACAACATGGTTAACATGGTTTATGTTTTTGTGAACATAATAAGGTCGCGGTTTCGATGACGATCGGTTAGAATTTTCTCAGCAGACCGAATAAACTCGCACGCGTGTGCGATAATGTATTGTGCAGACCTGTTACTGGAAATTACGCAAGATTCCGGATCATGGGCGAAGTGAAAGTCTTGGTTTTACACTTTGCGGTGTGTAAGCGTTATTGGCTGCTTGTATCATTTAATCCATAAACGTTTGTGCATATAACTGGGTGTTACTTGCATGTAACCTTTTTGCAAAATACAACTTCCATCGTATCACTCGTTTAAATCTCTTGTCACTGTCAGTGAATTATCTTCCTTCCTAGCAGTCCCGTTATCCCGTTTTTCACAACAGTTCAAATAAGTAAATAAATCGGTGCTTAGCCTGTAAAAAGTCATCTACGTTCGTGTTTCTTAACTGTGGTTATTGTAAAAGTACACAATAATCACTTCCACAGGGTCTCATCTGTGTAAACAAATCCTCGGGCGAAGAAGAAATATAAAAATAATAAAGACGCACATTATTTTTTATTTAAACATTTTTCGTTTCGTTTTCCAAATTGCTGTCTTTTTACGTCAAGAATTCGTTTACATTCTCAGGCCAATGTTCCATAAGGATATAAATTTATTATAATCATCATCATCATTATTATTATTTTATAATAGTTATACAAAAAGTACAATTAATGTTAAAGTTTCGACTTTTATTGCTATTTAAATATAAATTGTAGTTGCGTAATAGTTATTTACAATGAATACAAATGTTATATATATATTAAATAAAAATTATGATTATTATTTATAATATATTTGTGATAGATACGAATTTTTTTAAGTACTTTTAAAATCGTATACTTTTAATATAACATGAATCTTTCGTAATCCTTCGCCCTTCCTTTGAATAAATATATTTTTAAAACATACCTTTATCACTATTTGTAAATATATTTTTATTGAATTTTAAATCTCTATTAATAAAAACTTAATTTATGACTTAATGTGATAATACATTATAATTAATTTTTCAGCTTTTAAATCTTTATCTCACGCTGTGGCTTCAATATTCTCGTCGGATGAGAGCTCTACCAAATATGTTAAGATACCTTACCAAAAATTGATTCTACGGGAAAATGAGACCGTAAATCTCAACGAAAAGTCTCATAAATCTTGTATGGTTCTCTAGAGGGGAACGAGTGTTAAGGAACGAGTAGGGGCTTGTGTTGGAGACAAAGTAGAGGGACAGAGGGAACATTGGTGATTGTTTAAGAGGGTGCATGAAAAAGAAGTTTATGGAAAAGCCACGCCAGAAGGAAATATCAATGGTTGGGTCACTTCGTTATATGTAACAGCTTTATGAAGAGGAGAGGATTAGTGGTAGAAACACATTCCGGCAACCCCGTCACCTTCTGGAAGAACAGGAGGATTCTTAAACAACACTGCGTGCACCAGGCTGTGTTACCCGTGCCGGTTATGCCAACAGTCACGTGACGATAATCACCCAAATTACAATGTTTACACTACAATTATCGATTTCAAAACTACGCGTCCTTTACCAAAATTTCTGCCTCATACCACACCGATATTTATCCTTTTGTCGGAACATTTTAGTACGCAATTCTCGGGGTGTGCCGACACGGTGGTTCACAGCACAAGAATCGAAAAATCTGTTTCGTTTTTAATGCCGGGTACAACTGTTTAGTTGAATTATAGAGTGAAATGAAAACTACAGCTGTAAACAATTGCTGTTTCATAATGTGGTGAGATATAATATGTAACTTTATAGGGAATGTGACCTCTTGACAAAACTAGAACGGTAATAATAGACCACCTTCTCGGAACGAATACGTAAGTAAGGAGCGCGTGGAACCATCACACAGACCTTAGAAAGTGATGTTCAAAGTATACCGCAACACAAGGGTTTGAAATGATGTCCATCCAAGTGAAAAAGAAAAGAATAAGGTAGCATTTAAAATGGGAAAGACACAAAAAAAATGCGATGGCAGGATGGGAAAACCGACCCGTGGAAGTTGAAAACAGCTAAAGAACTGAATTGACGACTGGAATGGCAATACAACATTGCAAACTACAGACTTGCATTCAATGAATTGTTAAAATATTACACCACTAGAAATACAAAAGTATCCCAGTACTGAAAATAGTATATTAATTATTAAATAATAAGGAATAAATATCATATGAATCATATAATATTCATTTCTATGTGGATAATTACCGTGACAAAACTTAATTCTGGGAAGATGATCTATTAGAGTATACGATAGAAATTCTTCTGACGAAGTTAACAAATAGTGCTGACAAAATATGTCATAGTAATAATTAAAGAATGAAGTTTAAAGCATATCATATATGAAGCTTTTAACATTTTAATTCGTTCTTCTTTTTGAGTTCTGATATTGAAAAGTCGCGTAACTGTACTACTAAATACACTACGGAGTTAGATAAGTGCGAATGGGTTTCCTACGGGTCTAGCTGCTCCGTAGGCTGGGTACAAGTAATTAAAACAAAAAAAAAAAAACGGTGGATTTTAGTGACACATTAGCGAAATTTAAAATAATTTGCAATGCTAGAGATACACGTAGCGCATTAATGCAGTAACGAAAGCAATACGAAACCGATATAGTCAGCAAGCAGACCGTTTCTCTTCTGCTTTCATGGGAAAATAGAATTTGTTAACAAAACAAGAACCTGTTTCACAGGCGGCACTCTCACGCGCGTGCGAGTCACGTAACTTCCCTGCCAGTCAAAGCCCTTCACTTTGATTCCCATCTCTACACGTACAACACTTTGGTTACTAATGAAAGTTAAAGAAGGTAAATGTAGAATCTGTCAGGGAACTGACGTTGCCCTCGATAAGGGTATGCAGTATCTTCCAATGATCCACGTTTTGTGCCCGAGGGATGCCCTATATCCTATGTTGATGTAGAACTCACCCGTCGTGTCACGCTCACAATATTGTGACGTACGGTACAGCATCGCCTGGACCCAGGCGTAATAAACGATCCACGACCCAAAGATGGATTCGAATCCACAATACCCCGGTTTGGAAGCGAGTGCGCTGACTACTATGCCACCCGGACAACATACTCGTATTTTGGAAGCGGTAACTGCAAATCATACTTTTAATATCTCAGTTATGGTTGCAAATACAGAATTTAAAAATTACTATATTGAACTGTTCACGGTAAAAACCTATATAAATGTGAATATTTTTCTACTTTTAATCAGCAGATCAGTGTTTTAGAAACAACAATAAAAACACGTGAACAGAAAAACTTAGACGGTTAAGCAAGCAAACTAGAATATACGATGTCAGTACACGAATTAATGAAATCAAATGGAGACACGCTCCAAGTCCAAGTAAGAAGACACGATTTCAGACCAAGAGGCCCAACGAAACCGAAACGATAGTTCTTTGTGAAACGGATGAATGGTCTCATAAGATGCTGTGGAAAAGGAGTGTATTAATCAAAAGTTGATCTGAACAGAAATGATTGAGGAAACTGTAAACATGCTATAGGCGTCGGGTCCTCATATTCCGGTTGTAAAAACGGATCTCACATTACGATTCACAGACTTCCCGAACGTAGAAAATATTGGATATTTTTTACCAATTATGGTATCTACTAGATGAGCTAAAAATACTTTTTCGAAACTGGAAATTGTAGGCCTAAAACGTGAGAAATTTTACGAGACATTCTAGCGATGGAGAAACATGAGTTGTACCACTCACGGGGGGGGGGGGAGAAGGTTAAAGGGAGAAGAAGAAGACAAGGCCTTCTGAATAGTATTACGCCCTCAAGAGTTTTTGGGCTTTTTAAGCCTTTTTAAGTACCTATTTATTAATGGAATTAGACTTTATTGATGTAATTTAAGACTCTTAATACAAAGAATGCATGAGGACGTTCACTTAAACTACCGTACCCGTGCTGTGTCAGTGTTTTAATATATTATTTGTAGGTTATTTAAAGTAATTTTGAAATTGTAACTCTGACATATTTTCGTCTTAGTATCTTAATGCAGATACACTAACTGTATCTTAAATATTTTCATCATGTACAGCTAAACACACACACAGATTTTAACTCCGAAAATCCTTGATGGGGAGCCTCACTCCAAGGAACAGCCGGGGACCTAAAAGAACTTAAATACGGCCCTGTGTGTAACTATAATAACTTAAACAGTAGGCCTATTCGCTCCCAGGTGACAAACATCTCTCCGACTCTCTCTCTCTCTCTCTCTCTCTCCTTATTTCATTCTCCCCACGCTTCTCGATCTTCAGCCCTCACAGTACGAGTCCCAATTCATGTCTTCAACTATCTGGACCATATATTCGAATGACGGAGTCCTTCCTCTGTAATTTTTACTTCAGTTAATGTCTTCTTAACTGCAGTATGCTCAAATATGTGACCAATAACAAGGCTCTTCTCCTTCTTCCCTTGTCAAGCATCCGCAAGGATTGCTATAAGCATTTATATATATATATATATATATAAATATATATTACATATAAATTACATATATATTTATTATATATAATTATATATATTTATTATATATAATTATATTTATTATTATATATAATTATATATATTTATTACATATAAATATAAATAAATATATATTAATATATATATATTAAATATATATACATATATATATGTATATATATATATAAATTTATATACGATTACAAGTACGTACAAGAGAGAATACTGTTACATTAAAAACACATCGATTTCAAATATGAATTTGACGTGTACGCACTTCTAGCTGCCGCCCGTGAAGAGCGTATTTCCTAAACACCAGTTTTCGTTTTATTTAGAGAAAAATAAATTGTCTTACATCTTTCCGGAAAAAGGTCATCATTCTTAAGCTTTTCTCTCCAACCTGTTTTTATCATTCTTTTATAGCACCACACGTGGAGAGTTGCGAGTCCTTCGTTTCCTTTACGATTTACTTTCATACTCGAAACGTAACCATTCCTCACTTTTGTAGTCCAAACTGTAAAGCAATCAATCAATTTATAAAGTTAAGGTAATTGATACATATATTAACTCTACCCATCACTTGAAAACTATTTTAAAATCAAGAATGCTAGCCAAACTATTTTAAAAATTATCCGAACGTATGTTATGCTTCCGAAACTCAATATTGATATTTTACAAAAATATAGAAGCAAACCCTGTGAAAATAAAGATACAGAATTGCGCTGAATAAATTAAAGCTTTCTTATAACATAATAGAAACGCCAGAACTAAAAAATCATGCAAAGATGAAATGTAACAGAGTAATGTAAACAGAGTAAGAGTATTCCCGTGTGTGTCTGAGATTTGGGCGTTGAAACAGCCAAATCGACTTCTCTGATTTGTGGCTGTGCAGACGTATTTCCCAGAGCATTATGGGTAGAACTCATTAAAAAATCTTCCTTATTACAAAAATTACATATAATTTTTTTTAATAGCGTCGAACTGGCTATTTAGGGCCAAAACTTAATCATTTTTTCCTATCATTTTTTCCAAAGCTTGACTCTCCCTTGAATATCTTTCTCTTTCAAATCAGTTATGACAGCGTCACCACGATTTTCCTGGATTCCGTCCTCCACTCTCTCCCCTCTGCTATCCGCTTTGTATGACCTAGCCACTCCAATCTTCTTGCCTGGCGACCATTGCACACCTCCTCAAATGTATACACCTTCCGTTTTCCTCTTATTCTTCTAATCATCTTCCTTTTTCGTTTCCTAAGTGTCTCCTGCACATGTTTAACATAACCCACGATCCACACCCATACAGTCCTGTCGGTCTGAGTTTAGTTTTATAAAATCCTATTCTTGTCTCTAGACAACTTCCCCTCATCAGTTTCCTCCTTTTCCTCACATTTTTGTCAGTCATGTGCTAATGATAACGACGATGACGATGATGATGATTGCGTAAACGCCATAATACTGTTTTAAATGTAACTCTTGCAGATTAATCGCGCGTTGGAGGATACGTTATTCAGGATATTGTAATTAGCGGTAACGCAACCGTTTGTTCAGAGCGCTATTGATGTCCGCAATTAACATTCCAAGGTTCCAGTGTTAACCTCAGCACGTTAATGTTAATTATTATCAGTTGACCCTTGCCAGTTTTTACCTCGAACAGAAGAAGGCATCTTTAGTTAGACATTAGCCTTGTTATATTACCAAATAAAATTGCATTTTGTATGGAGTTGATTTGTGTTGACCTTGAGAACGCCACAATACGGTGAAAGTGAGACACCTCGACCCGACCGAACCGTAGTAGGTGGACGCTACACACGATTGCCCAAGACTGTTTGTCAAGGTCTCGAACATCACCGTCGGACGGAAATTCTCATTCATCGGAAAACTTCGACTCCCGCCTGTTACATGTACCTGCAATTTTGACAAACGCCCAAAGTTAAAATTTTAATTGTTTGAGTAAACGGCCGTTAAATGTTCCTATTGTTTCTTGCATTGACTTCTACACTCGGCCCACTCATATTACAAGAACAATTTACGCATTTCTTAGCTTAAACTACGCACACACCTTGTAAAGATATATTCCAGGGACTCTTACAAACGTAAGGAATCATATATATGAAAACCTACTTGTTAGGTCTGTTAGCGTAACGACTCCAATTAGCGTGTATGTTTGTTCGTTTTCCCTCCGTTCCTGACACTAATTATGATAATTTTTTCTCTAACTGTTAGATCGTTTAAATTGTAACGTCTCAAATTTTGCAGAACTTTGATAGATTTTCTGCAGGCCGTGGAGGTATACGATTGAGCGTTAAAGATAGACGCGATGGTTAGTTTTCATATCTTTGTGAACAATTAAAATATTTAATATTAATAGAAAATTGAGTACCGTATGCATAACGTACGTTCAGGTAAGTTTTAAAATAGTCTGGAGATGCCCCTTGACTTTAAAATGGGTTTTAAGTGATGGGTAGGCATAATATATGAAAGACCGTTGGTGCTGGGCGGTTGTTCATTAGTAACATGATAATGTTGTAATTACCGGAACAAATCATCAAAATGAGTAATGTAGCTTAGCAATACAATTTTTCATTTCCGCTAACAACAAATTCAGCAAAAAAACAAAAACAAAATACTTCTCTAGAGCAGTGGCTTGCTTTCTATCAAAGCAAATTTTGATTTTCTTCCTAGAATCCATACATTGTTGAATTTCTTCTAGACTATAGACGTTCAGCAACCTTCGATCCTCTGTACAATTACAGGACTTCAGCGACCATTTTGCCTTTATTAATAAGTTAACAATAAAGAAAAATGTTCTCATACTATGGCCTTTGGAATTCATTCCAATTAAAAATATATTGTATGTATGTATGTATATGATGGCAAATAGAGCAACCAACGTTAGGAAAGCACTACAATATGAGCTGCTTAGAGAAATGGAAGCAGGAATGTCTAAACATTAGTTTCACAAGAGAATACGAACAAATTTAATGATATTTTCAGAAGATAATACAAACACCACTTGGTAAAGTATAAGGAAATGTTTTTTGCAAAACTTGTTAAATAATAATTTGCTTTTCGTATGGTGTATTTCTTACCGTTCTGGAACGAAGTCCAGAGATATGGGTGAATTTTTAACACATTTTTTGTGATAACATTATCGTGACAAGGTCAAATTATGAGGCAGGGAAAGAAAATAGGCTATACTGCTAACTAAATCCTTTCTTAAACGTACACCTTGAGATGTGGCTTTTACGGAAAGACACGGGGAAATTAAACATAAGAAAGATTTAATACCAGCAGTTCTGGACAAAGGAACTAATGGCTAACGGTTACAGTAGACACAGCGTACTGGACATAATTCGATCCGATTAAATTGAAAATGGCAAAGGATTATAATAAAAAAACCGGTAACTTACCATTCAAGATTGGTCTATCTGGTTGTAACACTTTTTAATTGTGTGACTCTTATGCTGAACCTAGAAAGTTTAAGAAAAGACCGAATGTGTCTTACGAACATGATGCTACTTAAGATTTGCTATGCCAGGCTAATCTAAAATTAACTTCCGATTTGAAG
Source organism: Magicicada septendecula (assembly GCA_034769895.1). NCBI lineage: Eukaryota > Metazoa > Arthropoda > Insecta > Hemiptera > Cicadidae > Magicicada > Magicicada septendecula. The sequence continues at coordinate 59,326,010 of CM068376.1, forward strand.
TTAAGGAAAAGCTAAACTATAGTAAAATATTTTATTATATAGGCCTGCTGCAAAGGTGACATACATTGTAAATACGTACATAAAATTTATATTAATCCCCACCCACATACAGGCGTAAATTTATTACACCCTTGCACCAGCTTTTGCAGACCGTTATTGAAAAACGCTGCCGCCAAGAGAAGAGCTGACCCCATTAATTAGATCTTCATTGATCTCAAAGCCCTGCAAGACCTTCATCTTCGTGAAATGATGACACCTCTTTCCCAGACTCGCTTCTGCAATGTACCGATTTCGATTCGGTCGACGCTCGACCGTCCGCTATGCCCGTCTGTCCCTCTGGTCCATTTCCCGGTGATCGGAATCGACCGACTGATAGATAGATCACTTGGCATAACCTCTGATCCAACAACAACGATTGATCGGGGCCTCCGGCGTCTACACTCCTAGGTCCCGCACGACCCCGGCAGTACCGAACGGTTACGCTTCCTCTCGACCTTGAGTACCCAAAGGAGCTGCAAGACTATCACTCAGATGTCCCTTTGGCCCCGAGTGCATCCAGATCCAATGACATTTCCCTTCTTGACAAGGAAAGGTATATGCTGTACTACAAGACCCACAACAGGTATCTCTCTTTGGGTCTGATGCTGGAGAAGTTACACTGAATACTTAGCTTGTTATCAGTCTCATTGTCTGAAACCATACATTAATCTGCATCGCCAACATGAGAACAAAAGAGAGGAATCAATCAAGATAGTTTTGTACAAGCTGATGAACAACAGCGTCTTAGGAAGACAATGGGGAACATCAAGATTAGCGTGTTCTGCACTAAGAACAAGAAGGTTGGCAGGTTAGTAGCCAGACGAACTTCATCTGTAGAACCATTTTCACTGAAACACAAGCAGCTATACACATGTTCAACAAGCCAGTCTGTGTGGTATGTAGATGTAAGTAATGTATCCGAGACTCTAATCTATGCTACAGGATAAGTATGGTGACAAAGCGAAGTTGGTATGTACAGACACAGACTCACTGACCCATCTGATCATGTTGGTACCAGGACATGGTAGCCATGACTGAGCACTTAGGTGCAGACGGTAATGTGTATGAGTTGCCTGGAGAGGACAAGATGTTGGGGAAGGTGAAGGATGAGTTCAGCGGTAAGATTATGCGGGCCTTCTATAGATGATGTATGTTACAGATTCAATAGAAGGCAGTGGTATGAAGAAGACTATTTAAAGGGTTAATAAGGGAGTGGTTGAGAATGAGATAACTTTCCATTCGAGGAGACGTTTCTGTTCCAGTAAACACGATAAATGGCGTAAAGCTCAATAAAAAGTACTGTCATTCGAGGACGATACACCCTCCGTACTTTAGCATGGTGACATTATAACATAGCTAGAATTATCAGTATAGGGTATTTTTATATATAGAGCATAAAAGGAGGATGCAACTAGTCAGTAGATCCACGTTTCAATAAACTCAGGTTTATTAAAATCAAGTGGCAAATTAATTTTTCCGTAGGCTAAATCTTTTTCCATCCTCGTTTCCTTGAAATAATTTTCAGGACTTCCGATACCATGACTGAAATATCCGTTTGTGTAGCTCACTGCACACACTTTACTCTTTTTTTTCTCGGCGTACCTCCCCCCCCCCTAGGCGCGGCGGGCCTCCATTACACGAGGAGTGGGACTCCCTCCTCGACCATTCTGTTCCTACAATTGCTGCCGGAGACGTCAACTCCAAGCATCCCACTTGGAACAGCCGTGTCACTAACCCGCGTGCCGCTCCCTCTATAGCTACGTTCAGCGTCATCCACAGGTCTATGCTGTTGGTTCTGATTCTCCGACCCACGTTCCCACCAGGGTAATTCATTATTGTTGTCAATGACTTGGCCTACCCTATTACTGCAAATGCCGTGACGGAACTTTCGTGCTCATCACTGTTCGGCCTACGATGGATGCACCTCTCCAACCTCCCCGTTGTATCAGGAGAGTCAACTGGCGCTCCTACCACGATGAACTTCACAGAACAGTGCCGTAGGCGCCAGCCGCTTTCGCTGCGGCGTTGTGGCCGGACCCGTCAGATTTCGGGAGAAGGCTCAAGTCGCAAACTCGCGGAAGCCAGAGCCTGGACGATAGCTCAGCCCAAGCAACCTAGACGTGAGCCACGCGTGGGTTACAGCAGCGTGGGTGGAGGTTCCAAGCAGCAGAACACGTTTAATCTTGGTACCGCGGTAACGTTAAGCGCTAGTAAACACTGTTCAAGTAGTCCAAGTTCTTCCTGACTGGCCGCGGAAGAAGCGCATAGTTCAAGTTTAAGGCAACCTGATTTACGTGTAAGTCTCCTTCTCCTCTCCTTTGAATGGAGACCCATTCATTAGATTGAACGGTGAAGTACATGGGAGTTCGGATGACCAGCGTCTGTACTTCAATGCCCACGTGACAGATTCCATGAAAAACAGGAGTCGAAGCCAAACTCTCATGAAACAGCCGCCTGAGTGTCCACATCAAGCAAGGTATTATTGAATCTGCTGTTCTTACGTGCAAGAATCACATACGGGCTTGCCCACTTTGTAGCCTTTTCTGTCGACCACCAACAAGCGTAGCTGACAACATTTCTAAATCGTACGCTCCGGTTTTTCTCGGAGACACCTTGTATGTCAAAAATGACGGTCCTATAGGGACCACGGTGTCTATTCTATGAATGATTCATCCACTCCCCCGCAACGGATCCGGTGACAAAAGTCTGGAAAATTCTTTTTCCCGCACTTCCTTCAGGTACACAGCACGGACAGCGCACAGCCCCTATTGCGCGTCAAACCCCTACTTGACGACCCACAATTTCCACTTGTCTCAACGATTTCCACCTTCCTAATCTTCACGACCAGTTTACTTGGCACATGTCAGACAACATCCTACTACGATGGCTATCCCCGCTTGCCTGGCTCAGCATCTGCAGCAGCATTATAAAGAACAGAACCCGCTTGAACCGCCTCTGCTGAGCTGTCGTCCAGACCCGGGATTCCGCAAGACTATTCAGGTGCCTCCTTGAGAAAGCTGGCCGCCTCCTTTTTGTCCGGCCACACCAGTACTTATGATTCCTTAAGAGAGCCGTGCCTCAACTGTAGAGTTAAGATAGGTCCACATATCGAATCAGAAATAAGAGTATCTGCTTCGATTGCACTGTAGCCTAGACGCGGCCTGTGGCAGCATACGCCCCCGTCGACGCACTACGGCGGCAGAGCCTATCGCCTACTCTCCTGGAGTTATGGAAACTGTACGAAACTAGGGTCAGGCCAGTGACTACAAAAATCAAATTGAAATCGTTACTTGCCCGTTAAATTGTGCAAAGAAGGGCCAAATCACACACGACCGGCTGTCAGCGACCAGGACTGTTTCTTAGTGCAGGCACGGATCCACGAAAGGGAAATGGGGGAACCCCCCCCCCACATGAACACTCGAGATGAAATTTTTTTGTGACTATAGAATGGTTTTGTGGTTGTGAATATGATAAAAAATCTACATCACGTTATGTATATTCATGGTTTTACACTAAAATTATTTTAAATTTTAACTGTACTTTCTCTCCTAAAATTGCTTGCTAGATCCACCCGTGTTTTAGCGAATACATTAACAAACTTTAGAAAATGTTATATTTATAAAATAAACTTTTTGAAAGTATAATAACAAAATTAATAACAAATGGTTATTTTTAATGTGTACATTTTAGCCCTGCTAAATATTTTAGATCTTAGAAGGAAGATCTTTTAAGTCAATCACTCATAACATTTCAATTTCCGGATTTTTTAAAGAAAAGAGAATTCGAAATTAAGTACCTGGATTTTGTTGTCCACGACGTGATGTGTCCGTTGATTAACTAATTATAAATACGTCACTCCTGACTCGGATCACTAACTTTTTATTGGTAAAAATGTTAAACTTACATTTATTACAAGGTTGTATTAAGCGAAAACTAGTTCACGTTATAAGGTAAAAGTTTAACATTTTTACCAATACAAAATTAATGATCCAAGTCAGTAGTGACATATTTATGTATAATTAGAAATTAAGTAGTCTTTCCAACTTTAATGTAAAAAAATGAGAATATTAAATCCATGCATTATTATAAAAGTGTGTCAAGCAAATGAAGTAATGTATTGCATGAAGCAATATCATACAGTAGTTTTTTTCCACACATTTGCATACAATGGACCAGTCGCTTGTAAACCTTAACACACTTCGTTGATTCCTGAGATTGTAAGCATTAATAATTGTTACAGTATTCGCCATACTTTTTGGATTCACTCTTATCATCGAAGCTGCAGAGGACAAATGGGTATGGAACAGCAGTGGACGAAGAAGTGATTCAGTGAGAGATTACAATGCTGCCTATCCCATAGGTAGTTCTAGTAGTTTTGAGAAAAACAGACATCTGTTCCAGGCTACAAATCACTTCAGGTGAAATGCTTAATTAAACACCTAATTATTTTTGTTTCTGGGAAATACTTCAATGATAGCAGTACTCATATTAAGCAACGCTTATTTACTTTAAAATGTTAAAATACTAATTTGCTTAACCATATTCTACTGAAAAAATAATTCATTTAATACTTAATAATTTTATTTTGATTAAAAAGTAAGAATTATTTTATAAATAATTTCTTTAATTATATGTTTCAGGGATGAGCCATTTGACAAAGAAGGTCATCCTCGTTATGAAGTACATGAACCAGGTGGTGAGCCAGGGCAAAACTTCCCACCTTTCAGGCCACAACCACTACCTCCCAGACCTCCAATAATAATTCCACCTGATGGTCGACCTGACAATTATCCTCCACGGCCTCCACCACCACCACCACCACCTCCTCCTCCTCCTCCACCACCACCACCTCCACCACCGCCACCAAGGCCTGACCATCCACCACCTCCAAACCGTCCACCACCACCAGGCTCAAAACCAGGTATACTTACAGGTCCCATTCCCTCATGGGAGCACTCACAAAATAAGAATGTTGATCCAACTCGTTTTGATCAATGTAAATGTGTACATGCATTCAACTGCAAGTCTCCTGGCTTGAAATTTGTAAGTTCTCTCTTATATTTTTACAGTCCTTACTTAATATTTTTAAGAAAGTTGAAGATATTGACTTTCAAAACAGCACAGTTTTATAAATGATTAGTTAAAACACTATTTACTTCTACTCGTCCTTTCCTCGCTTTTAAATGAATATAGAGACAAAAATATAAATAAATCATAATCCATGAATTAAAAAAGACAAGTATAAAACAGGAAGGATCTTAATAACATTTTAATTAACAAGTTTTACCAGGTTATTTGTTGGTGTTTTGTAACCAAATTTTATGGTGGTACATGGAAGTATAAAAGGAGGCCACATGGAAATAATCTTATACAACTACTGCCATCTTTTGCATCCTTAAAGAGACTTGCGTTGCACCAGTCATCACATTGCAAGTCTCTTTTTCTCTTCTCCTCAAGTATGTCTCCTTAACATGGTCTACCTTGTTTCCATCATCTAAGTGGAACCCAGTCTAGCACTTTTTTGGGACAACAATCATCAGGCATCTATTCTACATGACTGTACCGTAGGATACACTTTCAATTTATGGTGTCCAAAATTGTTTTGTAAACATGCTGCTGCCTCATGGTGTCCTCATTTCTAATACACTTGAGCCTGAACACCTCACAAGATCTTCTCCTGAAGTCCATTTTCACTGCTAGGAGTAAGCAGTTTATTTGATTTGTTTGGAGTTTCTTTGATAGTCACCCAGTGCATGCGACTATACTTTATAAGTTGGTCATATTTTCAGTTCTGTGGGTACAAAGCCTACAATTCAGCTGCCCCTGTTATCAGGTATTTTGTACCTGATATCTTCATAATTTCTGCCATGTTATGATAATGTCACCCCCAAGATACCTAAAAAAGTTCTATTTTTTTATAAATGTGTCATAACAGCTCCTTCACCTTCAATAACCAACTATTCAGATTTTTATATCAAGGCCTCAAGATCTGTAATCTTCGTGGAGTTTTTGGATCATCTAATCGGAGTCGTGTTCTTCCAATACTACCGCAACTTGATAATCTGCAAACAGAAGCGCGTAGAAATAGTCATTACTAATTAAAATGCACATTTCATAACAGTGTCTTCTCCACCCACTTAAAGCTGTAAATGTTAAAATATTAAATATTAGTAAATATTAAGCTGTAAATTTTAAATAAAGTAGGTGCTATGGAACACCCTTGCCTTAAACCTTTTGGTACTGCAACGTACTGGAACACCCGATTCCCAGCTTTAATAGTAGTGACACAACCCTCATAAAAGTTATGTACTGCTGAAATATAATCAGAAGTAACATCAGTTTGATGCATGATAGCCAGAGTTTTGCAAATGGAAAGCAATCTCATGGTTTATGGAAATCAGTAAATATCAGATACAAAACTCTTACATCTACGTCAGCCTAATCAATACAACACCTTCCCACATGGAAACCACTTTGTTCTTCTGCATCATGTATCGTAGCGCTTCTATTCAGTTTTTATAATTCATCCAAGTAATCGTCAAGCAGAACTCGTCACACTAAGCCCATGATAATTTTTAAAATTTAGCAATCATCCTTTAATAGCAATGTTACATTGGCTTGTTTCTATTTGTATAGGATTGTTTCATCCTTAAGGCATTCTTAACCTTAAGGCATGCTCAACTGTTAGCAGATAGCTAGTTCTTCACCACAGTTAAGTTAGTGACTATGACATTTTTCTAACATATTGTGTTACATGCTTAACTGACAGGACTAAAATTTTGTTTTTGAAGTCATTTCAGCAGATATTATTATAGTAACTAAGTAACTTATTTTATACAGTCAGTTCACATTCCATCCTCTATAGAATTTGAATTTTTGTCTTATCAAAACATCTGAAATTCAATTATACATAGTGGAAATAATCGATGTCAACATTTTCTTAAATAATGAAATTTTCTTGATAATTGAAAAGCCACATTAAGAAGCGTTATTTCTAGGACATTTTTAGAAATAATCACAAGCCACCCAAATACAATATTTATTTTACATATTTGTATCCCAAGAAATCTAAATACCCGAAGTTCAGTGGATAACACAATGGTTAAAAAGAATTTTTTAAATGAGTATCAATGTGAAGTTGGTTTAACCAGTTGTTTTGTTCTTACTGCCCTTAAATTTCTAACTACAGTAGAATCTTAAGGGAGAGAACAGCTGAGTGAAATCCATCAGTAAGAACTAATTTCAAGTTTCAGTAAACAGTCGTAAGCAATTAGGCACTTCAACAATTTTCTAGGAAGTACACAGTGAGTCATCTTTCAAGTGTATTTTACAATACTGTCAACCATCTCTAAGAAATGTGCCAAATAATTGATGTTCTGCTTACACTACTATTAACATCTCGTTCTCATTAGTCTGTTACGTGGCCTTTTACGTTTCTTTGATGTTTACTGTTCAATTTTTCTTGCAGGCCAGCTGTGATGTTGGTAAAACTTACTGCTGTTACAATTCTCAGAGGTATGGTCTACATAAACTTGGCCAACCTGGAAATTTTGGCACCAAATTCGGATCTGATGATAATACTCCAGAAGTCTTAGCTGGCCCAGGTGGGCCTGTTGATCACATTCTGCCAGATTTCTACAAGCCTCCACCAGTATGTTATGTACTACATTATTGTAATGTTCTAGTATTCAACTACACTGGTTGAAATAACATAACTAAAGTGAATTTGTATTTTGGCTGTGTGTGTGCATGCGTGTGTGTGCGCGCGCGCGCGTGTGTGTCTGTGTGTGTGAGAGAGAGACAAAGAGGGGGGAGGGAGAGAGCATAAGAATTAAAAATTAAAAGGTTACTCGCTATGTCTTCAGCCTTCAGTGACTATAGGATGGTGCAAACTATAGAAAAATTTGTAAGCATGGTGCTAGAAACTTCACCACTTTGTGTCATTAGCTACAGAAATATTCACTTCATTCCACTGAAAAATAAAGTACAATACATGAACAAATAGAAGGAATCAGTAAAAATACACTATTACTATATATAGTATTAGAAGTAATGAAGAAATTAACTTTTCAAGTTACTGCTTGAATTATACTATCTTTTTTCTTTGTGGAATATCTACAAACAAAACTAGAAAAAAGGAATTATAATGTACAGAGAAAAATTATGACAATACATGATTCCATAAACATATAGTATAGAATGAAAACTGTCTTCATTTTACATAACATTGTGTTGATGATCAAAAATATGTCTACACAAGACAATTATATTACTGCTATATTGTTTATAAAATAAGGAAGCTCATTATAGTTCTTAATTCTTACTCATTTTGATTCTTAATAATTACAGTTGCCAAATATTTTTAAATATATTTGTACCTTTTTTGTGAATCAAATGTATGTAAATCAAGCTGTGTAGTAGTAGTAACTTATTACTTTTATATGGCTAAATCCATACAAATAAATTACATCTAAGTCATTAAAAAAAATTTCACCTACATATTACAGAAACATCGCTAACTGATATTTTGTTCACTAACTGATCATGTATAAACAAGGAACATTATGAACAATGTGTAACTTAATGTAACAAAGGAACCCATGAACCAAATCTAGCTCTCCAACTCATAATATTATTTTCATACTCAGTAAATTACAGTGATACCCAAAATGTATTTATTTAAAAATTAAGTTTTGCTATCCATTAAACTTTTCACATTTTATGCCTTGCATATTCTAATATCTGTGACATCTTCAATACTAGACTATTGGCCAGATATAGAAAATAGCATTATTCTGATAGTGGAAATAGGGCAGAGACAGTTTAGATATTTTTAGATAAGGTACAACATTCTTAAAAAAAATAAAAATTAAACTTCTCCTAGTTTGAAACCATACAATTTTTAAATTAGGAACTTTTCAAAAGGCAAATTCGTTATAGCTTTTTGTTTAAATTGCTTGAAGGCAAATTTAATTAGTTGTTAACACTAGTGTAGTATGGAGAGTTGTAAATAAAAGAGCCAAATGATGTTATTTAGAAGTTTTAATTGGCAGACAATAGTTAAGAGGTTTATGTCGTTAAAGGTTTACAGGAGGTAAAGATAAAGTTTATATATATATTTTTGTTTCACAAAACATGAATTTAGATTTTGGTAAAGCTAGGAACTATACACCTTTGGTGTTTTTTGACTCAAAATATTTTACATATTGCTGTCAAGATTGCCTCTCCTAACCCAATCTAACTGTACGGTATAAAAAGAAGTCTGCTACATTCTATATGTATCTATATATTTTTAAGTTTTCTGTGAAGAGTTATATTAAAAACAGGAGTCACTGATTGAGAGATGGGTAAAATAACGTTAATAAGTGAAAACATTTTAATATACTGTAATTATCATTTTAAAAATAACAAAATATTATAGGTATCAATAAAAATATTTTTTAAGTGCAAAAGAACTGTACTCATGAAGAAGGTATAACTTTAGTTTCTGTTCAGAAGTTGCTCCTACAGAACATTTCTGTATGTTCCCATGATAAAGCATTAATTTTCAGTACTTTTTCCTCCAGAATTAGTTGAGAATTAACCAGACATAGTTGAGAATTAGTATTTGTATATTCAACTGAATTTTTAACTTGTTTCCAAAATGTACTGTGTATGTCAGGCATTAAAAATAATACCTGAATTAACTAACACTAACTAAACTAAATATAGTAACTAAATTAAACTAAACTTACACATTATTGTATATGGCTTGTGTTGATAAATGTGTTACTTCATAATGGATGTACATTAATGTTTTTGAACTGCATTCACTGTAACTCACTAAAATTATTTGAATAATTTTACAGGGCAGACCACCACGACCAGACTTTTATGACAGGCCATAGTTCTGGGATGGAAATATTAATGACATTCAGAACAACCAGGACTGAAAAATAAAATAATATTTTAATATATATAATTTAATATTATAATCTTATTTATTGTAAAAAGTGTGCATAACCAAAACTACTGTTAATTGTATAGACAAAAATTAAGTACCGTAAACCAAAATATAGTTAACTAATATTATATATGCATTCATATATATATATATATCACTTCATACGATCCTACCAAATACTAAATCCTCTAACTTTAGAAAAAAATCATAATATGAATACAAAATTTCTATACAAGGATGAGTTACAATGAATGTTTACATTGTCTGGTTTCATTATAAAACCAGTGTACACATAACCTGTTTATTATAAATTGTTTCAAGACTACTCCCCATCTACACAAAATCAGAAAAATGGTAAAAATCAAAAGTTCATAAAAGTGAAATATTTATAAAGTATTCGACTGTTGGTATATCATAGAATATCAGTTTTGCATAAAATTTTACTACAAAGGAAATTTTCAAAACCTACTGAAGATTGCTTCACACAAGAGACTAAAATCAGAGAGACTAAAAGTCATGTTCCTTTTGCATTTACTTAATCAGTGGTTGACACAGTTATTGCTGTTCTAATCTGTGACAGAGAAACAATTTCAATGTAACTACTTAACTCACATCTAAGTGTCTCTCAGCTGCATTTATAAATAATTATTAAATGCAGGTTAGTCTTGTGTATTGCTCTGATTTAACACAGTACATAATGCTTAAAACTTAATACTACTTCAGTGTGTTTTCTTATTTGAAATCTGTCCACCATGTCCATAGTGTCTAGACCATGTTGTTGTCTGTACACCATAATGACTCAACATTCTCATATTTTCCTTGTAAATATTTGGATTTTCTTAATCACAAACCCTTTTTCAGATCTCCAAGGAGTTATGGTTTCTCAAAAATGAAGGCGCATTAATGACATTTCTTAATACTTTATTTTGAAAACACTGTATAATATTACTGTTGATGCTTTTGCATCCCAGTATTGGTTACCATAAAACCACATAGATTTTAAAATATGTTTATACAAAAAAGATTACTTTAGGTTGATACAGAAGAAATTCTTTCCACTAAACAATACAATTTGAATGTCTCATCTCCAGCTCTTCTCTTTTATTTTTGACATGTTTATTTGACTATGTTAATGGAACGTTTAAAAAAAGTATAAATCTTGACTCAAGGTAAATGTAGTAGCCTTGTGCAGACAAATTAAAAACATCTCAGGTAGCTTAAGTTTTTTGTACTGTTATTCATTAGGGTATAGGCCTATGAATTTTAAAATCTTGGTTGATGATAAGCATTGAACCACTGTTTTGTGCTAGGGTCTATACAACACAACTATCTCTCATAGCTGTTTCAACCAGTTAATTTTTAGTAGCAGAGTGTAGATAATAATTCTTGCAACTGATTCTTGTTTTCAAAAGTTTGTCCTTGTACCTTTTGAATTCTTTACAATTACTTTTCTTATTTATTAACACATGATGGGTAACAATTGACTATATGCTAATACAGTCCACTGTAGATAATTTATTACTGTTTAAGTGGAACAGGCAAGATTCTGTTAGCCTGTTGAATAGTAGATAAAAACATATTAGGTATAACCAATGCAAAGCCAAAGGGGTTATGGGAATTATAACCTTCACCCTCCCAATTGGGTAGGCCCCAGTGTGGTTTGAAGATAAAAATCTATTAAAACTTTTACTTGATATCTTTCTATTATGCAATCTATATAATGTGGATAGGTGTATTATTTAAGTTATGCGGAAGGGATCTATACAGGTATAAAGGTATATTGTAATTTTACACACCAATTACCAATTCCCCATATATAATCAACTGGAATCCAGCACCATGAAAAAATCCTACATACTCTAGTAAAAATGGCTAATCAGTATGACGGGATATACTTTATTGATAACATGTGACATGATACTGAATATTCCAACCACACCATCATCTACATTATCAAGACTGTACACAACCACATAGCTGAGTACCTACATAATTAGTGTAATCTTATGCCCTATTATCTGTAATGTAAGGAAACTATAATTATAGATCTTGACAAAGAGGCCTTTTTAAGGATCTTGATGGAATGTTTAAGGATGGTTAAAATTAAGCACCTAAATAAATTATTATCTCCCGCCTCTCGAAGAAAATTTCTATGCATAGCCTTACACATAAAATCTTATTTGCTTGGGATCATATGATAAATCTTATTTGGTGATCACCAAGTCTTGTATAACTTATCTTATTTACAATGATATCACTATTCAATTTCCTAATTTCAATGGAATCAAGAGTGTGATGAAGACCTTTCTGTCTATTTCCATTGTACCTTGAGGTCAATATAAGTTGTATTGTAACATCAACACTTACGAGTAAAATTCTACTAACAAAATAGAATATCACACTGGATCCTCTTGCTCCAAAAATGACACCAAGGATGGCACAATTACTGAAACCCCTCTTTCTATTTTTATGCATTATAAAAAAAAAACCTTTTTTTTTTTTTTTTTGAAAGAGGGGCCACTAGTTAATTAAAACTAGGCAGAAGGCCTAGAGAACCAAAAATGCGCTGGGTCCAGTGAGACAGGACTTGCAATTAAAACTCGGTTAATCAGTAATTGAACATGTTTATTGTCCCAAAAACTCATTATAAAAAAAATATAATTTAATATAATTTAGTATAATTTAATATTCAATTTACTATTTTCAAATCTAACGTTTGACCTTATAAATTAATATTTAGAATTTACAATATTCAATATATTATTTCTCAACAATTCTTCAACATGCAAAGCCCCACCCCAAAATAACATCACCAATGTAATATAGTAAACTCGTAAGCTTGAACATCTTTAAAACATATATACATGTATAAAAAATATCACATAGGCTCCTTAATTAACATCCTATAAATTATTTAAATTCTCTCTGATAACACTTAACACTAACAACACATACTGGAACGTAAAGACACTTATACATATAATATACATCACAGCTAAAATACATGTTCGACCTGGCAGACAGCCTGTACATTATAGCGAACCCACATGTAACTGGGAGGAAAATCTGTATTTTTCATAAAGCCCCAAAACCGGAATCATAAGTTTAAGCTTCCAGCACAGCTGGAATAATCTCATCAAAGCCACAACCCCTTAACTCCCTTAAAAATGAAAAGAAATTTTTTATAAAGAAAACAGTATGGATAATAACGACTAAAAACTGCAAAGTCAGAGTGGCATGGCCGCCCATATGATTTTATAAAATCAAAGAATTGTATATTATAAGTATATCAAAAAAATTAAAGATTTTCAACACTGTATACAACAGTGATAAAAACAATTATCACTTAAGTTTTAAAACAACTGGCATAATTTTTACAAAATTGTTAAATCATTTGTTTAAACCTTGTTACAAATATATATATCAGCCATCTGTGCATATATAAATTAAAACCAAGCAGCTGTGGAAGTGTGCCAGAATAGGCCTGACCTGACCAGGAGAGATAAGTATCAGACCTGCATGAAACGGTACCAACGTGTGCCTAACTTGTGTCCCCAAAAACTATGTAAAATTTAACACCCGGAAACAGCCTGAAAACGAAACCCCCAACCCTTAAATACAGAAAAATTATTAAATGTGAAACCCCAGTGACACTCAGAAAACATCTGAACCAGCCGGTTCAGAATCAAGAAACTCATACCTATACTTAGCTTTACAGAACCAATTACCCTTAACATATTAGCATATGAAACATATAAAAACACTCTGGCCCACCCCCACAGTGTAGCTCACAATTACAGTTATAGTACGTTATAAGTGTGGATAATGTTCATAGTGAATGTCTTGGTGACACACCCTTGATCTAACTGTCTAGCTGAGTAAGTACATTGTTCGAGCACAGTTTGTTACACGGATGTTCAGCGGGCCAGGCCAAAAAAATAATAATAGAGTTCAAATCACCTTAACTGAAGCTGTTGAATAACATCTTTTCCTGTTAGCTAGCTCCCTCCTCGGTGCAGATAAGTTTCAGGTGGTTCATGACTGGTGAAGGTGGCAGTACACCAGCTGGGGCCACGTCTCCGTCTAGGTGCGAGAACCCTAAGGATTCAAAAAGATTAAAAATACTGTCCACTAAAACTTGCACCCTAGTCATGTATTTTAAACATCAGAACTGGAGCTCCCAACTAACTCAAGATAATGCATAAAAAGTTTTTTTTTTTGTTTTTAAATTGCCTAAGGAGTAATTATATCTTCAAGGTAATTATGAACTCATAAAAAAAATAAAAATGTGCATAGTAATAATGCACTCGCACCAGATTTAACAAGCGGCGACATAATCGTACCTGTTGGAGCCACCTCACCATGTGGCGAAACAATTATTGTAATTGCAATTAATGACCACACTAAAGGCCCTCACAGCTACATACAATTAAAAGAGTTACAGTATTTCATCTAAGGGTGGTCTTACAATTTACTTTTAGCTGATATAATTAAAGAAAGGTACACACTTCCGGTCACCGGTGCGTATTCATGCATAACCAACACTATTCAACTCTGTCTATAATGTACTTGATTTAGTTACAACTTTATACAATGATTAACAAATGATTGTTGTGTGAACAATGATTAAAAGAATTCTAAATACTAAAACATAGATTAACTTTCTTATTATACACACACACACACACACACACACACACGTCTGACCGAACCACGAGCATTCTAACTTTCGCATCTGGCTGAATACATTTGAGTTTAAATATTCCCTTACTACTAAATCATTTTATACCATTCTGTAAGTCACTCACCGGGAAGTCTCGAAAAGTTAGCCTGCCATCAAGATGAGTAGAAATAACAGAAAACTGTCCGAGGTGAGAGCTGCTTGTTGATTCGGTGAATGGCTGCCTGCAACTGATTTTTACAGCAGCTGCGTTACACAACCCTAAGTTTAGCCACTAGACCGTGCCATCGTCGCAGCACAGCCTTCTAAATTGCGTTCATTTATGGTGCCGCTACAATTATTCGTGGACAAAAACCAGTACGGCATACCTCCGACCGCCGGCTCATGCAAACGCCGGCACATTACAAACAATAAAAACTAGGACAGAAATGGGGATTAGGTAGCTTAATTTATAAGGGTAAGAAGTAAAGGCCTTATAATTGACTGCAGAAAGCCCGTCAAAAAAAAAAAAAATTCCCAGTCACCAACATCTGAGAGTCGGTATGCAGTAACCAGTAACCAATCACTCTCCCTTACTATTTAATCTCTCTAATAGGAAATCCCCCAGGCCTATTAGGCAAACCAACTGAGCACATGTAGTGAAGTATGGTTTCGTGACACTGAAATAAATTAAATCATACTGTCAGATGTGTAATTCCATTCTCTCATCCACTCCATGACACTATGGTCCTTGCAGAACCACAACCTCTGCAACAATGGCTTTCAACTCTTCCCTGTCTTGTGCCTGTTATCTCCACCTCCTAATTCCTAGTTGCCCATGGTTGCTCTCCACCTTATCCAGCCGTCTCATTTGTATTCTTCCTCTCAGGTATCTCCCACCAGATTGCTCAGCAAAAACCTTTGTTGGGACTTTTCTGTCCTCCATGATTGGAACACGCCCAAGCCATTTAATCCTTTTGTATTTAATACTTTCCACCAAGCATGAGTCATTTAATTCTTAGTTGGTCTTAATCCTCCAGTTATCCCCCTTCTTTAATGGTTCATAGATTCTTCGCAAATTTTTATGTCTATTAATCCTATTTTCTTGGTTGCTAGAAATTTACCATGTCTCTGAGCCATACATAACACCTGGTTTCAGGATTGTTTTGTAAATTATTTCTTTCAGTTTTTCTGAGACATGCTTGTTGCTGAGCAGAGGCTGTAAAAAGTAGTAACTTCTATTGCCTGCTAAAATCCTAGCATTTATATGTTTCTCTGTAACATTTTGTATAGTTATTATCTATCCCAAATATTTAAACTCCTGTGTTCCATTAAAAATAAATTTATTTACATGTAGTTGCTCTACCAGATAGTTATGCCTACTTGTCTTCATATATTTTGTTTTAGAGAAATTGACTTCAAGTCCCAACCTTTCTGAGCCTTGTACCAATACCAATTGACTGTAAAGAACTTTTATTTCTTGGAATGATGGCAATGTCATCAGGATATGCCATTTCCTGACCAAGACTTTGCTGATTGTGCTAAGATATCTTCCTCACAGCTACTTTCAAGACTGAATGTGAAAGAGGACTGGAGACATGGGATCCCCCTGTTTAAGCCTTGTTGACACTGGAAATGACTGTGACAGTTAATTTTGGATGCCAATAACAAATTTGCTGTATTTAGACACATTTTGCGTAGATTTATCAGCTTGTTATTGTATTCCAGCTCCTTCTTACAGTTAACTAGTTCTTGTCTATTCACTTCGTCATAAGCTAATCTGAAATTGGTAAATAACTGGAGCAGGTATGTATTATACTCACAGCACTGTTCAAGTATAGTGCAAAATATGAATATATGGTCAATAGTGAATCTATTCTGCATGAACCTATATTGGTACTCTCCAATTAATGCTTCAGCTATCCTCATTAGGCAGTTAGAAATAACAATGCCAAAATTTGGTAGGAAATATTTAGCAGAAAGATGCCCCTCTTTCTCTCTGGAATAGTGCAACTCCATATAATTCTAATCTAATTCCCTTAAAATTTTTACTTAATGTGTTATTGAGACAGAGAAAAGATTTTAATGATATGTAAATGTAATACTAAACATTTCCAACCTTAATGTTCTTTTTTGGTGCACTTTTCACTCATTACTTTAAATTTACAAATAAATATTCAACTCAGATTGAAGCTTCAATGAATTAAAAATACAAATAAAATCTCTTTAATCCACTTATAAATATTTTACTACAGGCTTCAATACTCAATTTGTATTGAATTTCCCTCTCCCCAATATTGTACCAAATAACAGATTACTTCTGTAATTGTTTTTGCACAATTTTAGTTTTTATTTTTTTACTTGGAAGTTATTTATCAGTTTTTGTAGAGTACATGGTGAAGCTAAATAGCTGAAATATTAAAAAGGTATATATCAGTCAATCTTCTTTACTTCTTTTTTGGGGTTGGAGGCGATGACTGAACTGAGCCATAACAACAGGAGCCATCCGCCTCACTTGGCATTTCACTGATGACTGAAATAACTGTATATCCACTCAGTTCAGTGTCTCATTGATGACTAACTACCAGTGTTACCTGCATTCACTGCTCAATATCACTGTTTATTACTTTGTATTAAAATAGAAGTGTTGACTTCTGAGTGCTCTGACATATGCGTGTACCTGAGTATTGTTGTATACCTGAGTATGTGTGTGTATGTGAGTATTGTTGAATACTAGAGACCCCCCAACCCACATTCAAAGTAATATTGTGAATATTGTATAATATATTAAATGATATTGTGATTGGTATTCTTAAAACTATTGGTCATATCACTAAAACTATTTGTCATTAGGATGACACGTAAGTTATGTTATTCACATATATTTACATTATCTACAATTGATGTATAACTTACATATATTGATGGTCACTATTTATAGAATACACTAGATGCCAAATCTACAAATAGGGTGCAGAATCTTCAGGAACAAGTGACTCCCTAAAATCAGAGTTCAACACCACAATAAAGAGACTGGACATAGAACATACATCAACTATGCACAGGACTAAGTGCCACCAACCTCAGTGTCAACAGAACAGAAAATATATTAATGACAAAATTTTACCTCTTCTCCAACAAGGGCCAACTCATAGTAATTATAACTTTCCTCATTGGGTTCCAGTAGATCCAAAAGTGATTAGATAGTGTTTACAGGAATTCCAAGATAGGTTGGAGGAATGTCCATCTTCATTCACTAGGAGCTGTGTATCACTACTGAATCAAATGAACTTACCCCAGGAAATTTATACTCAGATTTTATCGCATCATTTAAAAGGTTCAGCAGCAACCTGCTGATAGAACATTAAAGGGTTGCCTCAGTTGGGTTGACTGTCACAAAGGATTAATTAATAGATTTGACACATTTGACACTGATGCAGTCAGAGCAGCAATAAACAAAGAGCTTCTGACAATCAGCCAACAAGAATGCAAGCAGGTGCATTTGTTATCCACAAATTGCAGTTATTCAAAAGGATACATCCTTAGAAGAGTGGTGATGAATCTGTTCCTTTTATAATTGGGCTGCCCCAGGATAAGATCAGATCATTGGTAAAAGTGTTCAGTCCCAAAACATTTGAAGAACTGCAGGACTTCATCAGACAGTTAGAAGAGGACCATCCTGCTAAGACAAAAAGCCTGTTGCAGAGGAAGGTACTCACAGAAAATGTTTCAGATGTGGCAAGATAGGGCACTTTAAGGAAATATTTGTTCTATGATGGAAAACTAGAGTGGGACCATTCTATGCTGGGGCACAATGGTATCGGGGATGTGGTTCCCCCACCAGAAATAAGTTCCTGTATGTAGAGATAAGAGGTTACAGAATAGTGGTATTGGGCAGACTACTTTGGACTCTTACCAGCACCACACAGCTCTTAGCATTAACATAAAAACAAGTCATTTACACTTGAACTTGATACCCAGGCAAGTCACTCCTTTATTAATATGAATGTAGATAAATTACTTCAACCAGGTAATGATGTAAGCATGAGGTGGTCCAGAGAGCCATGTACATTATTAGGTGGTAGGCCAGACATCATTCAAAGCAGTCTCCAGACCAGTGGCGGCTCTAGCGTAGGTCACATGGGTGGGCCGAGGGTGGGCCAGGTTATAAAATGGGTGGGCCTAACCTCGAGTTCACTGGTATAAACTTGGAGTTTAAAATAGTTTTATCAATGACAGAGAGCCAAATTTGGACTGTAATTCCGATTGAATTTATATGTTTGTGTTGTGTGAATGTAGTTACTGTATATATTTATGTATATGTGTTTATTATTTGTATAAAATGACAATATCTTAACTGTACAATGTGTAAATCAGTGCTGACAATAAAGGTGATAATTGATAGGCCAAAACTGAATAGCTGAAATACTAAGCAAAATAAAATACTATGAATGCAAAATAGTAAACAGGCTTTTACTTACTTTTAAAACAGATTAATTCTTTGATTGTTGTGATTAACGGCAAAATCGTCAACGACTCTCTTCAAGTCAATGTTCTTGGTCAAAGTCCTTTCTGTTGCAAGCACAGACAAATAGCTAAGATGTTCATCAGACATCGAATTTTGTAATTAACTCTTAACACATTGCATACACGAAAATGTTCTCTCACATGATGCAGAAAAGCTAGAATAGTCAATGCTATTTAAGTCAATTTGTACAAGTCATTGAACGCTAGTTTGTATTGCTCTAACAACTTGAGCAATGCAAGTAGATTCACAGTCTCCACTCCTGTTTGTTGTTCATGCCTTAGGATGAGATTTTTTAATATTTTTATTTCTGCCTCCAACAAATCAGTGTTGCATGAATAATTTTGTGCCAACGGCATTAACATTTCTTTATTCAGGAACATTTTACTTTTGGGCTTCAGACAAGTGATTCCTTTAATTATTGCAGAGTTTGAAATAAAACGTCTCTCAAGTTTGCTATCTATGATATTTAGAATTTCATCAAATACTAGAGACTTGAAATCAGTTGGGTGTACAGGTTTCAAGCTGTCTTTATTTGGCATATCACAAACGTATTCCACAAGATGTTTTGGTAACTTTCGAATTCTGCCAAGAGTAGAGGAATCTGTGGGAATTTCAGTGCCTATTTTTGTTGCTACATCTACACTTTCTTTCCACACAGAAGTGAAACCTGTATCAGATTCACGCATTTGGTTGAAAAGATCCCTTGTAGTTTCGACCAAATTGATCGCAGCTACAATATCACAATCTTTGCCCTGGAGGAAATCAGACAGTGACTTGAATTCTTTCAACAAACATGTGAACAGGCATAAATGAAAAATAAAAGAAAAGTTCAACTTGGCACTGAACCTGACGCTTCTGCAGTTCGTTCTAAATTTTCATTCTGGATATTAACTAGTGTTATAATAATAGCTTCAATTGTCTTCTTCACACCCAAACATGTAGTGCACTGACAGGCCCATCGGGTGTCACTTAACTTTTTCAATCGCACTTGTCCTATCTTCATTTTCATTTGTGTATCTATAAACATTTGATGGACTGCCGACCCACTTATGAAAACATACGGTCCCTGCAGTGTCATAAAAAAATCTGTAGCTGACTTGATCCCTCTACATGTTGCCACTATAACGAGATTCAATTTATGGTTCATACAGTGTGTGTAGATAGCTTGTGGATATTCCCTACTTAAAAGAGCTTGAACACCTGCACAAGAGCCACTCATGACTGCAGATCCATCATGCGTTTGTGCAACACAGTAGTTAAATCAACTCCACAGTTTGCTAGTTTTTGTTTAATACAAATTAATAAAGAAGCATCCAATTTTGTTGCAGGTTCAAAGCCTAGAAATCTTTCATATATATTCCCATCTAAATAATAACGAATCATTATTGATAATTGCTCAGTTTTTGAACAATCTTTTGACTCGTCAACCATTAGAGCAAAATACTGAGCTTTTTTTTACTTCATCTGTTATATGTTCTAGCACAATATTGCTCATGGTGCTAAGAATTTCATTTTGAATACCATGATGAGTGTATTTTTCTCTTTTATATTCAAGCTTTTTTTTTTAACAGTTGGATGTTTATTCCCTATAAGTTCCATTAATTCTAAAAAATTTCCCTTGTTTCCACTCTGTTTCGATTCATCATGACCTCTTTGAGCTATTCCTTGTAGGGCTGTGAATCAAAGTACTTCAGCAATTGTTTCAATATCCTCTATTTTCTTGAACTTCAAGAGCATACGTTTCATCTAGCAGAGCAGCAATTGATGCTTCCTCCCCAAACTTACATTTTAAATTTTTGAAAAACTCCCAAACAACTAAAGAATGTTTGTGGGATGAGCTGTTCTCGTGCTGCTTAAAACCAAAATTAGATTCTGTTGCTCTTTTCCAATTAGTGTAACCTTGTAATGGCATAAACCTTTTACCATTAAAAAATACTCAAACTCACTGCTGCCAGAATATTACTTACCTTCCGAAACTTACCTTTTAAACACCAAAAAGAAACTTCAGGGCCGCCAACATATTTTGAAGTTGAAATATGTAATCTTTTATACTCTTCCTTAATTAAAACTCTGGACAATTTTGCTATCTGACTTCCCACAATTCAGAAAATTCCCCGGAACGTTAGACAAGTTTTTCAGCACAGAGTACTAGGAAATGGTAATTGCCCTCTAGGAAACCTCTTGGTTTGCCCCGTTACAACCTTCATTTAAAAATCTAAGCAATTCACTTTTTGTGCCTTGAGTTCGGGGATGAAAAAATCGACAGGCAAAACAAAATGCAGCATCATTTATAATACTGTATTCAAACCATGGGTGGATTTTGTACCAACCTGGCTGGAAATTCCTTTTTCTATCTCCAAACTGGCGAAAAGGAAAGTTGTTTTGGTTCATCAGTAGGTTTCGTAGCTATATCACTAATTGAACCAGATGGATTAGTGCTGCTGATGCTACTGCTAGGAATAGAAAATAAATCAGTACCTTTATTTTCACCGAGTTCTTCTTCATTTTCTGACTGTTTTCTTTCTTTCCCTACTTCTATATCATCATCATCATCGAACACAATTTTTTCAGGTTCAGTTTCGGAATCCTGAAAACTAACCTCAGCAGTTGTTACAGGTGTAAACATTGTAGGCGTTGTAATGTCCTCTTCATTTGGTTTAACAATTTTTTGTTGCAGAATGAAGAAGTCCGAAATGCTAGGACGTTTTGCTATTTTTATTGTCACTTTTCCACATTCACTTTCAATAAGCTGCACAATATTCTACACATACGGTCAAACACAAAACACAGATTACTGTCATGAGACCTTTTATTGTTTATATGCAAATTAACCTCAAACGTATTGAAACGTACATAACATAAAAACCGAAAGAATGAATCGAACATGAGACAAACTGCTGTCCATATTTAAATAATATTGGCAGTTAAACACGTTAACTCTGCTTATGCAAACCACAGACACAAAAATAAAATCGTTGACTTAACGAAAACTAAAGTACGACCGCAGACCGAGAAACCAAGACTGACCGACCGACAGTTTGTGTACACTCTGATGGTTGTTTGTTTCATGTTTCCGTTCTAAACACGTGGAAAACATATTTCTTGTTGAATTTTATAAAAGATAGTTTGACTTTGACCTCTGAAATTTCTCTGTCTTATCTGGGTGGGCCAGAGGGTGGGCCAAGAAAATTTTGGGTGGGCCCGGGCCCACCCGTAGTGCCGCCACTGCTCCAGACATACACAATTATTAAAATTGCCTTTCAAATAATCATGGATTTGACACCAGTTTCTTGGGTCATAACTTTTTAGATATTTATGGAGTGATTATAGAGTATACTGCACCTGAAATATTTTTAAGGAAGGAAACGGTTGAGATTGGCATGGTGTGACAGCAGCATTAAAAAGGAACAACTACAACTACCTCAGTTTTGCATTCTCCAAATGGGGCCCTTGGATAATGAAGTGCGGATGAAGCTCAGAGTATTGCTGCATAATTATCTAGACATTATTATAGATAGGATAAGCTACACAAAGAGAGTTAGACATAGAATTAACTATAAGGATGATAAACCTATAAAAGGAAAACACTATCCTATAAACAGATAAAAGAAATGGAATGGCAAGGATTAATAGAACCATCAACATCTAGCTGGGCATCACCCATTGTGTTGTCAAAGAAGAAGAATGGAAGGTATCAACTGTGTGTAGAATTCAGGAAGTTAAATAGCCAAACCACATGGCTATCCAATACCAGATTTAAAGGCATCAGATAAAGTACACTGCTTCGAAGACCTGCAAGTAGCTGCTGTTTGAAGTTCTTCAGTACACTGGATCTCAACTCTAGGTATACGCAGGTTGAAATAGTAGAAAGCTACTGACATCTGTATCAGTTAACCATTTGGTCTGAAGAATGTACCAGCTACCTTCATTTGCCTGATAGATAAAGTGTTGTATGGCCACACTGGAGAATTCTGCCAACTCTATCTGGATGGTATTGTACAGGCCCTGCAACTGAAGATAATCAGAAGGGGCAAGCAGGTTCTGAAGGTAAAAAGATTGCAGAAATTACAGGATTACTTGTATAATAGATGTAAGAAATAGTTGAATAGTTGACACTTCAGGGAAGGGGCGAACATTGGCTCCTGGTTTCTTAGTTGCTTGGATGCTAACCATGTGTTTAGTGTGTGATGCTAGTTTGGTGTCTGAATTGCGACTGATCCAGGAATGCATAGTATACACTGCCAGAAACATTCAATAGGGCATGCAAGTCGTTCTGTGCCCTTGTTAATCAAGAATGACCACATCAAACTATATGTATCCCAAAATATTGAACACATATACTTATACGTAAAAATTATATAATTACTATAACTAATTCTGGATTATGAGAATAGGTTAGTTTTTAATTTATCTTATTCATTAAGGCAAGAAAATATCCTCCAATAACTGTGAGCAGCAATACCTTAGCATTGGCATAAAATATAATAATAATAATAATAATAATATTTATTACCAATTTTCCTTTACATATAATAAAAATTATACAATAAAGGACCTATAGGGGGCATAAATGTACATAGGTTGGTCCTTAGAATTAATATTTATATACTTAATACTAATTGTGAGTTTTACCTCACCGATCATAGTAAATATTAAAAATAAATTATTTTTCAATTTTAACAAAATTTTAGTTTGTACTATAACACAATTCAATAAATAAATGAAAAAAAAAGAGAAAAAAGGTCCATATCATAATAGACTGTTTTTTTGATTATTCAATAACAATGTTCCTAACTTTTTCTTTAATTTTTTTTTAAGCACTTTTATATTTACACTTAGATTTTTCAGTTCATTAGGTAATTCATTAAAATATTTTATGGCATAATACACATAGCTTCTTCGCTCAATACTTAATAGGTGCCGCGGCAATATAATATTTTTATACCGTGTGTTGATTCGATTTTGTAAAAACTCACTTTTTAGATCATTGTATTGATAAACTATAGAATTCACTACAAACACCTGTTTAATATTTAATGGTTTATTCGAATCTTGTTCATTGACTCCTATAATTTTAAGAATACACTTTTTCAGCCGATCCAATGCGTCTAGAGATGATTTATATAGACCCCCCCAGCCTATGATAGCATACCCTGCCACACTATGGAATAGTCCATAGTATATTTGTATTAGTTGCTTTTTTGATAAAATTTGTTTAAGTCTGTAAAAAACATAGACTAAGTATTTGGTTTTTTTTACAATGTTAGCCACATGTACATCCCACTTCATGTTAAAGTCATATGTTATTCATAGATATTTACTAGATTTAACTCTTTTCAACTTTTGACCATTTATCTTAATTTCAAAGTCATACGGAACAGAGTCTCTATAATTTCCAAAGGTGATAAAAACAGACTTGCTTATGTTGAGTACTAGATTATTGTGATAGAGCCAAGAGTATATAATATCTAATTTAGTTGACATATCTGTAGCAAGTTCAGGCCATGTCTTTGCTTTCATTGGTACTGCTGTATCATCAGCATATGCTATTAATACATCTTGTAACACTAGTAAGTCATTGATATATAAAATAAACAATAAAGGTCCTAATATAGAGCCCTGGGGCACTCCAACATTTGTTTTACTAGGCTGACTTCTAGTCCCATTCACCTTTACAACTTGTGTCCTGTCATGTAAATAACTGGCTATCAGGGATAAGCTTACACCTCTTATTCCCATATTCTGGATACCTCTTATACCTCTTATATACCTCTTATACCTCTTATTCTTACACCTCTTATATATTTTCTGGATATTTTACTTCTCTGTACATATTAATAGGGCTGCTCCATGTGTTGCTTTTATAATACTATATGATAGTTAACATGTTATGTAAAGAGTATCTTCACCATCATCATCATTATTCTCATCATCACTGACATTGTTATATGCTGTGACTCCACAACCTTTTATAGGTCCTGACCTATTCCAAAAGGTAATTCCATTCATCTCTATTCTTTGCTTTAACAATTAATAGAGCTTCTCACATTAATAATATAACAGCATAAACGCACTAGAACAATAAATAATTTATAAATTCATTGTAAATGATTCAGGTCCTTCTCCACTTATTATTAATGTCTATACTTAAATTTACTTTTTGTTTCTGAACCAATTGTTAACACTGC
The DNA here is from genome assembly GCA_034769895.1 of Magicicada septendecula. NCBI lineage: Eukaryota > Metazoa > Arthropoda > Insecta > Hemiptera > Cicadidae > Magicicada > Magicicada septendecula. The sequence goes on from CM068376.1 coordinate 59,351,368, forward strand.
CTAAAAAGTGTTTTAGAGACTGTGCACTCAGTATTTCCCTAAACAATATAACTGAGTATTCTTGTCTAATATGATTGCCTGTATGATCTGTTTAATTTCTGCAGCAAATTTCTCATCACTTAATTTAATTTTGGCATCTTGTTTCAATTAAATCTCCCAAATTACTGGATTTTGTTGTTCATGATGTGTCAATTGTTATTAATTTTATATATATATTGTAACTATCCGTTTTAGTACGTACCTTTTATGTTGTGGTATCTGTTGCGTTGTTTTATAATATTTGAACTATTATAAGTATTGAAATGTCGATATAATCTGGTAAATCGTCTCACATTACTGTCGTTACGTCAATAAGAGTTCGACTCTATTTGGTCTATTCACTTAATAAAATAATTGATGATTTAGATTTATTTGAGTTACCAATACCTAAATTGATTTAAGAGTGGATTTAACTTAAATTGGGCGCTATATGGAACCTTGGATCAGCATTCCATAAATTTATTGTGATAAATAAAATCTATTATTTATTTAGTGTTTTGAAACACTATTAAGTTACTCTAATTAAACTCTATTTACTTTTATGTGTATTCCTTTTGTTTTGATCTGAAAGTTTAAATAATACTTTGCGCCTCCAAATTCGGCACTGCCAACGTAATCGTTAAGGTTGCTTGAAAAATCCACCTTTTCGGAAAATAAAAACATTATGATTTACTGAAATAATAATTTGCAATAATTTAATCTGAGTTATAATTCATTTATTCTTCCTTCAATTATGCTTTATCTCTCTAAATTCAATTAAACAATATTTGATTCAATAACAAATTGGCCTGGCTTATTACACTTCTAGCTCAGTAGGTTGGCAATCCTACTTCAATTAAAATTTACAATAAAATTATTTATATTTTTTCTCAGGTGTGAATTCTTTTGACCTACAAAAGAAAACGAATTTAACTGCCACGAATTATGAAGCTTTACAATAATGATTTGACTATGGTAGGCACCAATAACATCTTACAACTAACATAATTAAACATTCGTCTAGGCCGAACAATGGCTACTTTGAGGTTACACTCGATTAAATACAATTACCAGTTCCAACATGGAACTCAGTGAATAATAATTAAAAAGGTGTTAACAATTCCTAATGTGTGAATGTTATTGTGTAGTGAGACATCGTACATAAGTGTATATAAAGTAGTGCGGTTATAACACTATTATGATTTATAGTTTCATTAAATATTTTCGAAGTATTTTACACTATACTCCCTTTTTATTATCCATTAGTTATGATTCACACTTCACTTATTAATTCACTTTATTGCCTATATGAATTCACTATTCACTCACAACACTTAATACTTCTTCAAGGTTATACTTTTGTTTACAATGAAGACCTAACCTCACTTTAAATTGATTCATAGACTACTATTAATTTAGGTTAAAATTTTGACACGAAGAACCGTGGTTATTCCTCTGGATGATGAAAAACGAATGAATTGTCATGTAGCATGTAGCACTGTAGTAGCGGGGCGTCTTGGCACCCGGTGCATGACTGCAGCATCTGGGTTGAGCCCAATGGCTGCCTGTGGATAAACATAGTTCTGGTACATTCAACAGGTGCCTAAAACTGGAATGGACAACCGCCAACCAGTTAACTGAGAAGGCGGGGGAGAAAGGTTTCATTTTTAATTATTTAAAAATTTTTGCAATCGTCACCCGTCCCCAGTCCAGCGTGCAGACGCCGTGAGGCGTCGGTCGCTCCCCGCAAGGCGGAGAGCCTCCGTGCCAGTGATAGCACGTAGCAGCAGCATTCAGCGCGGTCGGCATACGAGAAAGGGAGGAAGGAAACAGCTTTACTGGTAAACTCTGGGGCAGGGTCAGATGTTAATGATGGTACATGTTAATGATGGTACGTGAAATGAATTGTCAATGATGCGCTGACTTATTTATAGTTGCTGCTTTTTGTAGCGAACCTTCTTCTTCCGGGGTCCACATACCTCCAAACATAATATTCTAATTGGCTGAAAATGACATCATGGTCAACTGTCATTACGTCATGATTACGGCATTTTAATTTGACAGTTTAACTTAGCATCACTTTTGTTGTTCTTAGTATTCAGCTTCTACTTCCTAATTTCACAAAATTGTTACAACTAACATTTCTCTTCCATGATAATTACAATTGTTATTATTAAACTGCATAGGACAAAATAATTTTCAGTTTAATAATAAAATCTATAAACAATTAAATGGCTTACCTATGGGCTCTCCTTTATCACCTTTATTAAGTGAAATCTTTATGCCATTTTTGGAAGAAAACATTTTTACATCCGATAACCCCAACATAAAATATGTTTTTCATTGGGCAAGGTATGTTGACGATATATTTTGTATCTGGACGGGAACAGATAGACAGCTCCATATGTTCTTAGATTATATTAATTCCTTTTATAGTAGCGTGCAATTTACACTTGAAACAGAAAATATGAAAAGTTAAAATTTTTTGGATCTTACCATTACTAGTTCACAAAATAATCTTAGTTTTCAGATATATAGAAAACCTACTTTTACAGATACCGTTATACATAAACAATCACTAACATCATGGCACATAAAATTAAGCAGTTTTCATGCAATGGTTAATCGTCTCCTTATAGTTCCTTTATCCAAAGAAAATTTCAATAGAGAGGTAGACATTATAAAAGCCATAGCACAAAATAATGGTTATGATGAAAGAATAATTAACTCTTTAATTTAAAAAAAACAGAAGAAAATTACTTTAAAAGAATTTTATTCCATAGAGCCAGATCAGGGTAACAAAAAATTTCACTTAACAAATTACATTCTGTGTATAACAGATAAGATTAATAATAGGTTAAAAAACCATGGTCTTAACATGGTATCAGTAAACAAACGTAATCTTTTTTCACTACTAGTCAATAATAAAGAAAAATCTAACACACTGGAGAAAAATGGAGTTTATGAAAACACTGTGCAGAATGCGATGCTATTTATATCGGACAATGTGGCCGTGCTCTGAAACATCGCATTTCTGAACATAAGAAGGCGATTTTAACTAATACATCTAATACAGGTTTTGCAGATCATTGCTTACAACACAATCACTTCATAGACACAAAAAACATAACACTACTCCACAACATACAAAAAGGTAAAAAAATGGATTTGTTAGAAATTTTAGAAATTAAAAAAGCAATAAAAAATAACAAAAATTTAACCAATGAACAGACTGAATTTTATGTATCCCCTTTATTAAAATCTGTTATTTAGTTTAGTTTATTTTATATTATTTTGAATGTTCATCATTATTTTAAATTTTGCATTCAGTTTATATTTAGTTCAGTTAATTTTATATTTTGCATTCATGATTGTATTTAGTTTTTAAAGACACCAGACCTTCCCTTGTCTCATGCACACACTCCCCACCCCTCGCCATCACAACACAGATGTTCCAGATACGCCCTAAACAGATGTTTACCACCTACATTACTCTAACATCCTGTGTTCAGTAATTTCATTCACTCGCTCTTTGACAATGGCTTAAGTTAGTCGAAACAGCTGTCAGAGTTAATTAAAAAAAATTTGTGTAACTTACCAAGTGTTTTTATATATTTTACAAAACCTTTGACTTAATACTTCTTCGAGGTTATACTTTTGTTTACATTGAAGACCTAACCTCACTTTAAATTGATTCATAGACTACTATTAACTTAGGTTAAAATTTTGACACGAAGAACAGTGGTTATTCCTCTGGATGATGAAAAACGAATGAATTGTCATGTAGCATGTAGCACTGTAGTCTTTGCACCCGGTGCATCTGGGTCAAGCCCTGTGGATAAACATAGTTCTGGTACATTCAACAGCTGTCTAAAACTGGAATGGACAACCGCCAACCAGTTAACTGAGAAGGCGGGGGAGAAAGGTTTCATTTTTATTTATTTTTAAATTTTTGCAATCATTGGGCACTGCCGCATGAACGGGTTCAGGTGACAGATGTCACCCGTCCCCAGTCCAGCATGCAGACCCCGAGAGGCGTCGGCCGCTCCCCGTGAGGCGGAGAGCCTCCATGCCAGTGATAGTGCGTAGCAGCAGCATTCAGCGTGGTCGGCGTACGAGGAAGGGAGGAAGGAAACCGCTTTACAGGTAAACTCTGGGGCAGGGTCAGATGTTAATGATGGTACGTGAAATGAATTGTCAACTATGCGCTGACTTATTTATAGTTCCTGCTTTTTGTAGCAAGCCTTCTTCTTCCGGGGTCCACATACCTCCAAACATAATATTCTAATTGGCTGAAAATGACATCATGGTCAACTGTCATTACGTCATGATTGTGTCATTTTAATTTGACAGTTTAACTTAGCGTCACTTTTGTTATTCTTAGTATTCAGCTTCTATTTCCTAATTTCACAAAATTGTTACAACTAACATAAGTTTCTCTTCCATGATAATTACAGTTGTTATTATATTACTAGCATTTCATTGCTTGCTTAATACTGGTCAATTTAAGTCCTCTAGTGACCTGTTTTCATATGTATACATTGAGACACTGTCATCACCCATATTATGAATGCCAAATACATAATACCATAACTGTCGACAAAAAAAATACAGCATTATTTCGAATGTGGGGCAATGGTAAATTCTGCATATAATCGAACGATATGACCATTGCTTTCCCATGTTTTGCTTTCAGTCTGGCATTCCTTTTTAGATTATGGAATGCTTCAGCTTTACTAAGATGAATCTTTTTTTCAACTCCTAACATAACTTTATCTTCATTGTTCTCAGCTGATAATATTTTCTGTGCTGTTGTATCTGTACTTGGGAGGCCAAATTTTATATTAAATTTTAATTTGAAAATGTTCCAGTAAACCTTGTATGAAACATATATCCGATACTCTTCTATAAACAACTTGTTTCATTTTATGGACGGTCAGTGTTTCTGCTAAATAATAACGTGAAGGATTTTTTCTGATAGAATAATGAGACTGTCTGGGTTTGAAAGATTTTATGTGATCCAGAATGAGATGTTTAGCAGCAGGTGGCAATTTGTTGGCAATATTTCCATGTTTACCTCTATTATCAATAGGTGAAGTGGCAGAAGAACACAGTTTTGACAGAATACGTCTCAGCCTTACAGTAGTGTAACCCCTCTTTCCTTTTATGTCTTTTTATATGTATAAAACAAACTTCTTTTTATTTAAATTTTGTTTTGAAAGAGAAGCCACAAGTTATTTAGAACTAGGCCGGAGCCTAGAGAAGCTAAAATTGTACTGGGTCCAGTATGATGGGACTTGCAATGAAACTTGGCTGTAATATAACAATAACAGTTTTTTTTATTGTATCCCATCATTCGCTACATGTAGATAAAACTCTATCACATAATTATCACCAATAAATCACAAATATATCATAAATAAATAATCCCCATGTTTTAACAGTGTGGAAAGACAAGATCTGTATATCGTAACAAGTATTTATATATATATATATATATATGTGTGTATAGAATAATGTTCAGTAAATATATAATTCTCCCCCATTTTGTGACTAGCTTAACATAGACAAAACATAACAACACATACAGAAACATAAGGCACATATACTCACAATTATACACCAATATTCTAAACACGAATGCCCCTGGAATGCACCTGCCTTGCAGGCAGTATTACTACCTTGCCCAGAAACCAGCAGTGATAAATGTTCGCCCATCAGTCACCGTCATCCATCAGTTTCTATCAATATATATAAATGCGAAAAACCCCAGAACGAATGATAATCACTCATAACCCATAAGCAAGACCGGACCGCCCATATGTATGGAATTCCACAGATAACTGCCCCATCATGAGCATATGAAACTTTAAGTTCCTTCAACAGCATTAAATAAAAATTAAAAAGAAACTACATCACCTGATTTTAAGTAATTGTTATACGGTTCTAAAATGTTAATTTGTTTTACAAATTCAGAAGGATTCAATTAATCAGTATATACTTTACAAGTAGGAAAATTAATCCGTAGATGCTTTACAAATTTAAAAAAATTAAACAGTATATGTTTTTTGTAAGGTACAAAATTAATTAGTATATGCCCAGAAAAAATGTGCAAATTCTTTTCTGTTAAAAGCCAACTGGCTATATATATATATATATATATATATATATATATATATATATATATATATAATGAATTTACAATAAGAACGGTTGTGCCCCAGCAGCTGTGGGAGCGCGCCAGCATGCGCTTAACCAAGCTGACAGGAATCATACCTGCTCCAAACTGCACCAACTTGTGCCAGGCAAAAACTATGTCCCTTTTTATACCCCAGAAAACAGCCAAAAAGAAAACAAAAAACACCCCAGCCCTTAAATGTTAAACCCAAGGTGAATTTAATATTTACTCCATTCTGTTCCAGCCGGAACAGAATTCCTAACATGTCATATAAATTTTGTAAAGAGTAAGATGATGACTATATGCAATCTGTAAAATGTCTAAGTGTACAAATATCTCTGGCACGCTCCCCCAGTGCAGCACACAATTACAAGCATGGTACTTAGGGTTAGGTAATTCAGTTATGAAAGTGTTCCTTGAAATTAACTCATAATGTTCAGAATGATGTTCAGCTGACCCCCTTTATAGCAGACTGTCTGGCCACGTGGGCACATGGATTCAAAAGATTTTTACGGTGAAACAGGTGCACTGCCGCCACGGCCCCAAAAGGAAAATAAAAGAGTGCATATCACCTTAATTGTGCTGACTCAGTGTTACATCTTGATCTGGTCACCGACTCCTTCTCCGAACAGGATCGTTTCTAATGGTCCATGGCTGATGCGGATGGAAGTCAATCAGCAAGGCCAAATCTCCGTCTTAATCGAGAACCCTGTTAATTCATAAAAATTAGAAAAGATGTTCACAAAAAATGTACACCCAAGTTCAGGTAATTAACCTCAGAACGGGCCTTCAACCAACTCAAGATAAAAGCACAAGGTTGCGGTAATAAAGTCTTTGCAAATTACTTAAAGTGTATAAAAAAACTGGCATGGAATAATTAATTCCCACAATAAAAGATTTTATCAAGGGCGTAGAGTTAAAGACATTCGCACACTTACCACACGCATCAACAGAAATCAACAGGTTAACTAGCCACGTGGTGACACGATAATTGCTATTTGTCCAAAAAAAATTAACTTCAAGGCACTCACTGTATTAATAATGTTTTAATATTAATGTTTCCTCTACGGATGTTCTCACAAGTAATTTCTTTACTGCAAAGTTAATTAAAGAGCACACCGACAATCTGATGCATGAATGAGCATAGTTCATTACCTAACTACGCACTAACTTTTAGCCTCGAATTTATATAACATTCCATACATTTATCATGACAATGACAATTACAGTGCCTCTTACCCTATTATAGTAATAATAAAAGGAACATGGGCTATATACTGAACATTAAGTAAATTTTCTTTTAATATAGAAAGTGTCGGATCGCACTCACATGCATACGTCTTTTTATACGGTTGCATACACCTTGTTATTAATTATGTAATTAATTTTAATTATTTTTGAACGCATACAATAATATAATATCTTACCGGGAGTCTCATAAATTTCAGCCTGCCATAAGAGCGGAAGAAATAACTGCGCAGTAACTGTTCGGAAGCCGGGAGTCGGTTGATTCTCTGAGAGCCAGGCGGTGAACTGAACTCAGCTGTTACAGCTTAACCAAGCCGACCCTTCCTACGAGCTGCGCGCGCAGCCGTACACTCTTACGTACACTTACGTAGCCGTACAAGGGTCATTCTGAATAACTGGCGTTATCTTACAATTAAATATTCTACAATTTTCAACGGCCGGAATAATACCGGCACAGTAGTAATAGCATGAAAACTTAAAAATGCTTTTTTACATACAGACACTTCCTTATAATCATTGTCGTCTACATGTAACATAACTCATACTTTATATTGGTATGCTGCAATGTGATGATAATTACCAGGTAACATTGCCTCACCATCTGAATCAGACGAGTTGCATGTTTCTATTATTTTACGTGACCGCCTTTCCTTTATATTGTTAATGCTAATGAGCCCAGCTAAATGGCTGTCTTGCAAATTTTTTGATGGAATCTCATAAAAACTTTTAAAAATTATATCTCTTTCTTCATTACTTGTAATATTAAAACACTTGAACCGTTTGCACCTGTAACAATAAAACAACTACGTTAGCCAATTGTATTTAAACCTGTATCAGTTAACCTACACATGATCAGTTGGAACTGAATCCTAACCTCACTTAAAACTTTCCTGAATTACAATATTACTGTGTTCCAAACTGAACTATAACTTTCAATCAATCTCTCAATAGATTTTAAAAGTGTTTTTTCTAGATAATTATTATTAAAATTAGTTTACTAAAACAATAAACATACTTACTTGCAATCTTCTCCAATACGTTTCATGTCTATAAATTTGCCTTTATGGTTGATGTGTGCTAAGCCTTGTACTTTTTTGTCTCTAATAACATCTTCTTTCTTAGGCTGCTTAATTTTTTTAATAGGAACTTCCGACATGATCACAAATGAAACATTAAGTATTAATATAGCACTCAACTAATGAAATAATACTCAACACAAGGGATTGAATAGAATAACAAAATGGCGTTCTTGCAAAAACAACATATGTCATTGACATCAGCTGTTTTTGTAAGAAAGCATTATTGACAAGTGTTGTTTTTGTGGAATCACTATATTTTCAACATACGATTTTAAGGGACATGTGCTACCTTTGTAAGAAATAAGTAGTTGAGAATATCCACAGGTTGGGCAACTAATAAAATTTCCCTTTATCTCAAAATTAAATTTTTTTTGACAAGTGCTGTTTTTGGAATCAACACCTCAATTGTTTCTTTAATCCAAATTCCTTAACTAATTTGATACTTCTGTTATGTATCATTCTGTGATGTTACATATGCCTCCCCTCCAAAATTGATGATTTCGGAAACCAAATGTATTTGGTTGATGAAATTATCAGTTATAATGGTTTTGGTTCTTCATAATACTTTTTTAACGATGATTGGTTATATGTCCCCTTTGTCTTCTTGGTGATGGGGTTCATTATTTCTTAAGTGTTATTGGAGTTGTCTTTGATTATTATATATGGTCCAGTATAAAGTAACAATAATTTTTTGTAATTCCTTACATAGTACTGAGTAATTCTCTATTTCTCAGTAATACCTTCTCTCCTGTTTGGTATTTTATGATGTTCTGCTGGTTCTTTTGGTATTTCTTCCTCTGCTTTTCTGTTCTTTCGATCACTCTATTATAAAACTTTACATTATCGAACTGGTAATCCAGGTTATTAGGAAAGTTTATAATGACCCTAATTTCTCTAGGTGTTTGTTTTTTGTACATGACTGTGTAGGGTGTAGTTTCTATGGATTGGTGATAGGATAAATTAAGAAACTTCTGCTGCTAATAGGTACTCATGCCACCTTCTTTGTTGGTCAAAACAGTATGTTCTAAGGATTCTTCCAACCTCCCTTAATACTCTTTCAGCTGGATTGCTACTGGGGTGGTAAACTGAAGTTTTGTATGTTTTTATTCCATGTCCTAATAGAGTATCCTTCCATTTTCTACCCTTGAATTGTGTAACGTGGTCAGTAATAATAGATTTTGGTGTTCCTAACTCTGGTATGTATTGCCTTAAGACTACGTCGATTATCTTCTTCGTTGTGGTTCGGTTAATTGAATACAGTTTTGTAAATTTGGTAAAATAGTTGAACATGTTTACTATGAATTTGTATCTATGTCTTCCTCCACTGCGTGGGAATAGTCCACAGATGTCAAGAAATACCTTCTCTAACTTATGGGTTGATGTTATGGGTATCATGACTCCCTCCTTTTTTCATTATTACACTTTAGTAGCTGGCAAATATGACACGTTTGAATGTAGTTCCTGACTCTCCTATTAATATCTTTGATGTATAGATGTTCTTCTAGTGCTTTTATTACCTTTAGTGCGCCCATATGACCATATCGAATGTGATAATCTAATATTAATGCCTTTTCAATGGTTCTAGGTATAACTAATTTCAAATTATCCTGGTTAATTACATATATCATGTTAATATATATATATATATCATGTATGCAGTAATATTGTATGATTTTGTCATCTTGTTCATTCAATCTTTGTTTGATCTTAACTAATTTCGCATCCATCTTCTAGTGTTGTATAATTTCCCTAACTATGTTTTCCGAATCAGTCCTACTCTTCATGATATGATATATTTTGGCTAACTCTTCCTTTTCTCCTTCAAAAGTCTGGTTTTCAAAGTTAATTCGAGATAGTACATCGGCTGTGATATTTTTCTTCCCTGGTATATATTCCCAATTTATGTTATACTCCTGTAATGCTAGTACCCATCTTGTTAACCTACCATGGCTTAGTTTACATCTTTTCAGAAAGGATATTGATTTATGGTCAGTCCGGACCGTTATTGGGTATCCTCGTATGTAAGTCATGAACTTATTTCACGCAAATACCACACTCAACAACTCCTTCTCGGTGGCATTGTAGTTGCGTTCACAGCTGTTCAGTACCCTGCTGGCAAAACTAACGATCATGTGGTGTCCTTCTTCATCCTCTTGATATAATGTGGCTCCTAGACTAACATTACTGGCATCACAATTTAAACAAAATAGCTTATTAAAATCTGGATGGTGTAACATAACAGATTCTAAAAATTTGTCCTTGATTAACTGTAAAATTACATCCTGTTCATGTCCCCATGTCCATTTGTCCTTGGAGGATAATTGGTGTTGGAATTTAGCGGTTAGTTCCGAGTAATTACGTTGGAACTTGCCATAATAGTTGCATATTCTCAGACATTACTGTAGCTGTCTTCTATTCTTGGGTGTAGGAAACTGCTGAATCGCCTTTGCTTTCACTTGTGCTGGAGAAATACAGAATTCTGTTAAGTTAAACCTGTAAAAATTGTATTTCATCGGCTATAAATTTAGACTTGTCTAGTTTTAAAGTAATGTTATTGTCCAATAGTTTTCTTAGTACCTGCTCCACTCGATTGTAATGGTCGTCCCAATTAGATGAAGTGATTAATAAGTCGTCTACATATACTGTGGTGAATTGTAATGCCTCTTGGCCTAAGATTTGGTCCATATATTTAACGAATATGGCTACGGAATTGATGAGTCCGAAAGGTAGTCTTTTGAATTGATAGTTCCTTCCGTCAAAAGTAAACGCCATATACTTCCGACTATTTGGGTATAGTTCCACTTGCCAATATCCGCATACGCTATCCCAGGTGCTGATGAATTTTGTGCCATGGAATTTCTTTAGTATTTCTTCAATTTCGCCGGGAGACGTTTGTTCATTGATGGATCATCTTGTTGATTTCCCTAGCGTCAAGACAAAGTAGTACTTGTAAAGGTACAAACCGATGAGAGTATACAATTTAAAGCTTTTATTTAACCAGAGTATATTTTTGGTCACGGACTGTAGCTCCGTGTAAGCCACGGCATGTTACAAAAATGCAAGTTATCAGCAAGGGTGCGTATTCCCGCGTACAAGCGCACGCATGGGCCAACTTTCACATGGAAAAGTCACGTCTGAAAAATTCCTTCTCACCAGGTGCGTAGAGAACAAAGCAGTCGGCATATAACTTCGGAACCGCGCAGAGGCGTTAGTGCGTGGTCCCGCCTAAAATACAGTAAAATGTAGACCGACCGGCAGAAAAGGGCAACAATTAAACTTGAACAGTTCGGCAGTGATCCAAATTTAATTAGTGAGAATGTAATGTGAAAGAACCAGTGAGCTAAAATGTAAAAAGTGCAACACGTGGTCTGCAGAGACACCCACAGAGAAGTAACTGTATAATATAAACTAATCATTATGAAAATTTTACAAAAGCGCTAAATCTAAAGTAAAGGGAGTAACAGTGTGAAAGAACTTTGTGTGAGCAAGGGCTAGGTTGCCTTAATATGTAGATGTAGTATACGTTGTTAAATAACTGAGTCATACGTGTTTTAATTTGGGTTTATTTAAATTAATTTAATTTATAAATTGATTTAATATTTGTTTGTGGTTTTAGCTATTATTAAAGGTCGTTGTTTTAAAGCGTTCACGATTAATTTTTCTGGTTTAGCCGGCTCATCATTCGTCGAATGTTGAGTATCAGACAGAGTTGGTTTCCTTTTCTCTCGTAGATATTTTCGGTGGCGTTGGTACAGACTGTAATATAAGACATTTTTTTTTTATCAAGGTACTTACTTGGTGTGATGTTCTCAGGAGCAGGTACAGTGTGTCAGCTTCCCTAAAAGAAACAACATTAATTCAAATAATTCGTGGCGCCGCGCCGTTTGCGTTGCCAACTGTCGCACGTCGTCTGCCAAGCCTGTAAATACCTATCTATTTGAAATAATTGGGCCAACTCTAATTATTATTTTGAACATAATTTATTTATTGTGGGTGTTTGATCATTTCTCTCATTAACCTTTAACAATATAAGATTAAATCTTTACAATTACCTTTCATTAGTTATTAGACTCTTTTTAAAATGCCTCAGGGTGGTTATTCTGCGTGTGTATATTCCATACTTTACAATGTTTATTTACTATTAAAGTACAGTAATCAATATGGGGTTCTTGGAGCATACAATATACGAAAACGTTAATACAACAAAAGAATTATTATTATTTAATAGGAGAGTGGTCACCTCGGATCACTGTAATCTCAATTCATTACTTTCATAAAAATGTAAACAGACGTCATGCGTCAACTTATAGTTTAGATCTGGCATGTCTAATATAATGCCAGTTACATTCATTAAATATTTAAGTGGTCAATTGACAAATAAATTCACTTAACTAAAAATGAACTTTTTCATGTGAAAACTTACTGATTTTATTGGACGCGTTTCGGCTTAGTATCCGCCTTCTTCAGCTTTTGTAACATACGCTTTATCTGCGGTATTATAGTTGTCTTGATTATTCATCTCTTCTTTCACAGCACTAACACTTAACTAAAAATGAACTTTTTCATGTGAAAACTTACTGATTTTATTGGACGCGTTTCGGCTTAGTATCCGCCTTCTTCAGCTTTGGTAACATACGCTTTATCTGCGGTATTATAGTTGTCTTGATTATTCATCTCTTCTTTCACAGCACTAACACTTAACTAAAAATGAACTTTTTCATGTGAAAACTTACTGATTTTATTGGACGCGTTTCGGCTTAGTATCCGCCTTCTTCAGCTTTGGTAACATACACTTTATCTGCGGTATTATAGTTGTCTTGATTATTCATCTCTTCTTTCACAGCACTAACACTTAACTAAAAATGAACTTTTTCATGTGAAAACTTACTGATTTTATTGGACGCGTTTCGGCTTAGTATCCGCCTTCTTCAGCTTTGGTAACATACGCTTTATCTGCGGTATTATAGTTGTCTTATATATAATACAATATATATAATACCGCAGATAAAGTGATATATAATACCGCAGATAAAGCGTATGTTACCAAAGCTGAAGAAGGCGGATACTAAGCCGAAACGCGTCCAATAAAATCAGTAAGTTTTCACATGAAAAAGTTCATTTTTAGTTAAGTGTTAGTGCTGTGAAAGAAGAGATGAATAATCAAGACAACTATAATACCGCAGATAAAGCGTATGTTACCAAAGCTGAAGAAGGCGGATACTAAGCCGAAACGCGTCCAATAAAATCAGTAAGTTTTCACATGAAAAAGTTCATTTTTAGTTAAGTCTTAGTGCTGTGAAAGAAGAGATGAATAATCAAGACAACTATAATACCGCAGATAAAGCGTATGTTACAAAAGCTGAAGAAGGCGGATACTAAGCCGAAACGCGTCCAATAAATTCAGTAAGTTTTCACATGAAAAAGTTCATTTTTAGTTAAGTGTTAGTGCTGTGAAAGAAGAGATGAATAATCAAGACAACTATAAATAAATTCAGTCACTAAAGTTATGATCTCTTCAGTAGGTCCAACTATCATTGGGATAATAACATGGATATCCTTTATCAGGTAAATTACTTATTAAATACAGGCATGTCCACGGTTTATCAAATGGTGGTACATCGACTTAACCTATTTTGGTTCAGTAGAACCTGCTGTCTTCACACTATTAATAAACATTCATTTATAATTAGGTACAATAAATTTCATTAATGTTTATTTGACTTAATGAGGTTCAACGCTTCTTGAAAGTTCCTTTATTTATTCTTAATTCTACTTAGAGTCAAGTTATGTTCACTTATTAGTCTACGAGAATGATATTATCACCATACTCCCTTTTATTTATATAATACCGCGATTGCCTGGGATTATACACTGACAATCGTGTACGCACTACAATTCTTAATTATTTCACTTAATTCACTTTATAAATGTCTTTTAGACATTTGATACGTAATTGTACTGAATCATACGTTTACTTTCCGCACAGGTTAGGTAAAATTTTACTTTTATTTCGTCGAGAACCCTCGTCGTGTTTCCTCCGTTGATCATACAATAAGAGTGACGCTTAACTTGGCGTCCCTTTGCTCATCAAGCCTCGCTACAGGTAATTTGATTGGTTCTAATTTCGATGACACCTCACTGATAATTTCCTGTCGCGTGGGTCTTCAGGTCGGAGAGTATCAAAATATTTCCATTAATTTACACAAATATTTAAAAAGGCATTTAACTTTCTTATGGTACTTGGGAGTTCCAATTGACTAATCTCAATCGTTTTTAATTGTTCTCTAGATCAATTAGATACCCCTCAAGTCATAATTCTGTTAATGTTTGACACTTTCTTAATTTCACCACTTAGGCCTATTACATTTTTCAATTAAACTATCTTACTTTCTATTATTAACAATTCAATTTCACAATTAGGTTTATTGATGATTATTCAGTCTCTTTCTGTCCTTTAATCATATTATACACCAGTTATCTGTGATAACTCTAAAATCGAGCATAAACCTTGCTGTACAGGTAGCATTATGGTTTGGATTTACCTTATATTATTTATTGAAGGTATTTTAAGAATCAGTTACACTTCACTTCTGTTCTTAAAGGTCCCCTCCAACGTCTGGCTATCAGGGCTGACTTAATCAATACCCCTTCTTGTAATATTTGGTTACTGACATATTCAGTGTCTGGCACCTAGGCCTTAAATTTTATACTGTTCTAATCATACAATACATTGTTTAAAACTGGTTACACTTCAGTCATTTGTTGGTGTCTTTGTCTAATTTATTATTTTATTATTATTGGTTTAGTCTGATACCATGTATAACTTCAACATTTAGTATCAGACTCTAAGCTCCTTTAGGCCTACTGCCACACAAGTTGGTTTTAACAGTGGTCTGTCCATTTCTATTTGATTACATTTGAATATTGCTATTGGTTTATTTTGATTAACTGTAACAACCTTTAGTTGTTACCTTGGGTGTGTGCCGGCCGTTGAATATTCGAGAAAAATTAATTGTAAAATATATCGCCGGTTATTCGGAACGACCCTTGCCCGCTACGAAGTGTACGTGAGTGGTTAAGGTTGCACGCGCAACTTGTGGCGTGGGGTCGCTTCTCTCTGCTGCTGACGGCAGACTACTCACTGCCCCGCTGCGAGATTCATCGCTCTGTCTCTCTCTTCGAACAATTACGGCGTAGTTTTCTGTATCTACATGGCTGGCTGAAGCGTAAACGACTCCCGGGTTCTTGATTAAGCCGGAGATTTGGCTTTGCTGATTGCCGTACACCTGCATCAGTCATGGACCATTAAACAAGATCCTGTCCGAAGAGGGAGCTGGTGACTCGTTCTCGATGTAGCACTTGCCAGCAGTACTAAGGTGATATGTATTCTTTTATTTTCCTTTTTGGGGCCGGGCCGGCAGTGCGCCTGTTTTACATTAAATATCTTTGAATCCATGTGACCACGTGTGCAGACTGCCTGCTATAAAGGGGAGCAGCTGATCATGACTCTGAACATTATAAGTTAAATTCAAGAACCTTTTTTTATAACTGAATTACATAACACTAAGTGCACTGCTTGTAATTGTGTGCTGCACTGGGGGAGCGTGCCAGAGATATTTTACACTTGGGGCATTTTACAGTTTGCATCTCATTATTATATTACTCTTTACAAAATTTATAGAACAGGTTAGTAGCTTTGTTCCGGCTGGAACAGAAATGAGTAAATATTAACTTCACCTTTGGTTTAACATTTAAGGGCTGGGGGTTTTTCTTTGTTTTTTTTTTTGGGCCGTTTTCTGGGGTTTAAAAGGGGACTTAGTTTTTGTCTGACACATGTTGGTGCAGCCTGATGCAGGTTGGATTCCTGTCAAACTTTGTCAACCGCATGCTGGCGCGCTCTCACAGCTGCTAGGGCACAACCGCCTTATTGTACTTTCATTTTAATTATATTTATATAGCCATTCAGGATTAATAGAGAATAATTTGTTTTTTTTTGGGGGCATATATTAGTGGATTTTGTACCTTACAAAGCACTATACTGATTCTTGTTCTTAACTTGCAAAACACATTGATTAACTTCCACTTGTAGTATCTGCTGTTTAATTCTCTTTTAACTATAAAACATGTACTCATTATTTTTTTTGTAAAACATATAATATCTAAATTTTTCTGAAATTGTAAAGCCTCGAGTGATTCATTTTCTGACTGTTAAAGTACATACTGATTTATTATATCCTTCGGAATTTGTGAAGCAAAGTAACCGTTTAGAATTGTATAACAACTGTTTAAAATCAGGTGATGTAGTTCCGTTATTTTTATTTAATGCTGTGGAAGGAACTTAAGGTTCATACATTCATGATGGGTCATTGATCAGTGGAATGCTATACATATGGGCGGTCCGGTCTTATTTATGCGTTATGAGTAATTATCATCCTTCTGGGGTTTTGGCTTTTATGTAATTCTACAGAAACGGGTTGTTGAGGGGCGTACATTTTATTACTGCTGGGTTCTGAGTATTGTAGTTACACTGCCTGCAAGACGGGTGCATTCCAGGGGCATTCGTGTTAGAATTAATGTAATTGTGAGTCTATGTGCCTTATGTTTCTGTGTGTGTTGTTATGTTTGTCTGTGTCTAGCTAGTCACAAGATGGGGGAGAACTTTATATTTACATATATATATTTACTGAATTTATACACACTTGTTATGATGTACACATGTTGTTTTTCTTTAATACTGTTAAAGCAGGGCTTATATTATTCGTGATATTTATGATTCATGGGGGGGAATAACTATGTCATAGAGTTGGCCTGCATGTATTAATTCTCGGCATACAATAAAATTGTTATTGTTATATTACAGCTGAGTTTCATTGCAAGTCCCGTCATACTGGACCCGGCACAATTTTTGCTTCTCTAGGTTCCAGCCTAGTCCTAATTGACTAGTGGCTTCTCTTTCAAAAAAAAAAAAAATATTAAAATTAAAGAAGTTGTTTTATATTAAAAAAAAAATACATAAAAGGAAAGAGGGGTTACAAATGGTAGCAGTGAGCGTGGTTCATCCTGGGCTTGAACCCTTGGGTCCTGGAGTGTGACGGGGCTTGCAAACTCGGAAATATTAATGCCATTGTTGTGACATAGTTTTGGTATATGCCCGTGTAGGCTAGTTGTAGGTACTATAACTTGTGAGTCGGGTCGCACCACTGAGGCGGTTATTTGTGTTTGAAACATGTAATGGTTGTACGGCCGGGGAGTCTCAAGCGTGGCCTGGATGATGGAATGTTGATTCGGGGTCGGAGTTTAGCGTGTTATGTTGGCGGGATGCAGTATGGCCCGATCGGAAATCGGTACCGGCACCGACTGGTGTCCGGTTGATGTTGAAGTATTAATTCCCGGATTATGACTTTCAATTGTTAGTTGGTTGTTGTGAGTTATGTGTTGGTACGGCGTGTGTGTCGAATTGCTGTTTGATGTTATGTGTGTGTAGTATTGTTGCTTGTCACTTGTCTCCTTCCGTCGTGGAGGTGAATGGTTCAGAATAGGCCAGGTCTCCGCAGCGCTAGAGAAACCGGGGGTCTTCTTGATGGAAGAACAGTACTCAAGGTTTTCCTGGTTTAGTGATTTTTGTTTTTATGTTCGTTTGTGGTTTATAGGAGAAGTAAGTAGAGCATTGGCGGCATGAGTGTTATAAATCCCGAGTTATTTTTGAAGCACGAGTTGGAGTTCGAGATTAAGTCCCGGGGTGGGAGGCCCCAAGGGGATGTTGCTTCTTTAAGGAAGCAGTTAAGAGACGCCCTCGCGTCCGGGGGGACGACGTCGCTCGTAAAGGTCACTGATGTGACAGCGGAGCTCGAGTTGTGCCAGGAGAAGTGGGGAGAGTTGCGGGAGGTGATGGAGGATTTTGAGTCGGCCCCTTCCAGCCTCAGGGCAAGACAGAGAGTGCGTCAGCGAGCAGAACACCTGCAACATAGACTGGAGAACTTGTCCGCACAAACTACAATCGCTGAAGTCAGCGCCACGCTGAAGCTGATTTCGGAACAGGTGGCTAAAGCATTGCGGAACTTCGGGCCCGTGAAGTCTCAGCTTTCCGTGAGCTCTCCCGGCCTCCTGAAATGGACATAGCGCAGTCGCCGAATCCTGCGGCTCCATTGCCGACTCTCTCGGGGGGATCGAGCGTCTCTTATAATAATTTACCTAACCCCCTGTCCTCCATTATTCAGGAGCTTCCGGTGGTAGATGGACTGGACGTGGATAAATTGATGATCTTTTTCCGAATTTTGTTTCAGCTGTCCGACTTCCCGGGGATGTCGGATGGCACTCTACTCGAACTCGTGTATCCCTATTGTCGCGGGTCTGTGGCTGAGCGGGTCGCGCGAACTATACGAGATGGCGGCAGTGTGGCGTCTTTCCATCGGGGGGTGTTGGACGCATGCGTGCCGGGCCTATTGCGAAAGCAGCTGCAGCACAAACATTGTTATCGGGTGCAAGCACACGGGGAGAATTTTGCGAAGTTTGTACAGAGTATCCGTGATGCTGTCCGGATTGTAGGGTTGGGACTGCCCGAGAATGAAGTTGTGCAGATGATATTCGAGGGGGTTACTCCCCAGGAGAGATCTCGTTTAACTTTTGCGGAGCGACCTCGGAATTATGAAGACCTCGAGAAGCTGTGCGCGTTATCCCGGGCTATACAATCAATAGATGAATCCCGTGGGCCAGTAAGGGCCAGTCTGGGCGAACCCCGAGTGGGGGAACGACGGGTCGTTCAGTCCCAACCACGGCCAGAGAGAAATAACGGTGATCGAGGTGGACAAGTGAGAGGTGTGGTTTGCTTTCGCTGTCGCAGACAGGGGCATGTTGCCCGCGATTGTCCGGAGGGTGGTATGCGTCCGGCGCTTCCCCCGAGGGTCCGGTACTCAAAAAACTAGATTACCAGGGGGGGACAAATCGGAGGTTGTCTTCCCCTCGATACAAGACTTTTCGGAAGTCAAGTGCCTCCAGGCAGAGGATAGGTCCTGACTCTTCTAATGTCAAGGTCCTTGCTACCGTCCCGCAAATGGCTTCTATATGCCCCTTCCTGTCGCTCGAGGTAAAGAAGGGTCAACTCAGAGCGTTAGTTGACTCCGGGTCAGCCCGATCTATCATCTCATCTCAAGTGTGCGCGGACCTTGAAAAATTGGGCTTAATAAAGGGGTCGAATCGGTCGTCTGTGGTGTGCTGGACTGCTTCTAGGGAAATTCTGCCCATCTCCCGGGTGGTTTCCTTTACGTTCAAGATTGATGGCTTTTCTTGGGTGTGGCCTTTTCTGGTTTCTCCGGCTCTGGGAGTTGACTGTACTGTGGGTGCCGATTTCATCGCTAAAAGTGGTCTCGTGTTGGACATCCATGGGCACCAGTGTTATTTTAAATTTAATCGGGGTGTTGTTATTCCATTTCTTGGATACCAGGGAGCTAAGGGAGGTATCCAAGAGGTCGCGTGTCCCGATTCTGCACGAGATCATCTCACTCCCGCCCAGCAGAGAGCTTTAGACCGATTGTGTGAGGAATTTCCCTCTGTATTAACTCCTAAGTTGGGACTCACACATTTATTAGAATATAAAATTTGTTTAACGGACTCTAAGATAGGGAGGTCGCACCCATACAAGTTCGCCCCTCCGAAAATGGCCGTTCTGAGGGAGAAGGTTCAAGAGCTTTTAGAGCAAGGGGTAATTGAACCTTCCAATTCCAGTTATGCCAGTCCAGCGTTCCTGGTACCCAAGCCTGGGGGTAAGCACCGTATGGTGATAGATTACCGGAAGTTAAATGCTAATATTGAGGTGGATTCGGTTCCCCTTCCGGATCTCCACTCAGCTTTCGATTGGTTTAGTGAGGCCAAGTACTTCACCGTGATTGATCTCAACGCTGCATATCACCAGATCCCTTTGTCCAAGGAAAGTAGACCGTACACGGCGTTCTGTGTCCCATGGAATTTATATCAGTATACACGGGTTCCTATGGGTCTGGCGGTGGGCGCCCAAACGCTCACGCGTCTGCTTGACCTAGTGTTTCAAGATGTAAAATTTAAGTTCATTTTCAACTATTTGGACGACTTGCTGGTCTACAGCAAAACCTATGAGGAACATCTGTGTCATCTCAGGGAGGTGATGAGCAGGTTGAGAAGCGCGGGCCTCACGGTCAATCCGGAGAAAGTGCGAATTGCCCAGGAGAGCATCTCTTTTCTGGGGCATCTAGTGTCGCACCAAGGCGTTACAGTGGACCCTGAAATGACCCAGGGTATCCGGGATTTCCCCCCGCCAAGGGATGCCAAAGGCATCGCCCGGTTCGTGGGGATGGTTAACTTTTATCGGCGGTTTATCCCCAATGCGGCGGAGATAGCTGCACCCCTAAATGAATTGAGAAAGAAGGGGGCTAAGTTTGTGTGGGGCGAAAGCCAGCAGAAGGCTTTCGAAACGTTGAAGGAAGCTATTATTTCCCCGCCGGTGCTGCGGATGCCGGATTTTTCTCAACCGTTTATCTTACAGACGGACGCGAGTTCGGTGGCGCTCGGGGCGGTTCTGTCCCAAGTCGTCGATTGTGCTAGGCAGCCTGTGGCCTTTATTTCCCGAACCCTGACCCAGCAAGAAAGAAAGTCTTCAGTATATGAGCTAGAGTGTTTAGCGGTGGTATACGCTCTAGATAAGTTCAGGCGTTTTCTGGAACACGCTGAGTTCCTGCTCGAGACCGACAATCAGGCTCTCTCTTGGCTTCTTGCTCACCCCCGGCAACTGGGTAAAATTGGTAGATGGGTGGTTAAAATCTCATCCTTCAAGTTCAAGGTGCAACACATTAGGGGAACTCAAAATGTGGTTGCAGATGCTTTGTCACGCATGTTTTCCCAACCCAGTGAAGTCCAATCTGAGCAACCCTGTTCTGTTCTACTAGACTTTCCGTTAGCCTTCACTGATGTGTTACCCCATCAGTTGAATGATGAAGAGCTGGGTCCTATCATCCAGAATATAAAGGAGGGTAACGCGCAGGCCCCTTACTTCTTGTCCAAGGGCGTCCTGTGTTGTCGAGAAAGAAAGGGACGTGCCCCGAAGATCGTGCTGCCTAGCAAGTTAGTGCCCATGGTCTTCAGCTATTATCACAATTCCCCAGTAGGTGGCCACAAGGGAATTTCGAAGACCATTTCCGGTATTAGGAAACACTTCATCTGGAAGGGCATGGATAGGGACATCGCGACGAGGGTTAAGAGTTGTCATTTGTGTGGCTTAAGCAAGCCTGCCCAAAACACAAAGTTGGGGTTGCTGTCATCAGACGTGGCGAGCAGACCGATGGAGAAGCTATTCATCGACTACGTGGGACCCTTCCCGCGTAGCAAGTCTGGTAACGCTTACCTACTTGTCTGTGTGGATGCTTTTTCGAAGTTTGCCTGGCTACTGCCCTTACGGCAGGCAACAGCTCGTTTAACCATAAGCGCGCTTCAGAACCATGTTGTTCAGCATTTCGGTCTTCCGACCATCATTGTCTCCGACAATGGACCACAGTTCATTTCGAGTGAGTTCCGGCGGATGTGTTTCGCCAGCGGTATTAAACATGTAACCACTTCCCCGTATTACCCACAGCCGTCCCATGCGGAGAGGTTCAATAGGAATCTCCGGTCCGCACTCATCGCCTATCATGCGGAACAACAGACCACCTGGGACCAGAATTTGAAGTGGTTGCAGCTAGCTTTTAACACGGCCCTGCATGACAGTCATAAGGCCGTGCCCTTTGAAATCATGTTTGGATTCTCGCCCGCACTCCCGTTGACTAACTTGTGGAATATTGACGATCTTCTACCACGGGAGCCCGATAATGGAACTGCGGAGAGATGGAGGGAGGCTCGGAAGAATTTGCTGCGAGCGCACGAGCGGGTCCGTCGACGATACAATCAGGGGCGAATTCCGAACCCCTTTC
The DNA here is from genome assembly GCA_034769895.1 of Magicicada septendecula. Classification (NCBI taxonomy): domain Eukaryota; kingdom Metazoa; phylum Arthropoda; class Insecta; order Hemiptera; family Cicadidae; genus Magicicada; species Magicicada septendecula. Next base: position 59,373,822 of record CM068376.1, read on the forward strand.
AGACCGGCGACTGGGTCTACTGCCAGAGCCATCCGATCAGCTCAGCCGCGGACAAAAGAGCCGCTAAATTGTGTTATCGTTGGTCAGGACCATACCGTATCCTAGGGTTTACGTCACCGGTGACGGCGCGGTTGGAAGAGCTGGGTAGTAATCCTAAAGAGATTACCACACATATATCAAAATTAAAGTTATTTAGAAAAGGGTAAACGGGCTGTAGGGGGGGAATGATGGTGGTCTCTGTGCGAGTGGGGATGTTGTCTATTTTACGAGGGTGTGCTCCGGGGGCGCTATTGAGAATGTTAGGGTAGCGGGTAGATGTTTCCCACAGTCCCAGTGGGGTTCGTCTACTTCAGGGATGCGCCCCTGCCTGCGCGAGCCTTGGTTTTCTCCAATTGTCCTCATGTCCGGAGGGAGCCATGTCCTTACCTTCAGTCCCAGCCCATGACCGTTTAAGCATCCTTGACCTTCCGCCTTCCGATTTTCCTAACCTGTACCTGCAAAAAAAAAAAAAAAAAAAAAAAAAGTGCTCAGGGGCGGTTGTGCGCTTTAGGGGCCTCCTTGTTGTTCACTGGCCCTTGGAGCACACTTGTAAAACTCATATATATATGTTGGATAGGTGCCATAGTCACACTTGACATGGCTCTCTGTCAGGTCCCCTAGTGGGGACCACCGCATCATGGAGACTGTCATCGCCCCTTTTCCCCTTGGCCCGTGCAGTAATGGTATTGTGTAAAATGGGGGGGGTTGTATTACAGAATTACCCCGTAGGTATATGGGGCAGATGCCCTGTTTAGGTGGCTATCGTGTTCTGGCTTGGGTGGGCAAGCCTCAGGAGGTCGGAACTCAGGGAGCTCCCGAACTTTTCTTTCGTCTTTCTTCTCTGTCCCTCTTTGCGGTGGGCTGGCCCTGATCAGGTCAGCGGGCCGCACATACACACTTACATACTACACGTGTTCTTTCGTCTCTTTCGTTTTCCCTTCTGAGCCTCTGTTCTCCTGAGAGCAAGTCTGCCTGGCCAACTTACCCACGATGTCCAGCAGCGTATTTAAGAAGGGGGTACACTGTAGGGTACTTTCCCGAGTTTCAGAGTGGGGCAACCGGGTTGCCCTTTCGGGGTGGGGGTGTGCCGGTATTTGCCGGCCGTTGAATATTCGAGAAAAATTAATTGTAAAATATATCGCCGGTTATTCGGAACGACCCTTGCCCGCTACGAAGTGTACGTGAGTGGTTAAGGTTGCGCGCGCAACTTGTGGCGTGGTGTCGCTTCTCTCTGCTGCTGACGGCAGACTACTCACTGCCCCGCTGCGAGATTCATCGCTCTGTCTCTCTCTTCGAACAATTACGGCGTAGTTTTCTGTATCTACATGGCTGGCTGAAGCGTAAACGACTCCCGGGTTCTTGATTAAGCCGGAGATTTGGCTTTGCTGATTGCCGTACACCTGCATCAGTCATGGACCATTAAACAAGATCCTGTCCGAAGAGGGAGCTGGTGACTCGTTCTCGATGTAGCACTTGCCAGCAGTACTAAGGTGATATGTACTCTTTTATTTTCCTTTTTGGGGCCGGGCCGGCAGTGCGCCTGTTTTACATTAAATATCTTTGAATCCATGTGACCACGTGTGCAGACTGCCTGCTATAAAGGGGAGCAGCTGATCATGACTCTGAACATTATAAGTTAAATTCAAGAACCTTTTTTTATAACTGAATTACATAACACTAAGTGCACTGCTTGTAATTGTGTGCTGCACTGGGGGAGTGTGCCAGAGATATTTTACACTTGGGGCATTTTACAGTTTGCATCTCATTATTATATTACTCTTTACAAAATTTATAGAACAGGTTAGTAGCTTTGTTCCGGCTGGAACAGAAATGAGTAAATATTAACTTCACCTTTGGTTTAACATTTAAGGGCTGGGGGTTTTTCTTTGTTTTTTTTTGGGCCTTTTTCTGGGGTTTAAAAGGGGACTTAGTTTTTGTCTGACACATGTTGATGCAGCCTGATGCAGGTTGGATTCCTGTCAAACTTTGTCAACCGCATGCTGGCGCGCTCTCACAGCTGCTAGGGCACAACCGCCTTATTGTACTTTCACTTTAATTATATTTATATAGCCATTCAGGATTAATAGAGAATAATTTGTTTTTTTTTTGGGCATATATTAGTGGATTTTGTACCTTACAAAGCACTATACTGATTCTTGTTCTTAACTTGCAAAACACAGTGATTAACTTCCACTTGTAGTATCTGCTGTTTAATTCTCTTTTAACTATAAAACATGTACTCATTATTTTTTTTGTAAAACATATATTATCTAAATTTTTCTGAAATTGTAAAGCCTCGAGTGATTCATTTTCTGACTGTTAAAGTACATACTGATTTATTATATCCTTCGGAATTTGTGAAGCAAAGTAACCGTTTAGAATTGTATAACAACTGTTTAAAATCAGGTGATGTAGTTCCGTTATTTTTATTTAATGCTGTGGAAGGAACTTAAGGTTCATACATTCATGATGGGTCATTGATCAGTGGAATGCTATACATATGGGCGGTCCGGTCTTATTTATGTGTTATGAGTAATTATCATCCTTCTGGGGTTTTGGCTTTTATGTAATTCTACAGAAACGGGTTGTTGAGGGGCGTACATTTTATTACTGCTGGGTTCTGAGTATTGTAGTTACACTGCCTGCAAGATGGGTGCATTCCAGGGGCATTCGTGTTAGAATTAATGTAATTGTGAGTCTATGTGCCTTATGTTTCTGTGTGTGTTGTTATGTTTGTCTGTGTCTAGCTAGTCACAAGATGGGGGAGAACTTTATATTTACATATATATATTTACTGAATTTATACACACTTGTTATGATGTACACATGTTGTTTTTCTTTAATACTGTTAAAGCAGGGCTTATATTATTCGTGATATTTATGATTCATGGGAGGGAATAACTATGTCATAGAGTTGGCCTGCATGTATTAATTCTCGGCATACAATAAAATTGTTATTGTTATATTACAGCTGAGTTTCATTGCAAGTCCCGTCATACTGGACCCGGCACAATTTTTGCTTCTCTAGGTTCCAGCCTAGTCCTAATTGACTTGTGGCTTCTCTTTCAAAAAAAAAAAATATTAAAATTAAAGAAGTTGTTTTATATTCAAAAAAAAATACATAAAAGGAAAGAGGGGTTACAGGTGGTTTTGGCATAATTATTCTCTGAACTATATTCCTTTGGTACACCTATAGTTAAAACACTATATGGTTTTACAAGTGTTCTCTTAACTCTTATTTATTTTTTAAATTGAGTGATCATTCTCCTTTACAAAGTAGTGATAGTAATTATGAAGGTGTTACCATCATTTGATTGGTAATAGTATGTCACCTTGCTTTGTTAATACAATAAAACATCTTGCATCTGGTGTCAAGATACCAGTATGTCTATTTTCTATTATCTTGTAATAAATTTAATATATTTATAATTGGTTTATCTTACATAAGTGAAATAGAACCTTGCTGGTTCTATTGACACTAATTTCTCCTCTCCTTTATCTCATATTGTTACAGTTTTAGTAAGATTTGTTAGGTAACATCAAAATGTCTAACTTATTGTTTGTACTTATACTAATTGCAATACCATTCTACTGGTCCTATACATTGATTCTGTGTTCGTACCACCTCTTTAACATTTAGGTTCATTACCCTCCAACAGAAATTAGATTATTAGGCATTTAGTTACTTAACTCTCCTGTTTTAGGTGCATAATTCACGTATAGTGAGGTTAAGGGTCCTATCATGGTTTGGCAACAATGTGTTTGTTTTATAATGATTTCAATGTCTTTTCATTCCACATTATCATCTGATTATTTATGATTTTAGTTTTATTGTACACCCTTTTGTCTCTATTACCCATTTTAAACAGTATTTATACACATCATTCGATAAGTAATATCCCTACATTTTCTCTAGTTACAAGGCTGGTCTATATGATTCATGTCTGTTATTCTTCCAGGTACACAGTTAATTCATACCTTTACTAATTTTATTTCACTCTCCTGACCTTTGTTCATTGTCTCATTTAATTACTTTATAAGCTTTCTTTGTCGGCATAGTTATTTACATTAGTTCATCAGGCATCATTATTACTCTGTCCTTTACTCTGGGCTTTCTTGTCATGATCCATTCATCTTGTCTTGTTGAGTAGGGCGTATCTTACTCTTCATTCTGGTTTGGTATCTAGTTGGGCTTTGTAGTGTTCTTCTTTACTCCATTTATAGTTTCTTCTCTCTGTCATTGGTTTTCACATTTTCACCTAATCTCTTGGGTGTTGTCAGTTAATTACATTTCGTCTAAGTCATTGTCATTATTTCTTTGATCATCTTCATCAGTGTGTTAAAGATGTATTCTTTATTTATCCAAATCACCTTCTACTTGTCTTGATTATTAACATTTAAGTTGTATGTAGCATTCTTTATGCTTTGTTATTGTTGGATTATTGGTTGTTTGGGACCCTGGTGGTCGTGATCTTATGTAACATTACAACGTTAAGCTGTTTTTTTTTCAAGATTTTTTTTTTCCATTTTAATATGTTAGTGGACAATGTCCTTGTATGGACCATTACAGTACTATATTGAAACGCAATTATACAAAAGTATGTAGAAGAGAGGGAGAAGGATATTTTATGTAAATGGGAATATAACAAAGAATGTCATATAAAAGTATAATAAAATAATATTTTATTTCAACTTACTATATATGTGTTAGCATAATCATTTCACAACCAAACTTCATTTTCTGTGCTGGTAAATTTGCTATACGAAAAAGGGTTTCCACCACTAGATGATCTGGCCCAGTAAACGAAAGTGAAAGGTAAGTGGGAGTTTTGATGATGTTTAAATATTTATAAAAAAGTAAAAAGATTACAATGGTGCCATGACCAGGATGAATACGCTCCCTTGCTGATAGTCTGCATTCCTGTACCATTTCGTACCTCACACGGAGCTATAGTCGGTAACACAAAAATATACTCTGGTTAAATAAAAGCTTTAAATTGTATAGTCTCATCGGTTTGTACCGTTACATACTTTACCATTTTACTTAGGGATTGCCACTATGGGACTTGTATATGGGGAATGACTGTACTCAATAATGTCATTGGCCATCATGCAATTAATTTCTGCTCTTACTTCATCCTTTAATGAAAACGCTATGGGGTATGATTTTTTATGAAACTCATACACATTCCCAGATGCTAATAGCTTTTGTGCCTCGTACAGCTTGGTACTGCACAGACTACAAGTTGTTCAAAAAAGTCAAGCTTTCATGATCAAGACTGTTACTCAGCGTGGGTTACTGCAGATGGTTACAATATTATTATAGAATTAAAATAAACCACCCAGTTTGTCGTGTTACAATACCCCCCCCAATGAGAGGTTTTCTGTCAAAACAGAAAAACTCTCATTGCTAAAAACCTAAGAGGATCAGCTAGGATATGGCGCCAACAACCCCCTTATTTCCTTACTAAAATCATGGGTAACTTACCCCCCTAGTCTGGCGACTATGGCTGCACCTGAATGACTGTACTGGACTTCCCTCTCGAGATCCCAACACCGTAAAGTCAGACAGGCACACGCCACAGTATCACCAAACTCTGTAACATTCAATAAAAAATATCAATTACTGGCTTTTCAACATACCACATCCTTAACTGACTTGTTTCCCCTTAGTCGTACTGGTTTGCCTTTAGCAAAGTACTGGTTTTATCTCAATCAACTACTTAAATAAACAATATTTCTTAACACATGTATCCTTAACCTGAACATATTACATTTGTCTGTATTATATATTCCATATTATTTTTACTTCTGTAACCTATACACTTTAGGTTAGACACAACAAACAAAAATAAAAAATTTTAACTCCAAAATAATTCAACTTCATTTACCAACTCCAATTAAAATTCCATTTTGATTTTAGTTACCAAGGGAGATTACTATTACCATCTATACACAATACAAGGTCTGATGGTATAAAACAGCAAACTATTCAATACAATCAGTACACAGATAAGCAAACAATCTACTCCACTACTTCACTATTCTCAGCACCTTTACAATAATCATCAATTTTATTTTATTTCTTTTCCAATAAGACCTTATTTATTAACAATTTTAAAACCTCCTTCCACACACACTATGGCCCCCCCTGGACTGTAGCGCCCAGTTGCCTCCACAAGAACTGAAGTTTAATTAGGGTGTAGACGCTGCCTACCCCGTTCTTGCTTCAGCGTTACAAAACATTCGGCATTACTGATGTCCGAGGACACCAGTAATCCTACTAACATTTAGTCACATGCCCTTATACGGTCTACCATCCCATTCGATGGATAGCCGCTGTTCCATAGTTCTGGTGATTCCCCTGATTTACCCCCCGGTTAATTTCTAAATTCACCTCTTACAACGATAACAAGCTATGGCCAGACTTAAGGCAGCATGTGACGTAATGTGCCCTGACCATAGCCAGTCAAAGCTGACCCAATTCCACGGTCAGGGTTCGGTGAGGCCGTGACCGCCCGAAAATGGGGAATCACTTTAAAATATACAATACATGTCACGCATCTATATTAATTACATACTACTCAACTAGACATTCATAATCAACATAATACAACCTTCAACATGAACATTATCATTGTTACCTTAACATAAACATTTCAAATCTAAGTTTGACCAAAAATTACACACCTCACAACTTTACTTTTGTTTCAAATTCTATTACATCTTTCACTTGTTACATTATAATTTCAACTATGAATTTCCATTAGGCATTTTCATCATCTATTGGTTTGGGTGACTCCCAGTCATTAATAATGATCTGATTTATTGAACGGGCATTTAGATATAACCTTACTCACCTTCTTCCTTCTAACAACCACTAACGGATTTGCATAGGGTGACACCAATCTCTCAATAAAATCCCCCTCTAACCTTTTATCTTACTCTACTTAAACCATTCTCCTCTTAGAACAAAATACCTGATACCCTCTTTGCACATAGGATGTGTGTTCCCTTCCCTTATACTCATTCCCTTATTAGTTCCTGGCCCCTCCCAGGTAACTCCGCCAAACCCCATTTAAAACTATTCCTCCCGCCACAACACCTTGCATTGAGGACTCCCTACACCTCCACCCTCACTACAAAATTTATGTACCCTGCTCTCACCTTTTACTCTCCACTTTTATCACTCTCGCTTTCTCTACACCCATTTACTCTCGCTACGGTGTCCCTATTACTGACCCGTTTCTGCATCACTTTTATTCCAAAAATTCTTATTTTGTCTAATACCCATTTAAAATTAACTTTGACTGACTTAATGCCTTATTGAAATAATCATCACCCAAACTCCATCTTTTACCACATTTTACATTAATATGCTCATTGAAAATTACACTAAAAAATTCATAATTACCTCAAATTAATTTAATCACCCAATTTAAAACCTTTTAAACTCATTTAGATTCATTATTAAAACATTAAAACATTTTATTTTACTTCAATTGCATTATAAAATTTATACCTATGTATGGTCAATCATTCAATCAAATAAAAACATGATTACTGTCATAAACTCAAAAATATAAACATTCATTACAACAAATATATTGTACATAACCATATGTACCTTCTGATGCTTTATAATAATAATATAACTCAATACCTAAACACATTGTATGTTCAATCATTTACTATTTATTATAAAGTCTAACTCTCAGAAAAATCATTTGAATTTATTACCAAAATCTATTTATACAATATTTTAAATTAATTAATTAATTCATCTCAATTTTATTTAATTCAATCAGTTTCTAAAACACGTTACTTTAATCACCTTATTCCAAAACAATTACAATTCATTTGCATTATAAACTCTCGTTATTTATTTAGTCTGATAAAATATTATTATTATTAAAATCAATTCCTATTTCATACATACATTGTTTACCAAAAATACAAAATACAACATAATCTATTACACAATTACATTTAACATCAATACGAAAGTATATACAATCCACATTGTTATCTGTTATTATTTACCACAGATCATTTCATAATTCAGTCCATTTCAAAACCACTACACTCACATATTTAAATGTTCATTAACAATACTCTTTACCCTCCATCATCAAACAGCAATCTTATGTTTTATGTTTTTATAACACAATTCATTTTTAATTACTTTCATTTTGTTATTATTATTATTATTATAATTATTTACTATTTCACATTGTTCCGTTATACCCACATAATAATCTACTGGATTATCCCTCATTATTATTAAATCATATAACCTGTCTACATCTGTAATTCTGGTCTTGTCACTGTCTGTATTATTGTCTATCACCCTTAAGCATTTTAACCTCTCTTTATTTTCAGAATCATCTATTATTAATATCCCACGTCTATGTACAGGTAAGTATTCAATATAATTATTATCAACGTTATCATCATTTATTTCTGCACCATTCTCACAACAAGGTAAGTCTACAATATTACTAATTCTCTCTCTCTTTATTTTCTCTAATAGTTCTTCGTAACTTTGAATAACATTAAATAACACAATCTCTCTCTCTCTCTCTCTCTCTCTCTCTCTCTCTCTCTCTCTCTCTCTCTCTCAATGTGAATAATTCTATATCTCTCACTCTCCCACAATCGCTTACACAACCCCATTTTACTCTCTCTATCCACACAAAAGGCAACGCAACGTTATCATAACACCTCCTGGCTCTTCCTGGGAACTCATGATAAAAAGGGGACCTACTTAGAGACACCTCGTCTCTCACATAACTACTGGAGGAAACTTTGTCCTCATAATACACTAATGGAGTCCTTACTCCATTTAAATCACGGGGAAAATTTGCCTTTCGCCAACCTAACCTCTCATCAACCACTATCTTATTACTACTCTCTATTTCCACTAAAACTTCATCGCCACTATTATTATTCACACCTTTACTTAATATATCACACATAGATATCTCCTTTTCAACTACCTCACTGTTATCGCTTTTTACTTAAATATTAAACTCATTACTATAATTACCACTTACCTCGTTGGTTGTTTCTTCATTATTATTCATATTTATCTCCCCATTATAATTAACAACATTATTACCACTTACCTGTTTTAATTCGACTTCTGTATTCTCTTTTAATTTACATCTATCTCTTTCCCATTTCTCATTGCTTTCGTCAATATGTTTAATTAATGCATCAAATCTAGTATTCATATTATCATACATTGTTTTCAGAAGATTCATTACATCAGCCAATGAATGCCCTTTTTCTTCGGTTTCTCTTACATCAGCCATGCTTATGAAATTTTTATATCATACCCCTTTATAAAACTACAATAGTTATTCACATTAATTACAAATACCCACTACCTAAAATCATTAGCAATGTGTAAAAGTAAACACAACCTTGATGCTACCAAAACATAACCTTATCACATGTACGTAAATCTATACGTAATACAACTTAACCTCCACCAATCTCACTTTTACATTCGCAAGTAGGTACAGTTCGTATATAACAAATTAATACAAACTGTCCCTGTTCGGGAGCCAATTGAGAAGTTACCATTAATTAATTATTATTTGAAAATGATTTAAACACCCAAAAAATTTAACTTTCCCCTTTCTATGTTTTAATTCTTACCTTGTTTGGGTCCAGGGTTTTTTGCTCGAACTCACGACCCATAAAAGTGGTTGCTGGGTTCTATGGTGTAAAATTACTCTAACACATATTTATTCTTGTGAAACAAATCTTATTTATTTAATCAAATTTAATCACTTCTTTCTATTAACTTCTATTACCTAGTATTTACTATATTAACCCCTACTACTAAACCAGTACTTTTGTTTTATTTTCCCCTGTTCTTTTTACATTGCTTTACCACCCGTTTTATTTATGAGCTCTTTAATATTTATTTTATTTCAGATCAAACTGATTGTTCTCTATATTGTACCTGCCTGAGTTATCCACTAACTCCCGCCATCTTCCTTACCGCACTTTCACTCCATCACTAAACACTGTTCGTATACTTTACGTTTACGTATTATGTCGACTTTACTGTCACTTTCTTTCCAGGTTTGTTTCTTTATGAATTGTTCCAATTTCGGTAGACCTCGGCTACTCAATTCACGTCGGTCTACCGAAATTCCGAGGCTGCGTTATTTGCAACTGTACCTTGTAATTGGTTGTAGCGAACTGCCCTGCTCTGCGACTACTGACTGTGTGTGTGCGTTTGGTTGCCTACCCGCCAGGTGTTAGGCGTTGCCGTGAGCTCGCACTCTGTGATCCTTTGTTCCCATAACATGTTCGGCTCTGGAATGTATGTATGTGTCTTTTACGCTGGGAAAGTTGGCTCACACATGCGCGCTTACGCATGAATACGCACCCTTGCTGATAGTCTGCATTCCTGTACCATTTCGTACCTCACACGGAGATATAGTCGGTGACACAAAAATATACTCTGGTTAAATAAAAGCTTTAAATTGTATAGTCTCATCGGTTTGTACCGTTACATACTTTACCATTTTTCTTAGGGATTGCCACTATGGGACTTGTATATGGGGAATGACTGTACTCTATAATGTCATCGGCCATCATGCGATTAATTTCTACTCTTACTTCATCCTTTAATGAATATGCTATGGGGTATGATTTTTTATGAAACTCAACGGGTTCTCTGAAATTTATTTCACACTGATAATCTTTAACCTTACCAGGTGCATCGGAAAAAATGTGTCGATACTTGTTATATATGGTTATTAAATTATCTATCTGTACCTCACTTAATTGTATTCCTGTCTTCTCTTTCTGGAACGTTCTAATTTCTTCTAACTTGCTACGCCATAATTCATGATTGTCATCTTGATAATTAACTCTCTCATCTGGTGTATAATCCCTACAATAATAATTTTCCCTAACATGATAGCTGGTACGGTTCGGAGGGACTCTTTTGGCTTCCATTAACTCCGCCATCCACACTACATCTTCTGAGGTTGGAGACAGTTTCTCTCTGCTCAGGTCAATGATTGCTGAATATTGTCTCAACATATCACATCTAATTAAAACATTAAAAGGTAGCCCATTTGCTACTAAAAAATACCATGGGGATGATTACACTACTACTTCCGAGGTCTAATAATACTTGTTTCTTTACTGACTTATTTTGGCGTCCTGTAGCTCCAAGAGACAAGAGGTAATTAATAGAGTATTATTTACAGGTAAAGTGGGTAAAATTGTTCGACATTCCTTTTGAATTCTATCTAGTTCCTTGCTATCGATTAATGATACATTGGCACCCGTATCAATCATTATTTTTGTTGAAATCCCATTTATTTCTGCTGTTACATAAGTAATTTCATTATTATGATAGGTTGTATTGGCAGATTCTTCCTCCATTAAATCTTCTCTAATATTTTTTAAATAATTATTTGTGATAATGGTTATGGTCTTGTCTCTTGTCAGATCGTCTCGTCTTAGTAAATTCCCAAAAGATTGGTTCAGTGATGGGCCATGTTGTGTTCTCACTGCCTCATCTCGTTTAAATGTGGGCTTTCTTCGTTATTCCGGTTTTCCTGTTGATTCTGTTGTTGATTAAGAGGTTGTTCCTGTCTCGCTTCAGGATTGTTGTTGAAGTGTTCATAGTTAATTCTCCTTCGAATATCCTCTGTACTCCTACTTCGTCTCGTGTCGCTTCTATGGTACTGATCGGTGTCATTGCGGTTATCTTGATCATACTAGTTGTTGAAGCTTCTACGCCATTGGTAGTAAGGTCTTCTTGACTCTCGATCATTTGTTCTGATATAGTTTACACGAGGTCGATAATTTCTATTAGTATTATTCTGATCGCCTTGGTTCTGCCAATTATTATTTTTATTATTACCATTGTTACCTCAATTATTATTATTATTTTGATTATTATTATTATTACGATTATTATTGTAGCTGCCATTGGCATTATGATTATTATTATTGGCGTCACTATTTCTTACATAGTTGTCGTTTCTCTGACGGCTTTGACGGTAGTAACTTTCGTGTTCATAGTTTTCTAACATGGCAGCCATCGCTTGGATTGTTTTAATTTGGCCACAAAGTCTGGCTCGCGCAATCCCCTCGTCATAATGGTACAACAACTTCGTCACCAAACATTCTTCTGGAATTTTGGGCTCTAGATTTCTGGCCATATATACCTTGCCTAGAAAGTACGCTGTCGGAGTTTGTCCTCTGTATGGCTCATATTTGCCATTACATAAGTTGTCCCTCACTATGTTCTGCATCGATTCCGACCAGTATTTTGCCTTGAACAGGGTCTTAAACTCTTGGTAGTTCTGGATGTTGTGTCGGGTAGCCGTCCACCAGTTATCGTTGATGTCCTTAAACAGCTCGTCCAACATACTTCAGATAGACATCCACCTTGTTTCTCGGTTTCTGGCGATATTTTCCTCCATTCTCTCCAGGAATTCCATTGGATTTCTCTTATAATTTTTGAAATTGATTCCCTCCTGGTTGTTGTTGTTTTGGATATTAGAGACATTAAACGGTCTATTCCTAATCAATTCAAGTTCTTCTCGGATGTTTACTAACTCCCGTTGATGGATTTCTTCTATTTTTTCTTTATCCGTAATTACTTGACACTTGACACTGTTAATGTTGGCGTCAGTGTCTTCAAACCTTTCTCCGATCCTTGCTTGTGCCCTTACTATTTCTTCTTGGGTCTCCTCCACTGATTCAATTCGAATGATATTGTCCTCTTCTACATTACTGATTCGTCTTCCTGAACTTGATGTAGCTCTTGATTCGTCTGGTTCCATTTATCATTAGTCTCGGACATTCCCCTTCTAAATTCTATCATTTGTTCTTCTATTTTCTTATTCGTTTTTTCATTGTTATCATCTATTTTCTTACTTAGTGTTTCTACTTTTTATTATTATCTTCTATTTTCTTGTTTAAAGCTTCCACGTTTTTGTTATTCTCTTCTCTGGCTTTCTTATTATCTTCTTTTAATTCTTCCATTTTTTATTATTATCTTCTCTGAATTTATTATTATTTTCTTCCATTTGGCGGAATCACTCCCGCATTTACCTCATCATTTCCTGCCAATCAACGTTCTCTGCTTGTGCTGGTTTGTCTGGTTGGTTTCCTTGGGTATCACCTCCGCTTCAGGTGCTGATTGTGCCTCCTTGTCTTCCATGTCTATTGTTGTTTCAGTGTCTTTTGTGCGTTTTCTGGATGTCGCTCTACGCGTTGCATTTTCGTGTTCTTGTAGCCGTCGACTAAAGTAGAATTATCGAAATAGTACACTAAAATACAGTACACTTCTATACTACTTTTAGCCTCACTGGTTGGTCACCAATTTTATAAAATAATAAAAGATCCGTATCTATTGTATTATCGTTTTTATTTTTATTTCCAATTTTTCCTTCATATACAAAATAGTTACATACGAAGGACCTATAGGGGGCATAAAAATACCCATACATAGGTTGGTCCTACATAAACATTTAAAAATAAAATTCAAAAATACAACAGTTGTAAATATTAACAAAATGTGAGAGATACATCACTAGTTTATACTAATATAGTTCAAATAGTAAAGCATTAAATTTATATGAGATTCAAATACACAACATCAACCAGATATGGCAATATGTTAATCACAATAATTATTAAAATTGTACAGACACCATTTATTCCATTATTCAGTCTATAACAAAATTTATGGTTTTATCTTTTAACTTCTTTTTTAACAATTTATTACTAACGCCCAAACCTTTAAGACATATAGGTAGTTCATTGAAGTACTTTATTGCATAATAAACATAACTCCTTTGGCCAATTGTCAATGTGTGTTTAGGCAGTGGGATACTTTTGTAGCGTGTGTTATTTGAATTTCGGGTAAATTCGTCCTCAAGTTTATCATATTGATATATATGACAGTGGTCTGTCCTGATCTTGTTCTTCCACTCCAATTATTTTTAATAATCTTGTAATGGGGTATAAGGGGGGTCTTTATATTTTATTAATTCATATGGATTTATTTGTATCAGCTTGGTAGGTCCCACGTAAAAGGTTTTATTCAAACAACGAACGCAGTGACATAACTTGTGAGCGGGTGTGGTAACAACGCACACGGTTCTGGGAAATCAAGCTTGGTGTTACGCACCCATACGCGCAACATGAGCACGCGCGCAGAAGGGACGCCAACAAGATGTCTAAATTATAAAATTTCTTTCACCACGTGTTTGGATGATGATGGAAGTCTGTGAGGACTCCGCCCACCTGAGTCTACTGCCTCGTGGCAATGGAATATCGTTAACACCTGTGGCACCGTAAAAATCCACGCGGCATAAGTGTTGACGGACAATTTGTAGCAAGCAGGCTGAGTGTTCCGTCTTGAACAACAGTTGAGTGGGGCGTTTTGTTAATGCTCTCCCCAGTCGACGAAATAACTCTTCCCCGGCCGGGGTGAATACAAAAGTTCGCGAACTGAAAATTATTCTAACATATTCACGAAGTGTTAAAGTTTAATTTAAACCAGTTAAATTCGACAGCGAAACAACATCTCAAATCGAAGTTAGTGGAGTGAAGCAAGAAAATTAAGAAATGTGTTAAATTGACAAAACGTTCGTACATATACGCAATGTGGCACGTGGCACGTGGCCATCACACATCAGTCGACTGCCAATTATACTGTATAAATAATTTCATTTTTTAAGGGCCCTAACTAAATAAAATAAAGGGGAGGTAAAATTGTATGAATGAGAGAGTATGGCAAGCTGGGTCGCCTTAATTAATTAATAAGTATTAGCATAAGGATACCATGTAAAATAAATGTTTACATAGATATCATTACGGAATAATATCCAGTAATAAAAAGAAGCAATGATATTTTAATCTTGAATAATCAATGAATAACGAATAATCAGTAAAGTTAAAGGAGCATAAAAATGAAATAAAATTTGAGTTGTTTTATATAAATGCGAGGACAAGTTTTATAAAGTAAAATTTATATAAAAATCACACCTACGGTAAATACAAGTATGGTTTGGAGGTTGGGTAAGAATACGTAAATTACGCACAGGTTAAGCGATGTGTAGTATAATTAAGTGAGACATACAATATGAAAAAATATTAAATATATGTAAGATTGAAATTGTGTTAAAATTAATAAATCTCATAAAGAATAAATAATGGCTACTAACGAAAATGAAAGTGAAATAATTGTAGGCGACGAAGCCGAAAATAAAGCGATGTCTGAAAGTATGTCAATTGAATCGGCTGACAAAAGCGATTCAGGTATTCAAACAGAATCATTGTTAATAAGTGACAGTAATCTAGACGAATCGGTAATAACGAGGAAAGCAAAAGCTGAATCTACCCCAATAATAACTAAAGAAAAAGAGTTGTCAATGAATGACCTGTTTAACCTCATCAGTAAACGTTTAGATAGTAATGATGAAAAATTCGATCGCCGCTTTGACGTTCAAAATAGTAATTTTAATGCTAGATTTGATGAACAAAGTAGTAAGTTTGATGCTAGATTTGATGAACAGAATGATAAAATTAAAAATAATTTTAATGAAAAGTTGAATGAGATCAGAGATGAAATTAAACAACAGAATTTTAATTTTAGTAAGCAAGTAGATGAAATTAATACACGTTGTGACGGTATTAAAAAACATATATTAGAATCAGTAAACTGTAAGTTCGATGAACAAATTTGTGAAATCACAGAAAATATTGAAATTATTATATATAAAAACTTTCACAAATGAACTTACTTTTGTTCTCACTTTCACAAACGTTTCAAGGTGTTGTGCCTCTTCCTCAGTGTGAGTAAATACTGAATGTCATTGTTGCAGAATAATGATTAAGGAATATAGGTGTGTGTGGTGGGAATTGATGGTTGGAGGGAATTGGCGCTGAGGTTCAAATTTTGTGTTTGGATCAATGTATCAAATAGTGTATGTGATCTGTAATGTAGTTGTTCATTTAATATGTTGTTTGGTTGTAGTGTGTGATATCTGTATATTTCAAATTGTTCAGCTGTGTTTAATTTTCTACTTTTTGATAAGTAGTGTAATATTTCCATGTTGTGTTCTATGTTTGTGTAACTGTGGTTTTCATTTTGTAAATGTGTGGCAAATGTGGAATGTATGTAATTTGTGGTGAGGGCTTTTATATGTTCTGAAAATCTGGAATAAAAAGATCTTCCCGTCTGGCCGATGTAGAATTGGTTACAATCATTACAATTTAATTTATAAACTCCTGTTTTACTGTATGTGTCTGTGTCTTTGTTAATATTTATATGTTTCTTAATGGTGTTGTTGGTTCTGTAGGCTACTTTATAATTGTGTTTTCTAAATGTGTTAGCAATTTTGTGTGTATTGGAGTTGTAGTATGTAAGTGTTATGTACTTGCTGGGTTGTGTGTTGTTGGTCTGATGTGTTTTATTTTTTGTGTTTAGGATGCGTTTGTGTATTTTATTTACCAAATCGGAGTTGTATCCATTTTTAACTGCTATATATTTGATTGTGTTAAGTTCTTCTTGGTAATCATGTGTGTTTAGGGGTATTGAAGTGAGTCTATGGAGCATGTAGTTGAATGCTGCATGTTTGTGTTGAGTTGGGTGGTTGGATGAGTTATGTATGACCATGTCTGATGTGGTGGGTTTCCTGTATATTTTGTATGTGTGTGTGTTGTTTGTTTTGGTGATTGTGAGGTGTAAGAAGTTTATGCTATTATTTAGTTCTATTTCAAGTGTGAATTTTATTTATGGTGTATAGTGTTAATATATTTGTGGAAATTTTCTATTTGTCTTTTGTTGCCGTTGTATAGGAGTATAATGTCATCAACATACCTGTGCCAATATATTATTTTATCAGTATATTTGTTATTGTGTAATATGTGTTCTTGTTCTATGGTGTTCCTCAGTGTGAGTAAATACTGAATGTCATTACGTTTACCCCTTGAAACGTTTGTGAAAGTGAGAACAAAAGTAAGTTCATTTGTGAAAGTTTTTATATATAATAATATTAGTAAAAGTGAACGAATAGGATGAATCAACAAAATATTGAAAGTAAAATAAACGATGTAAATGAGCAGATGACAGACCGAATTAAAACTCAAGTTAAAGAGCAGTATGTAGAGATAGAAAGTAAATGTATAAATAAGATTAAGGAACATAATAATGACATAGAAATTAAAATAATGGAGGTAGAAAATGTGTGTAAACAATCTGTGCAAGAGAGTATGGGGGCTATGAGTAAACATAACCTTCAATACGAAATTAAAAATGATAATAAATTAAAAGTAATTGAGCAAGACATCATAGAAATTAAAGATGAATTACATGTGGCTGTAAGCCAAAATTTAAATAGTGTTGTGGAGCGAGTATTGTATACTCGCGAAGCAAAAGATGATATAGAACTTGAACAATTTAATTGTGACAGCCGGAGAGTACACCCGATGCAATTTTTGAGTAGGGTAAGGGAATTTAACCGGTTTAATAGCAGTAGTTGGGAGATAAAATTGTTAAAGATTTTAAAGTGTTTTAAGGTAATTCCGAAATATGGGCGGAAGTACATAATACAGAGTGGAGTAGTTATGAAAAATTCGAGTCAGCATTCCGGAATAAGTATTGGTACGACGAAGATCAGGAAATTTTACGCAGTAAAATCATGGGAACCGGGAATTTCGGGGGAATAAACAACCACCTAACTATGTACGTAATGAGAATATATAATGAGGCGAAATATTTAGAGCCACCGCTACCGTTCCGATCGTTTGTGCGCCACATATGTAAGCATTTGCCGAGAGAGATACAAATTACGCTAATGACGCGAGAAATTATGGAAATTACGGAACTAGAAAAAATATTAGATATATTTCAGAACATAAGAGAATGGGATATGAGTAGGCGTATAAACCCACCAGGGTCACACATCAACGGGAAATATAATCAACCCAGGGGAATACCAAACTTTCACCGAGGGGCACGTGGGGGCAATAGTGATAATAGAGGCGAGGGTTGGCGATGTGCGGAGTGCAATGTTGAAAATTATGCTGTAAGAACAACATGTTTTAGGTGTAATAAGGCAAGAGACTGTCAACGCAGCGAGAGAATGTACAACCAGAAAAATCAACCGCACAGAGGAGCAGAGAACAACCGAGGAGCGCCGAGAGGTAATGGAAGTGGCAACAGAGGCAGAGGAGGATATAACCAAGCCGTGGCAGGTCCATCCACGGGAAACTAGAAGAGACAATGGGGAACCGGGCCCAGCCATTGTCGACGGAGAACCATGGGGTCCAAGAAGAGTGCAAATACCAGAGTAATATCATTATTAAGTACATGGTGAAGGAGTTGCTGGAGGAAGACGGTGCAGAAATGATGGAAACGAAAGCAGGGTTGACAGAGGTAATCGTCAACATAGAAGGTAAGAACTTTAAAACATTAATAGATACAGGAAGTGAAATATCAGTAATTTCAGAAAATGTACTGCGAGAATTATAAAGGGTAAATAAAAATATTCCATCATTACCAGTTGCAGGTGTAACAGTAGTGGGGGTAACCGGGGTACAGAGTAAAAGGGTTACTAGACAAGTACAATTAAATATATACATTAGCGAAACAGAATTTGAAAATACTTTTTTAGTAGTTAAGGGACTGAATTTAGATATAATTCTGGGAAATTATTTTTTTGGAGAGAAATAAAGCAGTAATAGATTTTAACAAGAGAATAGTAGAATTTAATAAGGGGAGTGAACCAGTCAGGGTTAATTTTAAGCGGGTGATAAATGAGGTTAAAGTTACGGGAATAAAGTTAATACATAAACGAGTAGGCGATGGAGATATAGAAACAAGAGTAAATATATGTCGAGAGAGTGAAAGTGTAGACAATGGGGAGAGAGAGATGTATGTGAGTAATGAGAGAATATGGGAAAATAGGGCGGATAAATTTTTTAATGAGGGTGGAGTTGTAGGGAATCCCCAACGACAGGAGTTGTGAGCAGTTGTGGAGCGTTTTAGAGATGTGTTTGCTGAGCTGCCTGGAAAAGCCAGGGACTATGTATGCGAGTTGAAAGTTCGAGAACACTCACCCTATATGCAGAGGAGCTATCCAGTGCCGTTTTCGAAGAGGAGAGCAGTGCAAGAGGAATTGGACAGAATGATGGAAGGAGACATTATTGAGAGATCGATATCGCCATACTCGAATCCATTAGTAGTGGTCGTCAAGAAGGATGGAAAGGTAAGGTTGTGTTTAGATGCTAGGAAAATTAACCAGATTATAATACCTGATTGGGAGTCACCGGAACCTATGAATGAAATTTTTCAGAAATTTAGCGGAGTCAAATATATGACATCTTTGGATTTGACAGCAGGGTACTGGCAAGTTCCATTAGCGCCAGAGAGCCGGAAGTATACTGCATTTCTCTTCAATTGTAAGAATTATCAGTTCAAGCGTTTACCATTTGGATTAAACACTAGTGTAGCAAGTTTTATAAAATGTTTAGATATGATATTACAACCTAAGAACTTAGATTTTTTGACTGTGTATGTTGATGACATATTAATAGCATCAAGAACATTCTCTGAACATTTAGAACATATAGAATACGTATTAAATAAATTGCAAAATGGGGGTTTAACAGTTAATTGGGAGAAGTCAAAGTTTCTACAAACTGAAATAAATTTTTTAGGTTTTATTATTACTCCGGAGGGAATTCTAGCCAACCCAGATAAGGTAGAAGCTATTATGCATTTTCCAGAACCTAAAAATATTAAGCAGCTTCAAAGTTTTTTGGGATTATGCAACTTTTATCGGAGGTTTCAGTGAAATTATGCGCAGGTAACCTTTAAACTAAGTGCAGTCTTACAAAAGAATAAACAATGGAGATAGGGCGAGGAGGAAAGAGTTGTTTTTAATGAAATTAAATAGAAGTTTATAGATATGATAATGATGAATTATCCTGATTTTCAGAAAAAATTTTATTTACAGACGGATGCCAGCAACATAGCCCTCGGCACAGAACTATACCAGGAGGGTGAGTATAAGGAACACCGGACAATAGCTTTTGCCAGCCAGACTTTGTTAGCAGAGGAAAGGAACTACACGACAATGGAGAAGGAGTTGCTGAGTATCGTCTTTGCGGTGAGAAAATTCCGTACCTATCTTCTAGGGAACCAGACCATCATTAGGACAGATCACAAGGCGCTGTCATTTTTGAATACTTGCAAATTAACTCATAGCAGATTAACCAGGTGGGTGTTAGCGTTACAAGAGTATCACTTTTCATGGGAGTACATTAATGGGACAGATAACAAAGTACCAGACACTCTTTCCAGTGTAGATGTAATAGACAACAAAACCGGTAGGGATCTTAAAGAGATAGAGATTTTTCGATTAACAAGGGAAGACAGAATTTTTGGGGAGGAATTAAGGGAGATTAAAAACATGCAAAGATCAGAAAATAAATTGAGTAAAGTAATTGCTAGTTTAGAAGCCGATGTAAATGGATCAAGAAAGTAGAGGGGGCTTGAATTCTGTTCAAGAAAGTAGAGGGGGTGAACGTGATTGGAGGCTGATGGTACCTGAAGGGTTAATAGATAAAGTTATTTGGGACTGTCATGTAAGATATGGGCATTTTGGTGCGAGAAAATGTACAAATGTGTTAAAAGTCTTGTGTTTTTAAGAATATGGAGAGGCGGGTTAGAAGAGTGTTAAGAGTATGTGATTTGTGTCAGAAGTCTAAAGTAGTGAACTATAGGGTTGAAGGGGAAATGAATTTTATAAAAGTAGAAAGACCGTTTGATTTAGTTGCTATCGATTTGTATGGGCCATTGCCCAAGGGTAGAGGTGGAGTAGTATATGTTTTTGTTGTGTTAGACACGTTTTCTAAGTTTGTTAGGTTGTACAGCGTGAAGAGAGCTACGAGCAGGGTGCTGAGTGAAAAGATCACCAAGGATTACATGATAAACGAAGATAAGCCGAGAATAATTTTATCCGACCACGGACCCCAGTTCATCAGCGGTAAGTGGAGACAGACTCTTGGCTGGGAAGGCATCATACCCAAACATACGGCGGTATACCATCCACAGTCGAACCAGGCAGAGCGGGTGATGCGAGAAATCGGCAGGATATTCAGGGCGTATTGTCATGCTAAACACACGGAATGGCCTTCGTATGTCAAGAAGGTAGAAGAATGGTTAAACAGTACTATACACGATTCAACAGGGTTTACACCATACGAACTAATAAAAGGAACCAGACCACCTAGAATACTAGAACAGCTTTTCGAATATCCACCAGAAGAAAGGACCATCGACAGAAATGTAAAAATCCAGCTCGCAAACGAGAGTCTACTCACCAAAGGGGAGAGGAGAAAGCGGAGGCATGACGAAAAGGGTAAGTGTACCAAATAAGAGATAGGACAATTAGTGTTAGTAAGGAGACATGATTTATCTAGTGCTCAAGAGAAAGAAATAAAAAAGTTTTTCCTGTTATATGAAGGACCCTATGAAATAGTGGAAATAAAAATGAATAACGCTTATGTACTACAAAATCAAACAACGCAGGAGATAGTGGGTATGCAGAATGCTACAAATTTGAAATTATATTGGTCAAGGTAAAGAGTTGAATTTTAATATGTTATTTTATGTTTTCAGAAGGGACTCTCCCCCATTTTCGGGCGGTCACGACCTTACCAATCCTGACCGTGTTTTTCGGCACTTTGGAGGCAGACCATGGTTGGCGGAACTTCCTTCGGGTGGTGAAAACAACGATGGTCCGGCTCCACCAAAATTGGTATAGAGTAGAAATTTCAGCATCTTATTGAACGGGGAGGGGGACTCATAAGGTACGTGATACCAAACATTTTACACTCCAGGTGCATAAAAGTTGCACCATACCACGTACCTTACATTGCCTAGGAGTATGTAAATAGTATTAGTGAGGCTCTATTATAACAGGGCAGTGTATTCAAGTAAGATTTATTAGTGTCATGGTGAAAATAAATTTAGCCATTGACAGCAGTTCTAGAGTATTTAAAAAAGATGAGTTTTGTTGGGAGGGGAGTGGGGACAAGCAGACGGCGGGTTAGGATAAATGGGAGAATAAAAGGAGGAGATTTGGTGTTAAAGTTAGTAAAAAGGGGACGTGAATTCACGTAGTGTGTCTGCCTGGCCCCTATTCTCTCCCAGCAATTCCTTCCTCTTTTCGGGCGATCACTGACTCATTAGCATTAGGGAAAATAAGTAGTTTTAAGTATAACTAATTATCAATATATAATTCGGAATGTTTACAAATTTGAATCTATGTCAGTAACAATAGTTTTACTTTAATTGGATAAGTGACCATATATAATTATGAAGTTGTAGTAAGATTGAAAAGAAAGTGAAATGTCAGAGATCAGAAAAGTTAGCTTGTAGATAAGTATAAGAGGTTAAACATGGAAAATTAATTAATAAAATAACCAAACATATAAGAGTTTACTATACAAGAATTGTAGTAGCAGTATCAGTGTGAACCTTATATGTCTTTTGGTAGTTTCCCCAATTTTCGGGCGGTCACGGCTTCACCGAACCCTGACCGTGGATTTATAATGTAAGTATATTCTAAATTGGTGAACATAGAAATTGACTGGGGGGTAACACAGGGAAAACTACATAACTATGGAACAGCGGCTATCATCGAAGGGGGTGATAGTGCCGTTTTAAGGGTGTGTGAATCATTTTAGTAGGATTACTGGTGTCCTCGGACATCAGTAATGCCGAATTTTATATAACGTTGAACCAAGAACAGTATAGGCAGTGTCTATACCATATATATGTAAACTTCAGTTCTTGGGGATGCAAATGGGCGCCAAGTCCAACACCAGGAAACAATAGTGTGTGTGTGGAAAAGGAGCTGGCCGTTACAAGCCAGGGGCACAGATAACGCATCTGTGCATAAGGCAAACGCTCGATCCGGTTTAACCAGCGGGTGGTTACCTAATTGTAACTGGGTATAAGGGGGGAATTTAAGAAAATGAGGTAGTAGGAGGGTAACTGAAAATTCAGTGAGAGGGTGACGACATCTGTAAACAGCGGGCGGTCAATTTAACCGGTTCTATATAGAGAGTTGGGGGTTGACAACCCAGAGGGCTGTTCAGTAACTGTTGCTATAACTATGACTCGATGATTAGTGATGTATTTCACGCATGAGAGCAAACAATTTTAAGTGTTAGGGTCAATTATGATGATGATAATTTTAGAGAATATTTATGATTGTAATTATATAGCTTTGTATATTTGTGTTAATTATATGCAGTATGTTAGGGATAAGGATTATAAACAGGTGAACTTTGTATAATTTTGAAATGTTGAGAGAAAGGTCATTCACATGACAGTGAGACATCAGCTGACTGCTGGGGTTATATATGTAGTATGTCACTTATAAGTAATTTGCAGAATTTTATCAAGGTAATTAAATGTTTGAATATAATTAAAGGTTTGAATAATACGTTTTCAATGTGTTTAAGAGATTTTAAATTAAATGGTGAAATGGATTTGAGATAGTCTTGAATTTTCAATGGTTAATGTAATGTAAAAAGTGGTAAAGGTTAGAATTTGGGTGACAAGCTTAAAGAAGGCATTTGAATTAATCAGTCCAAGTTAAGTTAAGATGGGTGTTAAACAGAATGAGATTTTTAGGGAATATAAGTAGTATAGAAAACCGAATCTTAATAGTGACACAGTAGCTATAGTGGGTATGTGTAGAATATGGAGAGGGATGTAATGGGAGAGTAATTAGATGATGGGGAAATTTTGTAAAAGGGGTTGGTGTGATAAGGAGTCCTCAACGAAAAGCATTGTGGTGGGAGGTGAATAGTTTTAAATGGGGTTTGGCGGGGTTACCTAGGGAGAGTCCAGGGACCAATAAGGGAATGAGCATTGGGAGGGAACACATGTCCTAAGTACAAAAGAGGGTAGAGGGTATTTTGTTATAAGGGTAGAATGATGTGAATGGAGTTAGAGAATTATTGGTAAATATTTTGAGAGAATGGTGTCAGACTATGTAAATCTGTTAGTAAGTGTTAAAGTTAGAAGGGGGTGAGGTTATATTTAAACACCCATATGTAAATCAAATTATTATGAATAGTTAAGAGTCACTCAAACTAATTGAGAATGAAAATGTTAGAGAGAAAGTCATAGTTAAAATGTAATAATAATTGAAACAAGTGAAAGATTTTAATAGAATTTGAAAATAAAATAAAGCTATAAAGTGTGTAAATTTTGTTCCATTTAAATATGAATTTTATTGTTTATTGTAAGGTAATGATAACCATGTTATTTTTGAGTGTTCTATGTTTAATATGTTGTACTATATTGGGATGTAAAAATTATAAACATGTTCCATGTATTTTCATGGTGCAGCTTTGTGTAGTATATCTAGAGCAAGGTCATTTACCTGACCCAGAGAGATCAGCTGATGGCTGATGTTAGAGACAGGACAGGTTTCCAGTAATTGATTCATGAAATTTTGTTACTTAATTAAATTAAATAATTTTATTTTTTTTTTATACTGATAAAAAAAATATTTTTGGGAATTAAAATTAAAAAAAAAAAAAAAATTTTTTTTATTTTTCATTGTGCCTGCCATATAGATGGTGTTTTGATGTTTAGGGTATATTGTATGTATTGTTAATGTGTTAACTGATTTATATTATTCATATTGTATGTGTTGTAAACAAATGTAATGATAAGTGAATTTATGAGTTAATAAGATGTTCTATTTATGTGTTTTTTATGATTGTTAGTAGTAGTGAAGAAGAATGGTAGATTCATATAAAAGATTTCGGTATTTAAATGAAATTAATGGTAATGTAGAAGTTTGATTTTGAACTTAGATTAAATTTTGAACAAAACTTAAATGATCTGAATTTAATTAGCTGCTGTGTTTTGATTTGAAACGTAACGTTAAATGGCGAAAAGAAATTGAAATTTGAAAGATGAAATATTTTATGAGTTAAAAGTATGGAGTTTGTTTAGAGTGTAATAAGGAGTATGTGTACGCACCCAGTACTTGCTAAAGGCAACCCAGTATGCATGAAAGGGGGAACATATCGGTTGAGGATCTGGTATGATATAAGGCCAGGGTTTTGATTTTGGGGTGGAATGTTAGAAGGTTAGGTGTACTATGGTGAGTATCTGTCCGATTTTATGGTGTTGGGATCTTGTACAGAGAAGTCCAGTAATCTTGTTCAGGTGCAGCCATGGTCGCTGAGCTAGGGGGGTAGTTTACCCATGATGTGTTAAGAAATTAACGGGGGGTTGTTGGCACCGTATCCTCACCGATCCTCTTAGGGGTAGCAATGAGAGTTCTTCTGTTTCAGCAGAAGACCTCTCATTGGGGGGTTATTGTAATGGGGCATAAGGGGGGTCTTTATATTTTATTAATTCATATGGATTTATTTGTATCAGCTTGGTAGGTCCCACGTAAAAGGTTTTATTCAAACAACGAACGCAGTGACATAACTTGTGAGCGGGTGTGGTAACAACGCAATACGGTTCTGGGATCAAGCTTGGTGTTACGCACCCATACGCGCAACATGAGCACGCGCGCAGAAGGGATGCCAACAAGATGTCTAAATTATAAAATTTCTTTCACCACGTGTTTGGATGATGACGGAAGTCTTTGAGGACTCCGCCCACCTGAGTCTACTGCCTCGTGGCAATGGAATATCGTTAACACCTGTGGCACCGTAAAAATCCACGCGGCATAAGTGTTGACAGACAATTTGTAGCAAGCAGGCTGTGTGTTCCGTCTTGAGCAACAGTTGAGTGGGGCGTTTTGTTAACTCTCCCCAGTCGACGAAATAACTCTTCCCCGGCCGGGGTGAATACAAAAGTTTCGCGAACTGAAAATCTATTCTAACATATTCACGAAGTGTTAAAGTTTAATTTAAACCAGTTAAATTCGACAGCGAAAGAACATCTCAAATCGAAGTTAGTGGAGTGAAGCAAGAAAATTAAGAAATGTGATAAATTGACAAAACGTTCGTACATATACGCAATGTGGCGCGTGGCCATCACACATCAGTCGACTGCCAATTATACTATATAAATAATTTCATTTTTTAAGGGCCCTAACTAAATAAAATAAAGGGGAGGTAAAATTGTATGAATGAGAGAGTATGGCAAGCTGGGTCACCTTAATTAATTAATAAGTATTAGCATAAGGATACCACGTAAAATAAATGTTTACATAGATATCATTACAGAATATTTTCCAGTAATAAAAAGAAGCAATGATATTTTAATCTTGAATAATCAATGAATAATGAATAATCAGTAAAGTTAAAGGAGCATAAAAATGAAATAAAATTTGAGTTGTTTTATATAAATGCGAGTTGAGTATGTTACTAATATAACCTTGAAACCTTGCTTGTATTACGCCGTTCGTGGACGAACTTTGGACTGAAAGGTGAGTTATCCTGGGTAAGCAATAATTTAAATGTTATAAGTTTCTGATTAATTTGAGTAAGCACAATCTATTTTGAAGTCCAAGCAGTGGCCTGAAGGATGTATCATAAAGACCACCCCAGGCCACAATACCATAAACTGCAATACTATGGAAAAGCCCATAGTATATTTAAATCATCTGTTTTCTAGATAATATTTATCTAAAAATGAACTTTTTCTTGTGAAACTTACTGTTTTTCGTTGAACGCGTTTCGGCGTACGTATCCGCCTTCTTCAGCTTTGAGCCAGACTGCCATCATTTAGTAACGGTTGTTGTGTGGAAGGTGTAGTGGGGGTGGTGTGTGGAGGAAGGAGATTGGCGCGGGGATTCAACTTAATGTTTGTTTTTTGTATAATTGTGTCAAAAAGTGTATGTGATTTATATTGTAATTGATCGTTAAGTATGTTGTTTGGTTGTGTTGTGTGGTGTTTATATATTTCGTATTGTTCAGTTGCGTTGAGTTATATACGAAATATATAAACACCACACAACACAACCAAACAACATACTTAACGATCAATTACAATATAAATCACATACACTTTTTGACACAATTATACAAAAAACAAACATTAAGTTGAATCCCCGCGCCAATCCCCTTCCTCCACACACCACCCCCACTACACCTTCCACACAACAACCGTTACTAAATGATGGCAGTCTGGCTCAAAGCTGAAGAAGGCGGATACGTACGCCAAAACGCGTTCAACGAAAAACAGTAAGTTTCACAAGAAAAAGTTCATTTTTAGATAAGTGTTAGTGCTGTGAAAGAAAAGATGAATAATCAAGACAAAGATAATATTTGCCGGAGTCTGTAAAAAACATATACTAGATATCTGGTCTTATTAACTACATTATTGACATGCAAATCCCACTTACTATTATAATCATATGTAACACCTAGATATGTAACAGCTAGAGACTCTCTTCAACTGACCACCATTCAAAAAAACATCCAATTCATCAGGAACAGAGTCTTTGTAATTGCCAAAAGTGACATAATGAGACTTGTTTATATTAAGTATAAGTTTATTTTGATAAAGCCATGAAAAAATAGAGTCAAGTTTATCTGACACATGAACTGAAAGTTCCCTCCATGAGTGCCCATTCATTGGGACAGCTGTATCATCAGCATATGCAATCAAATCTTGGTGTATTTCTAATAAATCATTTATGAAGAATAAAAACAGTAATGGTCCAAGAATAGATCCCTGAGGAACTCCTAAATTGGTATAGACTGGTTTACTTTTAATACCATTGACCTTTACAACTTGAACTCTGTCTTGTAAGTAACTTTTAATAAGATTTAGAACTATACCCCTTATACACATATTATGTAGTTTGGACAGAAGGATTTTATGATCAACAGTATCAAAAGCTTTTGAATAGTCAAGAAAAACAACTAGTGTTGGATTGCTGCGGCAGAGATTGTCATATATAAACTTGCTTAACAGAGCAAGAGCATCATCAGTTCCTTTATTCTTCAGAAAACCAAATTGTTTAGCACTTATTAGTTTATGCTTCATAGCAAAATCATATAATATTTTCTTCTTTTGTTCTGCACTTACAATGATGTCTTTCGCCCCAAGTTGTTGGTGCCAATTCTATAAAATACCCGTTGTTTTCTTTACCTTTGTTTCTGTTGTATAGGTATAATGTTAAAATCGATATAATCTGGTAGATCGTCTCACGTTACTGTCGTTACGTCAATAAGAGTTCGACTCTATTTGGTCTATTCACTTAATAAAATAATTGGTGATTTAGATTTATTTGAGTTACCAATACCTAAATTGATTTAAGAGTGGATTTAACTTAAATTGGGCGCTATATGGAACCTTGGATCAGCATTCCATAAATTTATTGTGATAAATAAAATCTATTATTTATTTAGTGTTTTGAAACACTATTAAGTTACTCTAATTAAACTCTGTTTACTTTTATGTGTATTCCTTGTGTTTTGATCTGAAAGTTTAAATAATACTTTGCGCCTCCAAATTCGGCACTGCCAACGTAATCGTTAAGGTTGCTTGAAAAATCCACCTTTTCGGAAAATAAAAACATTATGATTTACTGAAATAATAATTTGCAATAATTTAATCTGAGTTATAATTCATTTATTCTTCCTTCAATTATGCTTTATCTCTCTAAATTCAATTAAACAATATTTGATTCAATAAGAAATTGGCCTGGCTTATTACACTTCTAGCTCAGTAGGTTGGCAATCCTACTTCAATTAAAATTTACAATAAAATTATTTATATTTTTTCTCAGGTGTGAATTCTTTTGACCTACAAAAGAAAACGAATTTAACTGCCACGAATTATGAAGCTTTACAATAATGATTTGACTATGGTAGGCACCAATAACATCTTACAACTAACATAATTAAACATTCGTCTAGGCCAAACAATGGCTACTTTGAGGTTACACTCGATTAAATACAATTACCAGTTCCAACATGGAACTCAGTGAATAATAATTAAAAAGGTGTTAACAATTCCTAATGTGTGAATGTTATTGTGTAGTGAGACATCGTACATAAGTGTATATAAAGTAGTGCGGTTATAACACTATTATGATTTATAGTTTCATTAAATATTTTCGAAGTATTTTACACTATACTCCCTTTTTATTATCCATTAGTTATGATTCACACTTCACTTATTAATTCACTTTATTGCCTATATGAATTCACTATTCACTCACAACACTTAATACTTCTTCAAGGTTATACTTTTGTTTACAATGAAGACCTAACCTCACTTTAAATTGATTCATAGACTACTATTAATTTAGGTTAAAATTTTGACACGAAGAACCGTGGTTATTCCTCTGGATGATGAAAAACGAATGAATTGTCATGTAGCATGTAGCACTGTAGTAGCGGGGCGTCTTGGCACCCGGTGCATGACTGCAGCATCTGGGTTGAGCCCAATGGCTGCCTGTGGATACACATAGTTCTGGTACATTCAACAGGTGCCTAAAACTGGAATGGACAACCGCCAACCAGTTAACTGAGAAGGCGGGGGAGAAAGGTTTCATTTTTAATTATTTAAAAATTTTTGCAATCGTCACCCGTCCCCAGTCCAGCGTGCAGACGCCGTGAGGCGTCGGTCGCTCCCCGCAAGGCGGAGAGCCTCCGTGCCAGTGATAGCGTGTAGCAGCAGCATTCAGCGCGGTCGGCATACGAGAAAGGGAGGAAGGAAACAGCTTTACTGGTAAACTCTGGGGCAGGGTCAGATGTTAATGATGGTACATGTTAATGATGGTACGTGAAATGAATTGTCAACGATGCGCTGACTTATTTATAGTTGCTGCTTTTTGTAGCGAACCTTCTTCTTCCGGGGTCCACATACCTCCAAACATAATATTCTAATTGGCTGAAAATGACATCATGGTCAACTGTCATTACGTAATGAAACTGTCACGACGTCATGATTACGGCATTTTAATTTGACAGTTTAACTTAGCATCACTTTTGTTGTTCTTAGTATTCAGCTTCTACTTCCTAATTTCACAAAATTGTTACAACTAACATAAGTTTCTCTTCCATGATAATTACAATTGTTATTATATTACTAGCATTTCATTGCTTGCTTAATACTGGCCAATTTAAGTCCTCTAGTGACCTGTTTTCATACATTATTAAGAAAATAAACAATTTTAACGATTGCCTATATTAATACATTATTTTACAATTTATGTTTTTTGTTACAATTTTTGTTCCCTCTCTTGTGAACATGATAGTACTCGATTAACAAACCTTTTTAATAATATTGAACATGATTATAAATTTTCACTTGCTATAAAACTCCTAATTTCCACACCAGGCTTAACACTGTTGGGTCACAATAACTATTATAACAAAATGGCATAACTATTCTACTCTATAACAATTCATACTTAATTCTAATAGACATTATATTCTTTTGATACACATCTGGTTATTTAACACATGTTATGTATTTTACAATCTTCTGATAACATAAAGTTCTTCACTTTACTTGTCTCATAGTATATTATTTACTCTCAGAAAATATAAAATCTATACTTTCAGTATATTTTATCTTTAATTAATGATTATAATTCCTTGTCATACATTTCTTTCAAGGTTATGTTATCAATTACTAGTTATTTATGGTTTCATCATTGCAATATGTTATATACTCTCACTCTGCTAATCTATTGGGTAACTGTTAATGTCAAAGTTATAGTCTGGTCTGGTCTTTTAGATGTCTGTTTGTCAATTTATTTAATACATGGGCTTATAAGGTGTAACGGGGCAAAAATAAGGGGTTTATTTTAATTTCATAATAATGGTAACAATCTGTAGTAACCCACGCTGAGCAATATTTGTGATCACGAAAGCTTGATTTTTTTTAACACCCGGTAGTCAGCACAGTACCAGTCCGGGTAAGGCACCAGAGCCATTAGCGCCTTGGAATGTGTACGAGCGCGCATGTGTGTCACCTTTTGCGACGGGGAAATGACCACGTGGGAAAGTAAAAGAAATTCTATAGCCGAACATGCGATGGAAACAACCAATCACAGAGTACAAGTTGACGGCAACGCCTAACGCCTGGCAGGTAGGCTACCACGCGGATGAGGTTCACACAGTCGTCGCCGAGCAGTTGGACACCACTAATTAAACAGTACAGTCATAAATGTAACGCAGCCTCGCAATTTCAGTAGACTGACGTGAATTAAGTAGCCAAGGTCTACCGAAAGATGTGAAAGTGCAGGAGAAGAACAACAGGCAGAAATAGTGTCCGCGAAATATAAATTGTGAAGAAACAAACATTTATAAATATATAAAAAATAACTCTGCCAGAATCTTACCTTGTGATCTTTCCTCGCTGACTTACCTTTTGTAAATACCAACAGAAGTTCAGGGCTGCCACCAATATCTTTGAAGGACAGATATGGAAACCTTTATACTTTACCTTAATTGAAAACACTGGCAAATTTAGCAATCTGACTTCCCACAATTCAGAAAATTCCCCGGAACATTAGACGAATTTTTCAGCACAGAATTATTAGGAAATGGTAATGGCGAAATAACAACTCTAACACATATTTATTCCGTCAAACAAATCTTATTTATTTATTCAAATTTAATCACTTCTTTCTTTCTCTTATTTTTATATTTCTTTCTACTGACATTTTATTACATAGTATCTTATTATAATAACCCCTACTACCTACAAACCAGTACTATTACGTTTTATTTTCCCCTGTTATTTTTAGGTACACACACTCTCTCACTCTTTTACTTAACTTTACGCCCCGTTTTATTTACGAGCTCTTTAATATTTACTTTATTTCAGATCAAACTGATTGTTTTCTTTATGGTACCTGTCCGAGTTATCCACCAAATCCCTTCATCTTCCTTACCGCACTTTCACTCCATCACTAAACACTGTTCTAATTCTGCCCGTTTACGTATTATGTAGACTTTACTGCCACTTTTCTTCCAGGTTTGCTTCTTTATATTTACACCAGTTTCGGTAGACCTCAGCTACTCAATTCACGTCGGTCTACCAAAATTCCGAGGCTGCGTTATATTTACGACTGTACTATGTGATTAGTTGTGGCGAACTGCCCGGCGTCAAGCGAAGCGTGGGTCCGCTCTGTAGCGCGTCTATCTAGCCACGTGGCCGCAAATTCGAATTCTGATTGGCTGGTGGCGTCTCACAACCCTCTCGTCATCTCGTAGAAGGCAGTATGGAATTCCTGTACATGGTTTTCACGTTCTGAAAAGGCGGCACACTCGCGCGCTCGTACACATTCCCAGACGCTAATAGCTTTTGTGCCTCGTACGGCTTGGTACTGCACAGACTACAAGGTGTTCAAAAAAGTCAAGCTTTCGTGATCAAGACTGTTACTCAGCGTGGGTTACTGCAGATGGTTACAATATTATTATGGAATTAAAATAAACCACCCGGTTTGTCCCATTACAATACCCCCCCAATGAGAGGCTTTCTGTCGAAACAGAAAATCTCTCATTGCCTAAATACCTAAGAGGACCAGCTAGTATATGGCACCATTGACCCCCTGTTAATCCTTATTAAAATCATGGGTAACTTACCCCTCTAGTCCGGTGACTGCGGCCGCACCTGAATGACCTTACTGGACTTCCCTAGATGAGATCCCAACACCATAAAGTCAGACAGGTTTGCCACCACAGTATCACCAGACTCTGTAACAATTCAATAAAAAATATCAATAACTGGCTCTTTACCATACCATATCCTTGACTGACTTGTTTCCTCTTAGTCGTACTGGTTTGCCTTTAGCAAAGTACTGGTTATATATATATATTACATTTAATATTTATAATTAAATTTACCTCAAGATGTTATTTTTTTCTTTTTTTGGAACATGTTTCGGGTACTATCTTGTACCCATCCTCAGCCTTCCGGTTTTTTTGTCTGGTGAAGTACATATGTGTTGTTGGTTGACTGTTATTATTGTGGCTTCCTGTTGGCTTCTGGTATTTCAAATTGGTTTTATTGTGTGTGATTGTGGTGTATGTGTTAGTTTTTTGTGTATTTTCAATGTTGAGTGCTTTGAATATTGTGTCATGTTTTGTATTGATTTGTATTTGTTCAAGTATTAGTTAGGTAAAATTAGTTTGTTTTCTGTTTTATGTTTGTATATTTGTAAATTTTCCCAAATGTTCATTATGGTGCCTTTGTGTGGTATATGTTTTATTAGTGTTACATTGGTTATGTCTGGGAATTCATGTCCTGTGTTTATTGCATGTGTGGCTAAATTGGATTTATATATTTCTGGTTTTTTGTATGCATTTAGGTGTTCAAAATAACGTTTTTTCAGCTGTTTTTTGTTTGTCCTATGTAACATTTATTGCAATATTGGCGTTCAATTTTGTATATGCTGTTAGTTGTTGTATTATCTTTGTTGTGTGAGCTATTTAGATTTTGTAATTTATTTTTATTAGTTTTGTATGCTATTTTTATATGTGTTTTTAAATAGTTTTGTTAGTTTTGTCATTTTATTATTTATGTATGTGAATGTGGCCCATTTTTTGTTATTGTTATTATTTATGTGTTGTTCAGTTTGATTAATTCTTAATTGTTCAGTTTTTTATTTTATATTTGATTTTATTTTCTATTTTAATCACAATATTTTTATTGTATCCATTTTCATAACCAATTTGGTATATTATATTTCTTTCTTTGTCAGTTTCTTGTTTGTTTAGGGGAATTTTGTACATTCTGTTAAATAGCGAATAAAATGCTGCCATTTTATGTTGTGGTGGGTGGTCAGAATGGTTAGATATAATGATGTTAATGGAAGTTGGTTTTCTATATATTGCATATTGTATGTGGTTGTTGTATCTTGTGATGGTTATGTCTAAATAGTTGATTTTGTTATGTTTTTCTTTTTCTTCTGTGAATTGTATTTTGGGATGTATGTTATTGATTTGTTTCAGTATGTTCTCTGCATTTGTTTTTTGTTATTTGATACATATAGCCCATCATCTACATATCTTAGATGGGCTATATGTATCAAATAACAAAAACAAAAATGCAGAGAACATACTGAAACAAATTAATAACATACATCCAAAATACAATTCACAGAAGAAAAAGAAAAACAACAAAATCAACTATTTAGACATAACCATCACAAGATACAACAACCACATACAATATGCAATATATAGAAAACCAACTTCCACTTACATCATTATACCTAACCATTCTGACCACCTGCCACAACATAAAATGGCAGCATTTTATTCGCTATTTAACAGAATGTACAAAATTCCCCTA
The DNA here is from genome assembly GCA_034769895.1 of Magicicada septendecula. Taxonomy (NCBI): domain Eukaryota; kingdom Metazoa; phylum Arthropoda; class Insecta; order Hemiptera; family Cicadidae; genus Magicicada; species Magicicada septendecula. Next base: position 59,408,182 of record CM068376.1, read on the forward strand.
AACAAACAAGAAACTGACAAAGAAAGAAATATAATATACCAAATTGGTCATGAAAATGGATACAATAAAAATACTGTGACTAAAATAGAAAATAAAATAAAATATAAAATAAAAAACTGAACAATTAAGAATTAATCAAACTGAACAACACATAAATAATAACAACAACAACAAAATGGGTCACATTCACATACATAAATAATAAAATGACAAAACTAACAAAACTATTTAAAAACACATATAAAAATAGCATAAAAATATAAAAAACTAATAAAAATAAATTACAAAATATAAATAGCTCACACAACAAACACAATACAACAACTAACGGCATATACAAAATTGAATGCCAAGATTGCAATAAACGTTACATAGGACAAACAAAAAAACAGCTGAAAAAACGTTATTTTGAACACCTAAATGCATACAAAAAACCAGAAATATATAAATCCAAATTAGCCACACATGCAATAAACACAGGACATGAATTCCCAGACATAACCAATGTAACATTAATAAAACATATACCACACAAAGGCACCATAATGAACATTTGGGAAAATTTACAAATATACAAACATAAAACAGAAAACAAACTAATTTTACCTAACTAATACTTGAACAAATACAAATCAATACAAAACATGACACAATATTCAAAGCACTCAACATTGAAAATACACAAAAAACTAACACATACACCACAATCACACACAATAAAACCAATTTGAAATACCAGAAGCCAACAGGAAGCCACAATAATAATAGTCAACCAACAACACATACATACTTCACCAGACAAAAAAACCGGAAGGCTGAGGATGGATACAAGTTAGTACCCGAAACATGTTCCAAAAAAAGAAAAAAATAACATCTTGAGGTAAATTTAATTATAAATATTAATTAATGCTTGATGCCTTTACTTGGTGAAAATCCATTGTAAATTATAGTAAAAAATAAAACCATAAAATAGTTTTTGTGATTTCCACTCGTCAATTTATTAAATGTGATTTCCACTCGTCATGGTTTTATTATTTTAATAAATTGACGAGTGGAAATCACAAAAACTATTTTATGGTTTTATTTTTTACTATAATTTATAAATATTAAATCTATTATATACATCAAGAAACGGACTGTAGCAGAAAGTGACTAAATATATATATATATATATATTTATTAACACATACACCACAATCACACACAATAAAACCAATTTGAAATACCAGAAGCCAACAGGAAGCCACAATAATAATAGTCAACCAACAACACATACGTACTTCACCAGACAAAAAAACCGGAAGGCTGAGGATGGGTACAAGATAGTACCCGAAACATGTTCCTAATAAGGAAAAAAAGGTATATCTTGAAGTAAATTTATTTATAAATATTAAATGTATTATATACATCAAGAAACGGACTGTAGCAGAAAGTGATAGAATATATATATATATATATATATATATATATATATATCCTTAACCTATACATATTACATTTGTTTAAAAAAATATATATATATTGATACTTTTACAAGGTAGAATTCCAAAATAACAAAATTAAATTCAACAGTTCAACTATGAGTTCACTTTATCAATGTTTCCTTCTTCCATTTTCATTAAGATTTACAGTTACTATCTCCATTATAAGGCATATTATTTCTGATATTTTTTATGCAATACAAAATGTGATAATATACGACACAGAAATTTATTCAATACAATAGATACACAATTATCACAACAACCTCCTCCAATACTTCATTACTATTAGCATCATCAAAAGCTTTCAAACAATTTAAACTACTCCTTCCACACACACTTTTGCCACCCCTGGACTGTAGCGCCGAGTTGCCTCCACAAGAACTGAAGTTTTTTAGGGTGTCCGCGCTGCTTACACCATTCTTGCTTCGGCGTTATAAAACATTTGGCATTACTGGTATCCGAGGACACCAGTAATCCTACTAAACATTAGTTATATTGTAACCCCTCTTTCCTTTTATGCATATTTTTGAATATAAAACAACTTCTTTTATTTTAATATTTTTGAAAGAGAAGCCACAAGTCAATTAAGACTAGGCAGGAGCCTAGAGAAGCAAAAATCGTGCCAGGTCCAGTATGACGGGACTTGCAATGAAACTCAGCTATAAGATAACAGTAACAAGTTTGTTTGCAAAGTATTCATAGATGTAAGCCAATTCTATGACACAATATAACAACCGGTGTACAGCATAACAAAATGTGTGTAAATTCAGTGAACATATATATAGAAATATAATAACATCACAAGTGTGTATAATTCAGTAAACATCTATCTACATATAATAGCATAACAAGTGTGTGGAGAAACTCAGTAAATCCATGTATATATATATATATATATATAAATATAAAATTCTCCCCCATCCAGTGGCTAGCTAGACACGGACAAACATAATACACACAGAAACATAAGGCACACAAACTCACAATTACATTAATTTAACACGAACGCCCCTGGAATGCACCCGCCTAACAGGTAGAGTAACTACAATCTTATAACCCAGCAGTGATAAAACATTCGCCCATCACCAACCCGTTTTGTAGAATTACACAAAAGCCAAAACCCCAGAAAGGATGATAATAATTGATGACGCGTGAATAAAACCGGACCGCCCATTTGTCTAGCATTCCACTTATCAATGACCCATCATGAGCGTATGAACCTTAAGTTCCTTTCACAGCATTAAATAAAATTGGCAGGACTACATCACCTAATTTCAAACAGTGGTTATAGAATTCTAAACAGTTATTTGACTTCACAAATTCCGAAGGAATTAAAAGTCTTTATGTACCTTAATAGTCAGAAATTAATCACTCAAGGCTTTACAATTTCAGAAAATCTTGACCATATATGGTTTATCAAAAAAAATAATGAATACATGTTTTATATTAAAGAAAATTAAACAGCAAATACTACAAGTGAAAGTTAATCAATATGTGTTTTGCCAGTTAAGAAAACAATCAGTATAGCCCTTATACAAGGAGCAAAATCAACTAATATATGTCCAAAAAATCAAATTATTTCCTATTAACGCCGAAAGGCTATATACATATAATTAAACTGAAAAGATACAATAAGGCAGTTGTGCCCCAGCAGTTGAGGCAGCGCGCTCGCATGTAGTTGACAAAGTTAGACAGGAATTCAGCCTGCCTCCAGCTGCATCAACATGTCAGACAAAACTAAGTCCCCTTTTAAACCCCCAGAAACGGCCCCAAAAAAAAAACCCAGAAAACCCCCAGCCCTTAAATGTTAAACCCATAGTGAAATTAAAATATATTCACCGCTGTTCCAGCCGGAACAGAGCTACTGACCTGTAATATAAATTTTGTAAAAGTTAACTGAAAATGAGATGCAACTGAAAAATGTACAAGAGTAAAATAGCTCTGGCGCGCTCCCCCAGTGCAGCACACACTTACAGGCAGTGCACTTAGTGTTATGTAAATGAGTTATAAGAAGTTCATGAATTTAAATTAAAGAGTTCAGAGTCATGATCACTGCTCCACTTTCCGGTAGACAGTCTGGACGTGTGGTCACATGGCTTCAAAGATAATTAAGGTAAACGGGCACACTGCTGGCCCGGCCCCCCCAAAAAAAATAAATAAAGGCATGAATATCACCTTATAAATGCTGGCGAGTGTTACATAGAGAATCAGTCTCCCGCTCCCTCTTCGGAGAAGATCTTGTAATGGTCCATGTCTGGAGCAGGTGTTCAGCTCTCAGCGAGACCAGGCTCCGGCTTAATTCGAGAACCCTATTCATTCAAATAAATTAGAGAACTGTACACAAAGAATGTACACCCGAGTTAAGGTAATTAACCTCCAAACGGGCCGCCAACTAACTCTCAATAAAAGCACAATTTTTATTAATAAAGTTTTTGCAACCAGCTGAAAGAGCAGAAAAATCAGCCATGGAATAAATAAATTTGAATAATGAACAGACCTTATTAAATGTGGCTTAATATAAAGTGATCCGCACTAGACCAACATGCTTCGACATATATTTGCAGGTTAAACGGCCACGTGGTGAGCGATAATCATTATTTGACCAAAAAATTCAACTGCAAGGCACTCACAGCATTAAGAATGTTTTAACATTAATTAAATTTCATTCGTGGAAGCTCTCACAATTAATTCTCTACTGTGAAGTTAATTAACAAACTCTCCGACAGTCTACTGCATGCATAGGCACAGTTCACGACCTGACTAAGCATTAACTTTTAGTCATTAATTTTTTAATGTTGTACACTTTTACCATGACAATGACATTTGAAAAACTTCTCACACTATTACAGAAAATAATAAAAAGAGCATGGGCTATATACTGGGCGTTACGTAAATCAGTAATTAATGAGTTTCTCTTAACATAAACTTGTCGGGTCGCACACACCGTCATTACGTATTTTATACGGTTGCATATTGTTATTAATTATCCATACATGTATAATTACTTATAAAGACAACATAATGGAATACTTACCGGGAGTCAATTTACGCTTTAGCCAATCATGAAGACGGATACAAACTGCGTCGTAAATGTACAAAGAGAGAGAGAGAGAGAGAGTTAATTCTCTGAGCCAGGCGAAGTGTAGACTGCCGCAGTACCCGACAAGGCAAGCCGACCTCAACCATAAGCTGCGCGCGCAACCGTCCCTTTTATCTCATAGTACAAAGATCGCCTAGCATACTCTCGTTCGCAATATAGTACAATGAAAAAACTTTAACTAAAATCTTCGATAGCCGGCTTCATCCCGGCACACCCCCACCCCGAAAGGGCAACCCGGTTGCCCAACTCTGAAACTCGGGAAAGTACCCTGCAGTGTACCCCCATCTTAAATACTCCGGTGGGCATCGTGGATAAGGTGGCCCAGACAGACTCGCTCCCAGGAGAACAGCCATCCCCATGCGACCCTCTCCGCTATGCCAACCCCACGGGACCGCCCCAACACGTCACCCTCTCCGGTGACCATCACCTACTCCCCCCAGTCCCACTCACATATTCGTCCTAAGACCCTACAAGGTATCTCACACCTTGATATGTGAGTGGCCGAACTACTCCTCGTCCATCTCTCGGACCGACTAGCCACATGCACCTACAAGGCATCTCCAACCTTGCCATATGGCCGGCCCACTTCCCTACACAAGGGCGGACGGCCCCGCTCAGCCAGACAGAGAGGACCGCACCAAGGGCACACGAACATTAATCCCATCCTTTACTCGTTCGAATACCACATAACTAGAGGGGGTTCACCTTTCTACAGCACCTATTACACAACTTTTCTTTCAACAAAAGAACACCAGGAAAACAACCGGAGAATGCGGCATGGCACGGACCCTATAATGAACAACATCAACCTCAACAACTATTAACAACCAACAACAGCACACCATCACTCCATCTAACCTTTAAACAGGGGAAACTAACGATCTCAAAGACCACGACCATCTCGAGGACCACAATCTACTGACTTCCGGCAAGTCTCTCTCTTCCTTATCAATAGTTTTTTTTTTTTTTTACTAAGGGCAGGGGTAGGAAAATCGGGAAGATGAAACGGGGCAAGGATCATTAAAGGTCAATAGCTAGGACTGAGGGTAAGGACCTGGTTCCCTCTGAAAATAAGGATGAATGGAGGAAACCAAGGCTCGCGTGGGCAGGGGCGCAACCCTGAAATAGATGAACACCACTGGGAGTGTGGGGAACATCTACCCGCTACCCGTTAACCTCTCCTTCTTACCTTTCTATGACGGACCTTGGGTATCCGATGCTTTCGGACACCACTCTCTAAGAAATTATTTCGTGTTGAGCTGTACTGGCTGGTTTCCTCTGAATCAGAATCAAGGCAACTTACCTCACTACTTTCCCTCCGCTTTCGATTATGCTCATCGTCTAACTCTTCTGCCACAATTTCTTCCTTTTCTACAATTTCCCCTTCTTCGTCCACATAATCCAAATCAACATCATGACACTGCACCTCCTCAGCATCTTCCAGTTGCTCCTCTGATCCATCTTCAACCTCCTCTCCGATCTCACTTTCATCAACACGTTCATCACCAACGTCATCGCCATCACTTCCACTACCACCATCTGAACACTGCACATCGTCGTCCTCCTCTAGTTGCTCACCTGGTCCACCTGAAACTTCCTCCCGTTCCTTGGAATCCTCGACACTACTTACAGAAGGCGTCTGCACATCTTCACACACTACATCACTCTCACTCACAAACTCCACAACGCTGCCACCAAATTTCTCCTCAACTTCTACCTCATCTACTTCTACTACACTTGCGGCATGGACATCCCCTTGTCCATCCACAACCTCAGAAACACTTGCAGCCCGGACATCCCTGTGTCCATCTGCAACTTCAGACTCTACAGTCTCCCTAACACCTACAACTATACTCACCTGCGCAGCATCTGCAGACCGCTCTTCTGACTCTTCTGTCGATTCCACTCCTTGACCACTTTCAGCAACCACAACGTCCTCAACATCTTCCACCCTGGAATCCAGCTGTCCAGGTTCATGTGCAATGACTAAATTAATTTCGACTGGCGATGGTGATGTTACAGGATCTGGGTCCCTAACGAACCGAGATGTAAATACCGGAACAAATTCTGCGGCCTCTGGATTCAACTATGACGTCCTCTTTGAGTCCGGTAATTCAGTATTAACTGACGCGTTCTTATCCTCTTGTATTGTTCCCACGAAGTAATTCCGCTCTTCTACTTCTGCTTCCTCTTCTTCATCTACCACTCTCTTAGGCACTTGTACTTCCTCTGGAACCTTTAAACTCTCACTCTTCTGCAAATAAGAATGACGCCTAACTACAGGCTCCCTACTTGCCGACGTTTGTTCCCTAATATAATTTCTTCTTCCCCTGTTAATTTCATATTTCTTGGTTTTCTGTGCTGTAGCTGTTGTTACCGTCTTCACACTTGCCACCCCCTTGTAGCCTCCATCACTTCCGGAATATTCTGGCTTTCTAAGCGTCTCTTGGGTTCTCCTCTAACCACCATGTTTGTCCCTTTTGGCTCTTCCTGATGAACCGCTGGAGTATTGGACATCGGTAGCCTCTTTTCCCTGGTACTCGTCACCCTTCTTGACCGTTCCTGAAAGCACACACAGTTGCTCAAGGTCCGCAAAACAACGTGGACGGTCTGCGAATGCCAAACGAGATCTCTCCTGGGGAGTCAGTCCTTCTAGAATTGCTTGTATAACTTTAGTCTCTGGCAACCCCAATCTTAACACCCGGGCAGCTTTCCGTATATCGCGCACGAAGTCTCCTAACGCCTCTCCGTAGGCCTGTGGGCGATAGAATTTTTCCAACTCAAGCTTGGCGCGTCGTCGAATGGGTAGGAAGAAGTTCAACACCTCCCCATGGAAAGCATCAACACTGTCACCCAGACGCAGAGCCTTGGTGACCAGATCAGCCAACGTACTCCGGCAATACGGGTATATAAGATACAAGACCTCCCCATCGGACATCCCCGGGAAATCTGCCACCTGCAGGACCAGGTCGAAGAAAACCAGCAGCTGGTCCTCATCAAATCCATTCACCACCGGAAATTTCTGGAGAACGCCTGAAAGAGGGTGGGGCAATTGATAGCATACCGCCGCCAGAATTGCACAATTCAAAACAAACAATCATAAAACAAATCCCCACTAAACACCTAACACAAACATAACCTACAAAACATATTAACAAGAATCGGAAAAACTCAAGTACTGTCCTTCCTTTGAGTAGACCCCCGGGTTCTCTAGCGCTGCGGAGACCTGGCCTATTCTGAACCATTCACATCCACGACGGAAGGAGACAAGAGACAAGCAACAATACTAAACACACATAATATCAAACAGCAACTCGACACACACGCCGTATCAACACATAAATCACAACAACCAACTAACCATCAACTGAAAGTCCTAATTCGGGAATGAAAATTACTTAGACATCAACCGGACACAAGTCGGTTCCGGTACCGATTTCTGATCGGGCCATACCGCATCCCATCAATATAACACGCTAAACTCCGACCCCGGATCAACATTCCATCTTCCAGACCACGCTTGCGACTCCCCAGCCGTACAAGCTATCAAAAAAAATTTTTTTAAACACCATTAACCGCCTCAGTGGTGCGACCCGACTCACAAATTAAACAACTTATAACTAGCCTACACGGGCCTATATCAACTATGTCACAACAATCGCATTAATATTTCCGAGTCTGCAAGCACCGTCACACACCCGGACCCAAGGGTTCAAGCCTAGAATGAACCACGCTCTGAGCTACCATTTGTGGTAGCAGACTTTATAAACCACACTCTGCGGTACCATTTGTAACCCCTCTTTCCTTTTATGCATATTTTTGAATATAAAACAACTTCTTTTATTTTAATATTTTTGAAAGAGAAGCCACAAGTCAATTAAGACTAGGCAGGAGCCTAGAGAAGCAAAAATCGTGCCAGGTCCAGTATGACGGGACTTGCAATGAAACTCAGCTATAAGATAACAGTAACAAGTTTGTTTGCAAAGTATTCATAGATGTAAGCCAATTCTATGACACAATATAACAACCGGTGTACAGCATAACAAAATGTGTGTAAATTCAGTGAACATATATATAGAAATATAATAACATCACAAGTGTGTATAATTCAGTAAACATCTATCTACATATAATAGCATAACAAGTGTGTGGAGAAACTCAGTAAATCCATGTATATATATATATATATATAAATATAAAATTCTCCCCCATCCAGTGGCTAGCTAGACACGGACAAACATAATACACACAGAAACATAAGGCACACAAACTCACAATTACATTAATTTAACACGAACGCCCCTGGAATGCACCCGCCTAACAGGTAGAGTAACTACAATCTTATAACCCAGCAGTGATAAAACATTCGCCCATCGCCAAACCGTTTTGTAGAATTACACAAAAGCCAAAACCCCAGAAAGGATGATAATAATTGATGACGCGTGAATAAAACCGGACCGCCCATTTGTCTAGCATTCCACTTATCAATGACCCATCATGAGCGTATGAACCTTAAGTTCCTTTCACAGCATTAAATAAAATTGGCAGGACTACATCACCTAATTTCAAACAGTGGTTATAGAATTCTAAACAGTTATTTGACTTCACAAATTCCGAAGGAATTAAAAGTCTTTATGTACCTTAATAGTCAGAAATTAATCACTCAAGGCTTTACAATTTCAGAAAATCTTGACCATATATGGTTTATCAAAAAAAATAATGAATACATGTTTTATATTAAAGAAAATTAAACAGCAAATACTACAAGTGAAAGTTAATCAATATGTGTTTTGCCAGTTAAGAAAACAATCAGTATAGCCCTTATACAAGGAGCAAAATCAACTAATATATGTCCAAAAAATCAAATTATTTCCTATTAACGCCGAAAGGCTATATACATATAATTAAACTGAAAAGATACAATAAGGCAGTTGTGCCCCAGCAGTTGAGGCAGCGCGCTCGCATGTAGTTGACAAAGTTAGACAGGAATTCAGCCTGCCTCCAGCTGCATCAACATGTCAGACAAAACTAAGTCCCCTTTTAAACCCCCAGAAACGGCCCCAAAAAAAAAACCCAGAAAACCCCCAGCCCTTAAATGTTAAACCCATAGTGAAATTAAAATATATTCACCGCTGTTCCAGCCGGAACAGAGCTACTGACCTGTAATATAAATTTTGTAAAAGTTAACTGAAAATGAGATGCAACTGAAAAATGTACAAGAGTAAAATAGCTCTGGCGCGCTCCCCCAGTGCAGCACACACTTACAGGCAGTGCACTTAGTGTTATGTAAATGAGTTATAAGAAGTTCATGAATTTAAATTAAAGAGTTCAGAGTCATGATCACTGCTCCACTTTCCGGTAGACAGTCTGGACGTGTGGTCACATGGCTTCAAAGATAATTAAGGTAAACGGGCACACTGCTGGCCCGGCCCCCCCAAAAAAATAAATAAAGGCATGAATATCACCTTATAAATGCTGGCGAGTGTTACATAGAGAATCAGTCTCCCGCTCCCTCTTCGGAGAAGATCTTGTAATGGTCCATGTCTGGAGCAGGTGTTCAGCTCTCAGCGAGACCAGGCTCCGGCTTAATTCGAGAACCCTATTCATTCAAATAAATTAGAGAACTGTACACAAAGAATGTACACCCGAGTTAAGGTAATTAACCTCCAAACGGGCCGCCAACTAACTCTCAATAAAAGCACAATTTTTATTAATAAAGTTTTTGCAACCAGCTGAAAGAGCAGAAAAATCAGCCATGGAATAAATAAATTTGAATAATGAACAGACCTTATTAAATGTGGCTTAATATAAAGTGATCCGCACTAGACCAACATGCTTCGACATATATTTGCAGGTTAAACGGCCACGTGGTGAGCGATAATCATTATTTGACCAAAAAATTCAACTGCAAGGCACTCACAGCATTAAGAATGTTTTAACATTAATTAAATTTCATTCGTGGAAGCTCTCACAATTAATTCTCTACTGTGAAGTTAATTAACAAACTCTCCGACAGTCTACTGCATGCATAGGCACAGTTCACGACCTGGCTAAGCATTAACTTTTAGTCATTAATTTTTTAATGTTGTACACTTTTACCATGACAATGACATTTGAAAAACTTCTCACACTATTACAGAAAATAATAAAAAGAGCATGGGCTATATACTGGGCGTTACGTAAATCAGTAATTAATGAGTTTCTCTTAACATAAACTTGTCGGGTCGCACACACCGTCATTACGTATTTTATACGGTTGCATATTGTTATTAATTATCCATACATGTATAATTACTTATAAAGACAACATAATGGAATACTTACCGGGAGTCAATTTACGCTTTAGCCAATCATGAAGACGGATACAAACTGCGTCGTAAATGTACGAAGAGAGAGAGAGAGAGAGTTAATTCTTTGAGCCAGGCGAAGTGTAGACTGCCGCAGTACCCGACAAGGCAAGCCGACCTCAACCATAAGCTGCGCGCGCAACCGTCCCTTTTATCTCGTAGTACAAAGATCGCCTAGCATACTTTCGTTCGCAATATAGTACAATGAAAAAACTTTAACTAAAATCTTCGATAGCCGGCTTCACCCCGGCACAATATGCCCTTATACGGTCTACCATCCCATTCGATGGATAGCCGCTGTTTCATAGTTATGGTGATTCCCGTGATTCACCCTCCCCGGTTAATTTCTAAATTCACCTTTACAACGATAACAAGCTATAGCCAGAGTTTTAGGCAGCGCGTAACGTAATGTGCCCTGACCATAGCCGGTTAAAGATGAGCCAATTCCACGGTCAGGGTTCGGTGAGGCCATGACCGCCCGAAAGTAGGGAATCACATTTAAAATATATAACATTTGTTTCACATATATACCTAATTACATCCTAATCAAATAAACATTTATATTTCATAAAATCTAAACTCAAAATAAACATTACTAACCTCAGGTTAATATAAAACATTTCATTTCTGAATTTACTAACATCACAAGAAGTGAAATTTACTAACCTTAAAAATTAAATTAAACCTCCGCTCAACAGTCCGTTAAGGACCAAGGCGTACCGCGCGGCTTTTGTGTTAGTGTGACGGTGTATGGCTAGTACTACGCGCCACCAGCCGCTAGTTGCGGTATTCACAGCCAGGAGGCGGCGCTGTTATCTCAGCGCCTACTCAGTTTGCCTCACGACGCTGAGTGCACGCCGTGCGGAAGGAGCCTCCGCCGGGAATTGAACCCGGGACCACGAGCGCATCAATCGCCCGCGTTAGCCACTAGACCACCTGGAGGCTCTTACTAACCTTACACAACTTTTAATTTCAATTTCTATTGGTTAAACATTTTAACCATTTATCTTGCATTATAACTTCAACTTCTACTTTTTTATTAAACATTTTGATCATCAACCTTTAATTATTTATTATACCATTCGATTCAAAGTAAATTACACAGGCCTGCATTTTTTCGGTTGCATCATGTTTTTCAAGTTTTGATGATGGATTCCTATGTATGTTTGTGCGCTGAATCCAAAAAATGACCTTAGTTTCTTTCCATCATGTCAGAATTTTTTGCAAATCGCAATTTGCCAAATGTAGTATATGTCGAAAAATATCACAAATATGAGACTTAATGACAGAGTGAAATAGGTTTGTTTCGTATAAAACGTATTATTTTGCGGCTTATAATAGACATATAATAGAATATAGAAATATAGAAAATAAAAAACTCACGATTTTAGTCGTTGTGTCGACGTCTTTTTGGACCAGCCAAATGTGTTATATATCGAAAAAAAAATTATAGTGATGATTGTTACTTTTGTTCAACCGGTGTTCACGGTTTCAGTGTAAAGAATAAAAAGAACATCGCCTATCCAAATCTGCCATCGGCTTTACGTCATGTCCCTCATGGTCCAGACGTACCAGTGCCTATGCAACCAGAACATTTACCTGAAGTTGATGGTTCAGAAATTGAATCAAGTGAAGAAACCGAAGATAACGGAAAGGAGTACGAACCTGGCAATTCTGCTCCACAACCATTTACACAAGCTGAACTGAACGATTTGATTCGTGACTTACATCTGACCAAAGAGGCTTCAGAATTGCTTGGTTCACGGCTTAAATGTAAGAATTTTCTCGCAGCTGGCTCTTCGTTTTCCTGGTTTAGGTACAGAGAAAAAGATTTTATTCCATACTTTTCGGAAGAAGGAGACTTAGTATTCTGCAATGATGTGTTTAGACTGTTTAAGACATTCAACATTCCGTACGAAAGCACTGATTGGAGACTATTCATCGATTCGTCGAAACGAAGCCTTAAAGTTGTCCTGCTTCACAACAGAAACAGGTATGCGTCGATACCCATAGGGCATTCTGTACACTTAAAAGAACGGTACGACAATTTAAAATTTGTTCTCCAGAAAATTAAGTACGACGATCATAAGTGGATCATGTGTGGTGATCTCAAAGTAATATCGATGATCCTTGGACAGCAAGGTGGGTACACAAAGTTTCCTTGTTTTTTATGTGAGTGGGATAGCAGAGACAGGGAAAATCATTGGAAACAGAAAGATTGGCCACAACGAGCTTCATTGGAACCTGGAGTAAAAAATGTGCTCCAAAAACCTCTCATCGAGTCGACGAAAGTTCTCCTTCCACCTCTACATATTAAATTAGGCTTGATGAAGCAATTTGTGAAAGCCTTACCAAAAGATGGTAAATGTTTCCAGTACATTTGTAACAAATTTCCAGCCTTGTCAACCGCAAAACTAAAAGAGGGTGTCTTTACGGGTCCGGACATTAGAAAACGTTGCAAGGATGGAAATTTTGAAAAAGAAATGGAAGTTGCTGAAAAAGACGCCTGGGTCGCCTTTAAAGACGTACTAACCAGGTTTCTGGGCAACAAGAAGGATCCGAATTTCAAGTCTATCGTTGAGACTATGCTGCAGAAGTACCAAAATTTAGGCTGTTCCATGAGTTTGAAGGTTCATTTCCTACATTCACATTTGGACTACTTTCCTGAGAATCTGGGTGCTGTTAGTGAAGAGATGGGTGAGAGATTTCATCAGGACATCAAAGAAATGGAAAAGCGTTACCAAGGAAGATGGAATACTACAATGATGGCGGACTATTGCTGGATGTTGCACCGTGATGATCCCAGAAGAGCACATGCACGGAAAAGCCTGAAACAGAGCATGGCTGGTCCAAAAAGACGTCGACACAACGACTAAAATCGTGAGTTTTTTATTTTCTATATTCTATTATATTATGTCTATTATAAGCCGCAAAATAATACGTTTTATACGAAACAAACCTATTTCACTTTGTCATTAAGTCTCATATTTGTGATATTTTTCGACATATACTACATTTGGCAAATTGCGATTTGCAAAAAATTCTGACGTGATGGAAAAAAACTAAGGTCATTTTTGGATTCAGCGCACAAACATACATAGGAATCAGTCATCAAAAATTACAAAACAGAACCATCGCAGGCTTGTGTTATTCAAATTGATTACACATATTTCCATCTTTTAAATTAATTAAAGTTTGTTTTGTTGGTACTGGTTCAGTATCGATAGCTTAGATCGAGAATCATTCGTATTCTGTACTTGTTACTCTTGTTACTTGCACTCGGTTGAGTATTGTAGAAAGGTGAGAATGGCTGCTCTAAGTTTGTTAAATCCTAAAGCTGAATTTGCTAGAGCTGCACAAGCTTTAGCAATAAACATCTCAGCTGCCAAAGGTATTCAAGATGTAATGAAGACAAATTTGGGTCCAAAAGGAACAATGAAAATGTAAGTGTGCTTTTAATTGCGTATTGGTTACCATGTGTTAGCTTCGCCTACACGTTTCTGTTTGATGTCTTGTTAACGAAAAATTATTTGTTATTGTTTCTAAAATAGAGTATTATGCTAAAAACATGCTATAATAGGGGATTACTTCGAAACCGACATGTAAAAGTTCATAGTTCCTGAAAGTTTGTGCGTTCCAAAAAAGTAACCTAATAAAAAGAGACCGACTCAATCGAAGCCTAGTCGGCCTTTTGTACGCATATTTTAGACCATCAATTTTGTATGAATAGTCTTTATTTTAGGCTTGTGTTGCATAAATTGTACACATGGTTAGGAAGGTTATCATCATATCTAATTAACGAAATGTGTATGAACAATGGAAATTTAAAATTTAGTCTTGGCGTATGACTCGTTTGCTGTTTATTACAAGCTTAAAAACAAAGTGTGGTACAGCAAATTCATTGTTTTGTTATCCAACGTATAAAACTCAACACAATCTGTTGTGCGTAGGCCTAAATTGGTTCTTGCAAGTTATAGTTTTCATTTTTTCTTCTGAAAATTAATTCCGAATTTTGCATAATTAATTACTCTGTCCTAACATAACCGAACCTTTCTTATTGTTAGCAAACATTTGCTTTTTCCAGACTACAGTTTTATAATAAAGTCAGCTTGACATTGTCAGTACATAATAATGATCATGTTTTAATGTAAGATCAGGATAGAAATTTAGAAAATTATTGCTGTCTTGTGTCATAGTTATAAATGTATCAGTATAGGCTACTTTTAGTTTTCGGAGAATGTTGCTGCATACAGTTGGTAAATGGTGTAGAAAGGGCAATCACAGTGAAAAAGATTGAAGTTATCCCTACCAATGAACCTTCTTTCTTTTGGGCCCTGGTGCCATTTTAATGACATGTATTCATTTCAGTGAAGGTTGGCTATTTTAAAAATAAATATAAACACTTCGTAATTTGAGATATGTGAACAGTAATATATTATATTCAGTGTATTTTAAGATTCCATTTATATAATAGTTAAAATAAAAATTAAAGATGTTCAGGAAAAATAGCTGATTTGTATGTAGAAATAAGGGAACTTGATAATGAAATGTGTGAAAGAAGTCTGAAAGAATACATTTTATGAATTTAAATTAAGCACAGATTGTAAAATTAGCAATTGTAGATTTTGCAGATTCCAGCTTACATACATATGCTGTTACAATAAAATTCTATAACACAATATAGGATTGCAATCATAGACATACTTTTATAAAGTTACAGTTGTAACATGGTACATGTTGTAAACTCAGGTACATAGTTATCAAAAGACTTCATTCACAATACAGCAGTGGTAGCCAATCAGTTAGTTGTAGATTCCGATGCATTTTAATTGAGCTTACTTTGAAATTTTGTATTAAA
Organism: Magicicada septendecula; assembly: GCA_034769895.1. NCBI lineage: Eukaryota > Metazoa > Arthropoda > Insecta > Hemiptera > Cicadidae > Magicicada > Magicicada septendecula. The sequence continues at coordinate 59,423,971 of CM068376.1, forward strand.
CTGTACAAGGTTAAATTATTAGGAAGGTTGAGATGTCTAGCAAGCAGGGTTGGTCATTTTCACATTTTCGAGAGATGATGTAATCAAGGTGTGATTGTAAGTAACAAAAAATGACAATTTTGTGTTGTTTACAATGAAGAAACTAATTTTGTTATTAACTTGTAGGTTTCTAAGACTATCAACAAATACAGCTTGCATTTATAACATTTTCTCTTTATGCAAATCTGAAAATGTCTTCTAATTAAGAAATTGAAACTTAACTGTAATTTAATAATAATAATATTACAGAATTAATTGTACATACAATAATATTGTATTGCCACAGAGCCTCTAATTGTTCATATTCTGAATATTCACTTTCTTTTCTCTGACTCTCTGTATTCAGAATAAATAAAGTTTTATATACTAATTTTTCTTTAAAAACTTGCATCAAGTGAATGTAAAACTTCCTGGCACTAGACAAATTGTTGAATAAATGTTCCTGCGACCTATTACTAGGATTATGGACCACATGTTCTCATCCACAGTATACAATTTGGAATGTAAATATATTGATTTTGTTATTTAAAACAGCACTAAACTCAGTCACATATCTTGCCAAACATTGGTGAAAAGTTTATATTTATAACTTTAATTCAGTATTAAAAATATGAGGAATTCTGTTTTTAGTTAAATTTTATAAAGTCCCCTTCAGTAAATATGAGCTTTTGATTTCCATTTCATAATCTCAGTTCTCTTATCAGTAAAATATCATGATCTCACTGTAAAGAGTTTTCACTTTGGTCAAGATTTATGTACTGCGTGTAGTCAGTGTTTGTTACATATGATTTATTTTTAAGTGTTTTGTAATGTTTTGTTTACATAACAATTATAAAAATAGAACTCTAACTAATATTTATGAATACGTCATAGTAAGTAAAGATGTTATAGTAGAAAAGTGACAGTACATTAAAACAATGAATATCAAAGCCAAAATTGACTTTTCGAGCTTTTTCACTTTTTTTCAAAAACAATTAATTATCCAGCATTCAAATTCTATGATTGGTTTGCTGTTTAATCACAGTTAATTAAAGTTTCTGGTAACTGTTTAGTGTAAGTATAATTTAGTTTTTTGTCGATACATTTTCAACATATATAGCTAAATGTAATATACTGTATTAACCAGAAATACTATATTTTAAGAGAATCAAATGAGTTCATAACTAATATAATGAAAAATAAAATATTACATAATATGACTTAAAATAATATGTTATATAAAATAGTTGTAACTAAAGCACAAAAACAGAAAAATTGTTTCAGAAGTGAACATCATTTAATAAATACCGTGTACTTTCTAAGTATTAGGTTATATTATTTATAGTTTAGTTTTTGGCAATGTGTATTTAGGTGTTAGGAATACCGACAAAATAATTGGACAGATTAGAACATACACTTTTATTGTAACTACTTAACTTATACAATTTTAGGTATATTAATTATTTTTGAATGTCGTAAAGGTTAGTTTCAGGTGCAGGTGACATAAAGATCACAAAGGATGGGAATGTTCTTCTCCATGAAATGGTGAGTAAAATTAATGGAGTATATTTTGCATATTGCTAGTATTAGTGTCTGTATCTGGAATCAGTTACTAAGCCATTTGTTTAGTTATTAATCATATATTATTATCACTAATATATTAATATACATATCATATAAGAGTCTAGACTGACAAAACAACAATTATAACTGAGTATCAACTGTTCAAATAAATTTTAGTTTTGTGAAGTCTTAGGCTTAGCGTGGGTTCAAAGTGGATACTCAGATGTTACATGAATCAGTTGGCAAGCATATTTGCAAACCTCCCCTTGTGTTTCAGATCAAATAAAAGTCTTGATTCTATTAAAATTTGTTTAATTATATTATTAGACCAAAAATTGTTATTTTGCAGCAAATCAAACATCCAACTGCTTCACTTATTGCAAGAGCATCAACTGCAATGGATGATATGAGTGGTGATGGAACAACATCCACAGTTTTGATTATTGGAGAGCTTCTCAAACAAGCTGATGTATATATTTCAGAAGTAAGGAATTTTTCCCCTAAGAGTAATTTTTTTTTTTTTTTTAATATTTAAATATAAGTAAACTGTCTTATAATGTGGTTAAAAGACTAGGTAATTGTATTCGTTCTATGTGAGTGCTTATTATTTCCTAGTGTTCTGAAGTATAAGCCTATTTAATTTATAGTTTAAATATTTTATGAACACATTTGTTGATTACTGTGAATCGAGAGACATTTAGGCTACAGCCACACTTACATTACATTTTTTACATGAAAAGCAGCCAGAAATTCTGCAAAGTCTATAGTCACACTTGCCATTGCTCATGCTGTTGGAAATCTTGCTGTGGCCCTGCCAATTAGGTATTTGTCAATTAGGTTTTAGGCATGGACTGGCAAAAAAATTCATGTGTGTTCATGTTATAACTATGAATTGTATTTCTTTAAATAAGGATGCAGTCGTTACATTGTGTGCTGTGTTAGTTGTTCATCTACATTGGTGTAGATGTTAGATAACATTCTGGATTCATCCCATATTGAGCAATAGGTCAACAAAGGGGAAATTTTTGCTGTTGTATAATAAAGTGTAATAAAAACTAGGCAGGTTTTGTAAATTTTGGATACATTGATTAATGCAGTGAACATGCAAAATAATACTTTCTATTGTGTTTAGAATGTTTTGTCATAAGTAGGGTTCAGCAGTCCTTTATTTAATTGCAACATAAATACTCTACAAAGGTTTACTCATCCAGGCAAGTTGTGGTATGGCTCGTTTACTAACATTTCATAACATGAATGTTATGTTAAGTGTAGCTGATGTTTCATTATTATTCTTCCAGTAGTAAGGCTGTTGTGGCTTAATTAAGAAAGCATTAATATAGTTTGTGTTTCGTTGTGTTTGAAATTTCTATTATACCAACTAAATCATCCACATAGCTTCTGTGGTGAACTAACTTTCAAATCTCCGAGGCATATTTGTATTTCTCTAATTAATATGAAGTCTTATCAACTTTTTTTGATTGTAAAGTAGGTGATCTTGCTCCCCTCATAGTTGCTGTTTAACTTATGTTGGGCTCCACACAGGATGGATTCTTGTCATGTGTCATTTGCTATACCAGTTACTTGGATGGAACCGAAACGCCATGTGTGTCACTTTATTTCTGTTTAACAGACCTAACGGGAATCACATGTAAATCACAACACTCTGTAAAATACCCAGGTTTGTCTTCTGTAATGAGACCTGTTATAGTGAGAATTTTCCTACACCACAACTTACAGAATATGTAACATTGAGTGATGATGACTTAGACACAAGCCAGCAATACAAAGAACAAGATAAAAACTTGCTGTTTTTAAAGCAAGTACTTCTTCATGTGAGCCTCATTTATTAATGCAGTGTGCGATATGAAGTTACCCAAAAGCCAGTCTGAAATTTTATGATCTGTGTTTACAGGATGGAATCTTCTCTCCCCGTGTACTAAAATATGGCAGTTTTGCAATTGACATGATGAATTTAGAATGTTTTTTACTCAAGAAAATGATTTAGTGTGTTGCAATGATGTTTGCTTGTTAATTAAGGGTTTGGGTCATGAATATGAAACAACATAGAGGTGCTTGTTTATTGACTTCTCTAAAGTTTGTTTCTTTTTGTTAACTAGGCTGTGGTTAAATTTGTCACCCAAAAAACACAGTTACAGGAATGCGTTAATGTAGAAGAAACCCCCAGTTACATTAAGATATGTTTTATATTATTACTGTCCCTTCATATTAATTTGATACCAGTCAGAAAGTAAGTAGTAAAATTCATAATTCAAAAATTTGCTTGAAAATTTCTAATAAAAAGCAATATTGCAGTAGGATATGGATTATCCAAATTGACCTCTGCAAGAATGAATCCAGATAATAAAAAACTAAGATAACTGGATAATTCTAGTATTTTGTAGCATACATTCTGAATATAGAATCAAGAGTTAAATAACTATTTCTTGTCATATTTCAGAAATTTTTTTTTGTATATAGAAATATTTTCTAACAGAAATTTCTCAGCATTCAGAAAAACTTCAATAAATGGATAATCTCAATATAAAGAAATTGAGTATATGAAAGTCTTAACTGTAATTATTATTTTTTATAACAAATATTTGTATCACATTTATTTTTGAGTTACTAATGTACTTCATTTCCTTCTTAAATTCACTATGGTAGACTTCTTCGTAAAAGTTCTTTTGGTAAGGGCACCAACAGACCATCTCAATGAACAGGAACTGGTATATTTGAAGTAGTGTGTGTGTGCGTGCACGCACATGCATGCATCAGGAAAGAGAGAGAGATTAGGTGCATATCATTTTATCCAACCAACTGTGTAATTTAAGTTTGTTTATTAGTTGTTTATCTGTGTAAAAATTTATTAACTGGAAAGTACATTTCAGGGTCTACATCCACGAATTATTGCAGATGGGTTTGATAAAGCAAAAGTTAAAGCCCTTGAAGTATTGAATAAATTGAAAATTCCAATTGAAGTGAACAGAGAATGTCTGTTGGATATTGCTAGAACATCATTACGTACCAAAGTGCATGCACAGCTTGCAGACATTCTCACATCGGTAAGTAATAATGATGTTTTGGTTTTGCTATATGTGTTCAGTACTTTCCTTTAAACTTTTTTACCTGTGTATAACTATGAGAATGTGGGCTGAAGTCTATTAGAGTTTAATAAAAAATAAAGAGCTCAATTGTAAGTAGAGTTTGTGAAAACGTACTTATGGGGGGGGGGGGGGGGGTTGATGGTAGTATGTGTACATGACAAAGGATTAAGTGATTGGGAAATACAGATAAAAAGTCACTAATTGTGTTTTTCTAATCTTATTACTCGTTGCATTGTGCAAGTATTCCTCCTAATATACTGTTGAATACAGTTAAACTCTACTAGCTAAACCAGAAACCATAAATTACAAAATAATTTTATTCAGATGTTTACCATTCAATCTCCTCTGATCAAGCAAGAAGGTGCATAGTGACCAAGTCATCCAACCATAGGTTTTGCATTCATGCATGTGATGTGTGACATTACAGTAGGAGACCGTGATTCTTTAATCACACAACCTTTTTGGCAGGTTAGGATAAAATATATCGTAAGTTATACATGGACTCAGGCAATGTTCTCCATAATTCTGTATCCAGATCCCAATAAAAAGTTTGGTGCAAAACCCTCCACATTGTGCTAAACAAGAATTCACGTAACATGTGTAGGGACTTTTAAGATTTATTGTTAAGAATAAGAATGATTTCTGCACCTCAGTCTATGAGGTTTGATCAGTGATTCACAGGTTATTGAAAAGTAAAGAATTTTTCTTAATTTGAAAAATTACTTCTTTACTCATGTACAGTATCTCCTCAAAACCACCACAATCAGATACAATGCATTTTTTGGTTCAGTTTTTAGTTTCATATCTTAAATATGCTAAGAAATATTATCCTTTTGTCCTTTTGTTATCCTTTCATTGTATATATCACGTGGGGCAATATCTGATGGTATTAAAAGCCAGATTTCTTGAATAGAAATGACAGGTGAGCTGGCAATTTCCATAAATCTGGAAGTTTTCTGTGAATAGTTTCTACAAGCTGTGTAACATGTCCAAATATAAGTACTCCTTATTGGTCATATTGCAAAGTAAAGAAAATTTATGGTACATAATACCACAATGTTCATTTTACAGTCATCATCTTCATTTGATTCATTTCAATCTTGGAACCATTTGTATCAATTTTAAACCACCTGTTCTCCCATATCATAATCGTCAAGCCATTCTGAAATATTTTCATCACATTAGAGAACATGATTTTATTCTTCACGCATAATTTAAAGCAAGGTCTTTGATCTTGCACTGTAAAATGTTAGAGAAAAAGAGCACTTTTCTTTCTTCCTATTACTCCAAGCATTAGGGCTTTTGAGTTTACTGGCCATGGTACATCTCGTGTTCAGCACTATCGAAGAGATATCACCAACTATTAACTACATTAAAATCTCCGTTTAGTGGACACTGTGATAAGCAGACAACTGGACATGGACAAAAACTGATGTGGACAGCCTACAAAGCAAAATTTATGACGTTCTTCTCTATAGCAGATAGATTAGAGGACAGCAAAATCCTTCTTGTAATGCTTATCACAGCTAGGGTTGCCATAAGGTTCAGGATGAAATTCAGGACACCAACATTGACAAGTTCCAACCATAGGCGCCGACTCCACGGGAGCACTTGCCCCCATGCATATAGTGGTACGGGGACGCAATCGTGTTTTTGCTCCCATAAAAATGTTTGATATTTTCATCCTTGCCCCCGTGCTCAAGACCAAAAGTCGGCGCCTATGGTTCCAACGAGTGTATTTGGGTAATTCCATGTGAACTGTCCCATCCGTTACCAAAAGACACACTTGTTATATGATGTTAATGTTAAAAATCAAATAGAGAAATAATAAGAAATCATACTTTAAGTAAAATACCTACTTTACAGACCACTCCAAAATTATATAATATTCAATGTTACAGTAGAGTCCCGGTTATCCGCCATAAACGGGCTGGCGGAAGGACGGATATGCTGGAATGGTGGATAATAGGGAGAGTTAAATAAAACGCAAATTTATCATAAAATTACGTTGTAATTTTGTAAATGTAATTAATTAACATCACGTTTTACAACAAATCAATAGAGAAAACAATACAGTACTGTACAGTTATATTACAAAATTATAGTAAAACATTTTAGAGAACAAGCAACAATATTAAAGTTATACACTTACAAAAAAAGAGAAAACAATTACGCCTACTTTAGTACTTCACGCTTCAAGTTTAAGAATTCAGTAAATTTTAATAAGAAAAATTTACTAAAAATAAATATAGAATCAGACTAATGTGTACGTAATAAAATTGACTTACACTGTCAGAAATGTTGGAAGTGAGAGTTCAGTTCATGATGAGTGAAAAAAATTAGTGATCTTCGACTGCCTCCCTGATGATTCCCGCTTCTTTGTTGCCAAGTCTCGCCATCTTTGTAGCATCATTATGTCGACAACCCTGGCTTCCTCTTGCTGCTCAACGTACTGAATGGCTGCTTCAAGAGCTTTAACCCCTTCTTTGTGTGTGATCTTTTGGGGCTCAACAGTTTCAGAGTCTTGATCTTCAACAACATCATCGCTATTAACAAGTGTTACAATTTCTTCGTCAGTCATTTCATATTGGTCGTCTCCTGAAAGCCAATTCCTTATTTCATCCAACGATGCATCCTCACATCCAGGGGTACATTGCACCAAGGGCAAAATACTTTCATGAAGTTCATCCAGCATGCTTTCAGCCATATTTTCGTCCTCGCCCAACAGCTTATGCCACGACTTCGCAATTGTTTGTGCCCCGACGTCGGCCCAGGCCCTTGCGACCCAGTAAGCGACATCCTTCAAATTTATACTTTTCAACTTCTTAATCAAGTTTTGCCCATCTTCAATTTCTTGTATGACTGTTGACAGAAGCTTTCTTCGATAGTTTCGTTTAAGTGTTTCCAAAACACCCTGGCCCATAGGCTGACAAATGGCAGTCACATTTGGTGGCAAAAACATAGCCTTTATGTCCCCATCTCTAAGTTCGTCTGGATCAGGGTGAGTTGGGGCATTGTCTAGCAGTAAAACTGCTTTTCTGAGTAGGTTGTTGTCTTTTAAAAACTTCTCTGTAGAAGGAACAAACTCTTTAAAAAACCATTCCTTAAAAATTTCACTAGTCATCCATGCACTTTTTTGATTGAAATATTTTACTGGAAGAGCATGTTTTGAAATGGTTTTAAAAGCCCTAGGGTTTTTGGACTTTCCAATCATTGCCAGATCCATTTTATGGTTTGCTGTGGCATTACTGCATGCTAAAATAGTCACTCTCTCTTTACTACGTTTGTAGCCAGGGGCTGCAGCTTCAGTTCTAGCTGCAAGGCTCTTACTCGGTAACATTTTGAAATTAAGGCCTGTTTCATCACAATTAAATACTTGATCTCCTGTTAAGCTTTCAGTTTCAACAAAGTCTTGAATTTGAATGGTGTAGTAGATCTTGATAAGAAACACTAACAAAATCACAGAACTCTTTAAGGGTATTTACCCTAACTGTGTAGATGGAAAAATGATTGAACAACTTCATTACAAGTGTCTCTATATCAATATTCAAAATATCAGTCCCAGCATGTAGGGTATTATGCAGAATATGGGCTGGGCATCCCACTCCTAATAGATTGTCACCACATTCCAAATCATTCTTCAAATGACTGAATACATTATTTCCTTCTCTTTTTCTTAGCCCACCAAAGTTAGTATTAGTGTTGTCGCCCCCAAATGCAACTACCTTTCTTGAAATATCAAATGTCTTTACAGTCTTCAACAAGTAATTGGAAATAGTAAAAGAAGTTTAATTTTCTAGTTCATCAAATTCAATAAGCTTAGTCTGTGTACTTACATTCTTATCAAAATACTGAACAACCACGGGAAACATTTTATGATACCTTTTGTTGCTAGCATCTGTACTTATGCTTAGAAAACCCACATGTTTTATATTATTCTGGAAATCATTTAAAGTATGGGGAGCAAGAACATTATTTACAATTGCTTCAGTTTTTGTTTTCGCACTCGAAAATTTACATGTAATATTTGAGTCTTTGAATACCTTGCTATACATCTTAGAGCTACAAGTGGCTGAATTGTATGACATATGGTGCTTACTGGAGTGATACGCAAAAGCACCTTCAGCTGCTGCGACATTCTTGGCTTCGTTGGTTTGTTCAATGAAGTATCCCTGAAGTACTGGTGTTCTTGAAACAGCAGACAGAGCTTTCTTATGCTTCCCTGTTAATGAATGCTTGGAGACATCCCCTTTACCTCTTTGGGACACGTTGACATATGTACTGAAAATACAAATTCAATTGTTAAGAAACGCAATTACGCTTCTCTTGCATTCAATTCACTTTTAATAATCAAGTGCCGAAATAATTTCGGTAAAGAATCATGGCCTGCTACTGTCTAGGCTGAGTAAAGATTTAACATAACCTAATCCAATCCGGCACTTGTACACTTTAGGTGGTACGGGTAACCATAGTAGCATTATGTAATTATGTAATCCTTTATAAATTAATGTAATCTAACATAAGCTAACCTAATTTAACCTTTTAACTTAACCTAAAAGACCACGATTCGAAGTTAAGCCATAATTTCTAACGAGAATAAAAGTAAAAGTAGGCCTATTAAAAAATAGGCCAAATTGTGAAATCGGTTGTTCAGATCAACTGCAGTGAACGTTATTGGTCGGAACTAACTTCACGTTCTCGTAAATTGAAATAAATCTTATAAGTGTCTAATCTAACCTATTCTATTACACCACAGAATATTATTTTCATTTACTTACTTGCACAAATCACAGTATGCTTCATGTTCATTTCTTCCACGCTTAACCGATGGAAAATCTTTTGTCCATGTTTCGTTGAATTTTGAAAGTCTCTTTTTCGACATAATACAACTTGTGAATAATACCTTTATAACTATTTTCCGTGAATGGTATATTACAGAAACACGCAAATAAACTAAAATAGACCAATGTTGAAGACAGATAATATGCCGAAACCACGTCGAGCACCGTGTAAAATGTCTGCTTAGCAATAGTAACCAAAGTGGAAACACGCTCCCGGGCAAATTTTAAATAACTGGCTATGATTTTTAAAATTCAGGACATTTAGGGATTTTTTAAAATTCAGTCAGGATGTCGGGACACATGCTCAAATTCAGGACAATCCCGCTTTTTCAGGACGTATGGCAACCCTAATCACAGCAGCAAACGTTTGCTTATTAAAAGTTATAACTACGAGACTGTTATGTCTTCTTTTATCTATAAATGTTTATATTTCCCGTTGTCAGATAACAGTTTGGATGCATTTGGTTACAGTAGTGGTAGTGTGAAAAGGTACCTCAGAAACACAAGCATTTAACATTAAAAAAATTGACATTATTAAAGAATGTGAAAAAGAACTTTGACAGTTTGAGATGTAGCAACCAAATTTGGTTCTGGTAAAACGCCAATAAGCAAAATTTTAAAGTCCAAAAGAGAACTGTTAACTATTTGTTGGAAAATGAAAATCAACAAAGGAGAATGAAGTTTCCAAAAACATAGGGATTAGGCCTAGTAATTGATGAAATTACATATGAATGGTTTAGCAGAGTAAGAGCTATAAAATCCCAATTTCATGAGTCTTAATCCAAGAAAAAGCATCTGAAATTGCCAAGGAAAAGGGTTTTATAAACTTCAAGGCTGCTTATGGGTGGCTTGATAAATTTCAGAAACGTACAAAAATTCATCAGAAGTTGGATTGCTGACTATGGCAGAAGCCCAAGACTAGAATATTATTTTGCAATATGTTATTGCTGACTACAGTAGAGAAGATATTTATAACTTCCATGAAACTGGACTCTGTTATCAAACTTTGCCAATGAAAACGATGGTATCAGGTGAATGGGCCCGTGGTATCATTCAATCATAAAATTGCTTAATGTTGTATGTGAGCTGCATTTAATTACTGTAATAAAGTTTAGTGTTCTAATTAAACTTTACAATTATTGCATAACAAACACAGTATTATAACAATAATAATAAATAAATAGAGTAATATTGTTAATAATAATATAATATGTATTTAATATTTAACTATTTTATACATACATTTTTAGAAAACTATCTTATTTGTGTTCCAAAAACCCCAGTTGACACTATTTTCCAAAAAGCTGACACTTCAGAATGGCGGTTAATTTTCCCTTTCCCCAGGTTTTCTGTTATAGGGAGATTATATTGTATATGTAGTAGTGAGCTGTATGAAGGCTAGAAAATTATTATGTGTGTGTTAATTATCTGGCTCAGACATGCCAGATATCACTGCAGCAATAGGGATGGGCAGGCAGACCAAGTCGTGACCATGACTCGTCCCCATGACTGCAGCGCAGCCATTATGATTATAAATTGCCAATACTACCACTGTGCTGAGCCGTGTAGTCAACTGTGTATCCAGTATAGTTGAAAATTTATACAACTGTTGCAGACAAATGCACCACCATAACAACAACAGCAGTTTTTGATTAGATGTTTTTAGCACAGGAAATTCAATAATTGCATGAACTTTTGATCAAATCTCATATACAAGTGTAACCTTAGCTTAAACTGACATTGTTTCTTTTTGTATTAGGTGTGTGTAGATGCTGTGTTAGCGATACGGATACCAGATACTGATCTAGATTTACATATGGTAGAAATTGTGGAGATGCAACACAAAACAGAACTAGAAACTACTCTAATCCGAGGTCTTGTTTTGGATCATGGTTCTAGACACCCAGACATGCCAAAATCTGTAAAAAATGCCTACATCCTGACATGTAACGTCAGCATGGAATATGAGAAAAGGTAACAATTAGTAATTTCTTACTGGAAAAAATTTGTGTGTGTGTGTGATACTGTATTTTAACAACTTAACGTGTATGATTTTTATCCATTTCTGCAAGAAAAATAACAGTTTTGTAAAGGGTGATAAAATACTATTGGGAATGTGCTTATAACTGTTAAATGAAGCAGTGAAGTAAACTGTTTGATCCATGTTATAAAAAAGCCAGCATGTTGGAAGGAAAATGACTTATCATTTTTAACAATCAAACTAATTAGAGAATGTACTTGCATGCATTGAAACTTTTACAGTAATGCACCACTGAAAGTGAGAGAATATCATTCCAATTTGTGACTGCAACTCAATGTGAACTAGTCTTGCAAGTTCCTAAGTCAAGAGATCTGTCAAATCTGCATTTCTTTTCCATGATTAATCTTAATATAGATTGTTGAGTATATAGTGTAATAATCAATTAGTCCAAGTACTTAAAATTTAGAATTTTAAAGTCAGTAATATTTCAACATTATTGCATATACCCATATACCTGATTGTAAGTCAGCTCTGAATATATATGACTCCCAGTTTGGAATAAAGTAGAAAAGTCAGTTTGTAAAAAAGAAATAAAATAAGTATCTTGTTAGAGATTTATATTTTCTACATAGTATTGTACAGTTATGCACTCAATGTGTAAAACTATAAAAAATATGTGTTAATACTAAAGAAATATAAACAACAAAACTTTACTGTTCATTCTTTGCCAATCTCAATATATTTTTACTCTCATTGTATCGCTTCCATCACTATCTTCCCATAGAATACAATCTTCAGTTGCATCCATAGCTTTAGATGAACAGTATCACTGGATAAATCATGGTACTATAAATTCAGGCTTTTTGATATTGCCTTTAGCAATAAAACTACAGTTAACCACTATGTAACCAATAAAGTATAACCTCAAATTGTTTTTGAAATATGTGTTTACTGATATTTGTAAAACAAAATGCCCCTTTTTAGTATCTCCTAAACAGTTTTCTTGTTGTTATTGCGTTCTTCAGTTTGTGTTTTGTAAGAATGCAGTAAAGAACATTAGCATCTTATATTCCAGTCACAGATTTTGTGTATTGTTTACACAATTAACTTAAAATTTTTATCACAGCTTTGTCACAATTCTGTTGGCAAATGACCCGTTAGATTTGAAGCCAATATTACATGACATCTCAACAGTATGACGTTAAGGTAACATTCACCAACAAACAAATGTAGCCTTGACAAACAGAACACACATTCACAGAAATTCTTACACTAAACGTAACTAGCTTGAAACGAGTCTGTAGTAAAAGAGTTTTCCAGTAGTATCAGCATTCCTACATAAATCACAGACGTGTGAACCATTTTGTGTTTTTATTTTGTATATCTTGAGAATCCATTGGCACAAATTCACCTTTAGAGAAGTCATATATACAATATGTGTTACAGTTTGTGATTTTTTGTATTAGACTATCAGTTTATATGCTCACCGTAGCTGTGCAGCAGTCTTTTAATTTAATGGCCCATCAAGCTGATTTCATGTATGTTAATACTACAGGAAATCTCAGTTGTATTATGCGTATCAACAAGTAAGAAATCGATAACGACAGGAAAGAAGATGGGCTGTTCATCCATCTGCCGTAACTGTTTTGTTGATGGACCATTCCATAACCTCTATGGAAAATTATGGGATGACAGAGAGAAGTTTTTTAATTTTTTTAGAACATTTGTGGCATGTTTGTTGAGTTGCTCAGTAAATATCAAGAAATGATTCGAATGAGACAAGATTTAATACAGTGGTTGCCACTTTCGCCACAGGAAATATTCTATCTGAGAAAAAACTAAAATTTGATCTAAGAAAAAATGATACAACGAAATTTAATCTAAGGAAAATACAAATGTAGTATGATTCTTTATAAATATCTGGCCTAGTGTAGCAGTGTACAAAAGTAAATACAAGTACTTTTTGGTTAATAGCTCAGTATTATCTGGTATTAGGTATTTTTACTACTGACTTTTTAGTTATTTTAGTAATTTTCACTCTAATGAACAGAGTGAAAACTGAAACACCATATTCAGTCTAAAATGGAAGTCTTAATGTTTTACAAGTAAAAACAACATTATTCAAAATGTTACATTGCTATAGTTAAACACAGTGAGGGACAACTAATAGTTAAGTACCTCCACATATATAAGTCTACAAAATGCAAGTACTGTTTTTTAAAAAATGTAAGTATTTTTTGTTTGGCATCACATTTAAAGAGGAAAGGAAACTTGATTTATGAATATTTATTATGTCATACAATTAATTCAGAATTGTTTGGGATCAGTTTAACTTCCAGTAAGAATAAAATAATTTGAAAAAAAAATAGTATTCTGTATTTTCATCATAACTTATTTCAGTGTACAGGAAAAGTCGTGCGAGTGCATAAAATGGGCCTTGCAGCCAGGTAAATGTAAAGAGAAATAGCATTCTTCAGGAATATAACTTATTTGATTTTTGATTTCCCTTGGATCCTTCAGTCGTCTGTCGTAAATCATAGGCTTCAGATACTTTCAGAGGTGTGTGTGTGTGTGTGTGTGTGTGTGTGTGTGTGTGTGTGTGTGTGTGTGTTTTGTTGTTAGTGTATCTTTCATATACTTTTTGTTACAGTGAAGTCAACTCTGGATTTTTCTATAAGACAGCTGAGGAGCGTGAAAAATTAGTGCTTGCAGAGAGAGAATTCATACAACAAAGAGTAGATAAAGTTATTGCCCTTAAAAAGAAAGTTTGCGATGGCACAGATAAAAAGTTTGTTGTTATAAATCAGAAGGTAATTATTTATAATCCAAAATATCAGTTAACACAGAATAGTTGATTTTAGTGACAATTGTGTGTGTGTGTGTGTGTGTGTGTGTGTGTGTGTGTGTGTGTGTGTGTGTGTGTGTGTGTGTGTGTGTGTGTGTGTGTGTGTGTGTGTGTGTGTGTGTGTGAAGGCCATATATCATCACCGTATTTGACATTGTATGTGGTGCTTGTGCAGAGGTTTGTGAATTAATTGATTAATTCATAATTGAATAACAAGGTTCATATTTTTTCAGGGAATTGACCCTTTGTCTCTGGATGCATTTGCAAAGGAGGGTATTATGGCACTTCGTAGAGCGAAGAGGCGAAACATGGAGCGCTTGACTTTAGCCTGTGGAGGTACAGCTATGAACAGCTTTGATGATTTGTCACTGGAACATCTTGGATATGCGGGTCATGTTTACGAACATGTATTAGTAAGTATATATACAGATACTATGTAAACTATCTGTGTGTGCTTTACACACATAAAATAGGGTACATTTTATATGTAGGTCTTGTAGATTGTCCATTTGTTGGGCTTTATTTTACGTATTTAGTTTATATTTTGAAAATTCAGACTTTTTTGTGCCTTTTCATCTCCTTTGGGTGTTTATGTATACTCTTTAAGTTTCTCATCAGTGTTAATGTTTCTTTTGTTATGAAGTCATTTCTCGAAATGTATCCAAGACATTAAATATGTGCTTTACAGGTTTTGTGATAAGTCTCATTTTTTTCTTACTGGTATTTAACTGATGCTTAATTCATTATTCAGCTTTAACTTTCCAAATAGTATAAGCCATTAAACAACTGTGTTTGGAGGAAGGATTAACTGTAGTGGACATTTAAGGACAGCGACTGGGCAATAAATGTAAACAATCTATAGTTTGATGTTCAAATCAGCAGTGATTTTTAGTAAGAAGCTTGATACTATGAGGCATACTTATGTAGAGGGCCTTAGTTAACCACTAGGTATACTCTAGGACAGTGGTTCTCAACCTTTTTTTGTTCACGGCACACTAATTTCGGAGTTGGTAACAATTTTGCCCCCACATCACTATCGCCAGGTGTGACTAGGTGCACAATCGATCTCCCTCTGGAGAAAGAAGTTCCATCTGACTCACAGAACTTCATTCAGACCGCACACTTGAACTGAAATATGGTGAACTACCACTTCTCAAGTTTTGGATGTTAACAAAGGGAACCCAGTAATAGCAGTGGAAGCAGTTATATTTTTCTACCATCTTCTTGTGTGAAGTGAGTTTTTCGGCACTAAATGACATGAAAAAAAAAAGAAATGCGAAAGACTTCTCTTAGTTGAACAGGAAATGATGTGTGTTCTCTTAGTTGTACGTTTATCTTCATTTCCACCACAAATTCAACTTCTGTGTTAGAAGCAACAAATTTCTCATTAATAACTCAAATCTTTTATTGTAAGGCATAAGCCAATAAATACCTTATAATATAAATATGCTTAAGATCTTGAATATTTTTCTCATGTTTCTCTTCCAAAAATAATTTTGAATAAATTTATTGTAATTACTTTTACTAGTAATACAGTATCATAAAGTTTCGCGGCACACATAGTGAATCTCGCGACAGTAATATACCACGGCACACCCACAGAGGAGAAACGCTGCTCTAGGGACCCTGGGTTCAACTCATTACAATGCATTTTACAGCCTCAGCTTGAATTTTTCTGTGATAACAAACAACTGAGTGTGTGTAGATATTATTTTTACAGTCTGAAGGTAAGACGACTTTCTTACAGTATAATTTGATAGCCTCTGGTGAGCTCTATAGCAGCGTAGCATGCAGAATTGCTAACGAGAAATAATTAATAGTAAAATGACTTACCGTAATCTCACGAATGGGTTGATCCTGACACACAGGCAGGATAGACTGGTTGGGAAGAGGACGGGTTACATGCAAAGGATTTCTACCTGCCGAAGAGTCCGGCTCGTGGATATTAACACTACGATGGTTGGCGTACAACAAAGGCTTCAGGCAGAGTGCACGCATGGACTCTACAAAAGCCATAGTGCCAACTTCGGAAAATGAAAATTATTGACCGGTTCGATCCGAAATATCGAACACCGGCCCCCGTTGACCGCAATGGGTCAACAACCAACTACACCAAAAGAAATGGCCAAAATACATTACAAAAAATTTGGTTTTTTGTGAACAGGAACACTGAAAATTACCCTCCATCATAGGAGGGGGTCACACGCAAACACAAGAAAATTCAAACATACAGAAAAACATGCAATTAATTAGAGAAAAGAATGCCGAATAACTCTGCCGCGGGCGCATCGACCAGGCGAGCAATCCGAAAGGTTCGGGTAGAGCAGACAAAACCCAACAACATACAATAAACAATGGCCCAGCCAAACACAACGTAAAACTCAGCAAATCAACTTAGTTAATATTCCCTAGTTTTTTACATTTTTTTTTTTGTTCCCTTTATTCCTTTTTTTTTATTTTTTTTTTTACTTATTTTTTGTTGTTGATTTGTTGAGCATCCATAACTCCCAATAGACTGGCACAACGCCATGCCAGAGACATTCCACAGTGTAAACTTCAATGCGGACAACAGCTGGAAGGAACCACCTGGGAAATCCCAGAAAAGTGTCAAGTAAGTCCATAACACAATCATTAAAACTAATTCTGCTCACCCGAAAACAAGACAAACCCAATCACGAAGATATAGGCAACCTGTATAATTTGATAGCAGGTCGTTCAAAGGAACCTGCGGAAGTTTTAACTGAAGCACGACGAACAACCCCGTCGCTCCCCTGAAACACGGCCAAGAGGTCACAGGGGAGGAGAACTCTGTTCCTCCATAACCACCAGGTCCCCAACCATTAAGTTTCTGGACTTAGACGACCACTTTGATCTGGCATGAAGTGGCGTCAAGTATTCCAAACGCCACCTTTTCCAAAATGCCTGGAGCAAAGCGGCAATTTGTTTGTAATGATGGACGGTCCCTTCATTTAACGAGACTTCAGCTTCCGGGGGCGTGGTAATGGGGCGGCCAACCAGAAAATGACCAGGCGTTAAAGCCTGGTAATCACTTGGATCTGAAGATAGGGCAGTTAAAGGACAGGAATTTAAGATTGCCTCAATACGAATGCATAATGACGAAAATTCTGCTACAGTCAACGACCTGGTCCCAATCATGCGTTTCATATGAAACTTGGCCGACTGGACAGCCCGTTCCCACAAGCCACCCTGATGATGGGCAGACGGAGAGATAAATTTAAACTCAATGTTGTTATCAACAGCAAAAGCTGTTATCTGAGCTGACATGTCAAGATTGGAAAGAAATTTTTGAGCTCCCGTTTAAGTTCGGAGCGCGACCCCACAAAATTCCTGCCACAATCCGAATACAATGTTTTAGGAGCACCACGACGACTAATAAACCGCCTCAACACATCAATAAACTGTGGAGTTGAAAGATCCATAGCTACTTCAAAGTGAACTGCTTTAGTGGCTAAGCAGATGAAAATGCATAGATAAGCTTTAACTACAGGTGCCTTCCGAACAGCGTAAGCCCGTGCCATAAAAGGGCCAGCATAATCCATGCCGGAAGAATAAAATGGAGGTGCCGGATTAACCCTAGGGATTGGCAGATCCCCCATTAACGGGTTGGTGGGGCGAGGATGCGCCCTGAAACAAGGAAGACATTTCCAAATTATGGTTCTTATGACCTGACATGCGGACAAAATCCAATAATTTTGAGCAAGCTGAAATTGAACTTGCAAGGGCCCAGCATGACCTAACCACACATGGGTGTGATGAATTAGCAACCCTACTAGATGGTGATGCTTGGGCAGTAAAACCGGAAAACAATTTCTAGTTACCGTAGAGTTGGTCAAGCGACCGCGTACTCCAATGAGACCAAAATCATCAATAAACGGGACCAGGCGCTGAATGCGGACCGGGAGCCGCTTAGCTAAACGAAGAGCTGCGAGCTCCTGTCCAAACACGCTGCGCTGAATGTAGCGTAAAATATACTAAACAGCCAACCTCTTCCAATCCACGGCTGTGGAAGCTTCAATCCGCGAAGGCATAGCCCACCTTAAGATAGCTGAGGTAACCCCCACCACTAAGGGCCACGAGGACAAGTGATCGAACAATTCCACCCGGGGCTCATGAGTGAGAAACGAAGAGACCTTGGTCTCCAAGGCAACATCTTGCACGTCGTGATTTGGACGATAATTAATAGGGGGCCAGTGCAGAGCATCAAGCTTTAGCCAGTCTGGCCCTGACCACCACAATGTCGACGACTGGAGGCTGGAGAGTGAAGTACCTCTAGAGGCTAAATCAGCGGGGTTAGAAACACCATGAACATGACGCCAAGACTTAGTATTGGTCCACTTGGTAATGACAGCCACCCGATTAGCAATAAACGTCTTCAATTTAAAGGTAGGCATATTCAGCCAATCCAACACAATCGTCGAATCCGTCCATAAGAAAACTTGACTCATTTGAATGCATGAAGAGAATAAGCCAACATAATGACGAATAAGTTTGGCTAAAAGATAAGCTCCCAACAACTCCAAACGTGGGATTGATAAAGTTTTAAGAGGTGCCACTTTAGTTTTAGAAGACACCAACGAAACCACCGGAGGACCAGAGTCAGTATAAATGGACAGGTAAAGGATGGCCACGTAACCCAACTAGGAAGCATCACAGAAACCATGTGATATAACCCTTTCAATATGCCCACCGTTAGGGAGGAATGGCTGAGAAATAGTGATTACCGAAAGATGATTCAGAGAGGACAGGAATTGACTCCAATAATCATTTAAGTCATTATTGAGAGGAGCATCCTATTCCAAGCCCTCGGCCCAGAGTTTTTGGAAAAAAGCCTTGGCCCTGAAAATCACTGGCAAAAGCCAACCACATGGGTCAAATAATTGTGCCATCTGGGATAACACGACACGTTTGGTAAATTGAACCTGAGCATAACTGCAACAGGCCAAAGGAGGAAAAGAGAAGCAATTGGTTGAATGATCCCAACTTAAACCCAGAATATCCTTAGACACAACGGAATTACTCTGAGCGGCTGATTCAGGTAGGCAGTCAGGTTGATTAGTACACCATTTTTTCAAATTGAAACCTCCTGAAGATAACAACAGAATTAGTTCCTGTTGTAATTTGCAAAGCTCTGATTTTGAATCAGCACCAGCAGCAATATCATCAACAAAAATATTACGGCTAAGTACCGCCGCTCCCGCAGGAAAATTAATTGCCTCATCCTGAGCCAGCCGCTGCAAGGTTCGCAACGCCTGAAAAGGGGCGCAAGCCAGCCCGTAAGTAACGGTACGCAAAGCAAAAACCCTTAGTGGGGCGGTAACCTCCTCACGCCATAAAATACACAGGTACGCCGAGTCATCAGGATGCATGGCAATTTGGCAATACATCTGTTCGATGTCGCACATGAAAACATGGCTAAACCGCCGAAACAAAGTCAAAACGTCGGACAGTAAGGTCTGCAACTTAGGGCCGACGCATAACACGTCATTTAAGGAAATCCCGGAGGACGTCTTCATGCTGGGCTCAAACACCACCCTTATTTTTGAAGTATCGCCTCTAACTTTAAAGATACCATGATGAGGGATGAAATATTCTGGAAAATTGGGGTCAGACACCAACGACATATGCCCCTGAGCGACATAATCAGTTATAAATTGCACATACTGGCTCTTAAACTGACTGTTAGACGCAAATTTCCTTTCTAACGCGAAAAACCGAGACATGGCTCCCTTAAGTGAATTTCCCAAAGTGTGAGAAGAGTTTTTGAAGAACGGTAAGCGCACCTGGTAACGACCTGACGGCAACCGACTTGTTGATTCCATATAAAACCTTTCAGCAAAGTGATCCTCTTCAGATAATTGGTGGGGCACAGCTGGAGGCTCTTCGACCTCCCAAAACCGATGAAC
This sequence comes from Magicicada septendecula, assembly GCA_034769895.1. Classification (NCBI taxonomy): domain Eukaryota; kingdom Metazoa; phylum Arthropoda; class Insecta; order Hemiptera; family Cicadidae; genus Magicicada; species Magicicada septendecula. Next base: position 59,444,247 of record CM068376.1, read on the forward strand.
TTGCTCAAGTAGGTTTGATGTATCCGTTGATAATGTTGTGACGGAAGGATAAAAGTGGTGGAAATGACAGTGAAGCTGATGTGCAGACACCAGATCCAAAGGAAGGCCAGTGAGACCGCTAGCACAAGTCAATGCACAGTTAAGTGAAATTGGGGCTCTACCCATAATCACGAACCCAAAACGTGTCCTAACTGCAACAGGCAAACCTGCACCCAAGGGAATAGTCTCTCCCAGAAGAATAGCCGCTACAATATCGGCTCCAAACAACGCATCAATTCGGGCTGCTACATCGAAGGTAGGGTCAGCTAACAAAAGGTCTTTTGTAGCCTGCTTAACTTCAGGCAACACCTGGAACCTAGGTGAGTCCGATGAGATCTTAGAAAGAATTATGAAAGCATGGTTAGATGCCACAACCTCGCGTTTTAAAGTTTCCAAGGAAAGATGGCACACCTTTTTTGCTTTGGTGGCAATATCACCTACCCCATTGACACTTACTGAAGCGTCAAAACAAGCGCACTTTAAGCGAGATGCACATGCTTCAGTGATGAACGAAGCATGGGCCGCGCTATCCAGGATGGCCCTAACTACGATATAACCACCATTGGGAGACGACAAGACTGCCAGACATGTGGCTAACAGAACCCCTGCAGGATGGGGCAGAGACACAGTCAGAGTAGTGCTAGACAGATCAACTTGGTCAACAAGCGATGACCCCGAAGCCTTGAGTTCCGCTGTTTCTGAAATCTGTGAACGGGACGGAGACGGACGGGCATTTTTGAAATGAAGTAAAGTGTGGTGGTACTTAGAGCCACACGTTTTGCACCTATTTTTGCACCATCCCGAATGTTTATGTTGGAGGCACGAAAGACAACATTTTTTATTTTTAAGACTTTGAAATCGAGTCCTAGGGTCCTTACTCAGCCACGCCGGACACTTGAGAAGCACATGGGTCCAGGAATCGCAATGAAGGCAACGTGAACTAGATGAATCCCGTTGCGTAACCTCCGCAGATAACGTAGACACAGCAAGAGGAGTAGCCTTAGAAAAGGAAACCTTCTGGGTTTTCTAGTGGCTAGTGCTAGGAAGAGCAGGTAAAGCCGATTCCAAAGATGCCTGATCTTTCTGTTCCGCCATGGCGGTTAAAAATGTCATAATTTCTGTTAGAGCAGGGAGATTCTCTTTGTCCGTAACAGACGCCTCAAAGCGTTCACGCAATGATAGATCCAGCCTTGACAATACAAAAGACGCATATATTGCTTGATATATATCAGCAATATTTAGAGCTGACAACGCTGAAAAGTTAGCATTGAAGCTGTCCACCAGTTTTCTAATAGACGCAGCTGATCGCATAGAAGCGGCTGGTAACTGAAGCAGATTGGTACAATAGACCCGGGCGGCTAAACGAGGATTGTGATAGCGGCTTTTAAGAGTTGACAGTGCAAGCGAATAACTATCGTCAACTATGGGAAGCGCGGCAACCTTCTGATAAGCCTCACCCTTAAGATGAGTCAATAAATATAACAATTTCTGCTTTGGAGTGGGGGCAGGACTTTCGTCCACTAATGTGGTAAACTTTGACCAAAACTCGGACCAACATTTGGCCTGGCCATCAAGACAAGGTAAAGAAAGCTTCGGCAACTCATGAACGAGAACACCTGAGTGCCCGCCACTTGCCGATGAAGACCGACCGGAACCAACCGTTATCTCGGGTTTAGTTAGTTTTGACGCTAAAACGCTACCCCGGACATAAATATCTTTGATTTGAGCTACCACCGAAAAAATGTGGTCCTCGTCCAATCCCTGGGGCAATGACTCGGCCGATAGGTAAGGATCTACCTTACCTAGAAGATCCTGATATTCTTCGGACAACCTAGAGGCCAAAATACCGGCCTCATGCTGATCCACGGCTCTCAGTTGGGGCAACCCTTCCAACTTATTTATTAAATGTTGCAACACAAGTATTCCCACCGAAGTGGTCCGGTCAAAAGCTGCCAGCGACAATTTAGCAGGCATACTGATTTAAAAAATGTCGCGCAACCGACAACCACCCTGAATGAGAGAATTAGAAATTAAACAATAATCACGACCAGACCTAGCCTAACAGTGATCCAGATAAATAGACCTCTGAAACAACTAGTTTTCATAAACAATACCGAGCAACAAGATAAATACAAAAGTAAATTAGTGCAAGGCAAAATACAATTTACACAATCCAACAGGCTAATAGTACCAAACACAATAAATTACATACTCAAAAAACACGCAACAAATTGATTTACACAGTGCAAAAGCACGACAAAAAAAGACACAAGTTGCACAAGATTACAGCACATACGGTGCAAAATAATGGTACACAAAAGTGTACCCAAAAAACATGTATAATACCAAATAGAATAAATACACACAAATACACAGCAAAGTACAATATACAACAATTCACCAGTTACCGAACCAAACACAATAATTTGGACACTTAAATGCAAAAATTTATGGTCAACGTGGCGTGTATGGACAGGATATCGCATATGCAAAATATAAACCGCACCAAGAGGTAATAGTCAATGCCAAAAAAATTAAATATAAAGGCAGGCTATACCAAAAAACCCGGATAACCTAAAACCAAACCGTTCCCCACACCCCTGACACAGTCGCAAACACGTAACACGCAATTTCACGTGTAAAGCAGACCTTAACAGGACGGGAACAAACTTCACAAGAATTGACCCAGTAATCAAACGATTACCCAAAAAACAAGGTGCAAAATTTTGAAACAATATTTGCTTACCCGGCCACGCACACACGACGAAACTGCTCAACACAACCAACCGCATTAAACGCACAAAAAATGGTTCACATGCGTATCATACCAACGTGCTTCCATGCCATAGCATACAAATGACGAACATTTATGTAATTTAGAAATTAACCGCATGCAAAACAACCACGAGCAGGCACAAAAAACAAAACGGCACGGCACGTTGGTAATTAAAATAAAAATCGCGCAGCCAAAACTGGCTTATAACCTATTACTCAAACCACCAGCAGCAACATGCAAAAAAATTACAAAACACGTGCTCCTATTCGTGACGGCAAGCAATTTAATTGAAAAAACTAGCAACCTCATGTATCCTCTGGTAGCAATAATATGTGTACGATATTACTTTTACAGTCTGAAGGTAAGATGACTTTCTTACAGTATAATTTGATAGCCTCTGGTGAGCTCTATAGCAGCGTAGCATGCAGAATTGCTAACGAGAAATAATTAATAGTAAAATGACTTACTGTAATCTCACGAATGGGTTGATCCTGACACTCAGGCAGGATAGACTGGTTGGGAAGAGGACAGGTTACATGCAAAGGATTTCTACCTGCCGAAGAGTCCGGCTTGTGGATGTTAACACTACGATGGTTGGCGTACGACAAAGGCTTCAGGCAGAGTGCATGCATGGACTCTACAAAAGCCATAGTGCCAACTTCGGAAAATGAAAATTATTGACCGGTTCGATCCGAAATATCGAACAGAGTGTATGGTGCGGCAAAACTGGTAGTCAAACTTGCCTCTCTTGCACCATTGATTATACAAATGTGAAAAGTAACTAATAAATCATACTTTCTGTGCAGTTCACAATAAATAATACTGTAAATAATTTCCTTTTCTTCTTATGAATCAACGTAGAAATCTGATTTTAATGTGGTAATGCAATCCTCAAGTAATTTGTACACAACGTTGGCTAGCAGTATACATAATCTGCAGTTGACACTATACTGTTGGTGTCTATGTTACGTGATATTCTGTTGAACATCTTTGTTTCTGAACATATGTTTTTCCGTGTTGTAAGTATGTCATTGATTTACTTACATGGTAACAACATCAACTCTGTTTAAATGTCAATTCCTGCATGTTGCTCTTAGTCCATAGTGATGTTTACTTTATCTATTTTCTCTCTAGTTCATAAGTTGTCGTCTTTTATCAAACTTAGTATTACATTTAGATCAGTTATTAATATTGAATATTAACCAGTCGAACAACAACACCCAGTAATAACAGTGTAGCAGACATTTCACTCATTCAACCTGGCAATTGCGATTTGATTTCTTTACGATTTATTTTTTAATTAAGGGATGGTGAGTTTAACCATTTAAAAGGCACCTGATGAGAAATTTATTTTATTACTTTTTCTTATTAAAATATAATTTATTTGCCTAGGGGAAAAAGAATAGATATGTCAATCATTTTGCTTTGATAACCAATATGTAGTTATGTATAAAAGTAATCTCTTTAATTTGATATCTAATTCTATATGCTTTTGTAGGGAGAAAACAAGTACACTTTTGTTGAAGAGTGTAATATGCCTTATAGTGTTACAATTCTTATTAAAGGACCAAATAAACACACTTTGGAACAGATAAAGGATGCTGTGAGAGATGGATTGCGAGCAATTAAAAATGCTATTGATGATGGTGAGTGTGAGAGTTTATAATTTTGTTTATGGCAGTATCTGTTAGATTGTCAGGATTTGATACCATGATTTGAATGCGAATTGCAGGATGCATTATACCTGGAGCAGGTGCTTTTGAGGTAGCTGCATCACAAGAATTATTCAAATATAAGGATACAGTCAAAGGGAAAGCTAGGCTTGGTATCCACGCATACGCAGAAGCACTTTTGATCATTCCCAAAATACTTGGTATGTTATTTTTTTTGGAGTTTGTGTTTATAAGCTAATTATATGTATAGTAAAACTGAAAGCTAAAGGCATATGTGCAGACCAGTTTCTTCATAGACGAGTCCACTTTAAACGGAACTATTCATGCTATGACTTTAGCACATACTTGAGCGAGTCTGAAGGTTTTTTTTATTAATGTCTTGCATATCGTTACAATAAAAATAAATAATTATAAAACAAAGAGTACAGAAATAATAGTAGAATATTAGTTCTATTGTAGAGTTACTCCTACAGTGACTTATGATTTATTTTTACCAAGTACATAATCATCGTACTTACCACATAATTATGGTATACTGCTCCGGTACTCATGGTTCACTTGCTCTTATTACTTTATTTATTGGGTCCAGGTTCGTTATAGGCGAGATTGCGGAAACATTGGAGTGTGAAATAAAAACTCTGTTAGCGTTTTTAGACATGAACATTACTTTTACTCAAGCCAATTTTGCATATTTTTAATACAGATTATAATGACGTCATTGCCTACAAAACAAGATGGCGTCTACAAATTACTCTTACATCGATATTTAATATTCAGTGTTTCATTCTTATTTACTTATTCATTTTGGCTTAATATCTTTTTGTTAGTCGTTATTGCAAATTTACTGATGGTAATAAAAGTACGTTCCACAAACCAATGTCTACCTTCTAGGCCGGCCTTTCACTCTACCATGCATTCACGCACACACACACACATAACATATTATTTCATTTCTATTTCTGAGCTCATATATATTGCAAGGTTGGATAAATTTTGGAATTTTAACTTTCCTGCTTGTAGATTCGAAGTTCTTATAGTCCGGTTTACTTCTGCTGTTAATAATTTTGGGCCGAGGTCTCACTATTCAACTGTTCTGTTCTCCTTTTAAGCACTGAATTTAGAATTTACATTTTTTCACTTGTAATTAACTGATTTGAAAGTACTGTATTGTTGATTAATATTTAATTATTCACATTTTAGCTGATTTTTACACTTTTAATGGCCATGACGGCCAGCGGAATTGTACAGCTTGTTGCCACTTGGGCTGATGTCTTCAGAGTGGGCAGACATTGTGTCGTATTGTCGACAGGTGGAGGGGATCAATTGTGATCAATTCTTTGTCTGCAGCAGCTGACGGCATTGTTCCTCGTCATCGTTATGACGTGTGTCAATATTTGTCATACCAATTTGCTTGTGTCGATCAGTGCAACCATTAACTACGTGCGAATTTTCACGTACACCCTCGGCCTTGAGGTCGAATCATACGGTGACAACTGCGTCGTGTTTTATGTTTCTCAGGGAACCAACCTTATAATCCTTAATTAATTCAAATTACAATAAAAATTTCTATTTAGGTCAAATAAATCCTAAGATGGGCTTTTGTCCCCGTTACACTGTTGTGATAAAAATCATGCCTGCGCGTATTCGTTTTGAGTAATAATAAAATGAAGTAGAATATTGAAATGAAAAATATATTAAAATTTTGATTATCACATGTTATAACTTTAACTTTTTGCTTTATTTACAATAAAAGGTTGTTTTGCCAGCTAGTAAAACATAAATGATATCTCTGTCATTCGTCTGTTACTTTTATGAGCTGTAACATTTGTGGGGCTAAAAGATATTATTTATCGTAAAATACTGTATTAAAATAACATGATTTTTCCTTCTTGAAACAGATTTTTGTTCTCTAGGATTAAAAGATTTTGCAAGTCAGCTAATACCAGTATGAAGAAGTCGTCTCCTTATGATAAATTGTAGAGATAGTAGAGTGTAATTAAGGAGCGGAAGTGCACAAGTACTTAGTTTGCACATTCCATTCCATTCCAATAAGAGCTGGTAGTACGTCTCTACAGGAGACAATTGCAGGACTAAAAAAGACGATATAGGTTTATATAACATTTGCTATGTAACAGAGAGAGAGAGAGAGAGAGAGGGAGAGAGAGATCCGTGGTAAGCGAAACATAGATTACTAACAAACCTTGCACGTGAGTTTTGGTTACTGATCTAAATAATATTCATACATTGGTTGCACTGACGCTCATAACAACAATTCTCTTCTCGCATCTCAAAGTGACTCCCACCACATCACCATTCCCCTCTGAGCATAAGTGTATCGCACATTCCCATACCCTTAACTTTCAATTTTGCTATATGCGTTGTCTCACATTGTATGACATGTGTATCAATTTGGTTTTAGTAAAATGGTAAATAGAACACTGAATATAACCTACATTGTTAATAAACACACTTTTTCTTTTTATTGTATTAATATTGACTTACCTTTTAAAACTATGTTTACATTATGTTTTATGTACCATGCTGGTTCAGGCGCCATGTTGTATTGCCAACATAAGATTTTATTTTTACCTAAGGGTTCCAGGATCCTATAAGCGTTTTCAGAGACGGGATGGTTGTTCGAAATAATTAACTCAGATAGCATTTGGTAAATAAAACTTGTGCTTTACTGACATTAATATTTAAAAAATAATTGCAAGAACAAAACAAGATGGAGTCCTGATTACATACGAAACAAAATGGCGACGAAGTATTTCGCCGCATGATCTCTACGTACATCACAATTACATACATATTTTTATCTTCAATTTTCTAGTTTATTCTTAAGTGACTTTATAACATACTGCAGTTAATATTTAAATTTATTATGTCATCTGGTCACGTAACGTGAACCAATGCCTGGTGACTATATATATGCCGGCACATGCACGCACACACACATGCTCCCCCCAAATTATTTTAAAGGTACATTTGAATAAATTGTAATTTTGAGCTCAAAAAATTAATAGGTAGTGATTTGAATTTTGACTTCCCTGAATTCGGATGATTGAAGTTCTTGTCAGACGTTCCACATGGTCCAGCAGTCGTTCGGCCGAACGTTAACTGTTTCTTTCTATTCTTTTACACCACTGACTTTAATTTACATTTGTACTGTTAGTTTTTTAACTGATTTGAATTTTCACCTTTTTAGTTACATTTTAAACACTTTTAAAGACCTTTGCTGGCAATTGCTGGCCAGCAGATTTTATAGCATGCTGTTGCACGGACGGTGTTGTGCCGACTGAGAAAGACAACATGGCGTATATTTTCTATGTGGAAGGGATAATTCGTCATCAAATCTATTGTTTTCTGGCGATGATGGCATTGTTGTACGTTTTTTGTTATTACGTCTTTCGTACTTTTTATGACGTTTTAGCCGTGTCCGGCGGTTGTTTCTTCTGCATTGCTGTCGATCGGCATGTAAGCCATTTGACCTTGGCGTCAACTCGTTCTGGCAAACTACGTTGTATGATATTTTTGAAAACTTCTTACCCTCACACTTTGACTACATTTTGATTACAACAAAATTATATTGGCTAGGTACCCCAAAACTCCTATACAGGCCCAATGTACCGTTACAAAACCCCCTCAATGAGAGGTTTTATGACGAAGCATTAAAACTCTCATTGACACATTCATACGTCCTAAAGGGATCAGCTAGGATAGGTCGCCACAACCCCCGTAGTATTTATATAAAAGAAATATTGCCAACTTACCCTTGGTCCAGTGATTGTGACAGTACCTGCATGACCTTACTGGACTTCTCTTGCGAGATCCCAACACCGCAAGGCCAGTCAGGCACTTGACGTTCCTGCTCTGACGCGCTGGCCATCTCAGGACCGCCGCCACAGCATCACCAAACTCTGAAACATCAAATCAAAAATCAAAAGAGTGGCCTTGTATAATGCCATATCCCCAACTGATCTGTCTCCCCTTAGCTGCATTGGTTTACGTTAATAGACATTGGTTTTTCTTAATTCCTAATTTCTCAGACACAAAATAAAACAAGATTTACGATGGAGATCTCTTTTTCTTTTGCATTCCTACATTTTATCAAAATTTTCTTGACTCCAGTCAATAATTTTTAACTCTTTTCCAACACACAAGAAGAAATATACTCTTACACTAAGGCAATACCGTGTAAAATAATTCATTAAGTTTAAAAGAATCAACAACAATTTATCTATATATCTCTAATATAGAACCAAAACACAAATACATTATGGCAAACAATCTATCTATTCAAAATTCACTGATCAGTTTTCCTGATATTAATACTTCTTCAAAGCGAAATCATAATTATCTTTTATGCTTGACACCATTATCAATGTCATATACTTAATATTTGCTATTCATTTAACGTTACTACCCCTGTAGCAACCACCTTTACATTAAATAAACAATTCACATTTAATTTGGATCAAAATTTACACACCTTACTATGATCATATAACATAATAAAACATTACCCTTGAACATTAACATTGTTACATTTACATTAAACAATTCACATTTAAAATAATTTGTATAAAATTTATAAACATTATAACTTGAACTTTTTATTAACTCTTTTATTTATACTCTTAATTATTTAACCTTTATTGTATCATTAGATTCTATAAAAATTCAAATTTATTATTAACATTCATGTTACATCACATTTCATTTCTTATTACCTTCCTACTATGAATTCTCTATTTAACATTTCACATTTTGATCATTAATTAGTTTGGGTGACTCCTGTATTCACTATAATTTGTCTTATTGAATGGTGATTAATATGTATAACCTTACTCACCTTCTTACTACTAACAACCACTAACAGATTACATAGGGTGACACCAATCTCTCAATAATAATAATAACCCCCTTCAGTGCTAATTCCACTTATACCATTGTCCTCTTTTATAATCAAATATCTAATACCCTCTTTGTAACTAGGATGTGTGTTCCCGACCTTGGCAATTCCATTCATCTCCTTTTGCCCTTCCCATAATCTCGGCAAACACTCCTCGACCCTTCACAATTCCCTGCCCAACGACGCACGTTGATCACTCCTTACCACCTCACCCTCATCTACAAAACATCACCAGCAACTATTTACTCTCTAATTACATTACTCTCCTTCTCTACATATATGCACTATCGCTACTGTGTCCCTATTATTACCCTGTTTCTGTATTATTTTCTTCAAAATTCTTATTTCATTTAACACCCACTAAAGTTAACATTGACTAACTCAAATGCCTTATTCAAATACTCATTATTACCCAAACATTTTACAACATTTCACCTTAATATGATCCTTGAAATTTACCCTGGAAAATTCATCACTTATAACAACAATGTAGCTCCATATCCAAACATATTATCTGTTTAATCATTTGTTAATCATTAGATAATCTGAATCTCAGCAAATTATTTAAATTCATCACAACATTAATTAATTAATCTCCATTATTTAATTCAATAAATCATTTAAAATTTCACAATTACTTTAGTTACCTTAGTCTGAAAAAAAATGTTATAACTATTATTCAACTCCTATTATTTACATGGTTTACATAAAAATACATATAATACACAACATAATGTAGTACACAAATACATTTAACATTGACACATCAAAATATACAATCCAACTTATTATTTGTTATCGTTGACCGTAAATCACTCCATAAGACAATCCATTTCAAACCCACACTGTTCACATAATTAAATGTTCATACACAATAAAATAATTACCCTCCATCGTCGAACAACAATCTAATCTTCGGTCTACACACATTATTTTTTATTGAATATCTTATATTATTACTATCAATATAATACTTATCTAATTCTTCATATATTTCCACAATACTATTTGAATTAATATGCTTATTCCATATTACTATCTCATATAATTTGTCACGATCGAGTATGGTCATGTCGCCTTTGGTATAGTCTGTTACAGTCAGGTAAGTTATAAAGTCATCTTTATCAACATCATCTCCCACTGCTGCTATATCAGCTTCAACCCAAGGTAAGTACTTACTATAATTATCCACCATCTCTGCACCTAACCTTTCTACCAATTCTTTATACTTTCTATCCACTTTAAATAACTCTATCTTCCTATCACCATACCTCTCTCTCTCAAAATATTTAGGGGACACTACAACTTTATTATTGCACCACCTATCAGATGCACAAAAAATCCAGGGACAACTATTTGCAGACAATATGTCTCTCAAATACACTAGTGAAGCCTTTTCTTCACCCCCAATTACAACATCACGGGAAAAATTTACCCCCTGCAACCCCTCTACCTGTATACTCTCTCTCCACTTTCTCTCTGAGTCATTAACACACACTAACATTCCATTATTACATTTTACTTCATCTAAAATTTCATCAGTACTCTCTATATTCACACCCTTATTCTCTAACACCATATTTTTACTTATATTGTCATAATTCTCACCACTACTTACCTCATTATATGTCATCTGACCGTCTTTATTTACGTTTAATTTATCTGTTTCTCCACTATTTTCTACCCCCATTTTAATCTCATAATTGTTATCTACTTCCTTCTTTGTAAAGTTATCAATTATGTTATTTACACTGTTTATTTGTCTATCAAACACCTCGCTAACTGATGCTACTATTTTTTTCTTTCATATTGTCAAAACGTGCATTCATTTCATTAACATGTTGATTAAAATTATAATTTTGTCTCTTAATTTCGTTTTTCACTTCATTAAACGTCACATCAAATTTGTCAAACTTTTCATCAAACTTTACGCTCTGTGCATTAAATTTCTCATCAAGTTTATTAAATTTTTCATCAAACTTTACACTCTGTGCATTAAAAAGCATTTGCATCATTTTCATTATTTCATTCTCTTCAGCTTTTTTAATCGGGAATGGCGTTGAGTGAATTCCTTCACTCATAATTTGCGATTCAGTTACACTTACTTCGACATTGATCTGACTTTCATTCACAATGTCAGTTAGGCTGACACTCTCATTATTGTTTGCCATTTTTAAATGTATTATTTTTTTTTTTTCAAACTCTTGCTGTATGTCTAACATATAATTAAACACAACATAACCTAATTACTTACATATTAAGTATATTTTACGTATTAAGTCCCCTTTTCCAACAACCGTTTGTCTCTGTATCAGGCTTATTTATATAAAATTTTCTTTATATAATGTCCCAGTTCGGGGCGTCATTTGTTAATAAACACACTTTTTCTTTTTATTGTATTAATATTGACTTACCTTTTAAAACCATGTTCACATTATGTTTTATGTACCATGCTGGTTCAGGCGCCATGTTGTATTGCCAACATAAGATTTTATTTTTACCTAAGGGTTCCAGGATCCTGTAAGCGTTTTCAGAGACGGGATGGTTGTTCGAAATAATTAACTCAGATAGCATTTGGTAAATAAAACTTGTGCTTTACTGACATTAATATTTAAAAAATAATTGCAAGAACAAAACAAGATGGAGTCCTGATTACATACGAAACAAAATGGTGACGAAGTATTTCGCCGCATGATCTCTACGTACATCACAATTACATACATATTTTTATCTTCAATTTTCTAATTTATTCTCAAGTGACTTTATAACATACTGCAGTTACTATTTAAATTTGTTACATCATCTGGTCACCTAACGTGAACCAGTGCCTGGTGACTATATACAGTATATGCCGGCACATGCACGCACACACGCATGCTCCCCCCAAATTATTTTAAAGGTACATTTGAATAAATTGTAATTTTGAGCTCAAAAAATTAATGGGTAGTGATTTGAATTTTGACTTCCCTGAATTCGGATGATTGAAGTTCTTGTCAGACGTTCCACATGTTCCAGCAGTCGTTCGGCCGAACGTTAACTGTTTCTTTCTGTTCTTTTACACCACTGACTTTAATTTACATTTGTACTGTTAGTTTTTTAACTGATTTGAATTTTCACCTTTTTAGTTACATTTTAAACACTTTTAAAGACTTTTGCTGGCAATTGCTGGCCAGCAGATTTTATAGCGTGCTGTTGCACGGACGGTGTTGTGTCGACTGAGAAAGACAACATGGCGTATATTTTCTATGTGGAAGGGATAATTCGTCATCAAATCTATTGTTTTCTGGCAATGACGGCATTGTTGTACGTTTTTTGTTATTACGTCTTTCGTACTTTTTATGACGTTTTAGCCGTGTCCGGCGGTTGTTTTGTCTGCATTGCTGTCGATCGGCACGTAAGCCATTTGACCTTGGCGTCAACTCGTTCTGGCAAACTACGTTGTATGATATATTTGAAAACTTCTTACCCTCACACTTTGACTACATTTTGATTACAACAAAATTATATTGGCTAGGTACCCCAAAACTCCTATACGGACCCAATGTACCGTTACAACATGAACATTTAAACAGATGTACTGTTGATTTTTTATATAAATGTAAGTGTATGTATTCCAAAATGTCGCTAAAGAAAGATTATTTTTTTAATTCTCATTCAAATATTTTTACTTTGTGAGTGCATATGTTATACATGCTCATGTGTACATAACAAGTAGCTGGCTTTGTGTTTTTGTGGCTGCCAGTTACAAAATATAAAACTATAATAAATCAATAATACATTAAACATTTAGTTTAAAATGTTATCAGTTACTATATCAGGAGACAGATGAACTTCATATATTGGACTTGAATAGTTGTGACCTGAAATTCATTCTATACTCACATGCGTTGCACAAGTGGTCGCGCAGTTTTTTTTCCCTCCATAATCTCGGAATAGCGACTGAGGTGGCAAATGTCACCTCCCAATGGTGTAAATATAGAATTTTTATCTGGAGGGGGGGGAGATGAGACCAGCTTGAAGGTTGAACCGCCCCTGCCCCTTTTCCCAATTACAAATGAGAAATTCAGTATTCTTCCCATAATTATGTAAATACTCTATATTAGTTAATTTTTTACATACAGATTATTATTTGTTGTGTAGAAAAAACTGTAAAATTTATTATTTGTGTTATAAATTATTATAATAATTTCGGTCTAACAACAAAATCTAAAATATATTGTCACTTTTACAGTTTTGTAATTTGTTTGGGATGTTGAAGTTTTCTTAGCAGATATAAACACGGCTGAATTTTTGCTGGACCAGTATTCTTTTCTCAAAATTATAGCAAACATCCAGTGTTCTTACCAAACATTTTACCTCAGAAGTTTTATGCTAGAGAAGAAACTAAAACAACTTTTACAGGAAAAATTCACTTTAATTTAAATATAATTAAATCAACCCTCGAAAATTGTTGGCGTTTCCCACTCGCCAGATACCGTTTCCTGGGAGGGGGGGTAAAACTTTATTATTTAATATTTAGCATGTACCGCTACATTATTCATTAACCCAGTTTATATTCTGATAGTCCCTTATCGAGTTGAAGATGAAAAATAATTGATTAAAAATAATCAAGCTGGACTAGGCTGAGTGTTTCCTCTTGTGGCCACTAACATGGCGAAGTCCCGACGAGAAATACCATTTGTGTATTGCTACACCAGGCTTGAAATCTTCTAAGGGTGGTCCATTTACTGCCAGCTGCATTGGATCTCCTAATGAAGTGATGTCCAGGGAAAGTCTCTGTTTCACTTTTATCCTGTTAACGAAGCTAAATCCCCGTTCACAAGATGCTGTTGTTACTGCCATGCATGCAACGCCGTAAAATACTTTCTTTAGCCCACCAAAATGCTCAGGAAAGTTGTACAGAGTTTTTAATAGCTCACCCAGTCCTTTTGAAGTTATTTGCTCTTCTTTAACTATCATTTTTAATTGAAGCCATTCCGATAGCAAAACATCCTCATTTATATCACCAGTAATAAAAACATGCGCCAATTGAAGAATCTCCTCATTGCCATATGTAGTTAGGGTGTCATCTTGAGGAAGGCACAAGAAATCCAGAACGTGGCACTTGGTGCCTACTACAGTCTCAAGTGTATCAAGATGGCACTTCAAGTAATGAACTGTGCTTTCGATCAGCTTATTACGGATTGATTTGTATTCTTCCTCCCCTTGAGATGTGTTTGTGAGAACAATCCCTTGGTTGCCTTTGTATTTTGAGCAATTCAATTTCTCTGAGTCTGAAGTGTCAGAAAGGAATTGTTTCACACTGGATCCTTCAGATGAAAGCAAGAACTGAACCATTTCCACCGTTACCATCATTGACAATCATACCTGTGAGACCAGTAACTGTTTCAACTGTAAAACTTTACAAAATGGCTCTAGTTTCCCATACAGGTCAATCAAAAAGTTTAATGTTTTTACAAACTTGTATGATGTAAGGATTTTTAGATAGCCTTTTGCTCTAGCTGGATCCGTAGCTTCTCCTGTTGTAGCTTTCCGGTTCGTTATATCCTCAAGATGGATGACCAGAGGTACGAGATAACGCCACAAAGCTTTCAAAGTATCAGATTTACTACATAGCCACCATACATTGTGAATATTTCTGAGTTTTACTATCTCACTTTCTAAAGTTTTCGCGGTGTTTTTAAGCTCATGGAGGCATTTTGAAGATCGTTTGTAAAATTTGTATATGTTCTTCACAGTTTCGTCAAGCTTTTCTAGGTAAGGGATTGAATTGGCAGCATCAAGTATGGCTAATTGTAGGCAATGCGCGGCGCAGTGAATGCTAATTAAATGCGGAGCTTCTTCTTTCAAACGAAGTACGAAACCTGACTTTGAGCCATTGATAGACGACGCCCTGTCAGTTCCCACACTAACCATGTACTTTTCTCTTCTCCAATCAAGCCCTAAGTTATCCAAGAGCCCAGTAACAGCAGTGAAATACGACTCTGCCCTACTGCTCTCGAGAGGCACAAGGCCTAAAAGGTCTTCTCTTATCTCCCCTTCACACACATAACGAGCATAAACAATCACATGTTCCTCAGCACTTCCGTCTGTGGAACCATCAATCAAAATACTGAAACACTGATCATTTTTTAATTTTTGAACCACATCTTCTTGTAACTGTTTAGCAATAAAATTAATGAAAACTTGGCAGTTTGTATCGTTTACATATTGTTTTGTCTCCACATTTACACCTAATTTAGTTGCAAGGGCAACTTGCTTAGGGAAGTTGGTAAATGGTTTTTCATTAATGCCTATAAAATAGGCTATGTTGAATAAAGTTGTTAGATGCTCAAACATAGAAGACTATTTTCTTAATACATTTGGCAAGAGGAGCTTTTTCTGGTTCTGACTACTTCAAACCGCGTTAAATTGTCCATATGTACTAGGCTTTTACCGTGAAATACAAAAGTTTCCTTTTTCATGGAACCAGAAAATCCTGCTACCCATTTTGGGTCACTATTTTGAGGGTATTTAGTGCATATAGTACATTTTGCGCGGTCGGAATCGTAAGCTAGCCAGGGGAAGATATCCAGCCAAGCTCTTTGAAATTTTCGTTTCCCAGAGGAACCGTGAGTAGGCCTAAGTCCACTAGAACTCGCGTTTTCCACAGTAGGCATTTCAGTTTCCCTACTAGGCCCGGCACTTACATCTCTAGCAGTAGATGTCGCACTCGCAGGCTCACTAGGCGTCGTCGTACTGACAGTAGAACTTTTTTTAAAGAAATAATTAAGTTTAATCTGTTTCATCATGAATAAAATAACACACAAAAAATAAAATACATGCTGAACACGATCTTAGAAATTGAGAATACTCTTAGTACACGAAACAATAATTCACACGCGTAACACATCCGGTCAACTCAACAATAATTAGCAGACTGTACAACTTGGAAGGAGTGCCAAAGGCCGGCGGCCCGCGCAGAACGGCGTGAAATTTCCGCTCCCCTCTCTCAGCAACACTATTTTGTTCAACGTGTTTTAAGATGTTTATATCCAACAGAGCAGTTTTGTTTATAAAATTCACACGGTGACAGCTAACTGACGGCCTATGACTTCAACACGCGCCTTTACTAAAACAAACATGACGTGTTGTGGTTTAATAGACGTCCTTCTTTTTTCCATTTTTCATTCTTTCTCTCCTCTTTTCTCCTTTTTTTCACAGTCAGAACCCACTCGCCACTGGCGAGTGGGCGAGTACAATTTTCGAGGGTTGATTAAATCACTCCCAACTCGGAACTCAAAGTTTTTTATGGGTAAAAACATAAAAGTTTTACCTTATAGCCTGAACCAGTTTTTGCTTTTAAAAAGCTTCTTCAGAGGCTGCCGCTGGGAGCACTGTCCGCCTTGTTCTTGGCTACGGTATCGACTTTAGAAGGATCGAAGTTGTGTGTGTGTGGTGTGATATGTTCACACGCACGTGTATAATCACATGCATTATTCGAACATATCACACCCCACACACACAACATCGATCCTTCAAAAGTCGATACCATCGCCAAGAACAAGACGGACAGTGCTCCCAGCGGCAGCCTCGGAAGGAGCTTTTTAAAAGTGAAAAATGGTTCAGGTTATAAGGTAAAACTTTACGTTTTTACCCATAAAAAACTTTGTGTGTGTTCCGAATTGGTAGTGATTTAATTATATTAAGTTAAGTAACTGACACATCATGGACAACGAAATCTAAGACTTTAATTTATTAATTAGAAAAAACTATTATATTTCTGTTTAAAGAATGAGAGTGTGTGTGTGTGTATTTATTTTCTGATGAAACAAGTGCCCTATAGACTAGGTATAGAGATGATTCAGATAAAAGAGGATATGAAGTTTTGTAGTAGGAGTATATTGAAAGTAACATATTTTTATTGTACTAAATAATCAGCAATTAATTCTTTTGGACAACGCCCTCAAAATAGAGATTAGATTGAAACCCCATATATTTGAAGCTATCCACTTTATAAAAAATTATGAAAATGTGAGTGTAAAACTGACATAAGTTTTTGAAAATTTGAGGAGTGTAGTGTTCAGTATTGTTAAATATTAACTGAGCTAAAGATATTTGAATATCGTAGTTTTCATGCAAAGTGATTATCACTGCCACAAATGCACCCATTCCCATAGCATATTCTGCCTAAATTCAATAAGGGTAGACAAAAATTCTGTATCTGTAACATAGATATTGACAATTCTAAATGTTAGAATACAGTTCTCCTTATTAAGAAATTTAAAACAAATATGATTTTTAAAGGCTATGGATTTTTTTCAGATAGCAGTGAAACATCATTTGCATGTTTATTTTACATTTTAACTTATACATATTTAATAAAGGATAAACAAAATATTTACAAGAACTTGGCTTTTTCTGTTACAAACCAGAAGTAATATGTAATCTTTTACTTTTATATCAAAATATTAAACAACCACAAACTACCACTTACCTTGAATTTTTTGTTTATTTGGCCAGATCATCTAGTGGTGGAAACCCTTTTTCGTATAGCGAATTTACCAGCACAGAAAATGAAGTGAGGTTGTTGAAATGATTATGCTAACACATATATAGCAAGTTGAAATAAAATATTATTTTATTATACTTTAATATGACATTTTTTTGTTATACTCCCATTTACATAGGATATACTTCACCCTCTCCTCTACATACTTTTGCATAATTACGTTTCCACATACTGTAATGATTTAATAAAGGACATTATCGATTAACATATTGAAAGGAAAAACATCCTGAAAAAACAGTTTAACGTATACTACATTTATATATTAAGGCAACCCAGCCCTTGCTCACTCTGTGACTTACTGACCGATCACATATATTATTATAATGAAATGTCAAATTAAATTGTTACTTACCGTTACGATAATTCTTACGGGGTCACAGGATTCGGTCACATGTACCTAGATACAAACATGGTCCATAGGTTACGCAAAGTACTGACACCACTCATTTTGGAAGAGAAGTAATATTTATTATTATTTAATCTTGACTGCTTGTAAACTCATTAAAATTCATTGAGATACATTACTGCAAAGTGATGCAACACCAACATAACACTTGGGAATTACAGCTTACCTTATTATTTCACAAGACACAAATGCAAATATCAAATAAAAACACAAATATACACAAAAAGCCGCCCAGCTTTGCCACACACTCTATCACACCAATTAAACCCCTTCACATTCTATACAAAATCAGAAACCCCCTAACACATCTTCATATGATAAAGCCCCCACATCGACCACGCGGTCATCGCGCCCGTGCCAAGTCCCCTTTCAAATGTCCGAAAAGTAATTGAAACTATTCATTCTCTTACTCTCACTTCAGACTGTTGATAATATCCTACCCCACTGCTAATGTCACTTCAAATTCTAACGGCGAGGTCGGCCGACCTAAAGAAAAACTGTTAATGAAATCTAGATGAACCGCATGCGGTCGGTTGGTAAGAGGAACTGGGTAGAAGTTTTTTCTCTGTCCACTCTCCACAGTTTTCAACACTGGAACTCACTGCCTTGGGCGTCGTCGCCGAAGCTTCAGCCCATGCCATGCATGTTGTTTTTTTGATTCAGTGTCGCATATGATCTTCTACAGGCCTTGGCTGACGTCATTTAAGTGGGCTTGGTCTAAACGACACTTCCGTAGTGAAACCAAATGAACGATGAAAATTTCACTCTCTGGCCATCTTACTTTTTTGCCAACGCTTGGGTAGGCGCCCATGCTTGGTGTGCGCATGGGAGCGCAATGCCACACTCTCGCATAGTTCTTGGAATTTTGGTGGAGGTGCAAATGCTCTGCCGCATTCCTCAACAACAACTGCGTCTTCTAGCGTTGTTTCACTGTTCTGTTACACTGACTGCTATACTGACACATACGTTGCACAATACAATTACTTCGCAATGTTTTCCAAACCCGCCCGAAAATGAACTGAATAAAAATATAAATATATGCCCCAAACGGTTAAAATAAAGACACACAAAATTTGACCCGCTACAATACCCCCTCGATGAGAATTCTGCTGTCCACGACAGAAGAAATCTCATCGATGACCCCAAAGAGGACCGGTGAGGAACTGGTGCCAACAACCCCCTGGTTCTTAATCTGCACGGGTACACGACCCCCCTGGCTCAGTGACCATGGACTCATCTGAACGAGATCACTGGACTTCTCCGTAAGAGATCCCAACACCGAGAAATCGATCAGACTCGCACCATAGCCCACCTCGCCCTTCAACATACTACCCACAAAAATCCTCAATCCCTGGCTAAAATCGTTCCAGCTCCTCCGCCGATGTGGATCCCCTTTTTGCAAGCTGGGCTCCCTTTGGCAAATACTGGGCTCACACACTCTAACATTACATATTACCATAACACATAAGAATAAAACTTTCTTTTAAAATTTTTCAAAAATTTAAAAAATTCAAAATTCAAAAATAATCGTTTATCAAAAAATTCTCTTCCTCTTTTTTCTAATTTTTGTTTCAATGACTTAACCTAAACATTCCTATTAATACAAATACATCCTTACTCTAGCATGAGAACAATTTATAGCCTACCAATATAAAGCAATACAATAAAAGAAACATCATTAATACATACACAATAAAATAATCATTACTCAACATATTCACTCGCTGGCAGGCGAAAAATCAAAAAAAAATTTTTTTTTTTTTTCCAAAAAAATTTAAAATTTTCAAAATTTTAAAATTCAAAAAAATTATTCATTAAATATTTATTAAATTTATTTATTAAATAACATTTATTAAAATTATTCAAATATTGGTTTGAATTAATTAAACAAACAAATCACAATTGGCTTCCTACTATACACAAGCTTAGTAGGTGTATGAACTCATCAGCTGATCATAACTAGGTCAAGTCCAAAACCCTTGACCTACATATGTTATGTATGATTTCTGAAAACACTTTAAATATCTGTAATATCCTACCTTGAAATACAAAACATAGTAACATAAAATATTTATAATAAACAAAATATTAATATAATCAATCATCAACTTGACATTTAAATTATTTAAAACAAACAATTCTTAACTTTACCTTATTTTCAAATTTTATCAAAATTCTGTCACTGGTTAAAAAAATAAACAATTGTATATTCTTTATCATGAATCTCTCTGCCTTTTCAACAATCTTACCTTAATATACTGTGGGTGATGTAAATTATTTATTCTCGTTTTTCTGTATGAGATTTCTATACATATATAAACTTTCTCCCCCTGACTCTAATATTTATCAACTGCAACTCCCAAGACACCCAACTCTATCAAAAATATCTACTAATCAGGACATTCTAAACCCCAACTTATCATTTAACACAATTCGCCGCCTTCTCCCCATATATAAAA
Source organism: Magicicada septendecula (assembly GCA_034769895.1). Lineage (NCBI taxonomy): Eukaryota > Metazoa > Arthropoda > Insecta > Hemiptera > Cicadidae > Magicicada > Magicicada septendecula. The sequence goes on from CM068376.1 coordinate 59,465,066, forward strand.
AAAAATACTCTCTAACCCTTTGTACATAGGATACGTGTTTCCTTCCCAAAACTCATTCCCTTATGTTGGTCCCTGGACTCCCCCTAGGTAACCCTTTCCGGCGCCAATCGGTCCCTATCCCGTCCCAACCCTTGTTGCGGACTCCCCAAATACACTACCCCCTAATACAAAATTGCCATCCCCAAAATTCTCAATCTCATTTCATTACTACAAATACACAAAATAACCTCATTAACTATAAAAACAACCATATATCATTCAAAATCTACATAAAGTCTCCATTACCACTGTGTCAACATCTATATTTCACAAAATCCTGTTATATCACATCAACTCAAAAACAGCATTACATTATATTCATCTCCATCATTTCACATTCAACTTTTAATTCAACTTGGACAGGTCTACATGTCCCATAAAACACTTATCACCCATGAATTATCTTTTATTAATTTGCATATTCTTTTTATCTTTACTTCAAAATATCTGTAGTACACTAAACATTAATTACTTGTAACATTTACAAACCAATATACCAGTGACATGGTATTGTTGATCAGCTGATATCCTAACATAATAAAAACACAATGAAACTACATCTTAAAATTGAACAAATACATGTAATACATTATCAACACTTACTTCTATTATGTTGATTGCCTGCCAGGCGTCTAATGATTGGCTTAGAAAAAAAAATTACACACATAATGAAAATACATTTTATCAACAACTATATCTAACACACAACAATAAAATGATACCTTTAAAATTATAGTATGAACCTTATTTTACGAGTCTGAGCATATAATTATGTGGACAGAGCACAAGCATTTTTGATTGGATTAAACCTTGAATAAGCAAAACTGTTACGTCATAAGATTTTAAAATTCGTGACTCCTTTGCGTCACCTCCCAGCCACACACTCTATTTCAGATTATGGAGGACTGTCTCGCCCTTTCGCTTCCACAGAGACTGTATATTTTGGAGCAGGGTTTTACCTCTCCATGTCTCTGCTTCCGCTGTTAAGTTTTAACATTGGTGAACATCATCATGTTCTCGTTAATAATCATGCACCCTTAAACGGTTCTACCACCTGGCTCTGCTGTTCCTTCTCGAACAGAGTGGCAGTCGCTGTTCCATAGTTTGGTGATTCCCCTTTTATTTACCCCCCATCAATTTCAAAATACACCTTTACAACGATAAGAGCTATGGCCAGTTATGGTCAGCGCGTAATCGTAATGTGCCCCAACCATAGCTGTTAAAGCTAAACCAATTCCACGGTCAGGGTTCGGTGAGGCCGTGACCGCCCGAAAATTTGGGGAATCACAAGTAAAATATCTTTCGTAATATTAAATTAAAATTTAAATGACAATATTAATTTAGATGGGGTTTTAACCCACTTTATATGGAAGCTTAACCATTATTAACATAAAATAATTAATACAAAATCTACAACCTTCCCCCATAGCAGTTCCACACTACACTGTTATGTCCCTTCATTGAGCACCAAACTACCCCCCCAAAATTATCCCCACATCTTGTATTGATAACAAGTTCTTATATTACTACACATTTCTTCAAAACGTTCCTATACCCACTACTACTAAAATCTAACAATTATATTTGGTCACCTAATGCTAAAAAATTTAGAAGAAAAAATTTTATATCTTAAATTTAAAATTATACACATCCAAAATTGTTTTGGTATTTTTTTTTTTTTTTTTTTTTTTTTTCAAAAATCTATTTACACTGGAGGCTGACTAACATCCTTATGATAAGTGGTAGTAAGGCAGTAATCACCTGAAAAGCCGGGTCTTGCTGCAAAACGGATTGGCACTAGGTAGATATACTACGTGAATTCACGTCCCCCCTCTGAAACACACTACTTCCCCTCTCCTACCATTTCTTCTACCCCGCTTTCTACCGTGCTCCAAAACGTCTTGCCCCAAAACTCGTCTTTTCAGACTAATCAGAAAATATTGTCAAAGGCTCCATTTTAATTTTGCCCTTGACACCAAAAAATTTAATTTGAATGCACTGCCTTTTATTTAATGCAGCCTCCATTATATACAAACACTCCAAGGCAGTGCAGGCACGTGACAGGCACACCGATCTGCTGCACCATGAGTGTATTAAAAAATTTTAAGTCGAGTCACGTACCTGTTGGGGTCCCCCTCCCCGTTCAAATATATGTGGTTAAATTTCTATTTTGTACCAATTTTGGTGGAGCCGGACCATCGTTGTTTTCACTGCCCGAAGGAAGATCCTGCCAACCATGGCCCGCCTCCGATTTCCGCATTCCACGGCCAGGACTGGTAAGATCGTGGCCGCCCGAAAATGGGGGAGGAGCCCTTCTAAAAACATAAAAGAATAATTAAATAACATTCATACCTTTACAAATTAACAAAATACTTATGCTGACCAAAATAATTTCAAATTTGTAGCGTTGTGCGTACCCACTATCTCCCTGGTTTCTCTATTCTGTAACACATATGAATTTTTCATTTTTATTTCCACTACCTCGTACGGCCCCTCGTACAATAAGAAAAACTTCTTGATCTCCTTATCTTGTGCACTTGATAAATCGTGTCGTCGTACCAATACCAGCTGTCCAATCTCATACTGCGTCCACTTACCTTTCATGTCATGTTTCCGTTTTCTCCTCTCCCCTTTTGTCAACAGACTTTCATTGGCTAGTCTCAGCTTAACATCGTTACCGATAGTGTTGGTTTCCGGTGGATATTCAATTAGTTGTTCCAGAATCCTCTGTGGACGCTTTCCTCTTATTAGCTCATAAGGCGTGAACCCCGTCGACTCGTGGGTGGTGCAGTTTAGCCAGTTTTCAATCTTCTGCACATAGAGTGGCCACTCGCTATGTTTGGCATGGCAGTATGTTCGAAAAATTCTGCCCAACTCCCTCATGACTCTCTCAGCTTGATTCGACTGTGGATGATATACGGCAGTGTGCTTTGGGATAATACCTTCCCATCCAAGAGTCTGGCGCCATCTTCCGCTGATGAACTGCGGACCGTGGTCGGATAATATCACCTTCGGCTTTCCCACGTTGATCATATAGTCGCGTGTGATTTTCTCGCTCAGCACCTTACTTGTGGCTCGCTTTACACTATATAGCCTGACATATTTAGAAAAAGTATCAAGTACAACAAAAATATGCATCACTCCACCCCTACCTTTCGGCAGTGGGCCGTACAAATCTACAGCTACTAAATCGAATGGTTTTTCTACTTTAATATAATTTAGTTCTCCCTCTAACCTATAATTTACAACTTTGGATTTCTGACATAACTCACAAACTCTAAGTATTCTTCGGACTCGTTTCTCCATGTTCTTAAATAAACAAGATTCCTTTAATACATTCACACACTTCCGTGCCCCAAAATGCCCGTATCTAAAATGACAGTCCCACACTATTTTCTCTATCAACCCTTCAGGTATGACTAACCTCCAATCTCTCTCTCTCCCCTCTACTTTTTTAAACAAACTCCCTTTGAACACTTGAAAATATTGCTTATACCCTAATTCGTCTATATCTGATTCTATACTAGTAATTATTTTATTTAATTTATTATCAGCTCTTTGCATTACATTTATATCTTTTAATTCCTCCCCAAAAAGTTTATCTTCCCGGGATAGTCTATAAATTTCTATCTCTTTAATATCTCTACCTGTTCTATTTCTGTCTGTGTCTATTCGTGATAGTGTGTCTGGCACCCTGTTCTCTACACCCTTGACATATTCCCAAGAAAAATTATACTCTTGAAGAGCTAACACCCACCTGGTAATCCGGCTGTGTGTGAGTTTACAAGTATTGAGGAACGATAGCGCTTTATGGTCCGTCCTGATGATGGTCCTGTTACCCAGCAGATACGTTCGGAACTTCCTCACGGCGAACACTATACTGAGGAGCTCCTTTTCTGTGGTAGTGTAGTTGCGCTCAGCGGCTAGCAATGTCCGGCTGGCGAAGGCGATGGTTTTATGCTCTTTCTCCTCGTCCTCTTGGTAGAGTTCTGCTCCCAATGCTATATTACTAGCATCTGTCTGTAAATAAAATTTGTCATTAAAATTGGGATGATTCATTAGTATCATGTCTGTGAACTTAATTTTGATGTCATTAAACGCTGCTCTTTCGTTATCGCCCCATCTCCATTGCTTATTCTTTTGCAGCACTGCGCTTAGTCGGGCCGTCGTCTGGGCGTAGTTCCGCTGGAACTTCCTGTAAAAATTACAAAGACCAAGAAAACTTTGCAATTGTTTTATATTTTTGGGCTCCGGGAACGTCAGGATGGATTCTACCTTATCCGGATTGGCACGTATTCCTGTAGGTGTTATGATGAAACCTAAAAAATGTATCTCAGTTTGCAAAAATTTTGATTTGTCCCAATTCACCGTCAAACCTCCCTGATATAATTTCTCCAATACATATTCCAAATGCTCTACATGCTCTTCAAATGTTCTAGAAGCTATTAGTATGTCGTCTACGTATATGGTTAGAAAATCTAAGTTATGTGGTTGCAAAATTTCGTCGAGACACTTAATAAAACTAGCTACACTTGTGTTCAAACCGAACGGTAGTCTTTTAAATTGGTAATTTTTTCCGTTGAACAAAAACGCTGTATATTTTCTACTATTTACTGCCAACGGGACTTGCCAATATCCGGCGGTCAGGTCTAAAGAAGTCATATATTTCACACCACTGAACTTCTGAAAAATCTCTTCTATCGCTTCTGGTGACTCCCGGTCTGGAATGATTATTTGATTGATTTTGCGGGCATCTAGACATAATCTCACTCTCCCATCTTTTTTGATTACTACTACTAAAGGGTTGGAATAAGTTGATACCGACCTTTCTATAATATCCCCCGCTAACATCCTATCTAATTCTGACTGTACAGCCTCCCTTTTCGAATATGGTACCGGATAACTACGTTGGACATATGGTGCATGCTCCCTCACCCTTAATTCACATTCATAACCTTTTGCCCTCCCTGGTTCCCCGGCAAACACTCCCCGATAATCCTCAACTACCCGCCACAGCGCTTTACGCTGAGAACTCACCATTTCATCACCTTCCCCACAAAATTTAACCTCTCTTTCGGCCCATATTCTATCTCCCCTCTCTTCACTCACCCTCTCTCTACACGCATGTATACTAAATTCCATATCCCTATTTATGGTTTTATCTGGTATAACCCTTATACCCGAAATCTTTACTGTGTCCAGAACCCGTTCAAAATTAACTGTTATTTGTTTATTTTCATTACTCAATTCTAAAATTCTTTTTCGAAAGTTAATGACCGCATTATTTCTTATTAAAAAATCATTACCCAAAATCACTTCTAAATTTAAACCTCTTACAACTAAAAATGTATTCTCATATTTTTCCCCATTTATTAACATGTTCAACTGGACTTGTGTTGTAACCCGTTTACTTCTAACACCCGTAATACCTACAATTGCTACCCCTGCTACTGGCAAAGACGGAATATGTTTGTTAGTTTCTTTCAATTTATTGAGTACATGTTCTGCTATTACAGATATTTCGCTACCTGTATCTATAAGTGTCAAGATTGACTTACCTTCTATTTCCAGTTTTACCTCAGTCAACCACGCCTCTTGTCTCCTCGTTTCCGTCTCCTCTTCTTCCAACAATTCTGTGGCCAAGTCCGTGTGAATCGTGTTATTCCTGTATTTATTTTCATGGACCCCGTGATTATTCCTCGACAATGGCCGGGCCTCCTCATCCATTGTCCTCCTTAGTTTCCCATTCTTTCGTCTGCGTTACGGGGCGTGTACACTCTGCCCATCTGCTGATTTCCTCCTTCATTTCTCAGATTCTCTACTCGTCGGTCACCGTTCCTCTGCTGTGGGTTGTTGAACCTCGGTGGTGTTCTCGGCTGCTGTCCGGGCCTCGCCCTTCTACATCTATAACAGAAATTACGATCAGCATAATTTTCCACCAGACACCCGTCACATTTCCACATTGGGTATCGTCTGTCCCGTTCTCGACCATTGTGTGTGGTTCCTCCGTTTGGTCCTCCTCTTGGTACATAATTACCTCCATTTTGTATATTATGTTGTTGCATGCGTCTGCTGTCTTCCTGGTCCTTAATATTCTGAAAAACGTCTAATATTTTTTCTAATTCATTTATGTCGCTTACCTCTCTGGTCATCAATGTGATCTGCACCTCCCTTGGTAGGTGCTTGCTAACGTGGCGTACAAACGACTGAAATGGCAACGGTGGTTCCAAATACTTCGCTTCGTTGTACAGCTTCATCGTATATACTGTAATACTACGGCTGTTTCTTCCAACACTCCCAGTTCCCATTATTTGGCTTCGCAGTATCTCCTGCTCCTCCTCCGACCAGTATTTGTTCCGAAATGCTCTTTCAAAATCTCCATAACTCTCCCATTCGTTTCGATGCGTCTCCGCCCATATCTCTGAATCACCTTTAAAACATTTCAAAATTTTTATAAGTTTAACCTCCCAGCTACTACCATTAAATCTGTCAAACTCCCGTACTCGATTTAAAAATTGCATTGGATGCACTCTCCTATTTTCATTACTAAAAGTTTCTAATTCTATTTCATTGTTTGTGTCACGTGTCATAAATATGCGTTCAGTAACATTGTTTACATTTTGATTTTTTACTACACTTAATTCATCTCTCATATTATTAATATTCTGTTCAAGTGAATATAATTTTTTATCATTACTATATTCAGACTGTACGTTATTCTTTGCTATCACATCGATAGATTCATTTACTGCTTGTATTTCTGTCTTATAATTATTTTCAATTTCATTCATTTTAGATTCTATCTTATTTTGATGTTCATCAAAGTTCTGACTGATTTTTTCAACTGTCATTACTACACTATTCAACTTACATTCAGTTTCAATACTACATTTATTAATTTTAGATTCTGTGTCATTGTTATACTCATTCATTGAACTTATTAAATACTCGTTATTCTCATTTATCTGCTTTTCAACTCTATCTATCTGACTGTTTATTTCATTAAATTTAACATCTACCTTTTGCATTGAATCATCTAACTTGGTTTCTACTTGGTTAACTCTATTGGTAAATTCTACTTTGGTATTTTCACAATGTCTATTAATCTCATTAATATCATTTTTCAATTCATTATTCAGATTTTTTAATACATTGAATTTAGCGTCAGAATCATTCTTCAGTTCATTATATTTAATATTTGTATCACTCTTCATTTCTTTATTTTGTTCTAAAAGTAATTGTAACATACTCATTACCTCACTATTAAATTGTGCGTTACATTTTGTTGAAGTCGGGGTTAATTGCACACCCGAATCTTCAGTTACATTACTCTGGTCACTCAAATTTATCTCTGCTTTCTCTTGACTCGCACTGGGAGTCGAATGTATTTCAAAGTTACTAATGTCTGAGTCGTCGAAATTTTCGACGCTATTTTCATTTATTTTATTCTCGTTCTCTGACATTTTGTATTGTTAATGTAAATTAAATTATATAAATTGCTTAAACCAGAATAATTAATTAAATAAATACAGTAATTATTTAAATTTTGTAATCTACTGTTAGGTTACTAAGCTAACCCAGAACATGCTTGTATCCATGTCGATGCGGAATCCAATTAATTAATTATAATTAATTCAATTCGTGCCTGTTTCGTGGCGCCATTGTGACTTGCTAATCAATCACATTTATTATTATAATGAAATGTCAAATTAAATTGTTACTTACCGTTACGATAATTCTTACGGGGTCACAGGATTCGGTCACATGTACCTAGATACAAACATGGTCCATAGGTTACGCAAAGTACTGACACCACTCATTTTGGAAGAGAAGTAATATTTATTATTATTTAATCTTGACTGCTTGTAAACTCATTAAAATTCATTGAGATACATTACTGCAAAGTGATGCAACACCAACATAACACTTAGGAATTACAGCTTACCTTATTATTTCACAAGACACAAATGCAAATATCAAATAAAAACACAAATATACACAAAAAGCCGCCCAGCTTTGCCACACACTCTATCACACCAATTAAACCCCTTCACATTCTATACAAAATCAGAAACCCCCTAACACATCTTCATATGATAAAGCCCCCACATCGACCACGCGGTCATCGCGCCCGTGCCAAGTCCCCTTTCAAATGTCCGAAAAGTAATTGAAACTATTCATTCTCTTACTCTCACTTCAGACTGTTGATAATATCCTACCCCACTGCTAATGTCACTTCAAATTCTAACGGCGAGGTCGGCCGACCTAAAGAAAAACTGTTAATGAAATCTAGATGAACCGCATGCGGTCGGTTGGTAAGAGGAACTGGGTAGAAGTTTTTTCTCTGTCCACTCTCCACAGTTTTCAACACTGGAACTCACTGCCTTGGGCGTCGTCGCCGAAGCTTCAGCCCATGCCATGCATGTTGTTTTTTTGATTCAATGTCGCATATGATCTTCTACAGGCCTTGGCTGACGTCATTTAAGTGGGCTTGGTCTAAACGACACTTCCGTAGTGAAACCAAATGAACGATGAAAATTTCACTCTCTGGCCATCTTACTTTTTTGCCAACGCTTGGGTAGGCGCCCATGCTTGGTGTGCGCATGGGAGCGCAATGCCACACTCTCGCATAGTTCTTGGAATTTTGGTGGAGGTGCAAATGCTCTGCCGCATTCCTTAACAACAACTGCGTCTTCTAGCGTTGTTTCACTGTTCTGTTACACTGACTGCTATACTGACACATACGTTGCACAATACAATTACTTCGCAATGTTTTCCAAACCCGCCCGAAAATGAACTGAATAAAAATATAAATATATGCCCCAAACGGTTAAAATAAAGACACACAAAATTTGACCCGCTACAACTCACTCTTTCATACCTTTTTCCCCCCTTTTTGATTTAGCCCTTTTTTATTAAATTTTCATAATTATATTGGTTTAAATTATACGGTTACTTCTCTGGTTGTGTCCCTAAAGACCACGTGGTGCAATCAGTACACTTTTTGTTCACCTGTTCGGTCCAAATTAAGTCCTCACTATTTAAATTTTGACCATTGCTGAAAATATGTTCTCATTGGTTCATTGAAGATGATTTGATGTTTCACAATTGTAACATTACTTTATACCATTTTAAGTTGTAATTTAATCACATTATACCACTTTTAATAGATTTTTTGGCTCAAAAGCCTGTTTGCTGAACCGGCCGGTTTCGCTGGGTGATGCTAATTAAAATTTCAATATGGCCAAAACATCCTCCTGTCCGTGGCAGCTTGCTTCCGGATAGGCTGAGCGGGCGTCACGTGATATCTCATACTTTTGCTCTAAACTCGCGCTCGCCGACAAGCGAAAAGGAACGTGATATTCACCATGTCCGCGTGGGCATAAGCGCACTCTTACACATTCCAAAGCACCTGGATTTGTCGTATGTGGCCTAGCTGACAGAACAAACGTGCAACTGGGTGTTTCGAAAGTTACACAATGCTTATTACTGAGACTCTTTGTGGGCGATTCCCCGTTATTACGATTGATAACTAATAAAATAAAACCCCATAATTCTGTACCATTACAATACCCCCCCAATGAGAGGTTTTCTGCAGAAACAGAAAAACTCATTGCTAAAGCCTAAGAGGACCAGTTAAGATATGGTGCCAACAACCCCCTTAATTCCTTAATAAATCATGGGTAATCTACCCCCCTGGTTTGGCGACTGCAGCTGCACCTGAACGACTCTACTGGACTTCTCTGTTCGAGATCCCAACACCGTAAAATCAGACAGGCACTCACCACAGTATCGCCTAACCTTGTAACATTCAGTAAAATTCAATAACTGGCCTTATACCAAACCAGATCCTTAACTGATATATTTCCCCCTTATACGGACTGGATTGCCTTCAGCAAAGTACTGCGTGCTTACATAAGTGTTTGTTATCTTAAAAATAATACACCTTAACTCAAATAAACATTCCTTACTTTACAAAACCCTAACCTCAAAATAAGCATCATTACTTTTTAGTTAACAGGACCTGCAATTTGTTAGCATTATGCTTTTTCTTTTAATTTCCATTAATTAAATATTTTAACTGTTTATCTGGACTTATCACTTCAAATCAAAAATAAATTATTTAAATTTCATTCATTTATCCAAATGAATCTAAGTTCATGACCAAAAATCCACATTTTAATTTAAGTGGGTCATTTCTTTCAATTAATCATCTTAACTGCATTTTGTATTTATTGACTTCCATTATCTTTGTAATCTTCTTCGAATCATTATTAGTTCAAATAATCTACTACTAACATTTCAAAATTTTTTTTATGAAATTAAATTTTCAGAAAAATATATATATATATATATATCTTGACAATTAATAAAAAGAAACAAAATTATTATTACCATAAATTCAACTGAACCTATTAATTAATTACACAAAACATACTATACATTTAACACCAGTCATCAGCTGATGTCTTATTACCAGGTGAACAACCTTACTCTAGGTACCCCGAATGCAAGTAAAACAAATACACAAAATTATACAATTTAAGTCATCAAATGTTCTTGTTAAATATAAAATTATTACAGTATTGAACACAATACTTCAAAACACCGACTCTCATAATTGAATGTATATCAATAATCATTGAATCACAAAGCAAATAGTAACCATTTCAGAACAGAATTGGGTCATCAATAACGAATTCTATAGTCAGAGTAAGCAAACTTGATTGCACCGTGATTACGGTTAGTTCTTTAACTGAATACTCAGTTATCTTTCCGTCTACATCAATTCATCATATCCCCCCCTTTACCCAGTTACAATTAGGTAAATCACCTGCCGGGTAAACTGGATCAAGCATTTACCTTGTGCATAGATGCGTTATCTATGCCCCTGGCTTGTAATGGCCAGCTCCTTTTCCACACACACTATTATTTCCTGATGGTGGACTGTAGCGCCCATGTGCATCCACAAGAACTGAAGTTTATTTAGGGTATAGACGCTGCCTACACCGTTCTTGTTTCAGCGTTATAAAAAATTCGGCATTACTGATGTCCGAGGACACCAGTAATCCTACTAAAATTTACTTATATGCCCTTAACACGGCACTATCACCCCCTTCAATGATAGCCGCTGTTCCATAGTTCTGGTGATTCCCCGTTATTTTTACCCCCCCCCCATTAATTTCTAAAGTCACCATTTTGAAAATAATAACAAGTATGGCTAGGATACAATATGCCTAACCACACTTGCTGCCAATAAAGTCCAAATCCACGGTTAGGGTTCTGTGACTCCGTGACCGCCCGAAAGTGGGGAATCACATGTAAATGATATATAATACATGTTTAAAATTCCTATACACTAACATAGTAAACATAATACAACATAAACATTCATAAAGGACATGAACCTCATTTAATTAAAATAAACATCTCATTTGCATCTGAATAAAATTTACAAACATTTCAACTCTAATTTCAATTGAACCTTTTATTCCTCAATCTTTGATTATTTATCATTTATTGTACCATTAAATTCTCCAAAAAATTCAAATATATTATCAACATTTATTTTACATAACATTTCCCTAACATAACACCTTCCCTAAGTTAACTTCTTTCAAATTCATTTAATTTCTTTATTGAAACATTTTACTTTACTTCCATTTCGTTATAAAATTCCTACTTACATATGGTTAATCATAAACTCAAAACTATAAACATTCCTTGCAACAAATATAATGTACATAACCATATGTACCTTCTGATACATTATAACAACCATGTGACTCAACAACTACACACATTTTACCTTTACACATTTACTATTTCTTATAAAGTTCAAATCTTAGGAAAATCATTTAAATTCATTATCAAAATCTATTTATACAATATTTTCAATTAATTCATCTCAATTTTATTTAATTCAATCAGTTTCTAAAACACGTTACTTTAATCACCTTATTCCAAAACAGTTACAGTTCATTTGCATTATAAACTCTCGTTATTTATTTAGTCTGATAAAATATTATTATTATTAAAATCAATTCCTATTTCATACATACATTGTTTACAAAAAATACAACATAATCTATTACACAATTACATTTAACATCAATACAAAAGAATATACAATCCACATTGTTATCTGTTATTATTTACCACAAATCATTTCATAATTCAGTCCATTTCAAAACCACTACACTCACATATTTAAATGTTCATTAACAATACTCTTTACCCTCCGTCATCAAACAGCCATCTTATGTTTTTATAACACAATTCACTTTTAATTACTTTCATTTTGTTATTATTATTATAATAATTATTTACTATTTCACATTGTTCCGTTATACCCACATAATAATCTACTGGATAATCTACAGGTAAGTATTCAATATAATTATCAACGTTATCATCATTTATTTCTGCACCATTCTCACAACAAGGTAAGTCAACAGTATTACTAATTCTCTGTCTATTTATTTTCTCTAATTAGCTCTTCGTAACTTCTAATAACATCAAATAATATTCTCTCTCTCTCTCTCTCTCTCTCTCTCTCTCTCTCTCTCTCTCTCTCTCTCTCACGTTATCATAACACATCCTGGTTCTTCCAGGGAACTTGTGATACACTGGGGACCTATTTAGAGACACCTTGTCTCTCACATAATTACTGGAGAAAACCTTATCCTCATAACTCACTATTGGAGTCTTTACTCCGTTTAAACAACTGGGAAAATTTGCCCTTTGCCGACCTAACCTCTCATCACTACTTTCTAATTTCACTAAAACTTCATCACCACTATTATTAGTCACCATGTTACTCTCTAACACATTTTTAGTTATCTCCTTGTTATCACTTTTTATTTTGCTATTACTTGTTAACTCATTACTATAATTAATTATCATTATTACTCACCTTGTCTACTGCCACCTGTTTAGCATTTAAACTAACACCATTACTATTATCACTTGTACCTCCGTTATTTTCGCTTGTATTAACCACATTTCTTACCTTGTCGTTTATTTCTTCGTTATTTTCGTTTACATTGCACTTATCTGTATTTCTTGTAACGTTATCTACATCATCTTGCATTTGTTTTATAACTGTCTGGAAACTTTCATAAATACGTTTACATAATATTATCAATACTCAGATAATCAAACCTTACATTCATACTATTCTCAAACTTCGTGTTCTGTTCTTTAATTTCTTTAAAACTAGTATCATTTTTAACATTCTGTTGTTCACATTTAATTTTCTGTTCGTTAATGTCATTACTGAATTTATCAAATTTGGTATCAAACTTTTCATCATTGGCATCAAAACGTTTACTCATAAAATTCATTATATCGGCCATTGACGGTTCTCTTATTTTTGTAACCATTGGAGTTAATTTCGCTTCTGTGTTATTTATTATAATGAAATCGGTTACATTATTTCCAGTTACTGATTTAATGCTCGAATCAGCTGTTTGGATTGACTGACCTTCCAATTCGCTCACACTCAGTGACGGGTTCATTGACCCAAAACCACTTTCACTCATAGCTGAATCTATTGCATTGATTTCTTTTTTGTTCTCAGACATTTTTATTTGTTATTATTTACTTGCTTATTGATTAATTATTTAACCTTACTTATAATCAAACATGCACAATTTATAACCCCTCGGAAACTTTACCTCAACTTTGCAGTAGTACTCAGTGATTAAATGATTAAAATATTTAAATTCGTTCCTGTTTTGGGCGTCATTTGGCGTAGTACTCAGGGATTTGATGATTAAAATATTTAAATTTGTCCCTGTTTCGGGCGTCATTTGAAGTACTACTCAGTGAGTAAATGATTAAAAGTGTTAAAATTTTCGTTACCTTACCTTTATTTGGACGTCAAATAAAAACCTATTATTATTTTAATAATGGCTAAATATTAAATGCAAATGATTAAACTATTTAAATTCGTCCCTGTTTCGGGTGTCATTTGGCGTAGTACTCAGTGATTTGATGATTAAAATATTTAAATTCGTCCCTGTTTCGGGCGTCATTTGAAGTACTCCTCAGTGATTATATTACTTACTCTCGAATTGATTATGGGCCGTTTACTGGCCATTATTTAAAACAGATTCTGAAATATAGTTAAAATAATTTCTGTAACCTTATATTTACTTATTTAACTAGTTTATCTCTACTTTAGAAGGCAACCCAGTTTGCTCACGCTCTCAGTCATTCATTATACATTTTATATTATAAAGCGCTTTCTATTTAAATTTTCATAATTAGTTTTGGTGTTGAATTCAGTTAAAATTGAAATGTTTTTGTCTGTTCAACTGCTTATATTATGTACTCATCCTTTCATCGCCGTCTCCACGTGGTTACACCATCACTGGTAACTTCCGATTTCTTTAACACACTCTGAAAATAGGTTAAACTGTTAATGTTTGTGAATTACGTCTGATAGATCTCTTATTACATGATTTACTGTTGTTTTACGTTAAAATCGCGTGATTTACTGGTCCGTTTACAGTTTTTAGTACAGTTTTTTAAGCGAACCGCGCATTAGTGTATCTGTGCGGTTCAGAATTTAGACGCCGACTGCCTTTGTTCTCTGCGCACTTAGGCGAGAAGGAATTTATTCGAACGTGACATTATCGTGAGAACGTTGGCCACCATTCACGCGTGTGTGTGGGAACGCGCACCCCTGTTGATAGTCTGCATTCCTGAACCAAGCCACACCAGTCTCGAAGATATAGTCCATTCACAACATATACTTGGTTGAAATAAAATTGAAAAGATTCCAATTACAAATCCTCAGGTTTGTACCGTTACAATACCCCCCCATGAGAGATTTTCTGCCGAAACAGAAAAACTCTCATTGCTAACCCGAAGAGGATCAGTGAGAATATGGCGCCAACAACCCCCTTAATTCTTTAACACCTCATGGGTAAACTACCCCCCTAGTTCGACAACTATGGCTGCACCTGAACGACATTACTGGACTTCTCTGTTCAAGATCCCTACACCGTAAAGCTGGACAGGTACTCACCACAGTGCCACCTAACCTTGTAACATTCCAAATAAAATTCACAACTAGCCTTATACCATACCAGATCCTCAACCGATATATCTCACCTTACATACATACTGGATTGCCTTTAGCAAAGTACTGGGTGCGTACACATATTCACAAGTTCTCTAAACACTCAACGTTAATATAATATTCACATAAACATTTCATCTTTACTTTTACATAAAATTCCCTTCCACTTCTCAAACTTTAATTTTTTGCTTGACATGCTTATTTCAAATCAAATCAAATTATTTAAATTTTGTTCAAATAATACAATAAATCTAAGTCCCTTACCAAAGATTCACACTGACGTTAATTTACATCATCTCTTCCAATGAATTTAATCATAATTCTCAAAATTCAAAGTCTTTATGAATTTATTTTTCCTTATAACTCCTCATGATAAACAAAATAAAATAAACAACTTATCCCAAGCATCAATTCAAATATAACTACACTTGATTACAAAATATAACATAATATAAACATCATGAATCAGCTGACACCTTCTCTACTTATAGTGACCATTAAAAATTTAAGATTCTTTACTACAAAGAACAATTTTTTTCCCCCCCCAAAAAAAAATCAATTTCCAACAATATCTATTTTGACAATTAATAAAAAGAAGCAAAATTATTTAATTCAATTAATTAACAAAAGAATTTATGAATCAAATACAAGAAACATACTACATCTCTAACACCAGTCATCAGCTGATGTCTCATTCCCAGGTGAATGACCTGACTTCAATCATACGAAATACAACTAACACAAATACACAAAATTATACAATGTAAAATACATAACACATGTTTATAATTCCTACACTCTAACATAGTACCACATAATAAAACATATAATTCCACACCATTTCCCATTCCATTAAAATAAACATCTAATTTGCATCTGAATAAAAATTACAAACATTTCAAAACTTTAATTTCAATTGAACTTGTTAATACTCAATCTTTAATTATTTACCACTTCTTATACCATTAGATTTTCCAAAAATTCACATTTATTACCAATATTCATTTTATATAAGATTTTATAACATTATCACCTCAAAATAAACGATTCATCTTTAAATGTGCACGATGTAAATGATTCATCTTTAAAATAACATTACACTTTAATTTCAATTGACCTTTATATTAATCAATTATCAATTATTTAGCATTCACTACCCCATTAAATTCTCCAAAAAAATTTTGTTTAGTTTGTTATTAACATTCATCTTGTACAACATTTCATTTAAAATCAACACAAAAATATACAATACACATTATTATTTGTTATCGTGTACCACAACTCATTTTACAAAACAGTCCATTTCAAAACCATTAATTACATAGTTAAACGTTCATAAACATTAATTGTTTACCCCCCATCATCGTATAATAACCTGGTCTTACATCTACACCACTCATTTACAATTACAGACATTTTTTTATTATTATAATTATAATAATCATCATCATTACTTTTTTCCATTGTATCAATATAGTAACTACAAATATTATTGCATACTATCAATTCAAAATTCCTGTCAACATTGGGTATAGTAATTTGTCCTTTTATATTTTCCGTTAAAGTCAGGTAAGTTATATTATCATCAACATTATCATCATTTGCTGTACCAACTATTTCGCAAGGTAAGTACTCAATATTATTAACTCTCTCAATACCTAACCTCTCTATTAATTCGTTATACCTTCTACTAACCTTAAACGTCTCTATCTTCCTATCAAAATGCCTTTTATCATAACACCATTTCATACTTTTTCTATCATTCCATACAGAGGGTATTAAATCATAAAAACGCCTACTGAAAATTAAAAAACTACTTGAAAACACATTGTTTTTCTGTAAGGGACTCTTGCCCTTCAAAAACCTTTGTAACCATCTCGGTTTACAATAAAACTGGGGAAAATCTACCCTCTGCCCTATATTCACAAAATAATTCTCTTCATATTCTCTCTAATTTACAAATACTGATTTCTACTCCCTCACTCTCTCTCACTGTTCCTATATTACCATCATTACTATTTGTTTTCACGGTACTACTTTTATATATCTCATTTTCCACTATCTTACCACTACTGGTTAATTTATTTCTACAACTAACACCTACCTCGTTAATGATCCCTTCGTAATTATTCGTTATTTTACTATTGACACCCTGGTCGTCTGTTATTTCGTCATTTTCTTTTTCGTTACACTCACCCGTGTCATTAGTTCTGACACCACTACACTCACTTATTTGGTTTAATTCATTCTCACTTATACTTTTAAATATTGATTGTTCATACTTTGATTACGCATTTTTAGTTCGCTTCTTATGTTCGCAAACTCGTTATTTATTTCTACTAACCTTTCGTCTTGTTTGCTAAGTTTACTATTTAACTCATTCAAACTCGTATTCAACTTATTATTTTCTGATTTAATTTTCTCGTCTTGTTTGTCAAGCTTATTATTTACTACATTTATCTCTGATTTGACTTCCGTTCTAAACTCATTCAAATTATCATTATTCTTTTTCATTACTTCCATCATCAACGCTAATTGGTTAAATATATCTACATTATCGCTTTTGCTATTCTTAGCGTCTACCGTTTCAATTTCGTCTGCTATTTCATTTACACTTTCGTTAATATTTGTCGATATTAAATTGTCTTGTGTAACGTATAAAATTGACCCTCCCTGTACACTCTCTCATAAATTTGCATTCGTATTTTTCTCTGCCATTTCGACTAGGTTGTAAACTATTTAATTTTAATTTACAACGTCCCTGTTCGGGCCCCATTTGCATTAAATGATTAAAATATTTAAATTCGTCCCTGTTTCGGGCGTCATTTGGCGTAGTACTCAGTGATTTGAAGATTAAAATATTTAAATTCGTCCCTATTTCGGGCGTCATTTGAAGTACTACTAAGTGATTAAATGATTAAAATTATTAAAATTTGCGTTACCTTACCTTTATTTGGACGTCAAATAAAAATCTATTTAAATCTTGACGTTCGTATGCAAGTTAAACAAGGTGTCGTCTAGTGTACTCGGCAGAGAAAAACGGGTCAATGCAAATAACAAACACATACTTATAAATTCACATAAAACTTTATTTTATTTTGTTTTACTCTGTCATTTTTGTTAAGCCACCACATCAACAATTTATCACCTTTTCTCTACATTTTGTATTCTTACTCTCGAATTGATTATGGGCTGTTACTGGCCATTATTCTGAAATATAGTTTAAAATAATTTCTGTAACCTTGTATTTACGTATTTAACCAGTTTATCTCTACTTTAGAAGGCAACCCAGTTTGCTCACGCTCTCAGTCATTCGTTATACATTTTATATTATAAAGCGCTTTCTATTTAAATTTTCATAATTAGTTTTGGTGTTGAATTCAGTTAAAATTGAAATGTTTTTGTCTGTTCAACTGCTTATATTATGTACTCATCCTTTCATCGCCGTCTCCACGTGGTTACACCATCACTGGTAACTTCTGATTTCTTTAACACACTCCGAAAATAAGTTAAACTGTTAATGTTTGTGAATTACGTCTGATGGATCACTATTACATGATTTACTGTTGTTTTACGTTAAAATCATATGATTTACTGGTCGGTTTACATTGTTTAGTACAGTTTTTTAGGCGAACCGTGCATTAGTGTATCTGTGCGGTTCAGAATTTAGACGCCGACTGCCTTTGACCTACAATCCCATTTTTATGTACGGGCGAGATGAAAACTGTGCCCAGCAGGCGGACGCACACAACCTCGCGTCCGTTGTCTCAAGATGTTATTTTCCGACTGCCTTTGTTCTCTGCACACTTAGGCAAGAAAGAATGTATACGTACGTGCCATTGTCGTGAGAACGTTGGCCGCCGTTCGCGTGTGTGTGTGGGAACGCGCACCCCTGTTGATAGTCTGCATTCCAGTACCAAGCCACACCAGTCTCGAAGATATAGTCCATTCACAAAATATACTCGGGAGAAATAAAATTGAAAAGATTCAAATTACAAATCCTCATAGTTTGTACCATTACAACACCACCTTATTACGTATATGTTACGTACATTTGTACGTAATTTATTCTCAATTTCTGCCAACCAAATTCCATTCTCTGTGCTTTGAAATAGGCCAATTTGGGATAAATATAATATTTATCCCAAATCCTGGTCACGCTGCACCATTGTAATCTTTTACTTTTATATCAAAATATTAAACTACCACTTACCTTGAATTTTTTGTTTATTTGGCCAGATCATCTAGTGGTGGAAACCCTTTTTCGTATAGCGAATTTACCAGCACAGAAAATGAAGTGATGTTGTTGAAATGATTATGCTAACACATATATAGCAAGTTGAAATAACATATTATTTTATTATACTTTAATATGACATTTTTTGTTATACTCCCATTTACATAGGATATACTTCACCCTCTCCTCTACATACTTTTGCATAATTACGTTTCCACATACTGTAATGATTTAATAAAGGACATTATTGATTAACATATTGAAAGGAAAACACATCTTGAAAAAGCAGTGTAACGTATACTACATTTATATATTAAGGCAACCCAGCCCTTGCACACTCATTCTTTCATACCTTTTTCCCCCCTTTTTGATTTAGTGCTTTTTTATTAAATTTTCATAATTATATTGGTTTAAATTATACGGTTACTTCTCTGGTTGTGTCCCTGAAGACCACGTGTTGCAATCAGTACACTTTTTGTTCACCTGTTCGTCCAAATTAAGTCCTCACTATTTAAATTTTGACCACTGCCGAAAATATGTTCTCATTGGTTCATTGAAGATGATTTGATGTTTCACAATTGTAACATTACTTTATACCATTTTAAGTTGTAATTTAATCACATTATACCACTTTTAATAGATTTTTTGGCTCAAAAGCCTGTTTGCTGAACCGGCCAGTTTCGCTGGGTGACATAATTAAAATTTCAATATGGCCAAAACATCCTCCTGTCCGTGGCAGTTGCTTCCGGATAGGCTGAGCGGGCGTCACATGATATCTCATACTTTTGCTCTAAACTCGCCCTCGCCGACAAGCGAAAAGGAACGTGATATTCACCATGTCCGCGCGGGCATAAGCGCACTCTTACACATTCCAAAGCACCTGGATTTGTCGTATGTGGCCTAGCTGACAGAACAAATGTGCAACTGGGTGTTTCAAAAGTTACACAATGCTTATTACTGAGACTCTTTGTGGGTGATTCCCCATTATTACGATTGATAACTAATAAAATAAAACCCCATAATTCTGTGCCATTACAAATATTTTAAAGATAATCATGAACCCCAAGATAATTAATTGCTGCAGTAAATTGCCATAACTTAGCCAACTTTTATAGCACAAAATCTCACAGATCCCAGATTATTTAATAAATTGTTTAGTGTATAAATTTTTTGTGTCTCCAAATGTTTGAGTAAATCAGCATATAAGGTTTGAAAAAAATATGGAAAGGTGCGGATTTCAAAATATTCTGTCTTGTTTAGTTGTTATACAAATTATATGTAACTCATCTCGTACATTAGGAGTCAATTTAATTCCAAATGTGTATTCTTAATAAATCTTGCAGAAATGAGACTTTATGAATGTATTAAAAAAAGCTTACCCCTTTACACTTTAATTTAAGGATGTAATCTTTAAAATGCAGTTAGTTTTTAATTCATGCCAGCAGTAAAAATCTTTTTTTTTTAATTAAAGCCAGGAAACTGCTAATTTATCTGGGCTAAATTGGTAGTTCAAACCATGTAGATATTAGACTAGATGAGTTGTAACACAAAACCGTGTAGGGTGAAAAAAAGAGAAAGTTAGCTTGTTAGAATCAGTCTTTGTCTTCTCGGACGTGCTCAATTGTTTTTTATGGCTGTAAATGCATACGTTATATACTAAATGTTTAATAATTGTCATTATTATGAAAACTGTAATCTTATTTTAATAATTTATGAATATTATTATACCCATTTGTTTCCACAGTTATTTATGAATCTTAGTTTAACACATACAACTGGTTTTGAAATAGGCACACGTTAAGTGATTATGGAATTTGGTTGACAGTTTTAATAGCTCTGAGGGCGTGGGGACGATAGAACCCCCATTTTTAGCAGCATACTAAGAACCTAATTTCTAGATACCCCTACCTTATTAAGTTTTCTCAAGCTTTATGATCAACGTTCATAAATGAGGCCGTAAGTTTCTTGAGGATGTTTTTATGGTGTCACCCTTTACACTGTCCCACAATTAAGCAATCCAGGTAAATAACATCTTTGATAGAAAATTCCTTTAATTTTTGAGACAAAGAACTATTTTCATGATCATCATCAATGAACGACCAAAGAAGCTTCTTCTTGTACGTGCATTTTGTGTTGTGCAGCATGCCCTGATACATAGGCAGAAGTAATGGTGTTACATTTAGAACAAGAAGAAATATAGCTTTTATATTGCCATAGATTTGTTCAGACTCATTGGGATGTATTGGAGCACATTGTCTAAGCTTTAATAACACTTTCACCTTAAAAATGTGTAATCACTTCTAACATTTCTTTTAATGGACATGATTTGTGTTTTCACGTACTCGACATTTACTGTTAATTCATTAAGTTAGAAAGACACTTTAATAGCAACAGTTAAATAATAAATACACTCACACAGTATGCAACACTGTAATACTGTAAAGAGAAAACAGTATGCATAGGACTACATAAATAGGCAATAGTTAAGAGTTACAACAGCATGTATTCATACATGCAAGAACGGTCAGTATTACTTGAATACTTGATGGCGCAGTCAATGATTCATACAATTTAAGGACAATTAATACATATTCCATGTAACTCACCTTTTATGTCCATTTAATGTGAACAGTTCATAATTTGAATTGGCGACGGTTCCAGTTACTTCAGATTTGCGGGTTTCTAGTGTATTAATGTTACTTTTTTCTTTTAACTAAAGTTGAAGTATTGTGTCCACACAAAGATTTTACCAAATGAATAGTCTAACATCTATACAAAATCATTGACAGTAGTTAGTATTACAGTGAAACTGCAACATAGTGCTCAATGGATCATCAAAAAAGAGCTTTTGTATGGGGGTCACATTTATGATATGAGGGGAGTGAGACGGACATTCTTATCAATGATTTACACCAACCATCATCCTTCACAAAATAAAAATCAAGATCAGAAGTGAAAGGGGGAAACCTTGTGCTTCGTTTGACAGCATCTTATCAACACATTGTATGAATTTGGCAAGGATAAGCCAGCGCCACCTAGATCAGCCTTCTATTACTCCAGGTCACAGTGGTTCTGGCTCACAGCAGAAAGAATATTGTGACACAGATTATTTTCCACAACTACCTACTATTTGCACGTTTTAAATTTAAACATGGAAATCATATTTTCATCTGAACATGGTATCTTCACCAACATAAAAAAATAGGTATTTAATATTTTAAAACATGTTTAAATTTCCATTATTTGAACTGATATGTAGTTAACATATTTTTGTGGTGTAAGTAGTACAAACAACAAGAGTACAGGCCTGCAGTAATTATTATTAAATTTTTAGTGTTTCTACTGCTGTTATTCCCCCCCCCCCCATAAATATGCCGGCCTGGTGGGGTTAGCCCTGTGGTGCCAGAGGAAAAGGCTACCATCCACGAATTTTACCATCTCCACATGTGACACACATTGCCTCATCGTGATGCAGGATGAACCGGTATTTTTGCTGGATTGGGACCGATTGACACTGGTGTAAGGTGTGTGTGGGAGACGGTTTCCATTACCCTGGTAAAGGAGCTGCACTAGGAAACCACCCCTGTCCCAATGGCCCTAGCTAACACTAAGTGCAGTGAACCTTACATAGCCTCCATGTGGTGTACCCCTGTTCGGCATAGGGTTAACCAGTTTTCAGTAGTATCAGTGCTGATGATCGGAACAAAACGTGTGCCCAGTGCTTGTTAGTATAACCCGAGGATCGGGTCTGTGTAATTGGTGCAGCAGGTGCCTGTACCTGACTCAGGTTTGGGGGTTGGCCTCTTCCGTCTGCTCCACCACCTCCACAAGCCCGTACTGGGTAACATTATGTCCTGTATCAACAGTTTCACATTCCATAGAGGCAAAATCTTGCGAGGAGAGGATTCCAACCCACTCACTGACATATCCAGTGCAGGACTTTTCCTGTCCCTCCCTGGTAATGGTAAGCTTTTGTGTAGTATTTACGAATACTAATGTACTGACTAGTACTAATATATGCAATACCAGTTTTTCTACAGAATCAGGCAAATTGAAATAGTCTGTCTGAATTAGAGTTGAATTGAATCCCTTGATGAAGTCATATAAAATACATCATTTTATAAGACTGACATGTCTGTACAGTACTAATTAAGAATACAAAATTGAAATTATTTTTAGATAACACTTAAGCATTGTTTTGGAGATTAAGCCTACAGTATTTTTATATGGACCTAATGAGCAGTAAGGGTGACAGGAATGAATTATGCAATTTAATATTTAGGCCTGTGCAGTGTCAGCCGCATAAAATAACAATTGCACAGGGTTAGTATCCATCTCAAAATGTTACACAGTACAAATAATAATTACTTTTGTTAAATTGCTACACAATAATGTAAATAAAGTATATGAAAATCTTAGCTTCATAAATCAGCAAACTTCAACTGAAGAATGGTTCCACTAAGCCAAAATATTCTACAGCTTTTTTTATTACAACCACTGTTTGAGTAAGATAACAAATGTAATTTATGGGTGGGGTAGGGAAAGTTGATGTCCACTAACAGTTCCTAGAATTTTACCATCTCAGTTTAAGCAGAGTACTGTTGACACAAAATGGTACAGACAAAGATAAATAATGAATAGAACTTGTACACTGATAAATTTCACATGCATTTGTATTCTAAAACCTGAAACACAAAGTCTCCAAAATCACACTAAATGCGGGTTAGTGGAGCGTTTTATTGACGATTATAACATTGTTTTATGGGGATTTTTGGTGGGAATTCACAAAAAGGGAGTTAAATGCGGGCTAGAGCTACATCAGGGTTTCACTTTATATTTCTGTCAAACTATTGTTCATTTATATATGGCTGTACATATTACTGTGCAGCGTTGATGCTTCGTTTTGTTACAGATTTAAGTCATTTTGATTACACATCATAGTCGTGCACAAAAAACTGGTTAACCAAACTCTGTTCTATTCCTTGTGTTAATTTTTTTGGTTATGCGTTCCTTAATAATTTGATCAAACCAACTACTGTTTTACTGTGGGAGAGGGGTACATGCAACATTATAATAGATTGTCTGTAATGTGCAAAGTTGTCTATATTTCTAAGTCGTCTTCAGGTTGTATTTCCAAAAAGGTAAATTTTTATTTCAGAAATAACTGTCTTGGGTACTTTCTAGTATTATAATTATTGGTATTTCAAAAATTTTGTAATGTTAGATTTTTGAAAATTCTGTAAATTCAATTAATTGAGTGGTACAGCACATTGGTTGAATCTGCTGCCACATACAGTGGTCTTAAATATTATGCAGCTGTACTTAGACTAAAGACAAAAGAATGATCTATGCATTTCATTTGTTTTAGCTGTAAACAGTGGTTTTGATGCACAAGATACAATTGTCAAATTACAAGAAGAATCTATGAGTGCTGCTGGGCCCATCGGATTGGACATTAATTCTGGTGAAGCGGTGAACCCTGTAGATGCTGGCATCTATGATAACTATGGTGTCAAAAAGCAGATACTAAATTCATGGTATGATATTGATTACTGTACAACAAAATTATACGTAACAGTGTTAACTCTGGTAACGTAAGCAACATCTACCTTTACAATCAAATTACAGTATTCATAGCTCTTCTGATTTGTCTGACAATCCTCTACTTCATTTTACAATTGTCCAGATTATCCTGATTATTTAATGATTTTTGTCAGACTCTGATGTCAGTTTTTAGAATAGTGGTTGAAAGAGGATTCATTCTCATTTTATATGTTATTAAAAACATGACTTTTGATTTGAGTAGTGGACACAAAAATATCCTCTAAACAAATTTGTGGAAAAATTTTAATACTCAGTTCACACTTATCAGTCTCCCTAAACACAGATTCACTAAGGAATTTTTAGAAAAATTTAAAAACTGCAGCAGCATCATTGAGTGGATCCAATATTTAATGCTCAGCCTTTAGTGTTTTTAAAAAAAATAAAAATATTCATAGCGATTATAAAAAAATTCTCTATGTAGGAAATGTGTTTGATTTTATTTTAGTGTATATTGTTGTCTTTTTTGACATTTTTAATATTCAGACTAGAATATTTACATGAAAATTGTGACTTATAAATTTTATGTGGAGGAAGATACTTTCATAAGAAATTTTTTCTAAAATATTTATTGGGTACTTACTTATATTACTACATTGTTTTACTGGTGGTTTACACGTTTTTTTATAGGCTTATGTTTGGTGAATTTGAAAATCTTAGATTTAATTTTCAAAGGTTGCATGTATGCAATCATTTAGTCCAGCCGACAGAGCCGAAAAAAGGGACAAACCTCAGAACCCAGGCCTCAGTATACGAATCGACTTGAAACCTTTTGTATCTTATTCCTTATGCAGTAAAAAACAAAAACTATGGAAATTTGACTTGCTCTTTTATATAAATAATAATAACCAGTAACAGTTGCAATAACTTTTGACCTACACTGAGATTGCATAGAAAACACATTCCTTGGGGGGGGGGGGGGGGGGGGTTGAGGCCACTGATTAAGAATCTGAAGTCAAAAATTGAAAATTCAAAATGGCGGCTGAAAAGTGGTCCATAATGTGTAAATTTTATATAATAATGCCAGATTGCATTGTACTGTAGCATGTACATTTTGTACTGGTAATATGTGTTTAAACGATCCTCTAACAATAGATAATAACGATGTAGATGACGAAGTTAATAAGTTAATGAAATGGATGAAAATAAAGAAGATTAATTTTATCTTTTGCAATTTTTACTATTAATTTTTATAACAGTGTAGGCTATTAACTGTATTAATATTTGTAGAAAGAGCAGTAACAATTTTTGTATTAAAATAAACTTTTTTTTCATTTTTATTGTGCATATATTTATTTTGCTGTTTTTTCATTAAGTTATGTTAGTATTTTTGTAGTTATTGCATTTTTTTAAATGGTATACAATTTTTAAATTTTACGAGGTAGATTTATGGGATAGCCTTTTAAGCCCTTCAGATTATATTTCTCATTAAATCATTATCTTCTCACAATTATGTAACTATTTAATTTGCTGCCATTTTCCATTCACTGTTTGAAATTACACATTTCTACTTCTTATTCAAAATTATTGATGTAGAAAACTGAATGAATCTGAAATTAAAGTATATTTAGTAGTATTTAAGTACATAAAAAGCTTAAAGCTAGGAAATACCTCTTTAAATTGTGAAATTTTCTGGTCATAACTTAGTTATTTTTAATGCTAGAAAAATGGGATGGGATTAAAAAGAATTTGAAGCTCTAAGTTAGGTCGTAAGCGTAATCCTTTTTAGAGTTAGTTATTTTAATATTCAGGGTTAAAAATGGTTAATTTCACTAAAAACATTATGAATGGCTTATTTGAGATTACTATATCTCATTAATTGTTCAGTGTAGAATAATGAGGTAGGAAACATTTTATTCCTCATTGAATATACTATAAATTTGTTCATTTTTCTAAACATAATGATTTTCTAGTTATGTACAGTAATATATTTATTTTTATGAACTTTATAAAAAGTGGAAAAAAATAAAAGTATAACAGTTTCAAAGTAACATCAAAACAATTTTTGAGGATATTTATGAAGGTCTAAATAAATAACTACTAAAATGGCATATTATTGTATCTCATAATAAACATTCCAGAACTAGAAAATTACTAAAAAAAAACTAAATATTGTTAAAAAGCATGCCATTTTTGAGCCAAAACTTTTTGACTTTTTATAGTTATAGAAACTACATAGGAACCATTTTTGTAGTGAATTGTAAGATCTTTAATTCTTGTTGTAAGCTATTTTTTTGTTCAAGTAATAGTTTTCAAAATATTTAAGGTTAAACATGATTAGATTCGACAAATTTACATGACTGTATGTCAAAAACTGTTTAATGTAGAAAAACAGGGCAGAAAGCATTTGATTTGTCTTTCTATATACTTCAAATTTATGTCTTATCATTTTTTCAAAACCTAATAATTTTTTAGATATTGATAAAAAACTGTCTCAAAGTAGCTATTTGCGTGGGCAAAAATTCACTATTTCACCTCTAATATATCTTGGAAACTATGCATTTTTAGAAAAAAGGGTATATAACCTTTTTTCTTAGAATTTGTAGATCTTGCAATTTCCAGGATCGGTACAGTTTTTCCCCCCATCATCAGAGAAGAGGAGGCAACCACCCCTAAATAAAAAGCAAGTGAGATTTTCATATAGACTCTGTACTTTGACCTATAAGTAATAAAATCCAAAAGGTTTCAGATCAATCAGTGTTCTGAGGCTGGGTTCCAAGGTCCCAACCTCAATGGCTTGTCAATCCAACTAATTTGAATTTTTGTCAATTCAGATTTAAGTGCCATGTTGCCAGTATCTAAGCCACACATATAAGTTATTATTAATTGATATTAACTATGTAATTGTATTGTGTAATCTGTAATTTGACCAAAAAGATGATAGTACACAGGACATAACGGGGCCAGTTCATAGAAGCATCTCTAGCCAGTCGGAGTCCTGTGATAAACACGACTGTAATGCATTATAAAGTTAAGAAAGACTATTTGCACATATCACACTTACAATCAATTAAAATGGATTGATTGCGTTGGCAGTGTCAACAATATAAGCATTGCTGCATCAGTCAGGATGAGCATAACGTCATGTCGTTAACCCTCTAGCCTCAGTACTCACCACTAAGTCTACTGAACACATGGTGATTGGTAGAGTGGCTCTAAAAAATCAGTTGCGCATAGTAAAGTTTTTTTTTGTAGGTTCAGGTGTCATTAACTTGGATTGTGAGCTACAATATACACCTCTGTGGTGTGTATTCATATGCTTGCCCTAACGTTCAGTGAATATTCCCTTGCAGAGTGCCATTTTCATGGCAAGTACATTTTCATGTTTCTACAACAGCATCAGCCCTATTTACATTTATGTAATAATATTACTCTATTGTAAAACGAAGGTTTTGTAAAATATATAAAAACACTTGGTAAGTTTCACAAGTTTTTTAATTAACTTTGACAGCTGTTTCGACTAACTAAGCCATTGTCAAAGAGGCGAATAATTTGTGATTGTGATTTTAATTTGTGTTAATTAAAAAATTTCTGAAACTTACCAAGTGTTTTTATATATTTTATAAAACCTTTGTATTAATATGTTTCACCAAGTGCCCAACGAGTCATCAATTATTACTCTATTGTTCCTAGCTAGCTTGGACTTGTTAAATCAACTAGCCGGATACCCGTGCTTCGCTAAAGTGATTATCAGAAAAAACGGAATCTAAAATCAGAAAATAGAAATAGATTATTTGTGAAGCTTAGATACCAATATTTTGAAACTAAGAGAAACTATTTAAGCTCGATCAATTTGATCAAGTTTGATCAATCAACTATTAAAACTGTAAAATTAATGAGTTGTTAAAAATGATGCTGTATTATTTAGTTAGAGAGGGTAAGCTAAGTTTCTGTTACAGATTAAGACATTCCTTTATTGTAAGTCTAACAACAATAAAAAAGATGGGCTTAAGCCCTTTGATTCCTCCACCACCACTGGTTTTTTGTTTTATGTAGCCAGGCTAATAACTTACTTAGCATATACTTGCAGTTGCTCCCTCAGATTAAGTTCTCAGGACCTCTAAACAACATTCCTGGTTTTGCTCTCTGGCTGGAGGATGACCAGGATGTCAGGTGAACTGACTCTGGAGAATGCCACGTACAACTGGCCATGGGAGATACAATCACTCCTCAGATCCACACCAGCCACTATCAAACTGCCCCTGTGCCTTATTGATGGTCATGGCGTCCTGCAGGAAGGATACAACTAAAAAAGCGGCATCAGTGTTGCGGTGTTCATGTTTTTTCACGGATAGGCGTTAAAGCTTTCAAAACTCTTCCTTAGTGAGCACCCAGAAGCCAAGAGGAATATATGTGCCGAACTTAGAACTCAAAATAAACCCTCGATGCCACATAGCAAGGAATAGAGGGACAGGGTGAACTGTTTCGCGATTATTTTCGCGCCTCCTCGTGATTATAGGTTAGATGAAAAAAATACTGTTTTAGTAACTCCCCAAAACCCTAAAGGAAAGTAAAAAAATAAACATTAGACTTCCAGGAAGCGTACAGTTGAAAAAAAGCAGCATTATCTGTGTCACGGTTTTTCACAGTTAGGCGTTAACGTTTTCAAAAACCTTTCTTAGCAAGCATCTAGAAGCCACGAGGAACATACGTGCCGAATTTCAAGTTTGTAGGCTTTATAGTTATGGAGATTTCGTGATGAGTGAGTGTATGAATCAGTGAGTGGTATTTGGCTTTTATATATGTAGATATTGGCTTCCCATTGTTTTAAGTAGGTGGGTCACTCACCATATATGTGTGCTTGTTCACACATACACGTGTGATTACATTGATTTTGTTATATGTCTACAAAATTTTTGTAAAATTAATGTATCGTTTTTGTTTTAGCACTGTCATTGCAAGCAACCTGATACTGGTTGATGAAATTATGCGTGCTGGTATCTCCTCTCTGAAGGGATAATTGACACAACTTCAGACACCACACATGCTTCCTGCGTACAATCACATGGGGAGATTATATGCACTTGTTTTTTTGAAAATACAGTTAAATCTCAATACAATGATACTGCAGAACCAGGAAAAATGTTGTGTAGAAAATTTAAAATAAAATCGAGTTATTCACTCTGATTTTGACAGGTGTATGGTCATAAATGAACAACATTAATTGCTAATAGAAGTTTAATGAAGAAAGTTGTGTTAGTGGTTAAAATCACAAGCAGAATGATCACTGTTGCACACCACTATATAAAATTTTTATATAATCGGAATATAAAACACCACTAATCGGAATAATTTTTATATAGTGATGTGCAACAGTGATCATTCTGCTTGTAATTGCTAATAATCTGTAACATTTAAATATAGTAAAGATGAGATTTGCAGTTACAGACAAAGATGGAAATGAACAATACAGAAAAATGTAAAACTAGAACAAACTAAAATAAAATAAAAATATAATATAAATAATTAAAAATGTAATTCATTTATAAACCTCCGATGATAACTGATGTGATCAGTGAAACGTGTGTCAGGAGAAAATACAATAATAATTTTACTTGCAGAAATAGTTAATATTTGAAGAATTATTCATAAAACTAGAATATGCTTATTAATAATAATAATCCTTTTTGTACAAGAATATATTTTATTATTTTGTGAATATTACAATCTTTCAATAATATTTAACTATCATCATCAGATATAAATTAATCAATTTAAAAAATTTTATTTTAATGTGTTATATATGTATGTAAAAATATGTTATATAATTAATTGTAAAATATAAATATTTATTATTTTATTAAATTAATAATTTTGAAAGTATTATCGTTTTCTGTATTAATTTGATTTTGTTCTGACATTAATTTATTAATACTTATAAAATATTAATTTATTTTACTTATTACATAAAACAAGTAATAAATTAATAACAGAACAAATTCAGATTAATACGAAAAATGGTAATATTTTCAAATTTACTAATTTAATAAAATAATAAATATTTATATTGTATTTTAAGACAAGAAGGAACACAACCACTTGATATCACTTGACAAATCGCCCAACATAAACTGACTCCCAAGCGGCAGGTGTTGGCATTTTATAGTCGCAGGGTTCCATAATGTCCGTCCTTCAGCACAGCCTTGACAGAAACACGCACATACTGGGCTAAGCAAGAAATGTGTAGAACAATGTTCTCGATAGTAGAATATTCCATATTGCGTAACAATATTTTTACATACATATACAAAACATTAAATTTAGTCTATGTATAAAACATCTGTTTTGAACAGTCGAATTTTAAATTTGTTTAAATTATTAATTTATATGTGATGATGATAGTTAAATACTATTGAAATATTGTAATATTCACAAAATAATAAAATTAATTCTTGTACAAAAAGGATTATTATTATTATTATTATTAATAGTATAAAATATACAAGAAAAAATGAGCAAATATGAATGTAAAACTAGAATAGCGTATACTGTATGTCCAATTTAGTATACACTAGTATTCTGTAATTTATCATACAATATTAGGTCATTTTTTGTTTTGTTTGATTAGATATAAAGTCAGAAATGACAGTATTTTAAGTCCTTTTTCACAGAGTGAGAAACAACGGGAACTGAGAAAGCAATCATAATGGAGAGATGTGTCGTTATCAAGAGTATTATTGTATAGATAGTAATATTATTATTACAAGCGCATTACAGTTTGATATCTGCTGTTGTAGTTAAAAGTAAGCAAAGTGTGTTTTAGCTAATTGTATATTGAGTTAGTGTCACTATCCGAAAATATTGTTGTATATAGGATTATCATTGTATGGAAATTTCACTGTATTAAAGTACTAATCAAACGCTTTATGACTTAGTTTAAAGTAACAGTATTGTTTTATTAATAAATAATTGTAACATTGAAGGGATGACATTACTCACTTCCTGAATGTCAGTTGTGCATACTACTGATATAGACCTGACAGTAGATTTTGAATAGTGGCTTGGAGATGCACAGTGGTCAAATTCCACATTGCTTGTCTAAAGAAAATTTCATTTATTTTGCATGTGGGCACAGCAGACTTGTACACTGTTTCATAGTATGAACATCAGCTGCAACAAGTCTGGCGACATTAGAAGGATGCTAGTCTTTTTTTTTAAATTTATATCTGATAGTTAAATACTATGGAAACATTGTAATTTCACAAAATAATAAAGTATATTCTTGTACAAAAAGGATTATTATTTTGAAGCAACATTATGTGACAGAGAGATAGTGTGTGAGTGAGACCATAAACTGTTACTGTGTAGTTTTCTCTCTCCTCTCTATATTATACAGTTAAGTTGGGGTTAATTCTTTGCTTGGTGTGCACATTTCACTGCTCAAGATCGGCTGTCAGGTTTCTACTATTGACACATTTAATTATTACTCTCATTCATGGACCTAATGATGCATTGTAAATGTAATTGTATTTTATATGAAATATATGAATTGTTCAGTTCATTATATATTATGCATTCAGTTCTTTTTTGTATATTATTGCCTCCCACCTTTAATAAACCTCCTCCTCTGTCAGCAGTGAAGGACTTCCGTTCCATGCTCCCAGCATCTCCCTCACATCTGTGGCAACAACATCCTCCTATCTTTCCTGTCAGTGGCCTTTTAGTCTTTTGGCCTCCGTAGTTGTTATGAGGGCTGTTTTTAGTATCAGTTCTCACAACATTGTGGTCTCCCCATTTTTCATCCACGTAGTAAACAGGAATTATAAATACGATTTAACATCCATACAATAAACATCCCTTTTTTAAATTATTCCTCAGGCTTTCATGGCCGGTGTCAAATGAATTGTTCATGATATCCGGGCTGTTTGGCCGTGGTCCATGGTTTATAACAAAACCAAATGCTTTGGCAGCTCCACGTGGGCCTGTACGTAAACACCCGGCGTGCAGGATTTTTATACCACTGATGATGGCAGCCAGTGGAGCTGAAAATCAAGGAAACGTTTGGTTTTGTTATAAACCATGGACCACGGCCAAACAGCCCGGATATCATGAACAATTCATCCCTTTTTTAAATTTTTATTTGTAATTAAGAATTTATTTGTCTTCAAATCAACTCTGTTTATATATTTTTTCTAATAAAAAAGATTTACTATTAATCTCAAACTCGGTAGTAAATATTGGATGACAGGAACTGGGGCTACTATTTGATTTTCAGTTGATTGCAAACAAAATCTCCATCAGCCACTGTAATAAGACAAAGTTAACTATTGATTGTGTATTAACTGGAGTTGGAAGGTCCTATTCTGTAGCTTGACAACTTTGAAAAAGCCATCACTGATTTCAGTACACGCAGGGTGGAGGAGTAAGGCTCCTCCCTCTCCCACTTCCTCTGTCTTGCTGCCCCTTCCCTCCTTAATTAATAGAACTCTGTATAGTTCACATACAGTGTTTGGCAAGTGAATGATCCCTTCCATACAGTTGACTATGCGTCCTTGATTTTCACCTATAAATGTCCCAAGTGTGTCAAAAATATTTGTTCTGCACAGGTTGTTTTCAACATTGTATACCTGTAGTAATGTTAAATTGGCAATTTTTTTTTAGCTGTTTGTCAAATATATTGAGTGTTTACTGAAGCAGAATTATTTCATTCCCCTAATCCAAAAAGATGTATATTTTAATAATATCCCCATTGAATATTTTTCTACAAAAAATAAAACAACTTTCATAGTATATACTGCAAATCTATAATTCTGCCTCAATAGGTAGCAAGAGGTATACATCACCCCTGAAAATTTTACTACTCTAGGTGACATAGTCTGAAATATATGTGTAGCAAAATTGAAAGTTAAGGGCATGGAAATGCGCAAAACGCTTACGGTCAGAGGGGAAAGGCGATGTGGAAGGAGTCGCTGTGAGATGTGAGAAGAGAATTGTTGGTATCAGCGATGGTGCAGCCAACCTATGAACATTATTTCTAATAGTAACAAAAAGTCGCGACTGTTAAAGTTTGTTTGTAAATGTGTCACCACGAATCTCTATCTGTGTGTGTGCGCACGCGCTCAAATTTTGTGTAAAAACAAAATGAAATATAATAATGAAATGAAAGAAATTTCATACGATATTGAACATCCCATGTTATAACTTCAACTTTTCGCTTTATTTACAGTAAAACATTGTTTGCCAGCTGGTAAAACATAAATTATCTCAGTTCTCGTTCATCTGCTTCTTTTACCGGTTGTAACACTTTTAGCGTTAAAAGATATTCTTTTCCTAAAATTCTGTATTGAAATTATTTGCTTTTTTACTTCTAGAAACAATTTCTTGTTGTCCAGGATTAAAAAGATTCTTGCAATTAAATTAATACGAAGAACGTGTTCCTTTATGTAATGATAAACTGGAGAGATAGTCGGGTGTAATTAAGGAGTGGAAGTGTACAGTTTGCAAATTCCATGCGATAAGAACGGTCAGGGAGGCTGTAGTTTTTTATGTCTCAGCAGTACACAATGACAGAACCAAACAACACTCAGATATGTTTACAAAACATTCTGATATTTAACAGGAACAAATTCCGATACGTGTACTGGTCCAATTGTATTTATTTATTGATTGATTTATTTCACTTTTGTTTGTAAACGTAGATAAATATATGATTTTTATATTATTACTAAATATGATTATTATTATTTGATTTATGTCGGAAACAATAAACTTATAATTCTTTTTTTAACCCAGCTGTGTGACTGTAGGTACCCGCGCGCGCGCAGATAGAGATTAAAACAATTGCAACACTGAGATAGGACGTAACACAGTACGGTAACTAACAATGTACTGGTAACTAAAACATCACACGCAAGTTGGCAATATCTTCACTTGGATACCAACTGATTATCCGTTACCCTCCTGCCATTCACAATTTCAAAGTGGACTCGTCCATCCATAAATTGGTTTCTGTGCATATGCCCATAACTTGCAATTTGACTATACTAAGTATTGAAAAATATGGTTATAAGAAAAAAATTATTTAAAGTAAACCATAATCACAGTTTACTATTATATTCAGCTTTATCTCTAAAACCAGCCTTCCTTGTAGTTGTTTGATTCCTGCTCACAACGGAAGGTTTAAAATTGTTTGCCCCATCCTACATCATTACCTGTAGTTGTCCAAACCCATATATATCTGTCAATCTCTCATTCACTTACAAGGTTGTTGTGTGTCCAAATCAAAAGATTTTGGCCCATAGCCCAGGAAAAATAGTCAACAAATTTGACTTTAAAGGAAAAAATTAAATAAAATTAGTTTTTTGTACATATGGTCGTTGAACCATAAGTTATACGAAACCAATGAGTCTACCGCTTAAATTTGTCCGGGGGTGATTTTACAGGGGTTGAAAGAGTATACTGTATTTTTTTTTTTGTATTTTGTGTGTATTGCACGTGAATGATCTTTTTTTTGGGGGGGGGGAGAATGATGCCTACATAAGCCGAAGCTTGTGCGTAGGTAATGAGATGAGAATGACTTGAATGATGAACAAATGCCAGACCTTACCGGGAATCAAACCCTGAACCTCTTGGTGTAGAAGCCAGCGCCCTGTGCCCTAACCACTAGACCAATCCGGTCAGTCAATATTTAACTTAAAATATTGTCTCAGGGCGATTTTACCCATATTGAAATATGTAAATTTTTATTTATTTTTTTTTTTTTGAGGATGCAAGTGAAGATAAAAAAAGTTTATTTTCATCAAAAAAAGTATCAAATAAAATATGTTTGACATTTTTAGTAAGTTCTATACAATTAAGTACAGAAAGGAACTATATAATGCAGACCAAATGACCTAAGTATTGTAAAAGTAAAGTAAAAACATTCGGAGAAAATAAGAATTGTCATTAGACTAGGGGGTTTTCATTTAATGATTATATTAATATAAATATATTTATTATATATTAATGTTTTTTTTTTACTAATTTATCATGGCCGACAGTGGACTCGCTGAATTTCTAATCGTAATTTGTCTAAAATTGTTTCACATAATATACTAACTGAGCACGCATATAGGAGCACGTATATTAGTATCTCTAGCACTTTCAAAAATTATTTTACAAAACATAGATTTAAGTGAAGAAGAAAACAAAATTCAGGAACTTTTTTTGATTTTAACGATTTACCTACAGAAAAGACCACTATTGATGAAAATATCATTGTTAAAAATATTACAAATAAAATTGAAAGATAAAAAAACAATGGTCCAACTGCTCAGTTGTGGATTCAGTATATTAAAATGGTCACACTAATTAGAAATGTTATAGAAGCTGAAAGAGCAGGAGAGTGGGAAAAACATCTTTATACAGTAAAATTAATGCTGCCTTATTTTCATACAAGTGGTCACTTGCACTACGCTAAAGCTTGTCAGATTTATTTACAGCAAATGCTTTAATTACAAAATAGAATGAGTGACTCAGAATTTGATAAATCTACGAAAGGTTATTTTAATGTAAGGTGTAACAAAACATTTTCCAGTGGTACTTGGACCAATATGTCATAGAACAGACAGCAAATCGAGAATTTAAAGTCATTCACAGAGGAAATATTACATTCATATATCACTACCAAATCAGCATTTTCGGATATTTGTCAAGAACTTAAAAATTTTTGCAGCATTACATTTTTCACATCTGAACAACATGTTGAGTTCAGAGAAACTCGAATTGCAAGAAATGATTCAGATGTCAATAAATTGTATTGTTACGACATTACAGAACAGTCTACGTGTTTGTCAAATGTTCCAGAAGAATCTCGCTCTAATGTGTGTGGCATAGGTGATTCTCGATGCATTCACAAGATTTTTCTGGAAGCCGCCAGCCGCGCGGACTGTGTCAAGGCCAGAATTAATTACTGGCGCTAAGACGCAGTTTGGAACTTTCTGGTCTGTTAGCGCTGTATAAATACTAAGCGGCAGCTGCCTTAGTTTACAGTATAATTGCGATATAATTACAGTGCAGTTCTAGTTATTGTCAGGCGATTACAAGCGATAGTGCTCTGTGCGTTCAAGTGGTTAATAGTGAAGTGTTGTGATTTATAATCGAGCAGTATATTGTAATACAATTGTGTTTTAATATTAGTTGACATTTATTTGCGTGTGAACAATTTTTATCTGATTTGTTGTAAGGGACTGCATTGTTAATTACGAACTGTTTAACTGCAAAAATTAAAGCTGGTGATTAGTGACTTAATTGGTGTCTTGTATTTTGTTTTCCACTGTACCTACGACGATCAAGTAGACCGTCGTAACAGTATGATTGGCTTATTAATCAAGATCCATTTTCAAAAACACATCATTACGTCACTCGTACTGGAATTATTGGAAATGACGCTACCGATCAAAGGAAATTGGTGAAAACGATATGAAAAAATTGTCTGGGAAATGTATAAGGACATTGTCAAAAAACGTGAAAACAGAGTACGTCCTCCGAGTGCCATTAATTCCTCTATAACGGTACGTGAAAAGGGTATTACTATAGATCCTTTAATTCTCTATCAAAGAACGCTGTTGTGCAGAGAACCGAGTGATGATATATCAGAGTACTTTAAATTTGAAATTGCACCGTACCCAATGTCTCTTTTCACGAATACTGGAATGAAAAAAACCACAAAGTCCACTTTATATGATGAGTTTAAAAATATCCATGACAATTTACTGAACAAGACAGACATCTACATAATAGATGGAGGGTATTTGTTGCACAAAGTGAAGGAGTTAGAAAAAATGGTAATTATAAATTTATTGGAGTGTTAGTGGTCTCAAATATTTCTACTAGTAATTTTTATACAAACCACTATGTTGTCTTCGGTACTGACGAGCGCTTTCGGCAGTCAAGCCATCTTCAGGTCATTTACCAACACAGAAATAGTAACGTCTTACTTAGCTCCACCCATAGTGGGTTGTCTTACATTACCAATTTTGTAACCGTTTCAATTTACGTTAACTCATTTTCTACTCTGTTTTGTTGTCTAATAAGCTGCTAAATACTTCATTTTCAAATGTGGTTTTTATATTCGTTAGTCGTTTTTCATCTTTATTTCTTATTTTTAATATTTCCACTCCTTCCTTTAATTTCCTTTCTCTTTCTTTACTGATCACTTTTATTATCTTATAATTTACAACTGGGTCTATGAATTTGTCCTTCTTCTATAAAATGCCTAGCGTATAATGAATTCATCGTTAACTCTCCTTCACCCCTCCTATGTTCTTTAAATCTCAGGCAAAATTGATGACCCGTTTCGCCCAGATACACTTTTTCACATTCCCCACAACTAAGCATATATACTCCACTTTCCTTCAATATGTCTTCTTTGTCAAAATTTGTAGTTTTTATTATATCAAACACGGTTTTCGATTTTTTAACCGCTATCTCTATATTATATTTTCTAAAACATTTTTGTATCTTTCTTGTGTTATAACCTATATAATATATGGGTCCCTTATACTCCTTCTTTTCTTTACTATTCTCATTTATTGTTTCTTCTCTTCGTTTTATATTATTAAATATTTTATCTACTACATTCGTATTATACTTGTTTTTTACAATTATTTTTATTCTTTCTTTCTGTTTTCCTCATCTTCTATACAACTGTTTATTCTATGACAAAAATTAGTTATCGCTGCCATTTTATACTGTATTGGATGGTATGAATCATTTGGTATTATAACCATTTTGGTATAAAATGGCAGCGATATGCGATATTTCTACAAACTTTCCATTTTTTTAAAAATAATCAAGTTTTTTCTGCCATTGCTCCTTCTAACACTAACAATAACAATTATTTTCATTGCATAAGCTAGTTTACTATTATTATCTATAATCAAAAGTAGGCTTCTTCACTCTGAAACTTTGTAAAAAGTATTTCCTGCAGTTACCTTGTGCATTTCCCTCTTTTGGTTTTATTCCACACCCTAACTTCAAGAGCTTTTATCTTTGTCCCTCTCATTTCTTCACATATATCAGACTAACAGAATTATGACTCTCAGTAAATAAGAAGAAATAAACTAAGTCTTAAATAAACATAAACTTTCACGGCCAGTGTTTACATTATCACAATCATCATGATCTAGATTGTCTACGTTTACTACCAATGACTGTCATCTTCAGTGGCACAAGAACACAGATTACAAACACCTGTGAACAAATACAGAGTCCCTTCGAGGCACTAAATATTTATAAGCTTGGTAATTTTTTGGCCAATCACATCACTTTCCTTTTTTGATTGGCTCGCTTATTTCACCATGTTTTAATGCTGATATCCAGTATTTATTTAGTGCTAAAGACTTATCCTTTTTATTTATGTGTGGTCACCATGCTTATATATTTCAAGTGCCTCCCCCTACAACCGAGCAAATTACTGCCAAGTTGAGGACAGGACCTGGGTCTCTCCAAACAAGGTTGTGTGGCCTTCGTTAGGCAGGGCATATCACGTAATAGCAGACTTCTGCGTTTGGCGCAAATGGCAATGCTATTTGTGTTCATATGGCCTAACTGCCTGAAAATTGTGATAATTTAAACTAGGTTCCAATATACTTTGATGCAATAATAAATTTTTCTTTTTCAGATTTAACTATTCAAATAGTTAAACCTCTACAAGTACACAGTATAATACAAAAATAGGTAGCAAAGCTAATACAACTTTGAATTAAATTATATGTAATTACTCTGAAGTTGGTGCATTTTGTGTATAAGGCTGCTGACACACAGGTCACTCTGTGGCTCGTGTGAATAACCCATATGTGACCATGCATATGTGAATAACCGCTTCAGAGACGCACCACTCTCCATTTGCTCAGTGATAAAAGATTGTTTCATTTAGTTTTTACATCAGTTTCATCATGGACTCTGACGAGGAAGTTCTTTTCTTCTTGTACGTCGGCAACGCCGATTCTGGATGCACCAGATAACGTGTGAACGGATGCTAGTGGAACAGTTTTATACACTAATAAGTGAGCTAAAAGCAGACAATGCAAAATTCTTAAACTACGTCACGATGTCACAAGACACACTTAATCAGCTTCTTAATTTGCTACTATTTCACATACAATTGTATATACACACAATAATCGTATTACAGTAGACGAAATATTAATCAGTTTGGTGTCGAGTAATCTATTAACTATTGGTTTCCTGTAGGCCAGACCTAAACTTGTCTGCAACTGTAAACTGTCTGCATTGTTTGCAAGATTGTTTTGACTCATGTGCTCAAGTAGCGTTTGCATAAAACATTGTTGAGACCATCTCGCCCAAATTCGCTAATATGCTATTATGTAATTTAGAAGTCATTGCTGTTTTTCTTCTGTTGTAATTATGATACTCAACAGTAAACTGATACGGCTAGAGACTGATCTTGCAGGGAGAATATTGTTGCATATTTGTTACACATGTAGGAGCCATATGGGCTAGATGCAAATGAATACGACTGTTGCAGAGAATGAAGTTAAATTTTTGTATGGTGCAATGCCATACAATACAATAATTATCTTGTTGATTCATCCTCTTCGTTCACTTTTTTAAAATATTATTATATATATAAACTTTCACATATGAACTTACTTTGATTATCACTTTCCCATACGTTTCAAGGTGATGTACCTCTTCTTCAGTGGGAGTAAATACTGAATGTCAGTTAACAGATTAACGGTTATGGACTGGTGTGTGTGGTGGGGGTTGATGGTGGGAGGGAATTGGCGCTGGGGTTCAAATTGTGTGTTTGGATCAATGTATCAAATAGTGTATGTGATCTATAATGTAATTGTTCGTTTAATATGTTGTTTGCTTGTAGTGCGTGATGTCTGTATATTTCAAATTGTTCAACTGTGTTTAGTTTTCTACTTTTAGGTAAGTAGTGTAATATTTCCATGTTGTGTTCTATGTTTGTATAACTGTGGTTTTCGTTTTGTAAATGTGTGGCAAATGTGGAATGTATGTAGTTTGTGGTGAGGGCTTCTGACAAACTACATACATTCCACATTTGCCACACATTTACAAAATGAAAACCACAGTTATACAAACATAGAACACAACATGGAAATATTACACTACTTACCTAAAAGTAGAAAACTAAACACAGTTGAACAATTTGAAATATACAGACATCATGCACTACAACCAAACAACACATTAAACGAACAATTACATTATAGATCACATACACTATTTGATACATTGATCCAAACACACAGTTTGAACCCCAGCGCCAATTCCCTCCCACCATCAACCCCCACCACACACACCAGTCCATAACCGTTAATCTGTTAACTGACATTCAGTATTTACTCCCACTGAAGAAGAGGTACATCACCTTGAAATGTATGTGAAAGTGATAATCAAAGTAAGTTCATATGTTGTAGCGGGGCATTTTTGGGCATACCTGGGGTAATAACAGGATTTGTATTTTTTTTTAATAATAAATAACTTGTCGAGTGATAGAAAAATGTTATGACCGAACGGTAAATTTCTTATTTGGAGCGATCGAGACGATGGCAGCATTGTTTGAGACGGTGAAGACCATATGATTCAACAATATTCCTATAAACAGTTTTAATAACCGGCAACTGTACCAAACTCAGTTCAAGGACAATGACGAACACGTTATGTAACAGTAAACACGTTACACAACCAGACATCAGGCGATGTGTTGCGTCAGCGCATTACATAACAGGAATGCTGGGTGTGTCACGCCAGCAACATAGTGACACAACAGAACAAAGTAGTCGCAAAACAACATCTGAGTGGTACAGACGCTAACCACTGTGCGTCTGCCCGGCTCTCGCCGGTTTTCGGCGAAGTTTTGGTGTTGCGCCGGTCGTGCGTAATTATCGCCTGCACGTATACAGATCTTAAATGTAAAATAGCAGCTGTCAACTTAATTAGATTGAACTAACAGTTAAATGGTTTTAAAAGAAAAAACATGTAAATTCAGTGATCTACGTAGTGCGCGTAGTATAAGGCGATGTCATCTGGACTCACATGTCAGTTAAGTAACTTTCAATTTTCGTCTAACATCGACAAAGTCCGATATAAATTTTATAACGAAACAAAATCTTAAGCACTAAACAAATGAGATCTCATATGGGTATGGGGAATGTAACACGAGAGCTCTCAAATCATAAAATCATTGTGTGTGTGTGTGTGTGCGTGAGTAAGCGGGTAGACAAAGAAGGCTGGTTTGCGTTGTTTGTATTTAATTCATACTTAATTTCTTAAAATTTATTTGTATACCATGTTTTCATTCTCATTGTAGCAGAATAATTATATAATTAATAACTTTCGTAAATGTGAATTTCCAGTAGAGAGAGGATGGCAGGAGGTAGTTTGTTAATAATAAAATTATAGTAAAAAATGTTAATAAATTTTAATTATGTGTAAACGTATAAAGTTTCTTTGTTTGATTAAACAACCATCTGATCTCCTGTTCGCCTAAAAAGAACCCTCATAAATTATTTTCTTACAGTTGGTAAGATGGCGCCCGAGAAATATACAATGTTTGTTAGTGACTTTTATGTGATACAAAAAGATGAGTAGCTTCACATTTGGCTTCCGAACGTAGGGACGATTTATATAATAATATTATATAAATATAGGCCCACTGGGAGAGCAGAATGGTTGTTTAAGGTAAAATAAATTTTTTTCATACGTAAATTAGACGCAAGTATGAGGTTATGTTTTGATAGGGTTATGTATGTAGTGAATTATTTGTCGAATTATATAAGGAGTATTATGAGGTAATATACATAATAATTGGTAGGTATGATAATTATTAAATAGTATAAAGAGTATTATAATAAAATCTTTTAAAATGGCTGAGATACAAGAAAATGATATGATTAAGATGATGAAATTGCTTTTTAATGAACAGAAAAACGATATGCAAGAGTTCAAAAGTAGTATCAATGAAAAGTTCGATATTCAAAAGAATAGTTTTAAAGAATTGAAACATGAGATACAAGAAATGAATAAACAGTTAGAAAGCACTAACGAAATAATAAGAAACGGTTTAAATAAGTTAGAACAGAAGTTCGAGAAATTAGGTAACAATGTTTTAAGTAAGACAAAATGTAAAAATGACGAAATAGTAGACAATTTTGAGAGTATAGTGGGGGTGAAGAATAATGATGAAAATATAATAACAAATAGTGCTGATGAAGTTTTAGAATGCGATAATGAAATGTTAATGAGTGTTTATGAAATAGAAAGAGAGTGGAAGAATAATGTAGTAATTGAATGGGGACAGAGGGCAAATTTTCCCCTTATTGTTTATAATGATGATGATGATTTAATGTTGTTTTTTCAGGGCAAGAGACCCTTATTGTTAAATGAAGTAATGTTGTATAATGTTGTACCCTCTGTCCGTAATAATTGTGAGAGTGTGATGTGGTGCTATGAAGAAAGAGAGTTATATGTTGAGAATGAAATAGAAATATATAAGTTAGAAAGAAAGTATGATGAATTGAGAAAAATACTAGAAAGAGAG
Organism: Magicicada septendecula; assembly: GCA_034769895.1. Lineage (NCBI taxonomy): Eukaryota > Metazoa > Arthropoda > Insecta > Hemiptera > Cicadidae > Magicicada > Magicicada septendecula. Next base: position 59,508,548 of record CM068376.1, read on the forward strand.
ACAGAGAATAATTTTGATAATATCTTACCTGACTATAATGACTTACCTGACGTAGTAGTTGAGGAATACAAAAATGAGAAAATAATTTACCTGACGTTAACAAATAACACTGATATAGACTGGACAATCCTAACCTATGGTAACAAGATTTATAGTGGTACAATGGATGAAACAGAATTGATGAGTTATTATGATAGTAACAATTCTAATAATTTGTATGTTGATAAAAATGATGAATGTTACAAATACACTAGATATATATATGACGATGGTGGGTGAGCTAAAAGATCAGTGTTGGGACATTTTTAAATATTGTAAATTATTGGTAATGACCTTGCTGATTTGGACATCTGAAGTGAGATACACTTGAACAGTTTTGACGCATATTTTGTAAATAATATTGAATTCATGTGTGTATTGTGAAATGTTAGATAAGTAATGTGTATATGTTTTGGAAAATGTTGTGTTAATAATAATAATATTATTAATATTTTAGCACTCTAATTAAATAACAAAATAATTATGAAGACAATAGTTAATGATTTGTAGAATGTTGATAATAATTGAGATATGTTATTTTAATAATCAAATGAATATTCAATTTTAGTAATCAATAGAAGTAAATAATTTGAGATCTTTAGATATTGTGATTGAATCTTATAATGAATTTAAATTGTTTGGTGAGATTTTGATTTAATAATAATTAATAAGTAAATAAATGTTAAATGGTTTATTTTGTGGAACATAATGGTTAAAAATATATATTAATAATAAATTTAGAATTTTTGAAAATCTGATTACAACACAGGATAAATTCATAATGATGATAAATAAAAACAGTTAATGAAAAAATTTTAAATAATAATGTTTATAAATTTTTATATAAATTAGTTAAAAGAGAATTGTTTGTTCAATGTATATTTGTGTATTATGTTATGTAATGTATTATAATAGTGTGTGTGGCTGGGAGGTTATCCAAGGGGATAACGTATTAAAAATTTGATATATTTTAATCAATAATGATGATTTGCTACTCAATAATTTTGTTTGAATTTAAAAAATAGATGCACTAAATACTTCTTATATTGTGTTATTATGTCTTATTGTGTTGATTGCATTAGTATGTTAGGAATAAGTATTATAAAAATATAATAATATGTTTTCAATGTGTTTATAGATTTAAAAATAAAATGAAAAATAGTTGTAATAAGTAAAATTTTCAATGGGTAGTAAAAGATAGAAATGGGTGATAGTAATTGTTTGAATAAAATGTTTGAGTCAATTCAAGTTGAATTTTGTGGGACATAGATTTGTCCAAATCGAAGTAAAAGTTAAAGTAATAGTGGAAATGAAAATAATGCAATGTTGTTTTGAGTTAATGTATGTTATAGAATTTTGAGAAATAAGTGGAGACACAGTAGAAATGGAGATTTTATGTAGAGTTTGGAGCGATATATTGTTTATTTGTTGATGTTAATTTGTTGTAATTGTAGTGAGGTTATGAGATTGAGATTTTTTGGGGATGGCAATTTTGTAGTAGTGGTAGTGTAATGTGGGAGTCCGCAACAAGGGTTGGGACGGGATAGGGACCGATTGGCGCCGGAAAGGGTTACCTAGGGGGAGTCCAGGGACCAACATAAGGGAATGAGTTTTGGGAAGGAAACACGTATCCTATGTACAAAGGATTAGAGAGTATTTTTTTTTATATATAAGAGTAGAAGGTAGCGAATTGAGTAAAATAGTAAGGAGTTAGAGGTAGAGAAGGGTTAGTAGATTTTGATAGTGGGGTGTCATACTAGTTAAAGATTTTGTAAGGGAGCGTAATGAAATGGAATGAAAGGGGAAGTTTATGAGTAAATGCCAAATGGATGAAGTAAATTATAATGAAATAATGAATAACGTAGAATCACCCAAAGTAATGAAATGGAATAATGATGGCCATAATTTAAAAAAAAAAATAATAATAAATAAATAATTTTTGTAATTTTGAGAAACGAATTAATAAGAGTAAAGCAAGTTTAAAAGTAAAGTTTTGATTTTATATGCCAATCTAATGATGTAAAGTGTGTAACATTTTAATTGTAAGTTGTTTATTTTAAAATGAATTATTAATGTACTGTGTTTTCTTATGTTAAGTTATGTTAGGTATTCTGATATATACATGTTAGTAATAAGTGAGTAAAAACAAAACCAGTGCTTCTTAGCGCAAACCAGCACCGCTAGGGGGAAACAGATCAGTTGGGGATATGGTGTTGTATAAGGCCACTATTTAATATTTTGATTTGTTGTTTCAGTGTTTGGTGATGCTGTGGCGGCGGACCTGAGCTGGCCTGCGCGTCAGAGCAGGGGCGTTGAGTATCTGTCTGACTCTACGGTGTTGGGATCTCGAGAGAGAAGTCCAGTATTGTCATGCAGATGCAGTCACAGTCACCGGACCAAGGGTGAGTTGATTATTCTTGTTTGTAAACCGTACAGGGGGTTGTGGCGACATATCCTGGCTGATCCCTTTAGCAAGTATGAATGTGTCAATGAGATTTTTTATGCTTCGGCATAAAATATCTCATTGAGGGGGTATTGTAGCGGGGCATTTTTGGGCATACCTGGGGTAATAACAGGATTTGTATTTTTTTTAATAATAAATAACTTGTCGAGTGATAGAAAAATGTTATGACCGAACGGTAAATTTCTTATTTGGAGCGATCGAGACGATGGCAGCATTGTTTGAGACGGTGAAGACCATATGATTCAACAATATTCCTATAAACAGTTTTAATAACCGGCAACTGTACCAAACTCAGTTCAAGGACAATGACGAACACGTTATGTAACAGTAAACACGTTACACAACCAGACATCAGGCGATGTGTTGCGTCAGCGCATTACATAACAGGAATGCTGGGTGTGTCACGCCAGCAACATAGTGACACAACAGAACAAAGTAGTCGCAAAACAACATCTGAGTGGTACAGACGCTAACCACTGTGCGTCTGCCCGGCTCTCGCCGGTTTTCGGCGAAGTTTTGGTGTTGCGCCGGTCGTGCGTAATTATCGCCTGCACGTATACAGATCTTAAATGTAAAATAGCAGCTGTCAACTTAATTAGATTGAACTAACAGTTAAATGGTTTTAAAAGAAAAAACATGTAAATTCAGTGATCTACGTAGTGCGCGTAGTATAAGGCGATGTCATCTGGACTCACATGTCAGTTAAGTAACTTTCAATTTTCGTCTAACATCGACAAAGTCCGATATAAATTTTATAACGAAACAAAATCTTAAGCACTAAACAAATGAGATCTCATATGGGTATGGGGAATGTAACACGAGAGCTCTCAAATCATAAAATCATTGTGTGTGTGTGTGCGTGAGTAAGCGGGTAGACAAAGAAGGCTGGTTTGCGTTGTTTGTATTTAATTCATACTTAATTTCTTAAAATTTATTTGTATACCATGTTTTCATTCTCATTGTAGCAGAATAATTATATAATTAATAACTTTCGTAAATGTGAATTTCCAGTAGAGAGAGGATGGCAGGAGGTAGTTTGTTAATAATAAAATTATAGTAAAAAATGTTAATAAATTTTAATTATGTGTAAACGTATAAAGTTTCTTTGTTTGATTAAACAACCATCTGATCTCCTGTTCGCCTAAAAAGAACCCTCATAAATTATTTTCTTACAGTTGATAAGTAGCTTCACAATGTGAAAGTTTATATATATATATATATATATATATAATAATATAATACAATAGTTATTAGAGAAAATATTACATTCATATTTACTCAGTTATTCTTGTATTATTTTTATATTATTATTAATAATAACAATTTTTGTGCAAGAATATATTTTTGAATATAACACTGTTTAAATACTGTTATTTAAATAATTATTAATTTGTATATCTGATGATGTTAGTTAAATACTACTGAAACAGTGTTATATTAAAAAAATAATTAATAATATATTCTTGTACGAAAAGTCTTACTATTATTAATAATAACAGAGAAAATATAAAAACTAGTTCAAAGCGGAATTGCAGGGTACTGAAGTTTTTTCCGGATTGCCCAAGATCTCGCATTATACAAAAATTAGACATTAGTTAAATACTGCACTTTTTAGACCTTGTATATGTATTTTGTTTCTATTCTACTGCATACACCGACATTTGTGTCATAATATAATTTCACAATAAAATCTCTACCTAGTTTAGACATTTATGACTTTAGTTGTTTTTCTGAAGTTTACAAATTAGTTTAGTGCAGTACGCCTACTTTATTATTAGTACTACTATTCTAATTTTTATTACATACTTTACTACAGTACTGATTAGAAACATACCTGATTTATTTTTCATCAGGCTGTCCATTTCACTGAATTCAATTATAAATCGATCAGAATCAAAATCCGACATGATAGTTTTAAAAGTTTTTAGAAACAAGTCTCAAAAAGTTAAAAAACAAACAAATTATTACGAAAACTCCCAAAGTTTTATAGAAAACACAGTGTTAATACACGCTTCACAACACTACTCTGAACACTGCTGTGGCGCCACAGAAAGTGGCCCGTGTGGAAGCTCCAACGCCACTCGTGGCGGGGACTGGCTTCTGCCTGCCACAGTCGCTTGTGTCCAAGGGTACAATTTAAAACTATACAAAACAACCGGGCACGACTGAGTGGCCCATGTGTCAGCAGCCTAAAAGGACACAGCACAAGTACTGTACGTGATCGAGTTCCAAGTGTTGTTTGTGGCCTGAAGGATGAAGGCTGTTGCATTCTTTGACACAGTTTGCAGACATAACATACAAACATCTATATTGTTAACAAACATTATGTGCAATATACTATAAACTGTGACATAGCGTACTCAGTTTAGGACAGCAGACAATCTAATTTGTCAACCTCATCATTTTCTAACTTTCAGACACACATATACAGCACACAAGTAATAACTACAGGTATTTAGGCAACTGAATACCACAACATATATATAAAGTAGAAGTTGACTTTATTTTACAAGTTATCAATACATACAGTGATATAGGTTGAAAAAATATTGACTGGTAAACATTTGGCTATATTAAGCTGAATTCATAAAATAAAATTTACTAACCGTACTTAATAAAAACAATTTTTTTTAAAATACAAAATACACTGTTACAATTTAAAATACATTTATGGAAGCCAGCTGCTAGCATCATAGTGATAAATCTATACTACAGCTGCCATCTTTCTCACATTCCGAGTCAGTCTGTTCATACACAGTATGGCCAGTAATTTCATTTGAGTGTGTGTGTGTGTGTGTACACATCCACACGTGTGCGTGCACACACACATATACACATTTTTAAAATGCTAATCTCATAAAAAATGTTTTACATTATAAAATTTACTTCACAAAATTATTACATTTTATATATAAAAAAAATATATGAAATGATGGCTATGCCATAAAGTGGATCCAGTAGCCTACTAGCATCAACCTTTAAGAAATAGGCCTAATATACATATCAAGTATATTTTTAAAAATTCTGTAGTTAGATCCTTGCATTTTGTTTACTAATTCAGTAAAATAACACTCACTCATTATGTTCACATGCAACAAAAATCTTAAAATGAATTTAGCATCATGTCTCAATAATTAATCATATAAATATTATGGAAAAACGTAACATTCAGTATAAAATTTAATAATTTGTTTAGTATCCCTATTATAGAATTATTAATACTACTATTCAACAAACAATAATCTGTTTTATACAAAATGACTGGATGGTTAACAGAAGGAAGGAAGGTTCTTAAGGAACTCATTTTCAGACGTTTAGGCAAATATATTTTATAACATTTTTACATCTAAGTGAAAATAATTTGAAACATTTATACAGTGCACTCATTAAAACATTTATTTAAACACGCAGAACACATTTGTATTGTTTTTAATTTTTTATATAATATAAATATCTGTTTATGGTGATTACACCAATTCTAAAATCTTGTGTATAATTTCTGATATTCAGAAAATGGATTTAAAAAAATTAATACTGGTTTGGCATGTAAGTTACATCTGTGTTTCACTGGGACTATTTTAAAAATTGGCTAGCAACAAATCCAGTTCAATAGGCCAACACACATCCTGGACTTCTTGTGCTTCTTTTCTAAGCACCGCTTAGTGCTTCGCAGTTTCATTTAAAACGACATGCTGAAATGTTCATGTAAAATCCCAGTATTCAATTCCTGCATTATACAGGAATAAACAAAATATTAAAAACAAATTTCATAAATCTGAAAATATGTACCCTGTGTTGTATTATTATGTATATGGTTATATTTATATTCAAAAACTAATTAGGCATAAATTTTTCCCTACATAGGCCCTAATCAAACAAATATGACAAAAATCTATTTTTTTTAAATCATACCAAAGAGTGAATAAAACATGAAAATAATTATTGATAACTGAAGCCAAAATTTACAAGCAAAACATACATACATTTGAAACTACTCTACAAACTGGCATAATCTGGCTCTATACTTCATCACAGGCAAAAAGTGCAATATATATATTTATATATGTGCTTCTATGTTTACATCACCTTTTTGTTCATGTGTCTACAGAAATAAAACTGTTTTATTGTTTTAGTCCTATACATCACATATTATACGTGGTTTCTGTTAGATTGATACAGTGATCTTCGTAGCATTTCATACAAAATTATTAATGCAAATGATCTTTAATTCTTTGAACACTATACAGAACAGACCGTAGATCATGTAAAAAAAATTAATTCAACATCTGGCTTGGTGGAATGTAATGATATAAATCAACATGCATAACTGTACTGAATACTTGTCACTTTCTATAAACAAGACTACATACATAGAAAGATATATACTTTCTATACTTTTGTACACATGCAAGTTTCTTTACTGTTTTACTAAATGTTTACATTGCACTACATAAATGTATACAAAAGCAATGTAAATGTTACCTGTCACATTTTTTATACATTCACAATATAGAATTTAACAACCACACAAAAACAAATTAGTACTTAGTGAACCCTGCCAATGAGATCTTAATTTCTTTCACAACCTGTTTCCGGAGGGGAGGGGTCACATCCCAACCTGACCCTAACATTCCCTATATCATCTTTACCACTGCTGCCTTGTGTTCTAGATAGTAAATTGCCAAAGACTTGCAGGTCTGGAACCCCCAATATCACACCACAAAAATTAACTATGTTGGTAGCCTGCTTGAAGAAAAAAAATTTTAACACTCAAAGCATTGGTTTCAAACCTCAGATAATGGTAGGCATTTTGGAAAAGATGCCAAGGAGAAGAAATAAAAAGGCCGTGATAACCTTTATCACTTATTAAAAAGGGAGTAAAATGTGGCTGAAGAAGTAATAGGTATGAATTGCATCACTGTTTCAAAACTGGAAGAAAGGATAAGGCTTGCTTCAACAAGTTACATACACATACAGTACGTATGTTGTATACATTAACTTGTTATTTTCAGGGTTGAAGTTTATTGAACTTGAAACATTGGTGTCTTACAACTTCACCAAAATGACATGTGTCATCTAGCGAAATAGGATAAAAGAAGTCTGGAAACAACACAATGAACACACGTGCAAAAACTGTTACTAATTTTCCATGGCAACAAGAATTAAATTCCAAGTAACATTAGGCTACTTGTTGCACAACTTAATGAAAGCATATCCACATAAAAAGCAGTTCTATGAGTTAAAAACTCTGATGTTCTCCTATCGTTTTGTTACATAATGTTGTGTGTGTTATATGGAGTTGACTATACTTATACATTAATGGTGCTTTTTACACACTATTGACAGCCTTCTTGTTATCACTTAGTGAATCAGATTTTTTTATTTTATTTTACTAATTCATATTGACATCTTAAAAGAGTACTTCCATTCATCTGGAACGTGGTCACAGCCACCACTGTTGCCTTTAACTGGTTTTCAAAATCTGCCATTCTCACACTCAACAACTGGTAGTAGTCATTACTGATTCATCCTCTTGAAGATGCCAAGCAGGCACTTATTTATACTGTAATGGGAGATTAACATTAAAAACATTACTGATATTTTAGTAACATTGTTACCATCACCAAAATGGCACTGTCAATAACTAGTTACATTTATTATCCAGTCTGCTGTATTTGTTTACATAACACCATTTGTTATATTATTAATAAATTTTTAATACTGAACACAATTTCGCAACTAAAAAATACCCCATATTTTGTTAGTGCAGTAATGTACAGACCTTATCAAGAATACATTTTAAAAACTATTTCAACTGACAAAATACATCAACATTATAGTTTTGGTAATTTATACTTCCTTTGTATCTTATTTATAGGTTTTTATAATGTTCTAAAACAAGTATGTTTAAAACCTGATCCTAATGTGAAGCTACTACAATGTATAGAAAAAGTGGACAAATCATTAAAATTCATAGTAGCAATTCTACCAGGTGAAAGTAAATATTAGGACACATTCAATAGTTTTAAAATAGTTTAAAAATTGAAGAAGTTAAAATTTTCAACGTAATCTGTTTCAAATCTTACTAGACGTAAATAATACAAGATTTTGGTTATAAGTAAATATATCAGAAAAAAATAAAAAATGTTAAAACAAATACAAATTTCATATTTTCTTGTTGTCCTATGCAAATATAGAGTATCGGTTTTTAAATAATATTGCAGTAAACAATTCATGGTGGGTGGCAATTTAAATGCATTACTTTGTATAAAAAATTGTGCTCAATTACAGATATACAATCTGTATTTGAAGTCTCTTCTGGTATGGACCAGGCTGAATATGTTTGTCAGACAATGTTTCACCCATATTACACCATAGGCCCAAGATACCCACTGTAATATGGGCGAAACGTTGTCTGACAAGACATATGCGATGTGGTCCAATATCACTGAATATTGCTGAATTGCTTGACTGTTCTGATCATATAACACAATGCACTTGAGTTATTAAAATAATTCCAGTCCTTAAATGTAAGCTTAAGCCACTTGAATGCTTTGATAATTATGGATGCTCCTTTGAGGGCTAGTATACAGAATAATTTTATTCCATAACAAATTAAAATTACTGTCAAATGAATATGTATGTTTCCTTCTACATATAAATATCTTATTCCCCTGATAATGCATACTGAATATAGTTGGGAGTAAAATGTTTTGTGATAAACCATAACGGTTTCATTTATACATTCTACATGGCATACTTCTAAAAGAGCTGTTTGACGTTAATAAAACTGAAATGGTTGCAATGTATTTGTAATAATAAATTAAATTATAAAAAGAATGAAGAAGGTATAAAAATAAAGTTAAAATACACATTTTTTTCTCTATATACTATTACTTTTTCCATAAAAGTATTCAGTAAAATTGTGTCATGTTGTGAACTATAATCTAAATTTGTTCTAAACCGGACATAAAAAATTAATAATAATAATAATAATAATAATAAATATATCAATACATCAATATATATATATATAAATTATAAAAAATTATACAATTGTTTAAAAAAATATTACTACTTTCATGGGTAAAAATAAATAATTTATTCATTTAATGAATAGAACTTGTATTTTACTAAATCGTTTGTATTTATTATGTTCTTTTCCACAGAATAAAAGCCTGCATAAAGTTACTTATATAATTCTTATATCATCCAGTACTATATTACGCAAGTAATATTACCTTTAGATTAGCCTTAACAAACATAAAATGATTACAAAACCCACAGAAAATATCTCAACAATAATATTAGTGCAATAAATAACAGTGAACTATTATGTAACACAATTTGTCTAAAAATAATACAAACCAATGGTTTGAATTATCTTCCGTTATAATAACATTATTAACAAGGAAAGGTAGGTGGAAGTACCAGACGAAACACTCTACATATACTCTAAGAATTTTCATGGCCAGTATTACATGAGTATTTATGAAAATTCCATATATATATATATATATATATATATATATATATATAAACACATTAATGTATATGTATATCAAATATAATAATTAAATAATTCTAATGCACAATATTAATTTGATTAGCAAATAAAATTAACTGTTTCATGCCTCCATCTTTTTGCAAGAAAAAATATTATAAAAGGTTAGATATTTCCCTTTTACAATCTGAATGTATATGTACGAGTACTGTTTCACTCAACCAATGCATGATTCACTTTCTTGGTTTATAAATGTAAAATGTTTCACCATGAATAGGGATAATTAAATATCCAAACTCATTTGTAACTAAATACCTGCAGACAGATATTTAAAAACTCATTCTACTGATTAACACTTTTATATCCATGTTAAAATTACAGAAATTAAAAAAAAAAATTTGATCACATTTAAAATGTTAAAAACTAATCATATTAACATTTATAAAATAAATGTTTATGACCTGACCATTTGCAGGGTTTTAAATCAATTGGTTAAAAAATCTCTTTGTTACACCCAAAAATTGTAACTACATGATACAATGAAATCAACATGAATTACCAAAGTATATGTATTTATCAACAAAATGTAACACAGATCTTCTGAATCAATACCTTCAAACATGTTTGTTTATATAAAATGAATATTACTACGTATAAAACATCTTAATATTTATCTAATCAGAAATTATCTAACCTTCTATAACAATTCAAACTGTGTCACCATTAATATTCTGGCCTCCTGGAGTTGACCTTATAAAATGAACGGCTTTTAATTCTTACATCATAATTAGTATGTTCTGAAACTACTTAACACAAATAGCATGCAGTTATTTATATTTTGGCAGTGATGGTACATTCTAAAATGTTAATGATACTTTGTAAAATTCTAATGTGTTATGCTTTTTATATATGTCAGCATAAGATTCTAACACTTAATATTTTCAAGACTTCTGTTAAGAGTTCAGCACCTTTTAAAATGTATAAAAAGGCATAATTCAAGAGATTTAAAATGGAAGTACTAGTGTTACTACTTAAACACCTATGTAGTACCATTACTTTCATTATACAAATGTATTGGGAAAATTTAAAATAAAACCAGGAATGAAAAACTATATATTAACATTTAAATATAAAATGACAAAAAATTTATTAAATTGTTACATCACAAACCTGAGCAAATGAAATTTATTATTTACAAACACTCTTTGCAAAACGATCTTATTTAATTCACATGGTCAACTACAGATGACCTTATAATACTGCACTTTGTGCACACGTGTAAGATAAATGTCAAGTCGAATTATGTTTGTTCTTAAATCAGTTTCTAGCTTATGGATGAAAATCTGCTGAATGCAAACACAAATTGTACACCCGTAACAACGCATGATTTGCTATAGGCCTAAATAATGCACTCAATTGTATTTCAGTTCAAATTTTATTAAAAAAAAAAGAAATAAATAAGAATATGAAATAAGAATTAATGTAACACACTGTTCCATAATGTACAAATATAATAAAAATTAAAAACATTTTAACTAAACCCCAAAAATGGGGACACGATAATATATACATTAAAAATACTTTCCGCACTTAAACACCAAATTGTGTATATATATTTTCTTTTGTTCTAAAAAATCTTAAAAAAAATGTATATCAATTAAAATTCAATGGCTGTGAAGTATATACTTATGTATAACAAAAGAACTTATAGGAACAACACTGAGATAAAATTACATAGTGAATTGACCATTTGGTTATATGAATGAATTTATACATCAAAAACGTACAAGTATGGAATGCATAATCTAATATGTGTATAAAGAAATGTTTTTTTTTTTTTTTGACAATGACACTGCTGCTGAAACTGAAAGTCTTGTGGATGGCACTTCACTTCCCCTAATTATAACAAAACCATACACATCGAGTCATTAATTAATTTTAAACTGTTTCTTATTTATTTACAAAATAATTGCTTCTTCTATTTTAGAAAAAGGATACACAAAATCTTGTGCCATTGTTTCCTACACTTATAATCCAATTATATACCAATGATCATCAACACAAAACAAACTATACAGCAATACCGACGCCCCATAGACACTCTTATCAAGGCTCAGAGACTGCACAGGGTTACGAATATAACGAGAACATAATGTGTAGCTATTGATGTAACAAAGTGTGAATGATGTCTGCCCCTTTTTATTGACTTGTTGCAAATGCACAAATGAATAACTCTTCTTGCAAGTGTTTTTAGTAATAACCCAACTGTGAACTTTCCCACTGAAATAATAAAACAGGGCTGAACCTTGGTTTTCACAATCATGTGTGTCCTTTTTAATTGTATGCTACAGGGCACTGAAGGGGTTCATATAGACCCAATCTTTATGACATAGGGTCTACATCAGGATCACATACAAGATGTGTAACACTAATGTGAGTCTAAACCCATGAGTCACCACCGGGTGGTGCTGGGGCTGCCATATGACCATGTCCATCAACAACCATCCCCTTAGGCAGCGTAGGTGCAGGAGCTGTTCCAGGAGCTAGAGCAGGAGCACCTTCTTCATACCCCCACATATCTCCTGGGCCTGGTGCAACACCTCCGTCTAGCTGACTTCCAGGGCCACGGTTTTTCTTTTTTTCACGGTTAACTTGAGCATACAGTGGTTCACCAGGTTTTACCTGCTAAAAAACAATGGCAACATTTCATCATTCAGTTACTGTATGTTTGGCATAAAATTGCTGACAATTTGACATTATCGAATCACTTACAGGAGCTGGTGGATAAATCCTGACACCACCTGGTGGAGGAGCATGTGTGCCGCCTTCTGGATACGACATGTCTGCCATAGGAATTTCTTCTCCCTAATTCAACAATATAAAGGAGGCTACTATACGATTTTCAAATTTTTTTTATGAAAACATTTAAAATACAAAATATTTATATGCATAGCTCTTCTTGATAGATAATTTTGAACATTAATAAAATATAGTCTTAAGATAAAAATACATATATTTATTTAAATCTTTTTACATAAATGTATGTTTTGCATTAACTGAAAGACTAAATTTTATTATTATTTTTTTAATTCCTACAAACATAAATTTTCTCTAATCAATAGTAAGTAAGTAACATTATGTACCTTCTCGATTCACACAGGTGTATTACAGCACCTGGAAGTGCTGCAAAGTGTAAGTGTTAATAACGTGTTAAAATAAGAATATTGTAAATACAAACTTTTTCAGAAAGACAAGTTTATTTAATCTCACTAAATGCATACCGAGTTTTAATTTATATACACTACAATAATTGTAATATAAACTGCATCACATCTACACTAATGTAATGTAGTTTACCATGAAATGTGAGGCATGTTATAATTTATGACTTTATGGTTAATAGCATTCGGTAGTGCCATAATATTTCAAGTGATTTTGAAGGAGTGCTGGAAATCACTTATCTAACTGATAATTTATTTAGCATGTTACCGTTTGGAAATTAGCTGAAGGTCCTGCTGGTCTGGCTGTTTCTGGATTACCAGGACGCTGAATTGTACGGTCTTCATAACGTGTGCCTCCCTGACTAGCCATAGGTCTGTTTAAAGTGTTATTGGCATTGTTTGGAGAATGTGGGCCTGCATTACGTGCAGCCACTGTTTTTGTTACAAAGTCTTGCTCTTTCCAACCATGCTTTTTATATACTTCTCTTAATTCCTGATGCTGCCACATTGTAAAAAGAACCTGGCCTGCAAACTTGAGAACCCTTGGTGTATATTTCTGGCGCTGACGTGTAATGTTCATTAATCTTTCAACACCACCAGATTCTAACAGTGACCTGTATCAGAACAGTTTGAAATAGTAAAGAGGTCTAAAAAACAAAACAAAAATGAAGAATTACACAAACAATGATATAAAAGATAATAACCATACACATCTGAATTTTAAAAATAATAGACAAAATTAGTTCCAGCATTTTCTATCATACTTTTTATGCCTCACAACTGAAAAAAATTAAAATTTGATATGAAATTTTATTTTGTTATTATAAGGACCTTAATTAAATTTAAATGGCATGCACATCATGTACAAGATATGGACTACACGTACAAAAAAAATGTTAAGGAGCAAGAACATTTTGCGTAAGTACAGTTTATATTTTAATACGTACCAAATCGAGTATGCAATGGTTTTATCATGTTTTTTTTTTTTTTTTTTTTTTTTAACCGTCTGTTTTTGGGCTAAAGTTATTTAAAATATACCAAAAATGAAGAATTAAAATACTGATCCTACTGTGTACATTTTGTAGATATTTTCTAGTACTTTATTTTTATTGGTCGAGGATTTCAAGTGATAGCAGTGATCGTAATAACCCATAAACGCAATGTATTTCCCTATCTCACCCATTGTCTCATCCAACTGTGGAACCAAGAATAGGTTCAACCATGATATAAACTTGTTTAAAAAAATATATATTTGAAAGAAAAACAATGCCTGATTTTAACCGTTTCTCAATATTAAAATCCAGAATTATTTTATAAACCTATTGAGTAGAGATTAAAATTTTTTAGTATTACTACAATTTTGATAACCTCTGAAAAAGACAAAATGAAGTAAAGATTTATGTTTTCAGTTTTAAAAATTATGTATTTAATTTGTACTTATTGGCTTTGTAATTACAAAAATATGTTGTATTTATATTGGTTTTTGTTCCCGTGCTCATACAATTATAATTTTCAACACGCCAACCTTTGAATTCAATATATTTGACCTTTGACACCTGTTTAATACAGACTATGTGCAGAATAACTGTAGGCTACAAACCATTTGCAGTAGCATGACATTTCCTTAATAGGATAAGTAAGTTTTCCATAAGTAAACAAGTTTGAGAACACTGATGATATGCACGGAAGCATCTCATTACACACTCAAAACAGAATTTTAATTAATTTCATTCAAACTAACTTATCACAATAACAGTAAAACCCCTACATAGCACTCAATGGATCATCAGAAAAGAGCTTTATAGAGGGGGTCAAATTTACAACACACACACACACACACACGGTTCATAACAGAGAGAATATCATGACGAAAATTATTTTGCTCAACTATCCGCTATATGAATGCTTAAAAAACTCATCATCTGAATATACTTTCAGCAACATTTAAAAAAATTTGGTATTTAATATTTTAAAATACATATGATTAAATTTCATTTTTTCAACTAATTTGTAGTTAAAGTAATGTGTACAGCAAGAATACAGGCCTGTAGTTATTAAACTGTTCTTAATTTAAAATTTTTAATGGTTTCTACAACTATTAGTTTCCCATGTGCACTTAATTATCGATTTATATTTATGAAAACTAGTCTAGTAACTAATAAATACAGTACAATTTTTTCTACAGAACAAGGTAAATTAGTCTGCCTGAATTTCAGATGAAATCGTATAAAATATATTATTTTATATGACTGACACATCTATAACAGCAGTAATTAACAATGCAATATTGAAATTGTAAAATGTAGATAATAATTATTTTGAGACCATACTTTAGCTTTATTTTAAAGATTAGGCCTACAGGTATTTTTGTGTAGGCATCTATAACCAGTAAGGTGACAAGCTTATTGTGGCAAGTGCTCATGGAATGAATTATGCAACTGAATATTTATGCTACATAAAATAAAATAACAGTTGCATAATTTAAGTATCCACCTCAAAAAGTTACACAGTAGAAACAATAATTATCACTGTTAAATTGCAACCAGAGAACTCCACTACACTACCAAGAATTTTACCGTAGATTCAAGAAGAACAAGTTCAGAGTTTAGTTTTAACCAAGGGCGAATTTTCTCTACCTGAGTAACGGTATCCAAGAAAAGTATTTTTGGTTTGATTGACTATGACACAGAAGAAGATAAATAATGAATAGAACGTGTTGTCACCGGACAAAAGGCTTGCCGCATGACAAATGGCGCCAATCGTACACTCTAGTTATTTTGGTGGCCCTAAAAAGGACCGAGTGGCGAGAACGGTGATGTTGGTCGTGCCGCGCTGAGGTGTTCGGCGGCTGCGCCCGCTGATCGTACCGTACTGCAGTCCTCCTCTTCATCCGGCACCGGTTGTAGAGTCGGCTGCCGGCCCAGCGAAATCCATCGCTGGCGCGGAACTGGAGGGCGAAGACGCAAGAACGCCGGTTCTATTCTTCGGCCGTTCCTTCCGGCTGACTCCGCGCCGATGTCGTCCGAGAGAGGAGAGGAGATGAAGTGCGTCCGATGGCGTGGCGATGAGTGCGCAAAATTTTCTGCTGGCCCGGGTTTTATTAACTAACCAGGATCGCTGATTGGCTCGCTCCGAACACGTAATTGGTCACGTCTCGGCGGCTGCTGATGCCGGATTGGCTCACCTCGTATTCTTCAGTGTCACATGCCGTGTCGCTGGTACCAGAGAGCAGACGTAATGAATCGCTGTTGCCACAGTGTATACTGACAAATTTCACAAGCATTTGTATTCTAATCATAAATGATTTTATAACACTGCTTTTATAGGGATTTTGGCAAGAATTCATAAAAAGAGCAATAAATGCAGGACAGTGCTACATCAGGCAGTGCTACATTGTGGTTCCACTGTATTCAGTATAATGCTGAGTGAAACAGTTAATATGCTTTCCAGCAACTCTTAATATACTTACTCAATATATACACTCCAAATATGGCTTGCTTAACTTTAAAAAGATGGTAATTTCAAAAGATTTTTCTTAAGTTTCAGTAACAAATGGATGTCTTGTTTGCGATTGGGTGTTTTATTATGTTGGATTACAAATGTTACACAGTTTTTGAAGCCATAATCATACTTGTTTGCACACCAATTTATTCTATCCATATGCCAAGTGGTCGTTCCCACCATTTAAAGGAAGGGGGGTGGGCTACACTGTAAAATTTATGTGTGGATAGGAGTTCATAAATATAATGAAAAGCTGTACCACATATTTCTCAAATAAAATGGCGCATTATAAAGCTACAGTAGAACTTGGCTAATTCGGACATGCATAATTCGAATTCGTGGATAATTCAAACTTTTACCGTGGTCCCCTGAATATCCTATGTAAAACCGTGCAAAAACATCGTCTGTAATTCAAACTTTTTTTGGTTAATTCGAAATAAAAATTTTGCTCAAACTACAGAAAAGACCACGTAACAATAGAGACACGACTGGAAACAGACAAACAGGGATTGCCCTTTGTGAACAGACGCTTGTCCTTTGTGTCAAATTCGTGGAATTGGCGCCAGTATCTCGTGATGACACGTGACTGGCTTGTGTAACGGTACCGTCCGCCATTGTCCCTTGTTCCATGCCTCATCAGTCAGCCAGCCACTCACTAATAATAATAATAAAAATGTTATGCATTTTTACAGACGGCTTGTGGTCCAAAAAATTCTGTCAGGTGCTTATTTAGATGAACACGAAAATATCAAGATTAACATCCTTCAAGGTGCCCGCATGTGCAACAGTGCTTGGGACCAAGTTACGCAAAAAACAATTGCTAATTGCTTTCGTAAAGGTGGTTTCTGTCACATTGAAGGTGAAGAGGAGAATAAAGCTGCTAGAGAAGTCGTACCCACTGCGGATAACTAGGAAGATGTTGGACATGACGCAGGCATTCGTTACAAAGAGTTTGTAAACATGGATGAAGACTTGGCGGTGTGCGGTGAACAGACAGATGCGAGATCGTGGCTGATGTTCTGAACAAAAGAAATGATGGTGCATCTTCAGATGAAAAAGGGGACCAGCTAGAACTTCCAGAGATACCGACTCCAACGGCTTCACAGGCATCAAATTACATTCAAGACTTGAGATGGTTTGTTGAAGGACAGCAGAACGTAAGTGACGCTATTTTCCAAGCACTTAATAAACTTGAAGAGTTTACTATAACTCAGTGTATTAACTGCAAAATGCAATCAAAAGTTTCTAGCTTTTTTAAAGAACTGTAAATGCTATATTTTGTACTGAAACATGTTTATACGTTTGTAGTATATATGTATAAGGAAATTGTTTAACAAAATAACATATTGCTTTACTGAATTTTTGATTTGATTTGTCTACCCTTATTAAAACTTCCCTAATTCGAATTTTTTACTGGTCCCTTCAGCTTCGAATTAGCCAAGTTCTACTGTATTTATAATATTTTATTTACAGCATATTTATTCCAGGCATTTACCTTTCATAGGGTTATTTTCTTTTACCATGAAGTCTGAAAGAACATAGTGAAACTGTCATGACAATATGAACACGTTATATTAAAATACATTGAAGTATATATTACCTGCGCACATGTTCTATAGACTCAATTGTATTATAATAATTCTAGTATTATTATGGTGGACAATATTATTATCTAATACATACGTCAGGTCTAGCTACTGGTCAAGTGGCTGTCACCTGGTATTAAGACAGACTGGTTCCATACATTTACAGTTAAAAAAAAATCACTCTAACATCCTAAATTATAAGCCACACCTATCTTACCTAACTTTTCGCAGTTTTTTTTTTTTTTTTTAACCACATCAAACATATTGTTACAATGGTCTACTTGATCGTCGTAGGTACAGTGGAAAACAAAATACAAGACACCAATTAAATCACCAATCACCAGCTTTAATTATCATGATTAAACAGTTTGTTATTAACAAGACAGTCTCTTACAACAAATCAAATAAAAATTTTTCACACGGAATAAAATGTCAACTAATATAAAACACAATTGTTCCATGAAATTATAAAAACACATAATATTACGAACAGCACTAATAACCACTTGTCCCGGGGCTAAAAGGAGGGGCTTTTTATTTTTTTTAAATATCAAAATTACAAAAATTAAAATATCATAAATTGTTTTCATCTGTGTGGCCAGCCACGTGTTGATTAAAAGCGTTGTTCAAACAAAGAAGTTGTGGGGTGTAGCTGTACAATGGAATGTGCCAAGGGCAACAACGCAATAAAATTCCAGGAACTGTAGTGTTGAGTGACACGCGCTAACACCAGCAGGCGCGCAGACGACGCCAAGAAGCGAAAAAACAACATGGCCTGATGGTGAATTCTTTGTACCATGTGCTTTCGGCAAGGCGGAAGTCTTGACAAAATCCCGCCTACCTTTGTGACGAAACCAGTGAACACTAGATTTCGTCCACTGCCAACACCCACAAATAACACGTGTTATGGGTGCAACTACTAAGACTTCAGCAGCAAAGGCTGTGAACGGTGACGAAATTCGTTACCAGGAGGCAGTGATGTCCGCCCGCATGAAACGGCAATCGAGATACCGTCGCGGCGTCAGCCGGACGCTCGCTACGACTCACTGGTCCCAAATAAACTTTTTCAGATGTAAAAGTCTAAACATCAATAAACTACCATCAAACAGTGAAACCAAAATCTAAGAGTGACGTGAGTGGAGTGAAAGAACGGGATTGTAAAAGTGGCGAATAGACAAAACATTCGAGCCGGTACACAGTGAGGCACGAGATGGAGGTTAAGTAGGCGACTACCCATTTGTTAAATTATTTAATGCGAAAGAGCGCTCTTAATTAAAGGAACCATTTAAATGTATGTGAATGTAGTGTGTCGATGTAAATACTG
This sequence comes from Magicicada septendecula, assembly GCA_034769895.1. Lineage (NCBI taxonomy): Eukaryota > Metazoa > Arthropoda > Insecta > Hemiptera > Cicadidae > Magicicada > Magicicada septendecula. The sequence goes on from CM068376.1 coordinate 59,528,187, forward strand.
GGCCGCTTTTATAAATATATATATCTATATAAGATTTAACGTAATAATTCAACCACGGGAATGATTGATTGTATTTTTTTTCTATTTTATGTAATTGTTAAAAAAGTAAGACGAACAGTAAATCTATTTGTTCCATCATATAAAATGTTTTAGCTGTAAATTATTACGCCATAACCACTTCCTAGTATTCTGTGCTGATAAACTCGTCCAACGTAATCGGGGGTTTTCTGAATTTTTAAAAGAGCAGTCAGTTAGCGGGATTTTTATAAGGGCAAGAGTGTAAAGGTTTCAATATTGAACCATAAAATATCGTGGCGACCTGGGCAGTTTCTTTTAAGGTAAGTTTAACGGGGACTATGACGGTAAGTAAAATTCTGGCAGCAGTGAGTATTATATGATGAGTGTAGTATTTTATAAAAAGGGTAAAAGGCAAGTATCTTTACAGCGACAACCCTGCCAGGATGTTCGTATAAATATTATAGGAACTAGACCTGTTTTAAAGCACAGAAAATAGGAATTGGTAATGGCGTATTTGCGTGAATTTATCGTATATAATTACGTAGAAAGGTTATGTTTTGGTAGGAGTATTATGTTTACAGTTGTGTAGATGTTTTGATTTTATGTGTGTGGTTATAGATTTTATAGTAGTTTTTTTTATATATACATATAAAGGTGTTGTATAAATAAATTTTGAAGTACGAGTATAAATATGGGCGAAGTACTAGAGAATGATATTGGTTTCGCGTGGGACGAGTGGGAAAGCGAATTTAGAGGGGTTGTAGGTGAAATGACAAACGAGGAGTGGGGTAAGTTAGATGATAATTTAATGCGGATGGAAGAACAAGAAGAGGGAATATTCGCAGAAATTAAGAAACATAGTGAGATGACAAATAATAAAGGTAAGGTAGTTGAAGTAATAGTGATAGAAAATAAGACAGTAATAGGCCTAATGTTAAGGATGATAGTGTAAGGGGAGTAGAAAACGGTGAAGAGACAAATCAATTTAACAAGAATAAAGTCGATCAGGTGGCAGACAATGAGGTAAGTGATGATATGAGTGAATCTGATTATAAGACACATATGATGACTATGATATTTATGATGTGCAAAGAGTTTAATGAACGTTTGGATAAACAAAACCCAATGTTAGATGACATGGTTAGTAATATCAAGGAATTCAACAACGATATGAAAAAACAACGCGAGGAGGGGAGAAGAGATAGATGTCAATTAAAGGAAAATACAGAAATTGAATTAAAACAGGTAAGTGTTTGTGGTGGTAGCAATATAACGAAAAATAACGGAGGAATAGTAGACAAGGTAAGTGGCGGTGGTAAAATAAGTAATTAAAATGGTGAAATAATGTTAAATAAGAATAATGATGATGTAGCTGAAAATGGGGCATCTAAGAATGATACGGTAAGTAATGGTGAAAATAAGAGTAGAAAGTTAGTTGGTGTTAGTAACGGGGTAATGAGTAGTATTGAAGAGTTGGAGAAAGAATGGAGAGATAATTTAAAGGGTGAACAGGGGGCAAATTTTTATGGGGTTAAATGTGAAACAGAGTTTTCACAAGTTGTGTATGGGGATAAAAGATCCTCACTAGGACATTTGGGTGACGATGGGTCGGCAAATGGTCAAATAAGTTTTTTGTGTTTATCTGGTAGGGCCAGATGGTGTTTAAAGAATTTTGTGGTATTGCCCTCTGCATGGAGTGAGAGAGAGAATGTGAAAGGGTGTGGTGATGAAAGTGATTATGAGAGAGAGAAAGAGTCAGAGTGGTTCAAGCTAAATAGAGGTTATGGAGAGTTGATAGAGAAGATGAATATTAAGAGAATTATGATAAAAAATGTAGACATGCCTTGTGCAGTAGTAGACAATGATTATATTGATGATAAATATGTACCTGTAGGAAGAATTAGTGTACTTGTAGTGGAGGAATATGATGAGAAAATAATTTACCTGGGTGTAACAACAAATACTGACAGAGACTGGACAAAATTAACCAATATTGACCAGGTTTATGAAACAATAAGATGGAAGATGAATGACATAGAGGTAATGGTGTATTATAATAATAATAATAATTATAATAAATTGAGTATAAGTAAGAAGGAGAAATGTTATAAAAAGGTACGACTATTACACGATGACGGAGGTTGAATTAAAAAAGGCAGTGTATGGACATTCTAAACATTTTAGTTTATGGTTATGACCTTGCTGAATTTGGAAATGAAGTGTGGTAAAATTGAACAATTAATGATGAAGAATTGTAAATAATTTAGTGAAATTGATTGTGTGTATTATAACAAGTATATAATGTAAACAATGTGTGTAGGTAATTGTTTTAATAATAATAAGATTATTTCAGTAGACTAAATAAATAATGAAAATAATTTTAAGACAGTAATTAACGAATTGTAATTGTTTTGATAATAATTGAAAAATGTTGTGTTTTCCATAATTGATTTAATTAGAATAATTTGAGATGTTTAAATATTTTGATTGATTTACAATATTATATAATTGAATTTTCTAATGAATTCGAATTACTTTATGAGATCTAAATTTGATAATACGTAATGAATAAATAAATGTTAAACTGTATTTAGTTGTGGAATCATATTATCGTTATTGTTTCAGAAGGTAATGGAGATGTATTGTTTTGGAATCATATGTTTTGAATGATGTACTGTGAGTATAAATTTTATAATACAAGTTATATAGAGTAAAATGTTTACAGGTGTTGAAAAGATTTTAACCCAAGGATGAAAATAATTTGAGATAATTGTACTAAATAGAACCATAGGCAAAAGGTAGTAATAATAAACTGATAAAATAAATGTTAATAATAAATTTGGAATTTTTAAGGAATCTTAATTGTAGTAAGTGATAAATAATGAAATGATGATATATAGAAGAGTTAATAAAGATTTCAAGATATAATGTTTATAATTTTCTATATAAATTATTTAAATGAGAATTGTTTAGTAATGTAAAAATGTCAATGTTCAAGGTAAATGTGTATTACGTTCATACAAGGTATGTGGGTAATTTTGGGGGGTTGAGTGGTGTTGATAGAAGTGCTATACTTAGGGAATGTAGAAACTGTAACTGCATAAGGGTTATTTTAGTTATTAGGTTGGATAGTACAGTGGTGGCATGTGCCACTGTAGGTAGCGGTAAGTGTTGGGGGTAACAGAGAGTGTTACCTCCATCGGAGACCAAAATGGCATAAAATACACGGCACAAACTTTTATATAATTTTATATTATATGCTGATTGATTGCCGTGCCGTGTATCATAATGACGAAGAGAACATGCCTGAATTTAGAGTTGATTTCCCCGCCTTTTCGGGCGATTACTGCCTTATCAGCACTAATCGTGGTTTTGGACAGCGGTCAGCTATGGCCAAAAAATTGGAACCTTGACCATAGTTGGCTTGAAATTGGTATAGATTTAAAATTAATGGAGGGTGACTTAGGGGAAATCCTCGGAACTATGGAACAGCGGCTGCCACTCTGTTCACGTGGGAACAGTAAACCAGGTGGTAGACCCGTTTTAAGGGCTTATTAATATATAACATAGATATGATGATATCTACTTAATTTTAAAATGTAACGCAGAAGCAAGAACCCGGAGATGTTAAATTCCTCCAACAATGCCGTCCTTGTGGATGCAAATGGGCACAACAGTCCACCCTCAGAAATCAATAGTGTGTGTGGTTAAGGTGGTTGTTCAGGGGAGCAACGAATTAAAATTTTTGTTGTAACTGAATAATGACGACTCGCTACGGAGTTAACTAAATAATTGTTTTGATTTGAGAAAATGGATACAGTAGATGTTTATTATATTTTGGTTATCATGTTTCAGTGGGTCATTAATTTTGTTGTGTTAGAGTGTAAGAATTATAAATATGTGTTATGTATTTATCGTTATGTAATTTTGTGTAGCATTTTTGAACGAAGGTCATTCACCCGACCTAGAACATCAGCTGATGGCTGGAGTTAGATGTGTAAAATGTCACTTATAAATTGTTTGCAAATTTCCAATGTAACTAATGTTTGAATATAATGATTTTAATGTGTTGAGAGATTTTAATTTAAATTATGGAAGTAATTTGAGATAGTGGAGAATTTCAAATGATCTGTAAAAGATAGTAAATGGGAGATTTTGGGTGATCATTATTTTGTTGGGACATGTAGATCAGTCCAAGTTAAGTTTAGAAGTGGAGTTGAATAGGATAATATTATTGTGGGAGTAAACATAAGGTAGAATTTGAGATGTAATAGTGACACAGTAGCTATGGGGATAATATGTAGAGTAATGAGTGATATATTGAGGAAATAAATAAATGGAGGTATTTTGTAGTTGAAAGTGATGTAATGGGAGAGTAATTAATTAGTTGATGGGAATTTTGTGAGGGGGTGGTGTGTAAGGAGTCCGCAACGACAGGCGTTGTGGCGGGTAGCAGTGGGTTTTCAGTGAGTGATTGCCGGGTAAATAGGATGGGCAGGATGTGGAGACGGTGGTGAGTTGAGGGAACACACATCCTGAGTACAAAGGGGTAGAGAGTATTTTTTTTATATAAGGGTAGAATGATGCGATATGAGTTGAGTAGTACGTTGGGTTTAGAGAATGTTTGATAGATGTTTTTGATAGAGTGGTGTCATGTTAGTTAAAGCTGTTAGTGATGTTAAAGTCAGAGGGGGAAAGATTATAAATATATAAATGCCAAGTGGTAAATCAAGTTATTGTGAATAATTAAGTCACTCAAACTAATGGAGATTGAGAATGAAAGAAAGTAAATCAGAGTTAAAATAAAAAATTAATTGAAAAAAGTGACAGATTTTAAGAGAATCTGAGAATAATGTAAAGCTATAAAATGTGTAATTTTGATTAATTTAAATGTCAGTTTTATTGTTAATTGTAATAATACTATGTTAATTTTAATGTCTTATTTTATTATGTTGTATTGTGTTTAAAGATAAAAAATTTTGATGATGTTCTATGTACTTCATGATGTAGATCTATGTATAACATATGTAGGTCAAGGTCGTTGACTTGACCCAGTGTGATCAGCTGATGGTTGATGTTATAAACTAGACCAGTTTTTGGGAATTGTTTGATGCAAATTTTGTCGTTTAAGTGATTTAAATAATTTTAAATTTTTCCCAAAATTGATAAAAATTAATATTTTGATAAATTTAAATTTTTTTGAAAAAAAAAATTGATTTTATGCCTGCCATATAGGTGATGTTTGAATTTCAAGTGTATTATTGTTTAGGTGTATTACTAGTGTTTTTTATTGAATTGTATTGTTTAGTATGTATGTATAATCAAATGTTAGGATAAATGAGTTCATGTTTTAATTAGATGTTCAATTTATTTGTTTTTCTGATTATTAATAGTAATGAAGAAAATTCATAGATTCAGATAAAAGATTTGATTTTTGAGAGAGTAACGGTAATATAAAAATTTGATTTTGATTTAAACGAAATTTTTGAATTTGAAAAGAAAATTTGTTAGGATGTAGTAATAAGTATATGTATGCGCCCAGTATTTGCCAAAGGCGACCCAGTATGCATGCAAAGAGGGAACATATCGGTTGAGGATCTGGCATGGAGTAAGGCCAGGGATTTGGAGTTTGGGGTGGCATGTTAGAAGGTTAGGTGCGCTGTGGTGCGTGTCTGTTCGATTTTATGGTGTTGGGATCTCGTATAGAGAAGTCCAGTAATCTCGTTCAGGTGCAGCCATAGTCGCCGAGCCAGGGGGGTAGTTTACCCATAATGTATAAGAACAAATGGGGGGTTGTTGGCACCATATCCTCACCGGTCCTCTTAGGGGTTAGCAATGAGATTTCTTCTGTTTCGGCAGAAGATCTCTCATTGGGGGGGGGGTATTGTAACGGGGCTAAAAGGAGGGGCTTTTTATTTTATTAAAATATCAAAATTACAAAAATTAAAATATCATAAATTGTTTTCATCTGTGTGGCTGGCCACGTGTTGATTAAAAGCGTTGTTCAAACAAAGAAGTTGTGGGGTGTAGCTGTACAATGGAATGTGCCAAGGGCAACAACGCAATAAAATTCCAGGAACTGTAGTGTTGAGTGACACGCGCTAACACACCAGCAGGCGCGCAGACGACACCAAGAAGCAAAAAAACAATATGGCCTGATGGTGAATTCTTTGTACCATGTGCTTTCGGCAAGGTGGAAGTCTTGACAAAATCCCGCCTACCTTTGTGACAAAACCAGTGAACACTAGATTTCGTCCACTGCCAACACCCACAAATAACACGTGTTGTGGGTGCAACTACTAAGACTTCAGCAGCAAAGGCTGTGAACGGCGACGAAATTCGTTACCAGGAGGCAGTGATGTCCGCCCGCATGAAACGGCAGTCGAGATACCGTCGCGGCGTCAGCCGGACGCTCGCTATCACTCAGTGGTCCCAAATAAACTTTTTCAGATGTAAAAGTCTAAACATCAATAAACTACCATCAAACAGTGAAACCAAAATCTAAGAGTGACGTGAGTGGAGTGAAAGAACGGGATTGTAAAAGTGGCGAACAGACAAAACATTCGAGCCGGTACACAATGAGGCACGAGATGAAGGTTAAGTAGGCGACTACCCATTTGTTAAATTATTTAATGCGAAGAGCGCTCTTAATTAAAGGAACCATTTAAATGTATGTGAATGTAGTGTGTGGATGTAAATACTGGGCCGCTTTTATAAATATATATATCTATATAAGATTTAACGTAATAATTCAACCACAGGAATGATTGATTGTATTTTTTTTCTATTTTATGTAATTGTTAAAAAAGTAAGACGAACAGTAAATCTATTTGTTCCATCATATAAAATGTTTTAGCTGTAAATTATTACGCCATAACCACTTCCTAGTATTCTGTGCTGATAAACTCGTCCAACGTAATCGGGGGTTTTCTGAATTTTTAAAAGAGCAGTCAGATAGCGGGATTTTTATAAGGGCAAGAGTGTAAACGTTTCAATATTGAACCATACAATATCGTGGCGACCTGGGCAGTTTCTTTTAAGGTAAGTTTAACGGGGACTATGACGGTAAATAAAATTCTGGCAGCGGTGAGTATTATATGATGAGTGTAGTATTTTATAAAAAGGGTAAAAGGCAAGTATCTTTACACACTTAAACACACAGATTAATATCGCCCAATAATAATTCGAACCAGACTGTAAAATATCGCAACTATAACTGAAACTGAACGTCGTTGAGTACAGGTATTTATACCCCCCCAAAATACTAGATTATTCCATACTGCATGTTAACAATAAAGGAAAACATTTAGAGCGTAATTCGTTGCGGCCTTGACACAGTTCGCATGGCTTCTGTCACAGTCTAGCTAAAGCGTCGAGAATCACATATGCCACACATATTCAGCTGGATTCATTTAGAACATTCGATAAACACGTACATTGTTCTGTGATGTCGTAACACTGCCCCCTCCTTAAGCCTGTTCATCCCGAACTGGCAAACGTTTCTGAAATAATACTCGACCAGGCGATCAAGGTGGACGTCCTTGCAAAAGATAATTCTCCGGTTCTTCGAATTCAGTCTCGTGTGATCTGAACATCATGTTCCCAGGAATGCAAGTCTTCCGCTCAACCACTAGTTTTGCTGGAATCACTCCCGTTGCGTCATGTACCGATGACCTAAACACCACTGGCTGATCCAAGTCTGTTTGGTTCTCGTCAGCAACCTCTTGCATAACTTCATCTTCAGCACTTTTTCCCCCGGGCACTTCTATTAACTCAGGAACAAACAAGGGGTTTTCCTTGTCACCCATAGTTGGCTTTCCAGCTACTTCTTTTGCCGTTTCATGTACTTGTACTTCCTCAGCTAGTTCTTCTTCCATTTCCGCCTGCAATAGGAAAGGTTCTTCTTGACCAGACTTGTTGACTTCTTCTCCGGCCAATGCCACTTGCTTGATTGCATGGTTGGTAGACCCTGTCATTTTAGCCATCCAAAGCTTTATCTTCTCTTGGGCAACCTTCAGGACATTCTCTCTTAAGTCCACAACGAATCCATAGGCATTCATAATGTCTGTGCCAAGAATCACTTCATCGACAATGTCTGCAACGAGCATTTGGTGGCTAAACTCGGAAAAACCCAGGCGTACACGTACGTCTACCTTTCCTAGCACCTTGACAGGGCTTCCAGTCACAGTCTATATTGTACAAGAGCTAATTAGAGGCTGGCGGTTGCTAAGTCAGGGCGCACAATGGACACTGTTGCGCCCGTGTCAACTGTAAATGATGTTGGTTTACCTTCCACAAATCCATTAACAATCAAGTTTCCAATGGTCTTATGTAGCGTGGAAACTGTGTGCTGTTCTGGGGCTTTACTTCTCCAATTGGTGTGATCACTCTCTTCTCTCGGTATCTTCTTCTCCCAGCAGTCTACCTGTAGATGACCACGTTTTCCACAGTTGTAACACTTTGGTCTTCTGTCTTTGTCCCATCGTTCAAATCGTTGCGGTGCTCTTCAACTTCTGAATTGTTTGTCCGACAACATTGTTTTTCTGCACCCATCGTAAAGGCAATGTGATACAGGGATCTTCTGACTGCAATGTGATGGCACAAACCCATTAATGTAGCGGGACGCTGACTTGGCAGCTTCAAACTCTAGGGCGTGAACAAGAGCTTCTGAGCTATTTTGGTGTCTTGCCATTAGTAACACTTGCTGAAGTTCACAATCTCCGATGCCATCAATAAATGTCTGCACCACAAACCTTATTTGAAAATCTTTTGGTGCTTCAGGATAGGCCAATCTAATCACTCTGTCGATACTTGCTTCAAACTGTTGAAGACTCTCCCCAGAGCGTTGTCGTCTTGTTCTCAACTGAGCATAGTACACTTCTCGCAAATTTTTATCACCATACCGTAATTCTACAGCTTTTATCAACTCGGCATAGATGTTCTGGCTGTCAGGTGGCACTTTCTGTAGTAATTCAGCCGCAGGTCTTTTTAAGGCGAGAATGAGTGAAACTGCCTTGTCTTTCTCTGTCCAATTATTTGCACATGCACCAGTTTCAAATTGGCGGAGGTACGTTGCCCAGTGACTGCTTCCATCAAAGGTCCCAACCGTAGGCAAGGTGACTTTCTCTATTGTCTTTTCTGTCTTTATCATTGGTACAGTCTGTTCACAAAGTTGTTTTGGTTGTATCTTCAGGCACTGCTCAACTTCACGTTTAATTTGTTCTGTTATGTTTGCCATTGAGTTTTTTACTACAGATATTTTATTTGACATCGATTCTTCTATGACAGATATTTTTGTAGAGATTGATTCTTCAATAATCGAGACAGATTTTTCTACTTCAGCTGACATTGATTCTTGTACCACCGATATTTTAGTAACTTGCTTATTAAGCTCACCTCGTAGGAGACCCAATTCTGCGGTACTGTTGTAATGGGGCAAAAAGGGGGTTTTTATTTTTATTAAATTTATTTAAACTTTTAGTTGCAAGTCCCCTGCAAATTAATATCGTATTCAAACGATGAACAGGAACATAACTTTTTGAGTAGAGTGTACTTGAAGAATGCCAGACTCGCTTGTGAATTCAATATTGTCACGTACAGAGACACACACGCACTCGACGGCGTGCGGCTTTTACGCCTAACCGACCAAACTAACGCCACGAGAAATGGCGAGGCAGGACAATTGGCAAAACATGTGCTTTCAAGACGAAGGAAATCCAGTAAGAGGCCACACCCACAAAGCCTCCTGTATCGTCAACATTTAACAACCTTAGCCTGTGTGTCCCATAGACAATCCATACACTGTATGCGGCTACGAAAAATTTATAACCTGAAGGCAGTGCGTTTCCGGTTGAACAACCAGATGTAGTGGGGAGTTGGTTTGTGCTCTCCGCGGCAGTTCGACTAACAACTTTTACCCAGCCGGGTGGACAAAAGAACTCGTGTGCACCAAATATTTCTTTTAACTGTAGACGGTGACAACCAGGCATAAATAAGTGACCCGATATCTCAGAATGAAGTAAGTGGAGGGAAGAAAGGAAAATTAAAATGTGTTGAACTGACAAAACATTCGGACATATATCTAGTGCAGCACGTGGCGAGGAGAGGAACGCCGAAAGTTAAGTAACCGACGAGCAATTTCCCGATATAATTATTTTAAATTAAAAGAGCACTCTAAATAAAATAAATGAGGGTTCTAAAGGTATGAGTGTGAGAGTGTAGCAAGCTGGGTTGTCTTATTTACATTAAGGGTTAGAATAAGAAAAAAAATGTCAAAGTAAATGTTTTGTTTTATTCTTATCTGTAAAGAGAAAAAGTAATATGGTTTGAACAGTAAAATGGTAAACAAACAAATTCAAAAGTAATACAAAGAATGTTGAATAAAAATTGATTTGATTAACAAATGGAATAAGAGTCGAGTTTCTTAATAGTGCAACCCTAAATCACTTATAGGTGCGAGTTCACGTGAAGACTCTGGCCCGAAAACAGGTAAGGGAATTGTGATTTTGTACATGTTATTTCATGATATTAATTGTTTAAAAGTATGTAACTTCTCAATGACGCCCAAGAACAGGGACTCAAGTTAAATATTGTAATAATAATTAATCTGCAACTTCTCAATGGCGCATCCGAACAGTGACAGTCTACACAAATTCATAATTTGTGTAGACCACGTCTACTCAAAATAAGTGATTTAGAGGTTAAGCAACAATACGTAAAAATTACGTAGCATACATAAAATAGTACGTCACTGTTAGGTTAAATAAGTGACAAAATGATGTTGAGTTAAGTGTTAGATGTTTTGTATGTAAGTAAATTTAAATCAGTAAATTTATAAGAATGGCAGGAAACAATGAAAATGAGATAAATGAAATAGTTGAATTTAATGAATCAGCTGTTATAAGTAGCCTTGAAGTACATTCAACTCCGAATGTAGGTCAAGACGATAAAACTACGAATATAAGTATAACAGATGAAACAAATATGACAGAGGATTCAGGGGTTCAATTAACCCCAACCTCAACAAACTATAATAAATTTGATAATGATGCAATGAGTATTCTACTGAATCAATTTAATGAGTTAAATAAACGTTTTGATAATAATGATATAAAATTTGATGAACAGAGTAGAAAGTTTAACGAACTTAAAATTGATATCAATGAAGTAAAGAATAAATGTGAGAGTAATTTTAACGAATTAAAACGAGATATTGAGAAAATGGGAGAGTGGAGAACAGATATAGGTAAGAGCAATACAAACGAAAATGACGGAATTATATGTATTAACAGTAGTGGTGGTAGTTTAAATGAAAAACAGGTGGCGGTAGACGAGGTGAGTAATAACGATAATTATAATGAGGTAAGTAGCGGTGAGCATTACGATGATATAATTAAACATGTGGTGTTAGAGAGTAAGGTTGTGAACTTAGCAAGTGTTAATGAAAGTGAGAGAGAGTGTGATGAAAGGTTAGGTGGGCAAAGGGCAAATTTTTCCCAAGTATATGGTGAAACAGAGGTTTCACAAGTGTTGTATGAGGACAGAGTTTCCTCCAGTAGTTGTGCGGAAGACGAGGTGTCTTCAAGTAGTCCCGTAATTTGTTGTAATATTCTTGGAAGAGCCAAGAAATATAGTGAATTTGTTGTGCCAGGTGTTATGATGTGGAGAGATATTTAGAGAGAGAGTTGTTTGTAGATGAGGAAATAGAGTTATTTACATTAAGTAGGAGTTATAAAAAGTTGAAAGAGAGGTTAGAATTGAAGGAAATAAACGACATAAAATACGTACCTTGTGAAATAGAGATGGATGATTATTTTGATGATACTGTTGTAAATGGTAAACACTTACCTAATGATGTAATTGATATAGTGGAGGAGTATAATGATAAAATAACTCACCTTATGCTAACCAAAAATACTGATGGAAACAGAACTAAAATTACCAATGTAGACGGGTTTTATGAAATAATGGTAGACAAAAGTGTAGTTAATTACTATATTAATATAATTAACGAAAATAGTCATTACAATAATAACTATAATGTAATATGTGTCGATAAAAATGATTTATGTTATAAATACACCAGACTAATACATGAGATGATGGGGGTTAAATAAAAATTCAGTGAATGGACATTTTAAATATTTTAGTTTATGGTAATGACCTGGCTAAATTAGGAAATGAGGTGTGGTAAACTGAAAAATGACAAGAGATTGTAAATAAATTCATAGTGAAATTAATTGTGTCTATGTTGTAAAGTGTGCTTTATGTAAACAATGTGTGTATGTAGTAAAAATTGTTTTAATAATAATAATAATAATAATAATAATAATATTTGGCAGACTAAATAAATAATGAGGATAATTATGAAGCCCTTTATTATCACAATAAATGAATTGTAATTGTTTTGGAGTGAAGTAATTAAAATAACTTGTCATTTCAATAACTGACTGAATTAAAAAATTTGAGATTAATTAATTAATTAATGTTGTACAATTGGATTTTGCTAATGAATTTAAATGATTTTAGGAGATTGGAACTTGATAATAAATAGTAAATGAATAAATGTAAAATGTATTTAGTTGTGGAATCATATGATTGTTATAATGTTTCAGAAGATACATGGAGTTATGTACATTATTTGGTGGTGATCAATGTTTATATTTTTGTGTCTATGACAGTATATGAGTGATGTACTGTAAGTATGAAGTTTATAATACTATGTACATAAAGCAAAATGTTTAATGTTTGAATGGTAAAATATAGATGAAACTCTAAACGTAAAGTTTAACGTGATGGACGTTAAAGTAAATAATAATATAACCAAACATATAAGAGTTTACCATCCGAGAATTGTAGTAACAGTATCAGTGTGAACCTTATATGTCTTTTAGTAGTTTCCCAATTTTCGGGCGGTCACGGGTTCACCGAACCCTGACCGTGGATTTATAATATAAATATATTCTAAATTGGTGAACTTAGAAATTAACCGGGGGGTAACTCAGGGGAAACTACATAACTATGGAACAGCGGCTATCATCGAAGGTGGTGATAGTGCCGTAATAAGGGTGTGTGAATCATTATAGTAGGATTACTGGTGTCCTCGGACATCAGTAAAGCCGAATTTTTATATAACGCTGAACCAAGGACAGTATAGGCAGCATCTATACCCTATATAAACTTCAGTTCTTGGGGATGCAAATGGGCACCACAGTCCACCAGCAGGAAACAATAGTGTGTGTGTGGAAAAGGAGCTGGCTGTTACAAAGCCAGGGGCACAGATAACGCATCTGTGCATAAGGAAACGCTCGATCCGGTTTATCCGGCGGGTGGTTACCTAATTGTAACTGGGTAAAGGGGGGAATTTAAGAAAATTGATGTAGTAGGAGGGTAACTGAAAAAATCAGTGAGAGGGTGATGACATCTGTAAACAGAGGGCGATCAATTTCACTTCCTGTATAGAGAGAGTTGGTGGTTGACAACCCAGTTTCCTGTTCAGTAACAGTTGCTATAACTATGACTCGATGATTAGTGATGTATTTCCCTTATGAGAGCAAACGATTTTAAGTGCTAGGTTTAATGGTAAGGATTCTAAATCCACCAGAATATTTTATAATGATAACTGTATAATCTTGTGTATGTGTGAGTTATATGAAGTGTGTTGACAGAAAGGTCATTCACCTGACAAGGAGACATCAGCTGACTACTGGTGTTACCTATGCAGTATGTCACTTATAATTGATGTGCAGATTGTTTATCAATATAATTAAATGTTTCAATAATAAATTTTCAACGTGTTTAAAATGTTTTAAGTTAAGTGATGAAATTAATTTGAGATAGTTATGAATTTTCATTGGGTAATAAAGGTTAGAAGTTGGGTGATAACTGTTTTAGTAGGACATTTGAATCGGTCAGATTAAGGTTAAATGTGTGTTAAACAGAATAAGATTTTTGAGAATAAAAGTAGTATAGAAAACCGAGTATTAATAGTGACACAGTAGCGATAGGGAGTATATGTAGAGTAATGAGAGGGATGTAATTGGAGAGTAATTAGCTGATGGTGGAATTTTGTAAAGGGGGTGGTGTGATAAGGAGTCCTCAACGAAAAGCGTTGTGGCGGGAGGTGAACCGTATGTGCGTTGGCGGGGTTACCTGGGGGGTACCAGGAACCAATAAGGGAATGAGCATAGGGAGGGAACACACATCCTAAGTACAAAGAGGGTAAAGGGTATTTTGTTATAAGGGTAGAATGATGTGAATGGAGTTAGAGAATTATTGGTAAATATTTTGAGAGAGTGGTGTCAGACTATGTGAATCTGTTAATGAGTGTTAGAGTCAGAAGAGGGTTGAGGTTATATTTAATCACCCATTTGTAAATCGTATTATTATGAATAACTAAGAGTCACCCAAAATAATTGATAATGAAAAGGTTACAGAGAAAATCAGAGTTAAAATGGAATAATAACTGAAACAAGTGAAAAATTTAATAGAATTTGAAAATAAAATAAAGCGGTAAGGTGTGTAAATTTTGGTCAACTTAAATGTGAATTGTTTATTGTAATAACAACAATGTTAATGATGAGTGTTCTATGCTTTATTATGTTGTATTATATTTGAATGTAAAAATTATAAACATGTGATGTATTTTAATTGTTGAGATGTATCCAGGGCAAGGTCATTCGCTTGACCCAGAGAGATCAGATGATGACTGATGTTTGATATATATAGTATGTTTTTTACAATTGATTCGTAGATTTTATTTGTGTATTAATACTGAAATGATTAAAGGATAAATTTTGTTGACAAAATGATTCTTTTTGGAAAAAAAAAATTTGCTTGAAGTATAGATTGAGTTTTTGTGTCCAGGATATATTGTTGATTATATGTTAATGTGTTAACTCATTTATATTATTCATATTATATGTGTTGTAAATAAATGTAACGATAAGTGAATTTATGATTTAATAAGGTGTTCAGTTTATTTGTTTTTTATGATTGTTCGTAGCTAGTGAAGAAGAATTGTAAATTCATGTAAAAGATTTTGTGGTTTTGATGAAATTAATGGTAATATAACATTTTGATATTGGACTTAGATTAAATTTTGAACAGAATTTAAATGATTTAATCTGATTTGTTCGAATTATTTTGATTTGAAAAAAAAACGTCAAGTAGATGAAATTTGAGAAAAAAAATTGAAAATAAAACAGAAATTATTTTGAAGTTTGAAAGCAAGAAATGGAATGTAGATGTTATGATCAGTAATAATGAGTATGTGTACGCACCCAGTACTTGCTAAAGGCAACCCAGTGTGCATGTAAGGGAGGGAACATATCGGTTGAGGATCTGGTATAGTATAAGGCCAGTGTTTTGATTTTTTGGCGGAACGATAGAAGGTTAGGGGTACTATGGTGAGTATCTGTCCGAGGTTATGGTGTTGGGATCTCGAACAGAGAAGTCCAGTAATCTCGTTCAGGTGCAGCCATAGTCGCCGAGCTAGGGGGGTAGTTTACCCATGACACGTTTAGAAATTAACACCGTATCCTCACCGATCCTCTTAGGTTAGCAATGAGAGTTTTTATGCTCTAGGGCATAAAACCTCTCATTGGGGGGGGGGGGTATTGTAATGGGGCAAAAAGGGGGTTTTTATTTTTATTAAATTTATTTAAACTTTTAGTTGCAAGTCCCCTGCAAATTAATGTCGTATTCAAACGATGAACAGGAACATAACTTTTTGAGTAGAGTGTACCTGAAGAATGCCAGACTCGCTTGTGAATTCAATATTGTCACGTACAGAGACACACACGCACTTGACGGCGCGCGGCTTTTATGCCTAACCGACCAAACCGACGCCACGAGAAATGGCGAGGCAGGACAATTGGCAGAACATGTGCTTTCAAGACGAAGGAAATCCAGTAAGAGGCCACACCCACAAAGCCTCCTGTATCATCAACATTTAACAACCTTAGCCTGTGTGTCCCATAGACAATCCATACACTGTATGCGGCTACGAAAAATTTATAACCCGAAGGCAGTGTGTTTCCGGTTGAACAACCAGATGTAGTGGGGAGTTAGTTTGTGCTCTCCGCGGCAGTTCGACTAACAACTTTTACCCAGCCGGGTGGACAAAAGAACTCGTGTGCACCAAATATTTCTTTTAACTGTAGACGGTGGCAACCAGGCATTAATAAGTGACCCGATATCTCAGAATGAAGTAAGTGGAGGGAAGAAAGGAAAATTAAAATGTGTTGAACTGACAAAACATTCGGACATATATCTAGTGCAGCACGTGGCGAGGAGAGGAACGCCGAAAGTTAAGTAACCGACGAGCAATTTCCCGATATAATTATTTTAAATTAAAAGAGCACTCTAAATAAAATAAATGGGGGTTCTAAAGGTATGAGTGTGAGAGTGTAGCAAGCTGGGTTGTCTTATTTAAATTAAGGGTTAGAATAAGAAAAAAAAAAATGTCAAAGTAAATGTTTTGTTTTATTCTTATCTGTAAAGAGAAAAAGTAATATGGTTTGAACAGTAAAGTGGTAAACAAACAAATTCAAAAGTAATACAAAGAATGTAGAATAAAAATTGATTTGATTAACAAATGGAATAAGAGTTGAGTTTCTTAATAGTGCAACCCTAAATCACTTATAGGTGCGAGTTCACGTGAAGACTCTGGCCCAAAAACAGGTAAGGGAATTGTGATTTTGTACATGTTATTTCATGATATTAATTGTTTAAAAGTATGTAACTTCTCACTGTGTTCTTGCAACTGTTTCTGCATAGCTTCAAAAAGAGCTTCCGTTTTATCTGCTTCCTGCTTATGTTTTTCATATTGTCGTTTTTCTGCTTCTTCCGCCTCCTGTCTGTGTTTCTCATCCTGTAGTTTTTCTGCTTCTTCTCTTTCTTGTCTTTGTTCTTCTTTTTGTCATCTTTCTGCTTCTTCCTGTGTCTGCTGCAGCAGCGTTTGGAAAGCTTCCATCGTCTGATTGGCATCCATGTTTACAGATTAATTACGAATTTACACTAGCCTTTTATAAAGTTTCCACTGTTAAAGGTTCTGTCGCACTTCTGACCCACTGTTACGACGGTCTACTTGATCATCGTAGGTACA
This sequence comes from Magicicada septendecula, assembly GCA_034769895.1. Classification (NCBI taxonomy): domain Eukaryota; kingdom Metazoa; phylum Arthropoda; class Insecta; order Hemiptera; family Cicadidae; genus Magicicada; species Magicicada septendecula. The sequence goes on from CM068376.1 coordinate 59,545,312, forward strand.
GTGGAAAACAAAATACAAGACACCAATTAAATCACTAATCACCAGCTTTAATTATCACAATTAAACAGTTTGTTATTAACAAGACAGTCTCTTACAACAAATCAAATAAAAATTATTCACACGCAATAAAATGTCAACTAATATAAAACACAATTGTATTACAATTGTCCCGCGCAATTATAAAAACCCATAATATTACGAACCACACTTGAACGCACGGAGTAATATCGCCCGATAATAACACGAACCGCATTGTAATATATCGCAACTATAACTGAAACTGAACGTCATTGAGTACAGGTATTTATACCCCCCCCCCAAATACTAGATTATTCCATACTGTGCATTAACAATAAAGCTAAACATTAGAGCATAATTCATTGCGGCCTTGACACAGTTCGCGCGGCTTCTGGCACAGTCTAGCTAATGCGTCGAGAATCACGTACGCCACACATATTCAGCTGGATTCATCTGGAACATTTGATAAACACGTAGATTGTTCTGTGATGTCATAACAATATTTTTATTAACCACTTCTGTTTCTCTGCAAACATTTGTTTTTTACAGCAGCAAAAAGTGTTAAGAGTCAAAATTATTGGTTAGAGTTAATGTGTGTCGAATTTGGGTTAATTTAAAATACTTTTATGTCTATCCGGTATTTTAGAGTAATTTACTGTTTATCACTATAGTGGCCCTCATTTTTTTTCTGCAAAGTAGATTTACTGATATTTATAAATCAGTTATTTCAGAAATCTCACAGCTATTACCTGAAGTCTTGTGGCTGTTCAGAAGTCAATTATTACCTGCTTCAGCATTTTAATAAACTTTTGAAATTTAGTTTATTCTAATTTACACTGAATATTTAGATTTAATTCTTAAAAACACAACTCTCTAATCACAAAAGTGGAAAATTATGTATTCTTCTTAACACTGATTTCCTTTAATAAGATTTAATGAAAATTATATTTTTTCAGAAGTTTAATTAAGAAAGTTGTGTTAGTGGTTATAATCACTGTAGCACACCACTATACAAAAATTATTCAGATTTGCGCTTTCCAACTCCTCAGCTCATCGTCAGATCAGAAAATAATAATTTTTCTATAGTAGTGTGCAACAGTGATAATTCTGTAATTATATTTTTGTTTATTGATATTTTGTTTATAATTATGAAGTGCATCCCTTCTACAGTACATTACTAAACTGACTGTTGAAATAACTGAATTCAGAAAATTAAACATACTATTAAACCTTATCAGACCATGAACACAAATCAGACACGTAGAATCACTGTATGTCCAGCTTACCACATACAAGAATACAAACTAATAGTTTCAATATCTATTCTACATTGTAAACTAGGAGATTATACATCTGAAGGGTATAATCTTACATATAAGTCTTACACATCTTGAACTAGACCTGAACAATACAAAGCAGCCATCAGAAAAACTCAACAAGACTGTAACTATTGGAAACAACACATACCATGCAAATAAGAGTCTCTTTAGATTAAAAATAATCTCACAACCTATTAAAATGAAGCTTAAATCAGGTCAGTAGTCATATACTACTATATAGCAGAAGCAGAAGCTTGGACCCTAACAACAGCAGATAGCTTGCTTCAAAAATGATTGAACAAAAAATAATACGGAAAATCATGGCCCTGTAGAAGAGGATGAGGAATAATTATGAAATATACAGTCGACTCCCTCTAATCCGGACACCTCGGGACCGGATCCCTGTCCGGATTAAAAAATTTCCAGACCATCCGGCGGTTTTTTACTTATGTAAATTACAACCTGTAATAGCGTATCTATATTTATAAATCACATTTTAAGACAATTTTCAAGTGTACGGAACACAATTTTAGGTTCATAAAATTGTCCCAAACAAATAAACTTAAACCTAAAACTAATGAAAAACTTGGCTTTGCAATATTAAAAGAAATCTGTTATTTTCTTCTGCTTCTTTACTTCAACTGTTTTCTTGAAGGCATAATCACGCCACTTCCTTAGAAACATAACATCCACAGCTGATGCGCCAGGCTGTTGTTCGACGTAGGTAGTTGCCAGTTCCAGTGCTGCCCTACCCTCTGCATGAGTCAAAATTCCCACGCCATTTCCCGCTTCACTATCACCTTCGTCGTCGTCTTCTTCTTTTTCTTCCTCTTGACGAAGGACTACATCGACGATTTCGTCATCATTCAGGATTTCATTAGCCAGTTCATCATCAGCTCGCGAAATCCATTCCACAACGTCATTCTCATTAATACTAGCAGAATCAGGCAGCCGTTGTAAATCCTTTAAAATTGAGTGGTTGTCATCAGGTTCAGTTGCATGAATATTTAACCCTATTGTATTTGGGTTGTCTTCTTGTCTCTTCTCAACGAGAGTTTCAACATCTGGCCACAATTTTCTCCAGGATTTGGTAAACGTAGATGATGGGATTTCATCATACGATTTAGCAGCGATATAAATGACGTCCTTAATGTTAATTGTCTTGAGCGTCTGGATGAGACCTGCATTGTCATTACCATCCATCTTATCCAAAATTTCTGAAAGAAGCTTCCTCCGGTATTTTCTCTTAAAGCATTCGATTACACTCTGGTCCATGGGCTGTGCGATACTTGTTACATTTGGAGGCATATATAAAAGCTTGATGTCACTGTAACTATCACATTCGAGACCTTCCTCTGGATGCGTAGGGGCATTATCAAGCACAAGAACTGCTTTTACTGGCAATTTCAAGGATGTCAAATGTTCTTTTACAGACGGAATAAATTGAGCCACGAACCACTCCTTAAACAAATAAGAATCCATCCAGGCAGACTTTTGTGACCTGTAACACACTGGAAGGGAAGACATGTTTAAGTTTTTGAATACTCTGGGTTTGGCCGACTTTCCAATCACAAATAGCGGCATCTTGTGTGTCCCAGTTGCGTTTGAGCATAGTGCAACAGTGATCCTTTCTTTATTTACTTTAAAGCCCGAAGCAGACTTTTCTTGAGGAGTGGCAAAGGTTTTATTAGGCAAAAGTTTATAGTTAAGCCCGGTCTCATCGATATTGTACACTTGTTCTGGGGTTAGTTTTTCACGCTCAATGATACGCTTCAATTTTTCAGAAAAATCATTAGCTGCCGGTTGGTCTGCTGAAAGCTTCTCCCCGCAAACTCCAAGGAAATGCACTCCATGCCGTTTTTTCCATCTCGTTAGCCACCCATCGCTTGCCGAGAAGTTTCCTTTTTCCCTAAGTTTTGAATGAAGAATGACGGCTTTTTCTTTCAAAATCGGCCCATTTATAGGAGTCCCTCTTCTACGTTCCTGCATGAACCACAACCATAATGCGTCATCAACAAGTTCATGGTGTGGTTTTTTCAAGGTAGATCGAGTAGAAAGGACGGATTCGACTTCAATTTGCATACAAAAATCCTCGATCGATTTTCTGTTTTTCCGCCAATCATAAACTGTGCTTTTCCCTACATTAAACTCCGTACAAATACTTTGCACTGATTCACCCTTATCTAAACGTTGTAAAATATTAAGTCTGTCTTGCATTTTAACCGTATTATGCTTCCGTTTTTCACTCATTTTTGAGAATTTTACTGTCAAATAATCAGAGTTACTGAAACTACAATTTCACCTAACAAATAAACTCACTTATAATAACATATGTAACTCACATTGAAAATTATTAAAACACACAACAATATCAGTAGTAATTAGTAAAAACAGCTACAGTACACTGTATGACGATCCGGAGCAAACGCAATCGTAAGCCGAACTGAGGATCTTTGTTTACATGTAGGCCGGAAATAAACAGGCACGCTCAATCCTGTCGTTTTCGGCCGTGAGAAACCCGGCGCGCGCTGATGACTCATTTCCAAGAAGTAGTCCGGACCATCCGGCGTCCGAACCATCGGAGTCCGAACGATAGGGAGTCGACTGTATGCCATACTCGAAGGAGAAGATATAGTATGATTACAGTAGAACATCGATTATCTGACACACTTTTAACTGTCATACCCCAAGGGAAAAACTAAATTAAAAAAAGAGACACAAATATGACATTATAATTGAAACAGAGCATTGACCTTGGCTGTGTCTGCATGCACTGTTTATTTTGTTTTCCCCTTCCTGTATTTCTAGAAATGACATGGGCTAAGCTTGCCTTACTTCCTGCAGTTCTGTTTGGTTTTTGTTGTCTTAACCTTCCAATGTAGTGGTTGGTAACTTGGTATCTTTACTCTGCTGACTTTTCCATTCTGTAAATTCACTGTAAAGGGTGTGATTGTTTCACAATATAATGCTTGTACATTTATTGAAATGGCAGAGAAACGAAAGCATGTGGTATTGGAACTCTCTCAAAAATTTAAAATTATCAAACAGCTGCATAAAGGTAAAAGCACAGCTAGTATTGCGCCTATATATGGCATCGGACATATGGCATATGGCATCGAACAACATCACAAGGGATGGAGATACGACTGAAAAGTATGCTTCTAGGATACAATCTATTGACAGTTATAATAAAGTTAGAAAAGCAATGAAGCCAGCAAAGCTGGACCAGTTTGACAGTTATATACCAGCGGTTTATTCAGGCATGTAGTCAGGCCATTTTGATCCCAGGCTCTATAATAATGGCTACTGCAATTGAGATTGATAAGAAGATCGGTTGAGATCCAACTTTCAAAACGAGCATGGGCTGGCTGTACAGATTTCAGTGCCAACACGGTATTCATCAGTTGGATACTTCAGGAGAAAAACCGAGTGCTGATAGTTCTGTAATAGCTGAACACTGATAAGAACTTATGAAAGAAATAAAGTAGAAAAAGTTAGTGAAAGAGTAGGTTCCTAACTATGCTTACTTGAAAAAACATTACCATCAATTTCAGAAAAATCTTCACCAGGTTTTAAAATGCAAAAAATGTTGTGTGCAAATCCAAATGGTACACACAGATTTCATTTAGTTGTTATACGAAAAGCCAAGATACCTCGTGTGTTTAAAAATTTGAATCTGAACACCTTACCTGTGAAATATTATCCACAAAAAAGCACCTGGATGAGTTATTAAGAAATATTTCAGGGGATTGGTTTCAGAAGGAGTTTGTGCTAAATGTAAAATCACATTTAAAATAATTAGTCATAGTGCCATGATACCAATGCTACTAATAGACAACATTCCCACGCATTCTTCTTTAGAACTGAAGAATGATGACAGGAAAGTAACATGCCATTTTCTTGCCAGTGAATACAACTCTACTGATCCAACCTATCTATCACGGAATTATTGAAAGTATGAAACAACACTACAGAAAAGGATTTATGCAGAATCTTGTGCCTTTTGCCTAGTGATAATGGACAAAATGTAAAAGTGTTATGAAAGTCTTACAATATCAATCATGTAATTTTTAATGTCGCTGAAGCCTGGCAAGGCATCGCTGAAGAAACCCTAATAAAAAAGACTGGAATAAATTGTGGCCCGGTGCAAAAGACACTGAAGCTACCACTGAAAACAAATTGGAAAATGCAAAGATAACATTTTAGAACTGTGTCAAAAAATGTCTGATAGTGAACCAATTTCCATGAAGGAAGTGAATAAATAGGTTGACAAACATAACAGAGGTTTTGAAATTCTGAACAAAGAGGATCTGGTGCCAAGCTGATTGACTGAAGATGACTGCACCACTGAAAATGAAGAAGATGCTGACCTCGAGAAATCATCAGTTAGTCACAGTACAGCAGAAACTATGCTTTATAAGTGCACTGAATAATTTGAACAGCAAGAGGAGGCAGAATCTACTCAACTGCTTCTTCTTCGAAACATCCAAAACACAGAAGCAAAAAAGATTCGTGGTATGCTCAGACTGAAGAAAATTATAGTATATATGTTTAATTTATATTATAATATGCTTTGTAACGTGTCAAAAATGTGGGTATTTTTATTTGATTTCATTTCGGGGATTTATAAAAAATATTGTGTAAGTTTTATTTCATTGTGACAGACCACGTGTATGGAACAGTTTGTAACAAAGCAGCAACGCAATATTACGTTGCGAAATCAGTCAAGGAATTCGCACCACCCTAGATTTCCAAGAACTTTGTTTGAATGTGACCATGCGCCTGTACGCGCAGCAACACAGGTATACGCTCGGGGTGACGCTACTTCAAAAAACCAACATGGGCAGGAAACAAATTCTATTCACCTTCACCGAGTGAAACGGCGGATATGAAACGTAAGGTCCGCCCATCTCGTGACGTTAGCCAGTGCCTCACCAATATCGTATACTGTCGTCACCCCAACAACTACATGAATTGCATGAGACGAAACTACTGCGATGAAACCACAGGCATTGGTTTCCACCAAAAGTATGAGATCACGTTAACGGCACCTGCTACATTGGTGCTCCCAGTTCGTCGCTGATTGTGTCGGCCGACACAGAGCCAAGTGCGCTCTGCTAAATTTTATCAGTTTTTTAATCTCAAAAGTGAATTCAAAGTAACCAAAACGTGTCAGTGGTATCAGTGAGCATGGGAGAGGAACAAAATCAGTTATATTAGACAGCAACGTAATCACCAACTTAGATTAAACGAGTTCGAAGGGTCACCGCGTGCCGGCCGGAATGGGTATTCTTTTAAAATGTTAAGGGCGGGGTAATTTGCTGTGTGGTTGTGAGTGTGAGAAATTGCACGCTGGGCTCTGTCTGTGTTTATAATGAAGTGTGATCAGTAAGGTAAGATTTTAGAATAAGTTAACATGTAGCAGAAGATAAAGCGAACAAAGAAAGAAAAAAAAAATGTAATTTAATCTGTAAAACCATGAATTTAAATTTTGGACAAAATTTTAAATGATTCAGAAAAATTAAATTATTAATTCTCTTTATAAAAATGTGTAGAGTAAGTCATTTCACTAACCTATAAAACACATGTTTGTATCCGACGTACGTGCGATCGAATTCTGGACCCAGAACGAACCTTTGCAGGTAGGTGGAAATAAAGTGTATTTTTGTATTTTATATATTTAAAAGTAGAAAAACTTCACAGCTTACGACTATTGGTTGATAATCATGGGGAAGGGGGAAGTGTTATATATTTCTATTATCTGTCTATTGTCTCATCCATCACAGCGACAGACCTGATGCTGACAGATAATCGAGGTTCTACTGTACTTAGTCCAGAAGGCTGATTAGGGCATTGTAGAGTGGAGTGAGGTGGATAGGTAGACTGAGAGGACAATGGCTGTCAGAAATATACTCAGGAATTGGAAGTTGCCCTGGCAGGACAAACAGTGGACAACGAGAAGAGAAGGAGGTGAAATGTTCAAACACTGATCATCTTAGTTTATGATTATACCATAAATTGACAATTATACCATTTGCATCTTAGTTGCCAATAGGCTATTTTGTTTCATTTCACTGTCAATTATGTTTCACTTTTGTGCCCAATTTATATTTTTACAACTAATTAGCCTAATCCACTATTTTAGAGAACACTTTATTTTTGTTAGTAACATTAAATTATCAACCATATATAATCCATGTGTATAAAACATTTTCCACTGTGTATATTGACATTTAAAACATTACATATCACAACTGGTCCAATTAGAGGAGAGTCAAGAAACATTTAAGCAGGCAGTGTGGGCCACTGTCGCTCCCATGTACATGGCCTCTTAATGACTCCCAGAGTTGGCGGATATTTGAAATAACAGTTACCAATTATATTTTTGCATACCTTGAAAACTCAGCATTCTTCTTTATTACTTCATTTAAAGTTGCAAGGACAGCTGCAATCGTATCATCTGATGTCCCTTGGTCGTGTTGTGGATTACCAGAAGGAAGTTTCTGAACTAAATCTCGCATTGCATATTTACCTAAAAAAAAACACAAAAAATTTATATTATCACCACAGAAAATACAAAACTCTCCCAACTGGTATTCACATTTTAAGAATGATTTGGAGGTTCTTTGTATAATTTACATAACACAAGATAATCACTGGCCAAATATATTTCAGGCAATAATGTAAGTTATCATTTTAGAAAGAAAAGTACTGGGTTTCTAATATTTACAGCCGAATTTAACATTTGTTCAAACTAACTCCAATGACGTACCAATAAGCTCTTTGTTCCGCTGGTCAATAGCAAGGTTACGTAATGCTGTAGCAACTGCACACACAACTCTGTCGACTTCCATTCTTAATAATTCAACAAGAATAGGTAAACCTTTCTCTTTACGTACTGCAGCTCGAATTTCAATACTTGGCTGCCAATAGCATGCAGCAAGATTTTGAAGAGCACCAGCCGCTGCCTCTAAAGTTTCAGGGTTTGAGCAGCTTTGTAATAACGTCAAATATGATTGTACTACCTAAAACAAAACAAATTATTACATCATATATAATTTACAGTTGTGATAAAGATTGTACTAAAAATATATATAGACTGAATACTTAATAGGTATTTAAACCTTTGGGTGCAGGCAGCTAAGTATTGTCTCCTTTTCCTGTGGCAGGCCATTTTCTATGAAATTTGCACATATTTGGTGTAATGTGTCATTATTTTATGATTAAAATGGTGTATGTTGCTTTCCTATAAGTTGTTGTGTTTCTGAATTATGTTTATTAGTTTAGAAACAGTTATTTTTTTAAATAAAATGAAAAAATTATTGCATTTATCCATCACATAAAAAAAAGAAAGGTGGTATTTTGCAAACTAAATCCAATAGAATTAAAAATTCACTGAAGGATAAAATAGTTTACCTACTGATATTTATGTTACATCAGCATGTAAATCTATACAGTAAAGTTATATGTAAACAAATGAAGTGAGAGTGACACCACTTGGCTCGAGAGGTTACAAAAACGAACGAACAGATTGAAGAGCTTTATATTACCACTACGGAAAACACACGTAATACTCAAATGTTACTTAATACACAGTGTATAAATCTACTGCATATTGAAATACACAAAAAACAACTCAAACTGCTACAAATGAAATCTGGGTCTGAATCAGTATGGTCCTCACTCTTGCTGCTAATTTCCACAAATTCCTTAATTTGTTCTTCATTCAGATATGCCATAAACAAAACACATGATTAAATAAAGCAATCAAAAATAACAAAAAGTAGATGTTTAAGTTCACAACCCAACAGTATGTTAACAAACAATGCAACTGTAAGCTATGTGGTCAACACTATCGCCATGACAACGTTAATAGTTCTGCTTCAATAAAATCCATTTAAACAAAACTAGGGTGTGTGGCACTCGGGAGTGACCGACCAAAGCGAAGCTTTTAAGCTATATAGAGAACTAATAAATTTAATGAACAAAAGTTGATATTAATTTTTAAATATTAAGTTGAAAATTATTAAATATGAAGTAGTTCCCTAATAGAAAGAACGATAAAAAATATGAAGTAGTTTACTAATGGAAAGAACAATAATTATTTATCCAAATATATTTGTTAATTAAAGGTTAACATCAGTAATAAATACATAAAAATTTAATCAAATATTTTTTAATTAATTATCAAAAATAGGAAAAATCTATGTGTACATTGTCAAATACATAATATATTATAAAAATATATATTATTTTTATTATATACAAATTACAAATTTGCATGAAATATTATATTTTATTTACAATGATGTATATTATAACATTACGAATTATTATCTAAACCAGCGGTTCCCAAACTTTTTCGGTCATGGAACCCTTCAGAAGACATTTTATTTCCGTGGAACCCTAACTCGTTAGGTTCTCCCAACGTTCTTCCTTCTTCCATCTACTCCTATTGCCAGAGTGTATTGCATAACATAGCCGTAGTAGGGTTTGAAATAAAGAGAAAACATTTTATATACAACCAAAAATATTTATTTTGGGACAAGAAAATATTGTATAGGCTATATATAACCACAAACATTTATTTTGGTACAAGAAAATATTGGATATAACCACAAACATTTATTTTGGTACAAGAAATTAGATTTACACCTAATGTGATGAATGAAACTGTTTCATTTTTGTACCACTTCTCGCATAAAAATTCGACGTATTTGCTAGGCGCGGAAAGGTCCTCCCCTATGAAGAAAACCTGAAGCTCGTTACGCAGCTCAAAAAGCCTGGCCAGGACTTTGCCTCTTGAAAGCCATCTAACTTCTGTGTGAAGTAAAAGCGATTGATGTTGACTTCCCATTTCTTCACAAGCCTTTGCAAAAAGTCTTGACTGGAGTGGGCAAGACTTAACATAATTGACAATTTTTACAGCCTCATTAAGAACGTCCTTTAAGTCAGATGGAATGTTCTTCGCCACAAGGGCATGCTGATGCAAGATGCAATGACTACTGGTACAATTTGGCGCTACATTTTTTATTCTTGATATCGTCCCTTTCAATTTTCCCACCATCGCTGTATACGTTAACACACTTATCCCAATCAAGATCGTGTTTACGCATGTAACAATTGATGATTTTAAACATTTCTTCCCTGGTTCCATTGGTCGCCAAAGGTGCGCATAGAAACAAATCGTCTTCCATAGATTCTTCGAATGGATATCTCACGAAAACAAGCAATATCGCAAGTCCGGCGACATCTGTACTCTCGTCCAGTTGCATTGAAAACGCTTTACAATTTTTCAGTCTCTGAATTAATTCATCTTCCATATAATCTGAGATTTTATGAATACGGTCGGACACAGTGTTGTTAGAACATTGGACTGCTGAAACTTTTTTCACCGCCTCCTCTCCAAGCACGCAACCAACTATTTCTTTCACACATGGTTTGATGAGATCCTCTGCAATTGTATGTGGTTTCCCAGCACGGGCAATCCTGTAACTTAAGAGAAAAGATGCTTCAGTTGTATTTTCATTATCGGTCTTTGGATATTTCTGTAAGCAAGCCACAGCAGCATCTTGGACTTCCTTGTGGTTTTAAAAAAAACTAACGTCCTTTCCCTTTAGGTGCGGGTGGTTTGTTTCCAGGTGTCGTTTCAGCTTAGCGGGTGCCAAGGAACTGTTAAGGAGGATTTTGTTGCAAATGACGCATTGCCCATCCGGGTGTTCTGCACTTCCAATAGGAATGAAACCTAAAGATAGATAAGATTCATCGTATTTCCTTTTTTTCGAAGATCTTAAACCTTCACTTTCGATCCTGTCACTAGTCGATATGTTCGCTTCTTGACCATTAGTACGAGGGTCATCTTTCATCCCAGTTGTGCCCTAAAATGAATAAAATAATAAAACAGAGCGGTCAGACTCCAGGCTGACTCAATTTGTGCACAGAAAAAACTACAGTAAACTCTCGAAATTACGGCACTCAATACAGCGGCATGCCCACAGTTTGCATAATAATATTATTACAAACAAAAAAACAAAAAATGAAATACTAGCCAAAAGACATTTGCAATTTTTTTTCGTAATCTAAATTGATAAATTTTGAATATAAATATTGTAAATACTGCCGTGCAAATGAAAAGAGACGTAAGCGCAGATTTTGAGCAAAATAAGTTTTTTATATCGTTTTGTTTCCCAGTGTGAGTGAGTGACGTATCTCAAGTGATTTTGTAATGTGTGATATTGTTAAAGTAATTTTATGGTACCAAAACTTTTAAAAGTCATTTGTTTAAATTTTTATTTTTATTATTTATGTAACAATATAAATATGTATATATTTATTTATGTGTGTGTGTGTATAAATATTTGTATATAATTGCATATATTAATTTATTTTTTCATTCGCGTTATATAAATACTCCATATGTACACACACCACACATATATATATATATAACTGTGTGTGTGTGTGTGTGTGTGTGTGTGTGTGTGTGTGTGTGTGTGTGTGTGTGTGTGTGTGTGTGTGTGTGTGTGTGTGCGTGCGTGTGTGTAAAAATTATAAGTCAGAGATATTATTATACAAACAACACATATTATATGTATATATACATATATGTACATAGGTATATAAATACTCCATGTGTGTGTGTGTGTGTGTGTGTGTGTGTGTGTGTGTGTGTGTGTGTGTGTGTGTGCATAAATATATGTATATAAATGCATATATTAATTTATTTATTCACGCACACTCAAACACAATATAAATATGTATATATTTATTTATTCATGTTTATGTACAATAAATTAATGTATATAAACGATTATTATATACTTATATATGTATATATTTATTTATTTGTTAGAGAGAGAGAGAGAGAGAGAGAGAGAGAGAGAGAGAGAGAGAGAGAGAGAGAGAGAGAGAGAGAGAGAGAGAGAATCTATATACGATGATGCGGCCACGAGAGCGGGAATCCCCGAACGCGCGTGACGATTCTCTCGTAACAATTTTTTCTGCTCACTCCTCTCCGTGCGGACCCCCGACATAAAAAGCTTCGCTTTAATAAGTCAGTGAACATTCCTACTGTGTTTCACATTGTAAATATAAGACGGCGGACACAGGAAATAACAAGAAACTTTTGTTTAATACTATGATGCTCACACACAAAGGGTAATAACTTTTTAACTGATACATATGCATATACCGTAACCTATAGATAGTTATTATACCAACTAACCAATGTAAAAAAAATCACGTGTGTGAAAGAAAAGGCTCTTTATTATACGAATTGGTTAAGTTATTCTATTTCAATTAACTATTTAAGAATAAAAAAGTGGTACTTCTGTTGAAATAAAAAGTGGAACTCTTTCTTTGTGATGGTATATTAAAGGCAGAGTTTAACACTTTGGATCCAGAAAATGTGGATGAGCATATTTCTCTCAGAGTACATTGCCTGTGCTTTCTGCACGGGTCTATTTGTGTGTGTAGAAATTTAATTATGTAAAACCTGTGAGCCAAGTGGCCTGGTACATAATCTCTCACATATTTAGTTAAAAAGAAAAACAAACTTTACTATCCTTTTCATGCAAATACGAATTATGTTTTCATAGCCTTTCCAGGAACTCAGGTATTGTGTTCACCTAAAGCAAATTTCATTCTAAAAACTGTTAAATTTTTCTGCAGAAAATTGTGAAGTTATTATTAACAAGTATCTTTTTTATATTTGCTTGGTAACCGTAACATTTATAAATGCAAGCTGACGCAAGCTTTTTTGTATATAAAAATGCATTTTTTTTAAATTAATACAAAAATACTAAATATCATAGTACTATAAATTTGTTTATGTCAATCTAAAAAGAAAGAATTGAACATGATATATATAAGTTTCAATGTCAACTAGTCCTTGTACAAAAAATCATGAAATACATGAAAAATCATGTGCATTCTAAAGAAATACAACTATAAAATATGTGTATCCAAAGTGTTAACTACTTATTTCATATTTTGCAAGTCTTCCTTTTACACAAAGCTTCCAAAGGAAAGTTCTACAATGGTGTCATTTGTCTAAAAACAACTGACAGTAAAAAAAGTACTTTATTTTCAATACTTATATACAAAAATATATTAAAGAGCCACAGAACAATCAGAATACCTAGTATAATGTTTGTTTATTTGACTTCCACTGCTGAGTTCACTGTTACAAGAAATATAAACTTGACGATGAATATTATAAGAGAAGTTGATTGGGCTTCTCCATTTAAAGCCATTTTTAAACTAAAACTAACAAGCTATTCTGTTATGTGACATAACTGACTCGTCTTTGAAATGAAGACTACTGTTAAGTCTTGTGACACAGAAAGTGGCCAAAGTGATAATCATATGCTACTCACAAGTTTCTTTGTAAAAACTTATACGTGCGACACTAAAAACTTATTACTGCAACACTATTCAGGACTTTTAAATAGAATACTCACAATTACTCAGAATTTATCCACTAAAGTAAATGTAATTAGATCAAAGAGTTGTAGTAAGATCACTGATAAGAAAAATTAGTGAATGAGGGAGAAAAGTCTCCAAGTTGCAGACTTAAAATGGACATATAGAATGGGAGAAATCAAGGCAGACCAATAATAAGATGATTATGGACTCACAAGAATTGCCTACCTCAATACAGGGCTAAAGAAACACGAGCAGACTGGCTGGGATAAATATTTCTTGATGCACAGAATGTCATATTGAAAAAAATTTAATCCATACCTCTTACTGAAAACTGTGAATATAGTGATATAATTACTTTCAACATACAAATCAATAATAAGACCCATCCTAACCTACGGCTGCGAAACGAGTATCCTGAACTCCAAAGTAACAAACACTCTCAATATCTTTGAAAGAAAAATATTATGAAGAATCCTGGGACCAGTTAATGACGTACACAGCTGGAGAATAAGATATAACTTTGAATTGTATTAAATGTATAAAGAACCACCGCTAACACAATACATAAAACTACAGTGTCTAAGGTGGGCTGGTCTTGTAGTCAGGATGGGGGAAGACAGAATACCACGAAGCACGAAAACTATTGAATACCAGAATCCATGGAAAAAGACAGTGGGAAGACCGAGGAGAAGATGGAAGGACGTGGTGGATGAGTATGCGAAAGAAATACTGAAAGTGCGTTCCTGGAGGAGGATGGCTACTGACAGAAGAGAATGGGGGGAAAAATTGAAGGAGGCCAGGGCCAACAAGGGCTGTAGTGCCATAGGAGAGAGATAATTACTTTCAATACTTTCAGCCTAAAAGCATTTTGGACAATTCTTTCGAATATTAACTGTAATGTTGTGCACTCTATTGGCTAACAAAAGAGTTTTAATTCAATTTAATTAATGTAAATAATCTGTACTATTCTGCATTGTTTGATGTTCATATTTCTAAGTTTTGACATGCTGTTTGTTGACTGGATATTTCTAAAACTTCTAAGAATGAGTTACATACATTTGAATAATGAGGTAATAATAGAGATAGACATCAAAATGTATCATTACAGGTTACGAAAGAGAATCTGAATATTTTGAAGACGATCTGGATGCAGATGTGGATATTTTGTTTCCTAGTAACAGTGGTTAGTATCATTTGCTGTCATATACAGGAATGGATATTACGATCATTAGTATGGATTATTATCATTACAAAAAATGGTTCATGTGCATTTACTATGTTACAAGGTAAATCAACTTACACGATTTCAAGGGGGCTAGTACACAATGTGGGTACCTGATCTGCAGGTAACCTACCAGTTGTTTTGAAGAAAGATCAGGTTTATCAGCACAAGAGCAGTCTACTCATGAAGGTTAGCGCCCTCCCTCCACTAAAGTGGCAACTAAGCAGTAACTTACTTGTAACTGCTTTATGTAGATGCATACTAGCCAATTTTGTTGACATCACTTGAAAAGTTTGACCTCATCTTACCAGTATTAGCTTTTTTTAATGAAGTTGTGTTAGTGGTTATAATCACAAACAGAATTAGCACTGTTGCACACCACTATAGAAAAATGATTCTGATTAGTGCTTTCAAGCTTCTCAGCTCATCGTCAGATCGGAATTAACCAACAGATGTAACCCCCCCCCATGATCACACACAACAAGCCATAATTCAACTGTCCCTTCCCAACCTCCGAGCCCTGTCACCCCGTCTGGACAGTTACATATTTTTCTAGCACATTCCTTGTATTTATGTGTTGTGTGTGTGTACTCCTTCCTTCCTTCCTTTGTGTTGTTGTGTGTATTCCTTTTAAACCTCATGTTGTACCGCCTTTCTCATTCACACTTGTGGGCGCGGTCACTCACCGTTATTTTAAAAACATCAAATTAGTCCTACGCAATTTAATTCTTAATCTTATCTATATGTCCTCTATCATTTACTTCTTAATTATGTTATAAAATATTTCTTCATTATCAAATTTAGTTTTAGTATTCATTAAATTGTCTAACCCTTTTTCTCTTTCTTTCAATATTTCTAACTCCTCCCTAAGCTTCCTTTCAATTGTGTTATTTACTACTTTTACAATTTCATACTCTTCCAAAGGATTAACAAATCTATGGTTCTCTTCTATGAAATGTCTTGCATATAACGAATTTGTTGTTCTATTACCTTCTCCACGTTTGTGGTCAGACAACCTGCATACAAATTTCCGTCCTGTCTCACCTACGTACACTTTGTTGCAGTCTTTACATTTTTATTTATAAATTCCGCTCCTCTGTAATACTGGGATTTTTTCTATATGTTTATTCCTTATCTTATCAAATACAGTTTCACATTTTTTAATAGCTATATCTACTCCGTATTTATTAAAACATTTTATTTTTCTAGTATGTGATCCTATGTATGTCAATGACCCTGCATAATTCTTTTGTTCTGGTTCTATTTTAGCTTTTTGTATACTAATACTTTTCATAACTTTATCCACTATGTTGGTGTTATAGTTATTATTTCTTACAATTCCCTTTATCGTTTTTAACTCCCTATCTTTTGATTCTGTCTCTTTTAAACGCTTCTGAGCTCTATAACAAAATGAACTGATTGCCGCCATTTTATATCTATAAGGGTGGTAAAACTCTTTTGGTATAATTATATCAGAATACGATTCTTTCCTAAATATCACAAACTGTAGTTTTTCATTATTTTTAATTTCTATGTTTAAATCTAAGTAATTTAGTTTCTTACCTCCTATCTCTTCTTTAAACTGTAAGTTTTATCCTTATTATTTACCTCACTTATAAACGCATGCATTTCTTCTATGCTTCCTTCCCAAATTACTAATACATCGTCAACGTATCTAGCCCATAATTTTATATTGTCTTTATACTTAGTGGAATTTATTAAAATTGCTTTTCAAAATCATTCATGTATATTTCTGCAAGAATAGGGGATAATGAAGATCCCACAGGTAATCATTTTTTCTGTATATAAAATTTGTTATTAGACCTAAAATAGTTTTGATTTACACATTCTTTAACTACTTTAATCAATTGTTTTTTATACCTGTATTCTCCCATATTATTATCGTTTATTAACTTAATAACTTTATTTACTGTAATATTGGTAAACATGTCCTTAACATCCAGTGATATCAATTTTGTATTTTCATTAATTAATATTTTGTAATTTTTCTATCAATTTTACATTATTTTCTATGCTGTATTTTGTCCCAAATTCGTATTTTGTAACGGTACAATTCTGGTCCTATAATATTTTGGGAAATCACTGTTATAAAGTCTAATTGTTATAATTGTTTTTAAAGCCCTATAAAGAAAACAGAGTAAAGTTTTCCGAAAGTTTTCAATGACGTAATATTGAGCGGACAGGATTTGTGTCGAGGTCAGGGGAAAATCCCAGTAATAGCAAAAAACAGTTCGTCATATTAAAGTAAACAAGCCTAACCCAATGGTGACATCAGCTACAGGAATGCGATGCGCATTAAATACATTTGTAAACAGCAGGGTTTGGCCGTTTCGAACAAAGGACTAGTGACGCAGTTTGCCCCACCTCCGCATTGAATAGCTACTAACCGCAGCAGTTTCGTCTCATCAGAGTAGCGCGCTGGCCGGCAACTCTCTAAAAAGCTACTTATATTTAAATTTTCCACAACCAAGAGTTTGTTAAATATGTGAAAGTGCAGTATATTATATATTTAAAATAACAGTTCGACGTAAACCCTAAATTTTGCGGTACGAAAACATCGAGAGTGTGAGATCAACGATGAGACATCTTCGAAGAATTTCCAGCTAAGTCATAAAAATGGGGGGGGGGTCCAAAAAAGTCCAACTAAGGGTTTAGATAATCTTTTCTATTCTTTAAAATTAATTAAAATGAGCTCAATTTTACAAAATAACTTTGTACCATGAATGAGAGTGCGAGTGAGAGAGAGGATATTTCATTACAACAATTAATAAGTGCTGGGTTGTGAAGTCATATTTTTTAATAACTATATATTATGTTTATTATGTAATAAGTATAAAACATGTTATTTTGGAGGGCTTGTAAAATGTTTAAGGGATATTATATGTTTACAAAATAAATGGGACTACGCCCCCAGGCATAGTAACGTGCGTGTTTGGCACATAGTTCAGTAGAGTCATTTTCATATGTACGTAGAGTCTTTTTGATAATAACGGGTAATGTCATTGGTAAACAATATAAGCCAGAGTGAGTTATTTCAGGTAATACATTCCGCAAGTACTGGTTCGCTAACACGAATTCTGACCTTAGGTAAGTATACATATTTTGTTGTACTGTGTGACAACATGGCGCCCGATGAAAATTGTAAAATTATTGATATTACAAAATAATAAAAAGTAACTAATAAAAGAAAGTTACATTGGCGCGTGCCGAACAGTGACTCAACATAAAATATAATTTTATGTGGGGTGTGCCTACCAGAAAAGCGGAATAATTACCTGGGGTAATATTTTGAAAGTACGTAAACACGTGCGTAAGGTAGGGTTAAGTTACGAGGCTATAGGCATATATGTGTTAGAGATATAATAAACAAAATGAGTACCAGTGACAATAAAACAATAGAAATCAGTGCAACTGATGACAATTTGACTAGTGAGATGGATGTTCCCTTAACACAAATTAGTCAGATTGGTGCGACTGCCTCTGTAGAGTTAGAGAAAGTAACGGCAACATCCATCTCAAGTCGTCAGGAAAATAAAACAGATGAGACAGCTGCTATGATGCAGTTACTATTAAGCGAAATTAAAGGAATTAAGAGTAGTTTTAATAATAAATTCGATGAACAAAGTAATAAATTTGATACACAGAGTAATAAATTTGATGAGAAGTTCAGCAAGCTAGATGTAAAGTTTGACGAAATAAAAAATGAAATTAAAAGACAAAATTGCCACTTTGATGAAAGAATTAACGAAATAGAAACACGTGATAATATCCAGAAACACACAGTAGAAATAGTTAATGAGAAATTTAATAGTAAAATAAGTAATTTGGAGAACAAAATTGATCAAATTAATGAGACAGTTAAAGACACAGTTAAAAACCAGATAGAGTCACAAAATAAAGAAATAGAAAAGAAATGTTTAACTTATGTAGAAAGTCAAATAGAAATTAAAACAAATTGTGAAGTAAATAACCAAATAGAATTGAAAACAAATGTTTTGCAAAGCCAATTAGAGAAAGTTGAATCAAATGTTGTGGACATCACAAAAAATATTGAAACTATAGATAATACAATATCAGAACATGAAAGAAATACTAAGAGGAGAATAAGTATTTTACAAAACAAGATTAAAGAAATAGATGATTTAGCTATACAAAATAATAATGATGTGCATGATAAATATGATTTAATTGCCAATAGTTTAACAAGTGTGAAAAATGAGTTACGGGGGGAAATTCATAAAAATATTTCCAGTATTAATGAGAGAGTGGTAGTGACTAGGGATTTATACAATGAAATAGAGCTAGAAAATTTTAGCCATGAAAACAGGGTGATACATCCCATGCGTTTTACGAATCAGACACGGGATTATAATTATTTCAGTAGCAGTAGTTGGGAAGTAAAACTAACCAAAATAGTAAAGTGTTTCAAAGGTAATTCAATAATATGGGCTGAGGCTCATAGATTAGAATGGGATTGTTATGACACTTTTGAAAAAGCTTTTAAGGGCAAATATTGGACGGAAGAACAGGAAACCTTAAGAAGCCGTATTATGGGAGCGGGTAATTTCATAGGACATAACCCTAATAATAATAATAATATCACAATATATGTGACAAAACTATATAACGAGGCGAAATACTTAGAGCCACCAATACCTTTTAAATCATTCGTTAGATATGCGAGTAAGCACTTACCAAGAGAAGTGCAGGTTACATTAATGACAAAAGAAACAGAAACTCTAAACGAGCTAGAAAGAGTATTAGATATACTACAGAGTATTCATGATTGTGAAATGGGTAGGCGACCCATACCACATACTATAAATAATAACAACACTGAGTTTAATCGGCAAAGGAATTATTATAATGGAAACAATAATCATAATATGTATCGTACTGATTTACAGCAACCAGGTGAGTGGAGTTGTTCTAGGTGTAGGACTGGGAACCATGCCCACATGCAACATTGCTACAAATGTAAGGTACCAAGAAACGAACCAAGGAGTAGTAACTACACCAAGCAGTTTGTACCGACAAACCGAGGAGCACCGAGTACCTGAGGGACACCAAACCATAACCAGGGACCGACAAGGGGACACTAGGTACCCACCACCAGTAACAGCAGGCCACAGCCGGAAAACTAAAGTCAACAGTGGTAACTAGGACCCAACCACTGTTCAGGGAAGCACATGAGGTCCAACCATTAGAAGATGTCCAAAGTAACGTCATCAAAACAGATATAATAGCTGACTTGTTGGAGGAAGAAAATAACACAACAACGGAGGTGAGAGCTGGACTCACGGAAATCCAGGTAACAATAGAAAATAGGAAATTTAAAACACTTGTTGACACGGGGAGTGAGATTTCAGTAATAGCCGAAAACATTTTAAGTGAATTGAAAGAATTTAAAAAGAATATTCCAGTTCTACCCGTAGCAGGGGTTACGGTGATAGGAGTCACTGGAGTACGTAGTAAACGGGTGACCAAGCAAATACATTTAAGTTTTTCAATTGAAGATATAAATTTTGATAATACATTTTTGGTAGTCAAGGGGCTAAGTTTAGACATCATTTTAGGCAATGATTTTTTACAAAGAAATAAAGCTGTGATAAACTTTAAAGAGAAGGTGTTAGAGCTAGATGGGGGTGATCAGTCTGTTAAAGTTAATTTTGAAAGTGTGATGAATAAAGTTAAAATAACTGGTATGAAATTACTACAAAAGCGAGTAGTTGAGAATAACATAGATACTAAAATAAATTTGTGTAGAGAGGGTGAGTATTTTGAAGATGTTGATAATGAAATGAGTAATATTAATAATGCAGTATGGGAGATAAGGGCGGATGAAATCTGTAGTGGGGGTGAGGTGATAAGGAGTGGCCAACGTATAGCGTTGTGGCAGGTAATAGCGCAGTTTAAGAGAGTGTTTGCCGATGTTCCAGGAAGGGCAAAAAATTATGAATGTATGTTGCAGATTAGGGAACACACACCATTCATGCAGCGGAGCTATCCAGTGCCTTACTCTAAACGACGAGCGGTGCAAGAAGAGTTGGACAAGATGATGGAATGTGGAATTATAGAGAGGTCAGTATCGCACTACTCAAATCCATTGGTGGTGGTAATTAAAAAAGATGGAAGAGTAAGATTGTGATTAGATGCGAGGAGGATAAACCAGATCATCATACCAGACAGGGAATCACCAGAATCAATTAATGAAATATTTCAAAAATTTAGTGGAGTGAGGTTCATGACATCATTAGATCTGACGGCCGGATATTGGCAAGTACCATTAGCAGAGGTAAGTAGGCAGTACACAGCATTTTTATTTAATGGGAAAAATTATCAGTTTAGACGACTACCATTTGGGCTAAATACCAGCGTAGCTAGTTTCATTAAATGTTTAGACAGAATTTTCAGACCAAAAGATTTAGATTTCCTCACAGTGTACGTGGACGGCATTTTGATAGCATCCCGGACTTTTGAAGACCATTTAAAGTATGTGTTAGAAAAACTAGAAGCGGGAGGATTAACAGTAAATTGGGACAATTCCAAATTTTTACAAACAAAGATTAATTTTTTTGGATTCATTATTACGTCGGAAGGAATTTCAGCCAACCCGGACAAGGTCGAATCTATTATGCGCTTCCCTGAACCGCGGAACATCAAGCAACTTCAGAGTTTTCTTGGGCTGTGCAACTTTTACAGAAAATTTCAAAGGAACTACGCACACATCACAGCAAAGTTAAGTGCTGTATTGCAAAAGAACAGGCAATGGAAATGGGGAGACGTGGAGCTTTCGAAGAAATAAAGAGAAAATTTAGTAAAATGATTATGATGAACCATCCGGATTTTGATAAAGTGTTTTATTTGCAGACGGACACCACCAATGTAGCAGTAGGTGCTGAACTGTATCAGGAGGATGACGAGAGGGAACATCTAACTATTGCATTCGCCAGCCAATCATTGCTGCCAGCCGAAAAGAACTATACCACAACGGAAAAAGAATTGCTCAGTATTGTGTTCGCAGTCGGCAAATTCAGAATGTACATCTTAGGCAACAAAACAATTATTCGAACAGATCATAAGGCGTTGTCGTTCCTCAACACTTGTAAGCTTGCTCACAGCCGTTTAACCAGGTGGGTACTTGTTTTGCAGGAGTACAACTTTGAGTGGGAGTATATCAAAGGAACAGAGAATAAGGTACCCGACACTCTTTCCAGAGCAGATTGCGAGGACAACAAAACAGGTAGGGATTTAAAGGAAATTGAAATTTTTCAGATTAGCAGAGAAGACAGGATCTTTGGAGAAGAGTTGAAGGATATCAAAACCATGCAGAGAGAAGATGGTAAGTCGGGGAAAATAATAAACAGTTTGGAGACGGAGTTGGATGAATCAGAGTACAACCAATATTTTCAAATTTACAAAGGGTTGTTGTTCAAGAGGGTAGTAGGGGGTGAGTGTGACTGGAGATTAGTAGTGCCAGAAGGGTTGGAAGAGAAGATTATTTGTGATTGTCATATAAGATATGGTCATTTTGGGGCTAAAAAGTGTGTGAATGTTTTAAAAGAATCTTGTATTTTCAGGAATATGGAGAGACGAGTGAGACAGCTGCTGAGGAGTTGTGATTTGTGTCAAAAGTCGAAGGTGGTAAATTACAGAGTCGAAGGTGAGTTGAATTATGTTAAGGTAGAAAGACCTTTCGATTTAGTTGCTGTGGATTTGTTTGGACCATTGCCGAAGGGTAGAGGCGGAGTAGTTTATATATTTGTATTGCTTGACACTTTCTCAAAATATATAAAATTGTATAGCGTGAAAAGAGCTACCAGTAAGGTATTGAGTGAAAAGGTGACGAAGGATTATATGATTAACGTGGGTAAGCCAAAGGTAATTTTGTCAGACCATGAGCCGCAGTTCATCAGTGGAAGATGGCGCCAGACCTTAGGATGGGAAGGAATCCTCACGAAGCATACAGCTGTGTATCATCCCCAGTCCAACCAGGCTGAGCGTGTAATGAGAGAAATAGGCAGGATATTCAGAGCCTATTGTCACGCTAAACACAGCGAGTGGCCGTTGTATGTAAGAAAGGTAGAAACTTGGCTAAACAGTACCACCCACGAGTCCACCAGCTATACACCTCATGAGTTGGTAAGAGGAACACGCCCCCCAAGAATTTTAGAACAATTGTTCGATTATCCACCTGAGAGCAAGACAACAGATGTGAGCATTAAAATCCGGTTGGCCAACGAAAACTTAGTAAGCAAAGGCGAGCAGAGAAAGCGTAGACACGACGCAAGAGGTAAGTGGGTTAAATATAATATAGGACAAATGGTATTAGTAAGAAGGCATGACCTATCGAGCGCGCAATACAAGGAAATCAAGAAGTTCTTCCTACTCTACGAAGGACAGTATGAGGTAGTAGAGATTAAAATGCAAAATTCATATGTGTTGCAGAACAGCGTGACTGGAGAAATAGTAGGCACACACAATGCTACAAATTTAAAATTGTACTGGTCATCTTAGGGATTATAAATAGTTTTGTTTTGTTTTTGACATTAGCGAGTGTATGAGTATTAATTTGGTGTATATTATTTTACAGGGACTCTCCCCCATTTTCGGGCGATCACAGACTCACCACCTCTGATCGTGGATTTTGGTAATCTGGAGGCGGACCACGGTTGGCGGAACTGCCATCTGGGGTGAAAGCAACGATGGTCTTACTCCACAAATTGGTGCAAGTAGAAATTTAATTATGTTGTTGAACGGGGAGGGGGACCCCTAGTTTCGTGGGAATATATAAAAAAAAAACTTAATGATTGGCATCTTTTCCACGAACATTGGTTTTATATTCTAAGAATTATAGAATAGAACATCCTAAATTTTGTAACTTAATTTACTAACTCTGTAAGGAGTTAATGTTTTCTTAGAAGTATAAATAATATAATTTAAGATGATCCATTGTTGTACTTGTTATCCAGTAGTAAGAAGGTATTGTTTTTGAAAAGTGAAAGTTGGAACTTGCAAAGTGTCTATACTCAAAATTAATTATGTGAAATAAAGAAAGAAATCAACAGTTTTTTGGAGATAACATTTAAATTTTGAAAATTATGTTTATATTTGTCAAGTGATAAATAAAATTTTATGTTGAAGTAACAACCTTAAGTGGTTAGAAGAACATAGTGATACTATGGTGATGTATTGAGACTGCTTTATGAACAGTGATAATATGATTTTTATGTTTATAATGTACGTTAGTCTTGTAATGAGGATTTATATATATGTAATATGTATAAATTGTTAGTTTTAGGGCAGTTACCAATGTAACTGCATATGACACAACGTGTCAAACCATTGCGATTCCCCATATTTCGGGCGATTACTGTCTTACCAGCACTAATCGTGGTTTTGGACGACAACCAGCTGTGGGCAGAATTTGTAAAACCTGACCACAGTTGGTTGCCTATGAAATTGGTTCAACTTAGAAATTTAATGGGAGATTCAGGGGAATCTAAGATTATTTGTTTGCATAGGCTATTTTCACCTAAGTATGGGTGGTAGACCTTAGGGGTGTGTAATAAAATAATAAGTAGGGGTATTGACCTTGAAGTTTCTGTAACACTGAAGCAAGGATGGGAGAGAGAGAAAAGAAAAAAGTGCTCACTCCTTCTGCCTCAGTCCTTGTGGAGGCAACTGAACGCAACAGTTCAGGGGGGGGGAAATAGTGTGTGTGGAGGAGAAAGAGGGGTAAATATTGTTAACAGCACCGGATTACTTACTGTTAATGATAATATTAATAATAATAATAATAATAATAATAGTAACTTGTTTTATAAAATGTTTTAGGAAGAGGGAGATTTTGGTAATTGTATACATAAATTTTAGATTATTTGTTTCAATTGTAGTATAAAGATTTGTGTTTCTTCTTATAATTATATTAATTATGAAAACAAAAAAGGGTTAATTATTATCGATGGAAATCGAAAAAATTTTATAATGTTAAGGGTAGTCAATGAAGAGAATGGCACTTCTATATAATTCTTGTTGAGTTGAAGCAAACCCAGTGCTTCTTAACACAAACCAGCACATAGCTAAGGGGAAACAGATCAGTTAGGGATATAGCATTATACCAAGCCACTATTTTGATATTTTTGATTTATTGTTTCAGTGTTTGGTTTGTGACGGCGGTCCTGAGCTGGCCAGCGCGTCAGAGCAGGAGCGTAAAGACCCTGATTGGCCTTATGGTGTTGGGATCTCGTTGGAGAAGTCCAATAAGGTCAGGCAGGTACTGTCACCATCATCGGACCACGGGTGAGTTATTGTATTCTTTTCATATAAATAGTAAGAGGGTTGTGGCGACATATCCTAGCTGATCCCTTTAGGAAGTACGAATGTGTCAATGAGAGTTTTTATGCTTCGGCATAAAACCTTTCATTGAGGGGGTTTGTAACGGTACAATTCTGGTCCTATAATATTTTGGGAAATCATTGTTATAAAGTCTAATTGTTATAATTGTTTTTAAAGCCCTATAAAGAAAACAGAGTAAAGTTTTCCGAAAGTTTTTAACGACGTAATATTGAGCGGACAGGATTTGTGTCGAGGTCAGGGGAAAATCCCAGTAATAGCAAAAAACAGTTCGTCATATTAAAGTAAACAAGCCTAACCCAATGATGACATCAGCTACAGGAATGCGATGCGCATTAAATACATTTGTAAACAGCAGGGTTTGGCCGTTTCGAACAAAGGACTAGTGACGCAGTTTGCCCCACCTCCGCATTGAATAGCTACTAACCACAGCAGTTTCGTCTCATCAGAGTAGCGCGCCGGCCGGCAACTCTCTAAAAAGCTACTTATATCTAAATTTTCCACAACCAAGAGTTTGTTAAATATGTGAAAGTGCAGTATATTATATATTTAAAATAACAGTTCGACGTAAACCCTAAATTTTGCGGTACGAAAACATCGAGAGTGTGAGATCAACGATGGGACATCTTCGAAGAATTTCCGCTAAGTCATAAAAATGGGGGGGTCCAAAAAAGTCCAACTAAAGGTTTAGATAATCTTTTCTATTCATTAAAATTAATTAAAATGAGCTCAATTTTACAAAATAACTTTGTACCATGAATGAGAGTGCGAGTGAGAGAGAGGATATTTCATTAGAACAATTAATAAGTGCTGGGTTGTGAAGTCATATTTTTTAATAACTATATATTATGTTTATTATGTAATAAGTATAAAACATGTTATTTTGGAGGGCTTATAAAATGTTTAAGGGATATTATATGTTTACAAAATAAATGGGACTACGCCCCCAGGCATAGTAACGCGCGTGTTTGGCACATAGTTCAGTAGAGTCATTTTCATATGTACGTAGAGTCTTTTTGATAATAAAGGGTAATGTCATTGGTAAACAATATAAGCCAGAGTGAGTTATTTCAGGTAATACATTCCGCAAGTACTGGTTCGCTAACACGAATTCTGACCTTAGGTAAGTATACATATTTTGTTGTACTGTGTGACAACATGGCGCCCGATGAAAATTGCAAAATTATCGATATTACAAAATAATAAAAAATAACTAATAAAAGAAAGTTACAATTTCTCCTTCAATATTCTGCTAACTTCCTTTGATAATTTATAAATAGGTGCGTTAATAAAAGAAACAATAGGTCTAATTGGTTTTCCTTCTTTATGTATCTTAACCTGACTTTTTAAAAGTTGGTGCTGTTGGATTACTTTCCATTAAATACTTTTTCGTATTTTCTTTCTATAAATGTTATATGTTTCATCATTTGTTTTATCCTTGACTGGTACTTACTTGTATAATCATATTTTATTTCTTCATATGGTCCTTCACTTATAAATTCTTCCGTTTTCTTTATGTATTCGTCCTTTTTCAGTAACACCACTGTATTTCCTTTGTCTGCCTTTGTAACTATAATATCATTCTTTTTTATTTTATTTTTTAATTTAGTTACAGTTGATCAGATTTTTGTTCATTTTTTGAGTTATACAAATTTTTCTTAAATATTTTATCTACTACATTACCTACTTCCCACCTTATTAGTTTTTTATCATTTTCATTTCCTAGTTCTTGTATTATGCTTTCGCATTCAATAATGGGTTTTTCATGATTTAATTCTGGTGGCGGCACGTATTTTAAGCCTTTTGCTAACATTTCTTTTTCTTCTGTATTGAAAGTTACCTCTGTAAGGTCTATTATCTTTTTTGTTTATTCTGTAATTGGTTGTATTACATGAAGAATGTCTGACAAAAGGTGGAAGGAAAACCAAATTTGACATTTCATTGAAAAATACGTTGCCTTAGAGTGTTTGCAATATAAAAGTGAGCTGTAGGAAAAAACAAAAATGTTCAAGAAGAGTATGGTAGGAAGTCATTAAGCACACAAATATTGATTGAATTGGCACTGATGAAGCCAACAGAAAAATTAGGAGCCACTACTGATTTTCACTGTCAATAGTATATCTGCCAACTACTCTAAATTTTCTATAGGTTAGATGCAAAACTCAGTAAAAGTAAGGAGCTATGGAAGGTGGTGGCAAAATACGGAAGCCAGTCATAGTGGAATAAAACTTCAGTTTCTTACAGGAAGCACTTGTGTAGATCTGGTTTGTTGCAGAAGTTATTAAATGTATAACACCTATTGAATGATCTATGTGTTTCATTCTACGTGTACTGCATTCGGTTTTATTTTTACTGACGCCACTTTACAGAAAACAGGTTTTCATTTTCCTCTCTCTCTATCTCACAAATAGTAAAATAGGTCTCTCTGTATGTGATAGAGAAAATATTTTGGATAAAGTTAACCTGCTCTTGTCCACTGAACCCAACATCTGTGAAAGGAGTGATTTTGCTATTACAACTAGATTTTAACTGTTTTCTTTTCTGGCTGGGTTATAAAAGGGGTCTAGTGATTATCCTGTATTGTCAGGTGACACTGTGTGTTCTAGTGATTCGAGATACAAATGCGATTTTTGACATAGCATTGTTCAATTCTACCTGTATTAGTTGTTCAAGTTTGTGAGTTATTATTATGGGTTCAGAGTTTGTATGATAATTTTTTCTATTGCAAAATATTTAATAATAGCTGTATTGTATAGTGAATAATAACCCCAAAATTAGTGAGGTAATTGTTATTTGTGGGTTATAGTGTATCATAGTCTTACACAGTTTCCTTATAAAACAAGAAAATTGTTTGGATGAATGTTAGCCACCTAAAAAACAAAAGTGGCAAAAAGCTTATAAATGAATATTCTACTCAGTGGCTGTATGTGGTTAAATGTCACAAAAAGAATATATACGGTATCATTTGTAAATAGAAGTTTCAGAACTTTCTGACAATTATTGGGGCACAAGTTAATGTTTGGGTAATTTGTTTAAATATTTAACACACATTTTCGGAATTCTAATTGTAATTATATCCAATTAAAATGTAACTTAAAGTGATTTTTTTGTATTTCAAACAGACACTAATGTGTAGCATGCCTATCTTGCTCAAAGGTTTGTAGGGGTACTATGGAATGGTTTGGATTCAATGTTGGCAGGTTTACAACAAAGATAGAAGTTCATTAGTTTTTTCAAACCGGGAAACAAGATTTGACTTAAAACAGACCTTCCTTCCTCAGTAATTTTTTGTTATCAATGGCAAATGTTTCTCTTACTTCCCATTGCCATTCACTAGCGTGCCTAAATTTTCTTTTTGATGTTGTAAGCAGTGACAACAAATCATTTCAGCAAGAATCTCAGACCTAGTATGTTCTCTCACTATCAGTAGTCGTAGACACAGATTGTATACTTGTTAGTATGTAGATGTCAACTGAATGTCAACCTGCCACCTGATTTCACGCACATTTGCTGACCTGACCTGCTTCTCAGCTTGTGTTGTGTACAAGAGCTTTTAATACAACACAGTATATCCAAAATTCACAGGAAGGAGACAACTTGGCAGTCCCTAAGTATGATAATGGACTATGTTTACCTGACTGCTCCAAAGTGTTTCACACAATGGCAAAACATTAACTAAACTAATTATTTTGTCACAAAAATATTTTGTATTTATTAAAAAAAAACATAATTGTAATCAAACATATATTATAGACTTTCCAGAAAACGCATGGTTTTATTTAACGTTGGTTTGTTTATATTGTATGAAATAAAACACTTTTCATACTGTTTCAAAGAAGAGACTTTGTTCATTATTTTAATTTTTAGACCATTAATACTGACCAAAGGTTAAAAAGAAAAAAAAAACAAAAGAAAATGCCCAATTAGTTTTCAGGTATCTATAATCTTGTAATAGGCTGGCAGTGAATTCATAAAAATGATCAAAACTATCATTATGAAGTTAAACAACCATGTGAAGCATTGTCCTTATGACTACCTGTATATAATTTTAGTGACATCACAAATCACAAGATACGATGTATTTTCATACACATAAAAGAAGCAGAAAAAGGTAGTGTCCTAAATGAAAATTTTTACTTATCTTGGAACAGAACTTACTCAGGAGAACAATGCTTCTCATGAAAGAGGAATGAGTGAAGAGTGGCAATGGCTACTTTGCACGAAGTTTTTTTGAAACCAAAATGAGTGATGTAACATTACTAGTTTAATGTCACCAAGAGTAGTTTCAACCTTAAATGTCCATTTCTAAAGACATTCAAAAGAAAAACTATCAATATACACCCACCAATGAAAGATAAATTTAGAGAATAAGATTCAAGGGTGAGATTGAGGATGTTCACTGAAATCAAAACACTGTTAAGTTTACTTAGCTTTAGGAGACTTAACTGCATACAAGTATAGTGCATAAATACGTACTAAATCAGATGAATTTTCATACATGTGTTTATAGTGCAGTAATGTATGGTATTATCATACTATAATTGTAACATAACTCCTGCTACTTGCAATAAATCTAAACAGAATATGAACTGCATAAATCAATCGGCCAAGTGTCTACCCAGAATAAATACAAGAGATGTCCAGACAGCAAGTCCATTAGACTACTGAAAAAGTAAAGTATTTTTTAAATTTATATTTTTACAGATTCTCCATACCTTACACTAATTTTCACCACAGTCTCCACATTACACAGATGCTTATCAAGAGTGGTACAAGTTTTGTATATCCTTTTCATACAAATCAGCTGCCTTCATCATTTCACAAGTTCATGTTGAGTTCATTAGTAGCTGCCAAGGAACTTCATAATGTGTATGAACAGGTGGAAATCACTTAGACATAAGATTGGATTATACCGGGAATCCAATGATTAGTCTGATTTGATTCGATTCAATTAGTCTCTTCCACACCCTATGTTCTACATGACAGACCATAGTTTTTTCATATAGTTGACCACAGTTTTTCAAAATTTCATAATAAACAGCAGCAGAATTTACACCTGAGCCTCAGAACACCAATTCTACCAAAATAATACAGTGTCTACTCCATAATACAAGGACAAGATATTTATTGTTGGCACCATTGATTGACAGTTATTGTTGTTGTCAAGGTGGCATGCTATATGTAAAACTCTTGATGAAGTCCTCAGCTTCCAATGTGAGGGCTGTTGATTCAATTCATATGTCATCTCCTATCACACCAGGGCCAAACAATTCATCTCCTTCTTCCCAGGTTAGCACTTGTAACACATCTGTGTGTAACCTCAATTTACACAAATTCACTTTCTGATAGCTGTCATATAAAAATCATAAAATCATATAAAAATTTCAGGAAACTCTTAAGGAGAGAGCAGAAGCTATGAAATGTTCACCCATAGCAAAGTTTTGTTGATATTACAAAGCAGAGTATCATTCACCAAAGAGGTTATTCACTTTGGGCTTCACTGTCACACTCTCTCATCCTTTATTAAACATAAGGAGGTTGCTTTTTATGGATATGAGTGGTTACAGGTACCTGAAACTGTGATAAGGAAATATATGGATTCTAAACACTGCTTAGGTGTAGATGATGGTAATTTAATACAGGTTTACAAAAATCACCAGACAATCTTGACGTTTACTTCCTAAGGAAGAATTCAAATGGAATTAGAGTAAATTACGACACTCTAACCTTATACGCTCACAAAATTGGGATACTGTCTAAAAGCTCCTCTTAAACACAAAAGAAACCATGCATGGTAATGAGTTTTATGTTACCAATATCGAAAATGCTAAGTACTTGGGAATGCTATTTTCAATATGTTTAATATAAATGTTTTTCCAACACACCAATGGTGTACAGTAAATTTCACATGAACAATGGGTTATTTTTAATATTTTCTCATTCAGTAAAAGTGTTATATACTACAACCCTGTTTATTAGTAATACTGTGTAAACTATGACACAACCAATGCAGAGCAGTTATTAAAATTATAAGAAATAAAACATAATTAAGTAATTTTTGCAAAGCTGAATACCTCTGGCTGCCATAACAGCTCCATGCCTCTAATTGGTTCCGTCCTGTTTGTACTCCGACTTGTGGTTGCAGTCTCCTTCTGCTGGACCAACTGAGCTTCTTTTTTCTTTTTACTAGCACCAAAACACCCCAAATTATCACCTGTATTGGCATCAATATTGTTTTGAGAATAAAAACAAACTTACTTAAGTTTAATTAAACTATAATATCAAAAAATTTAAAACAAGCGAGGAATACACTGTTATTTACTATGTTAATACTAATAAAAAAAAAGTATGAAAGCTATAAGGCATGTAGATCTACTCCAAATGTTACTGTTATCCAAAACTATGTTTTAGTATTTATTATATAAATTATGTTGCATATATAACTATAGACTTCCAACAAACAAAGTCTCATGCAAAATTTTTGTTTATGCCACAAACATTCTTGCAAAACACAGCTAACAATTAACAATATCTCTATATTTAAAAATATTTATGCATGTTTTCCAATTAAACTCCAATGAAATTAACCACCATAATTTGGTTATGAAGAACTTTTCCACCAATA
The DNA here is from genome assembly GCA_034769895.1 of Magicicada septendecula. Classification (NCBI taxonomy): domain Eukaryota; kingdom Metazoa; phylum Arthropoda; class Insecta; order Hemiptera; family Cicadidae; genus Magicicada; species Magicicada septendecula. The sequence goes on from CM068376.1 coordinate 59,577,299, forward strand.
AAATGATAACATGCTACATACAAAAAAAATAATAATAAAAGGATTATCAGAAACCAACGCAATAAGCAGATACATGAATTCCATAATACCACTTCGACACATTATGACTGATGCTATAGTTTATAAGTATTTAAAATTTGGTATAATAATTCTGATTTTGACAGTTCAGAACATTACTCCTTTATATTTCCTGAAGTTTTTAAATTTTAATATAGACTGTACTGCACCGGAATGGCAATGAAGAAAACCTGACAACTTTAGCTTTTTGAAATCTCACACAAGTTCAAACCTACTCAAATTACACTAGTATCTACAGATCATTTTCCACTTTGAATAATTTGCATTACTCTTCAAATTATGTTTATGAATTTTCTTCTATAAAAAATTTAATCATGTATAATACTTTTTGATAACAGCGGCACCTCCTGGCTGCGGATACCACAACTAGCGGCTGGCGGCACGTTGTACTAGCCATACAACTGTCACACTAAACACAAAAGCCACGTGGTGTGCCTTGTGCCGTGGGAATTAAAATAGAATTCCACGGCGTACACTAATTGTTTTTAACCCGTCCATATTTCGCGCGGGCTGGCGTCGTCTGCTACCGGCCTGTGGAATTCCGCCGTTCGGCCACTGTGAGCCGTGAATAGCAGTTGTACGCTATCTGTTGCCGAACGCCAAAACCCGCTGGTCAGCTGTTCAGCGCAGGCCACACGCGATGTATTGCAGCTCTGACCCGTTTGGCATTACATATTCAGGCATCGTGACAGCCACTGGTCTAGTTCCGGCGGCGGAATAAATCGTTCTTTATAATGTGTTCATCTTCTATCATGGGCGAGTAGAATCATAAAGTGCCTCTGGTAAGCTTCTTTAATTATTAATTATCACTTAATAAAGGGGAAATGTGTTAAAGTATATTTATTGTTTGGATGAAGTTGGATTAAAAATGTGTGTGTGATCCTGAGCTGTTCATTCTTGATTTCAAGCCACATGACAATTTTCAAGTAATATGTTCAATGCTAAGTTTAAAATCTATAAACTATTTATAGTTGTTAACTGATATTCTGTAAAGCAAATGTGGCGAAGAAATGTTTAACAAAAACCAGCAATACATTGACAGAAATTAACATAACTTAAGCCACGTGGCGAAGTCTTAAATGAAAGTAAATTATGTTATGGAATTGTAACAGCTGTTGTTTAAATAAGAGACAATCATGATATTTTGCAGTGGCACAATTTAATTGTTAATTAATGCAATTCAATTTAATTGGTAAAGCATGTGTAGGTAACTTCATTGTAATTGCAAGTATAAGGTGCTCATGATTGAATGGTGCGTATGTGTGGGGTTAAGGTCGAGCAAAAAGGAGTTGATTTATTTTTTTTGTGATGACATGCTACAGAAAACATGTTTTAGGGTTCCCGCCCCAACCAAGAGTTTTTGGGAGCAATCTGATGGTGATGACTCCACCTTTCACCATCAACCGAGCAATGCTGACAGGCTCTCCTTTCGCCGTCGGACACACACCAACGGGCCCCGAATTACACCTACATTAACCCTCTCAACTTCTGAAGTAGCAGACAGCTGTACACCATGGAGCTGCAACAATCATTTATCAGCATCATCCGGTAACATCATAACTCGAGGTGAAAGATTTCAATTATTCAAACTCGACCTCCGCGACACAAGTGCTGTGAATAAATAATTACTGTGATAAACGCAAAATTACATTTCCGTTTTTTTAATATTTTAACTTGAAGTTAGCACAACCGATGATCAGAACTGAACATGCCATTTCATGATGCACCAAGTTAGACTCTAGTGCTTTAATATGTAATCTTTATTAATAATGTCGATAATTGTTTTGCAGGGCCAGCAAGCATTTGCAGACCGATTGTTTTTTTATCTTTAAACACTGATTTTTTTTAAAACATCTGGTTGCCCTAATATAACATGCTCTTTCATGATCTGCCAAACCTGTGTATCTTGTGCTCATGTTTTAATATATCACCCTTACTTATTATGAGCTTTATAGTTTTCTTAAGCTGGAGACTTTCACTGACAATCCGTATTTTCCATTTTGGTAATTAATGATTGATTTCACAAATGCTTTCATTCCACCGATACACGTTAGTGCAAGTTCTTCATAGTTAATGCATGCTGGGTGCTGTCGGTCATATTTGGAATTGGGCTTAACTACAATAGTAAATTGAAACAGGCATTTACTGATGTTTTTTTATTATTCATTTGGTCACATTTATTATTAAGAGTTCTTGTTTTTGGGTTTCAGTCGGGCTGTTCATGTTTGCAACCTTGGTGAGCACTTGCTTGTCACTGTTAAATTATTTCATGACATTTACTCCATATATGTATTATTTATTAATTGTTGAGAAGGCACATAAAGATTAATGTGAATATAATTATTAATTGCTGGTATGCCACTTGTAAAGTTTACTGTGAATATTATTTATTAATTGTTGAGAAGGCACATAAAGATCTAATATGAAAAGGATTATTAACTGCTGAGATGTTACTTGTAAAATTTAATATGCATGTTGTTTGTTAATGGTTAAAAGGCCACATGGAGATTTAAATGAATGTAACTATTTATTGCTGATATATCACTCATGGAATTCGCTATAAGTGTTAGTGTTAATTGGAAAGTGGCCACAGAAAATTATGACATTTACCTGTGTAACATCTAACACTATATTGTATAACAATATCAAACACTAAATAAAAGCTTGTTACGTTAATCATGGAGTCTCTTTGCAAGTCCTGTCACGCTGAGCTCAGGGCACTTTATGCTTCCTTCTAGACCATGTGTCTAGTCTTAAAATTTAAGGGACGCAAAAGAAAAGGGGGGGTTTAGCCTTGGTCCTTAACATTGAGCAGAGAGCAGAGGTATTATTATACTTTTTGAGAATGAGTTGCATGTACTTATCACACCTCCAATCTACACTTTTTTATTTGGGATTGCACTACTATCTTCTTCATTTGTAAGCATTTTTATAATCTACAAAATACTTACACATAATGTTTGTTATGCAAGGAATATTCTATGTACGAGGGCGATTTGAAAAGTTTGTGGCCTACCATATAAACGAATGTGTGGCGATTCTGTTTTTTACCGCATCGTGGCGCCACGTTCGCCCCACGTGAAGCATCAAGTTGGGTCAAATCATTGTTGCGGAAACAGCTGTGTAAATAAGGTTATCTCACAGCAACGCTGAAAATGGAGAAAACTCAACATCAATTTTTTTTGTTAAGAAAGGTTTAGGCCAACAGAAATTTTTAATGAGATGAAGAACGAGTTGGGTGATGCTGGACCTTCATTTACTACAATGAAAAAATGGGCTACTGAATTTAAACGTGGTCGTGCAAGTTTGGAAGATGACCCGCGTACTGGGCGTCCGAAAAGTGTCACAACACCAGGAAAGATCAATAAAGTGAACAATATTGTTTTGGAAGATCGCCATTTGAAGGTGTCTGAAATTGTTAAGCCTGTGGGCATCTCAGATGAAAGGGTACATCATATTCTTACTGAGGAATTAGGTACGAAAAAGCTGTCTGCAAGATGGGTGCTGCGTTTGTTGACAAGTGATCAAAAACACATGCGAATGCAAGCTTCTTAAAAATCCAAAGATTTTATTCGTAGATTTGTAACAAATGATGAAACTTGGGTCCATTACTTCACTTTAGAAACAAAACAACAGTCGAAACAAAGGACACATAGTGATTCGCCGCCTCCAAAATCGGTAAAATAAATTTTGTCGGCTGGAAAGTATATGGATCCATTTTTCTGGAATGCTAAGGGGATATTGTTACTAGATTGCCTTTAAAAGGGTCAAACGATAAATGGAGAGTATTATGCTAACCTTTTGGACCAATTAAATGTAAAAATTAGAGGAAAAAGACCAGGTTTAGCAAAGAAGATCATTTTCCATCAGGATAATGCACGCCCTCACATATGCATTGTGTCTATGGCAAAAATCGCCGAGTTGAAGTATGATCTGTTGCACCATCCGCCTTATTTAGCACCATATGACTTTCATCTATTCCCAAACCTCAAAAAAAATTTTGGGGGGAAGCGATTTTCCTCAGATGATGAGTTGAAAGCAGCAGTAAAGGGTTATTTTGAGGACCTTGAAGAATCGGACTTCCTCAACGGGGTAATGACTTGATGCTTCGCTGCTGTTCGTGGGGCGAACATGGCGCCATGATGCGGTAAAAAACAGAAACGCCGCACACTCGTTTCTATGGTAGGCCACAAACTTTTCAAATCACCCTCATATATTAAAGAATCCTTTTCCTCTTATAAACATTTTTATTTTCATTTACAATTTATTTTTTGCTAGAAAAGTACTGTCAAAATTTGCAATTTTAAGAAATGTTAAAATTACAACACTACTATGTATGTAGTACTTCTCTATTTATTAGTTAATTGGAGGGGGGGTTCAGCAAAGCCTGAAATCAACAAAATGTCTTCTACACAGGAAAATTTTGATAAAAAAAATTAAATACACATTCTGAACTCCTACAATTCAAAGATATTGGTATCTCAGATATCTAATAAATATAAAATGTAGCAGTATGATACTTTCTAATTTTTCTATATGAAATGGAATAACCCTACTATATGTACAAAGTTAGTCCAGAAAGAAAAGAAATATGCATTAAAGCAGAAGCATAATGTAGTTGTACTAGTTATGCTTAATGCATCACATGCTGTCTGAACGAGTTCATCCACGAGCATGTTCCTCAGTGAAGATAAGTTTTAGTAAGTTTTCAATATGTGAAAATGAAATAATTCAAAGAACACATGTTTAAAGTGTTCCAAAGTTAAAGAAAAAGTCTATAGATACCTGTTGAAAGTTATGTTGAGCTTAGAGCTAAACTTACTACACATATCTGGCAGGCATGACATTTAGAACACTAGTTATTAGTATAGGTAAATCAAAAAATTTGTGACACTATTTTGACAAAATCTGAAGATGAACCAACTGCCACAGAAATGTATCATATAGTAGATAGAACAAAAGTATGTCACTATGTGCCACGTACTACTGAACACTGTGTCAACACAGCGCCATCAAAAAATCAATATGTTTTACTTTAAAATCTCCCGAACATTTAAGAGAGTCAAAGAGAGAGAATGGGGAAACACTATGCCAACATGCAAATCACATCTTTATAACAGCTCACAGCTGATCACAAGTTATCAATACATATTGCAACCTACCCATGAGATTTAAATTCTGCAAACACTTTAGTTTCTACAGTTGAAATCAACAGTAGAAAGTAATCGTTGTATAATAACAGAGGAGACAAAAAAGGTCACTACAGAACTTGGATCTTCCAGAAAGCATTTCGACACTGAATGAAACAAATGTTGAATACAAATTATTAATAGTGGAGAAGAGTAAAATATTTAAAGGAGTCTCACGCTTAAAAGCGACCACTTCTGAACACAGTAAACAATATAATAAATTACAGAAAAATATATTAATTTTTTGGACAGACTTTCTTCTTCCAACCCTGTATTCTATCTTCTGCAAGCTTTTAAATGGTGTTATGGCTTCTATATAATAATAAGCAAACAAGCTTGCACACTTTTAAATATTAAAATTAGCACTATATTTTTTATTATAGACATTTCTCAAAACATTACATTTGGCTCTTGTATTATAAGAAAATCTCACTCTAACTATATGGTGTGAATATCAAAAATTATCCATTCGCAAATACAAAACTATAACTGACATTCATAAACCGTTTTGTATGATACCCACATGCTCATGTTATTTATTCTTTGTAGTTTTATATAAGATAAAACTAATTAAATCTGCTGAGTTTCTTACTTGAAGTTCGAAAACAAATTACATTTTAAGCAGACATTTATAATAATAAAACACTACAACAGAATTTGTCAAAAAGAAAAAAGCTGGCTATTCAAAAGTACCTTACCTTGGCAGAGACTGTATGCTACAACATATAACAGTACAATCAGACACAATGTATTTACAAAATCTGACAAAGTTGTGAGTCTGAAGCATACTTCAACACTATGCACTGCATTTGTTAAAACATTTTCCGAACACAATGTACTGACAATGTAATCAAACATTTATGAGTTTTTATTTACACATGTTAATACTTCCTCCACTATCCTGTTTACCATACGGTTTGTCATGTAGCACAAAAGTTTGATGTAGATGATGTAACTATTTTTCTTGTGGTACTGCAGTAACTGACAGCAGTTGAATAATATTCAGTATAACACAGAAGTAATATCACACTTAAAAGTAACACAATCTTCAGAAGCATTTTCATCATTACAAGGAAATGACGGTATATTTTCTTTCAGAAATACGTTTCAAGCAATAAGTCTCCCAAATAGTATCAGTGAGGGGTGTATCATATTATTTATTTAATGGACTACCAAAGAAAGAAAATTTATTATTGTAGCATTGTAGCCAGACACAAAATTTTCTCGAATTTAGAAAAATCCTCAATCTTAAGAAATATTTAATAAGCAAAGAATTAGGCTTCTATTTTTTCATTCAATATCAGTACAGTATACATTTAGTTGTTAAGGCAACGGTTGGTTATAAATAGTTTTAATGGGCTGCCTTTTAAAAATATTCAGATGATTTTCTGATTCTTGGATTATGCACTACTTTTTGTTACAAAAAAAGAGGCAGGTGCACAACTAAAAGAAACTACCAACAAGTGTTGGTACTGAAAGTAATACCATGGACATCCACTGGTATAACAATTAAAACATCTTAAACTTTACATTTTTGTTTATAAAGTCATTGCATTGGATTACAAAAGTTTTCTGTAAACTTCTATCTAAAAAGGTACCAGAACAACTGATTTTGTTGCTAACTTTCCATTTTCTTCTTTGCCTACACGATCCTCTTTTCCTATTATTTTTTTTCACACACTACCTTCATCAGGTGAAAATTCTTTTGACACAAATAGTTATCTTATCAATTATAACTACCTTTGTTTAGATCAGGATTGTTTAAAACACACAATTTCTTTACAATGGTTCACCATATATGTATAATTTTTGAAGACATTTAAATTCCCAAATTTGACCACGTTACTTACTAAGACATTAGTACATGTTACTTGTTGGCCATGGTCAGTTGTTACAAACAGTGTTTTCACTATGTACTAAAGTTCTGATGGCACAAGTGGTTGTCATCATCAGAGTACTGATAGACAGAAAGATGGTGTAGATATCCCAAAGATTGGTATTGGTATACAACATTGAAAATGACCTGCACAGAACAAACATTTTTGACACACTTGGGACATTTACAGGAGAAAGTCACATGACGCAAGGCAACTGTGTGGAAAGGATCATTCACTCGCCGAACGCTGAACACCATATTTAAACTATACAGTATGCTGTTGATTAGGAAGGGAAGGGGGGCAGTAAGACAGAGAAAGTGGGAGAGGGAGAACCTTACTTCCCCACCCTGCACATCCTAAAATCGGTGATGGCTTTCTTCAAAGTTGTCAGGCTATAGGAAAGACCTAGTCTTTGGAACATCTGAACCATCTTTCTATTTGTCTGTACTCCGGTGATGACCACCACCTGAGCTGTATAAATGTTTCTATGTAATGAAGAGACCGTTTTTAATAATACACAAATGCCATAAAGCTTCAAATTTTAAGTAAATAACACGGCTGACTCAGCTGTACAAGCCTACAGAATTCTCTAATTTGAATTTGGAGGTTTGTTTTAGAAAATTTGAAAGCAAAATACAATACTAACACTAGTGAAATTACATTTATTTATATATACTACACAAAATTATGCAGCAATGTGTATATGCATAATGCATATTTTAGATTACAAAAGGACTGTAACTTTTAGTTAAGTTACTATTTATATCTACAACATACAAATACAGATATTTGTATCCAAACAGATATAAGAGATATTGGCATACTACAAAAGGATCTTGGACATTCAAAAATTAAGTGACACCCAGTCTTATTTACTTCTGATGATGCAGATCATAATTAGATATAACGATTAAAACAAATGATACATTAAAATATGTAATTACTTAGGTTCTAATTTATTTGTGGCTTTACTTTATTTGTCATAAAGAAGAATTAGATTTTCTATCTAAAAATCATTATGACACAAATATACTATATTTAAATTAATTTAAACTATGATGTTGATTTAAAATAAGTATTCTACAGATTTTGTTCACCACACACTGCTTAGTAAACCTGTCTAATGCTGTGTTATCTATCTAAATTGTTGTTAATTGTTTCAGGCTTTTGACTCAGTTAATGAATCAGATGCGGAAGCATACTCGAGCAATGTAATTATTTTTCCTTTACATTTTAATCAAGAGATAGTAATTTAGTATCTTCCTTTTTTCCTTATTTTAATTTCAAATTTCTGATCTCTTAAAAACACTACTAATTAGTAAAGAATTACTGATTAAAAAAAAAACCAGACACATGTCTCACTGTTCTCCAAATAAACACAATAAAATAAAGCACATAACAATACTCCACAGAACAAATGCAAAAATTCTTCAATGAATTGTTGTCCAGATTTTACTGTCACTTCTTTTTTACAACAGTAGTTCATTGAATTCTCTAAGCAGTCTAGCAAGATTCAACACTGTTACATCTATTAACGTAACAGTGTGTTGTTCATGAATGAACGGGTCAAAATGAACAAATAAGCAAAAAGTGAACGCTCATTCGTCATTTGCGACGGGTGACATATGACAAACAAAGCAAACAAAATTACTTCCTTGTTCGTGACCTGTCTTACTTGTTTGTCGTTAATGAATGATGATGCACAAATGAATAAAGTGAATGAATACAACTTTCTCATCCCTTGTGCGTCATCCCCCTACCACACCGCCTTTTAATCATCTTCCTTACCATGCCATGCTAGCATAGTCCATTCCCAAGTTTATTTCAGGTGTGTAATTCTGTACTGGCCATTTACATACTAATTATAACGATTTTATAATTGTTGTATGGAGTTTTAAGGATCATACTTTACAGCAGCATTTCTCAAACTGTGGTCTGTGAATTGGTCAATGATTTTTTTTTCTCTATTCATTAAGAGAAACTGAAACATTTAATGCTGATGATACGCGATTAAACATTTCAGACAGGGTAGATGCAATTTCATTTTATTCGCATTCAGTTTGTTTAATCTCATTCAAAATGAATCGAGCATGAGTGAAACAATTTCAATAGTTTTAGGTGTCATGAGGTTCCATGCTGTTCGCAGAAAATTACAAGCGTCCAGTAAATTTATACAGAAATTGTTTTTCGCCTCTATAGCGGCCAAGTATTTCCTCAGAAGTAATTTTCTATACTGGAATTTTAAATTCTGCGTAATACCTTGATCGCAAGGTTATACGACACTAGTCGTGTTCGGTGATAGAAAAATAAGTTTAACTGCCGTCAGTTCTACGTCACTCGAGTGGGCAGGAGAGTTATCAACAATTAACACAACTTTTCTCTTCTGAGAAGCGAAATGTTTTTCTAACGAAACTAGCCAGTCGGTAAATATTGTAGACGTCATCCATGCTCGTTTGTTACCTGTATATTCTACTGGTAACTTTTTAACATTTTTAAAACAGCGAGGCTTTAAACTTTTACCTATAACAAGTAACGGAAGTTTTTCTGACCCATCAGCATTGCAGCCTACCATCACTGTCACTCTCTCTTTGGACTTTTTACCGCCAGAGCAGTGTTCACCTTTAAATGAAAGTGCTTTATCGGGCATGCAACGGAAAAATAGTCCTGTTTCATCCCCATTGAAAATATCTTTTAAAATTGCAGGTAACGTAGATTGCAATCAAGATGATGTCATTTCTTGTGATACCTCTCTTGACTCGCCACAGATGTTTTTGTACGTTATACCGTTTCATTTTTTGAATCTTTCTAGCCAGCCACTACTTGCAGTGAAATCCAAGTTCATTCTTCTCTTCAGCAAAAACGTTTGCTTTCTCCATTAGCAGTGGTCCAGAAATAGGAGCATCTTGTAATCTCGCTTGCTTAAACCAGACAAGAAGAGCAGCTTCCAAGTTTTCGTGGTTAGCCTTACGGAAACGTTTGCTATCTGGTTCAAACTTGCTCGACTCATACAGCTCTAAAATTTTATCTCTGGTTTTTATTATGATAGATAACATCGAGTTTGGTATACCGAATTTTATACAGATCTCTGTTTTAGATAGAATACCCTCGTTAACAGCTTGAAGGAGTTCAATTTTCATTTTTAATATGGAATTTTGTTTACGCACTTTCTTATCCATTTTCTACACTTTGATACTGCAAAAACGAAATTTACAGAATCGTGACCTCACTTAGCACCTGTATGTACACGTAGGCCAAACGTCACTTAATACTGTACTGAAGACCGTAAAAGACTAAAAATAAAGGCATAAACAGCTACTGTAAATCTTACAGCTGAGACAAATTTTTCTCAAAACGTTATCCGTAAAGTACTGCGAACACCACCACATGCACAGAACTCACTAACTTCGCAACAAACTGCATCCTGTAATGTAACGGAATACACTCCCGGAATGGGAGTGTATTCGGGGAAATGAACAACACATTTGGTACGGAGGTAAACAATTTGGTACTGTACTGTATACAATAGCAGGTATAAAGATGTAACATGCCAAGCAGCTGTTTATTCTTTACACCTACACGTAGTGTAATGGGACAGAATTGGGTGATGGATTTTAATTCAATTGTAAATGCAACGCACAAGAGTTACCCACACAGGGGCTCAATTTTAACCATAGACATTCCTTGTGGAACACCCATTTGCACGTTTGTCCAGAAAGTCTGTCAACATGCACCATTTTCAGGTGCTCTGGAATGTGCACAAGTGCGCGGATGCTTGCCCGCACAGGTGAATCGTCACGTACGAGGCACGCTGGTCAGTTAGAGTGAATGTACTGTACATTGTGGTAACTAATTATTGTGTCACGTGATTCCTTTTTGGGCCAATGAAAAAGCAAGTTGGTGTGCATGAAGAACGCCCTGGCCATTTTGTAAGCGTCGTTTTTGGTGTCTGTCGTTCTACAGCTGCGGCTCCGGCCGGTTCAGCATAAAGGCTTGCGAACCAAAAATTCTAATTTAGTGTGATTAAACTACAAGTAAAAATGTAATACAGTATTCAGATATCAGTGCAACATCAGACTACGACCAGTGAGCAAAATTTAACTAGTGAGAGAGTATTTTGGAACAACCAAGTGAACAAAACCGGTAGTGATTTCAACACGGGCCTAAGGCGATGACAGGAAAGTAAACATACACTTTCAATTAAAATCAATGAAATAAAAGTTATAATGGGTAAAGAGATCTCTCGTTTTTAAGGGGGTAAAATGTGTGAGAGTGAGAGAGTGAGACAGTTACTGGGTTGTCTGATAAAAAAAAAAAAAATTTAATCTATTTATAGTAAGTAAATATATTAATTTTTGCAATGTTACATAAGAATCAGTAATTGTTCTAAAAGATGAAAATAGAAAGTAAGAAATTTAAAAAGGAGAATACAAAGAAATGTTAAATAAAACTGAGATAAATATTAACAAACACAATGAGAGTCGAGTATATTAATGACGTAAACCCTAAATCACGCTTATAAATCATGAGTTCGTGTGAAGGAACTTGGGAACCCAGAGAAGGTAAGCGATGAGTTTTTATTATGTGGTAAAGTAAATGTACGATTACAGTTGATGCCTCGAACTTGGACTGTTTATAAAATAATTTATATAAACCACACCTACGAGTGAATATAAGCGTGATTTGGGAATACGTATAAATTACGTGAAGGTTATGTGATGGGTATACTATGGTTAAGTAGTACGAATAAATTGCATACATAAAATGATCTTAGGTTAAGTGAGTAGTAAAACAATAGTAAGTGTGAGTTTTGTTAGTATACGAAAATTCCATAAAATATGGAGAATAAAATAAATGAGACTGACGTAATTGTTGGCGAGGAAGCCGAAAATAAATCGATGTGTGAAAGTAAAGAAAATTTGTCAACTGAGTCGGTTAATAGAAGCGACTCAGGAATTCAAACAAATGAAATGATAACGAAAGTAATTTTACCGAGTCAAAAATAATGAATGAAATTGAAATTCATTCAACACCTATTTCAATTAATCAAAATAAGAAATCCGATGACGATAATATGTTAACACGGTTGTATAGTATGATGTGTAGCAATTTTAGTGAACTAAGAGGTGACATTAATATTAAATTTGATGTTCAAAATAATAAGTTTGATAAATTAAGCAGTGATGTTAATGAATCGAAAGAACAAAATAAGAAATTCGATAGTAAATTTGATGAACAGAGTAGAAATTTTGAGGAAATAAATGTTAAATTTAACGAACTTAAAATTGATATCAATGCTGTAAAGAATAAATTTGAAAGTAACTTTAACGATTTAGAACAAAGCATTGAGAGGATGGGAGTGTGGAGAATAAATACAGGTGAGTGTAGTGTAAACAAAAATGACGAAGAAATAAGTAACGAGGTAGGTGATAGTTATAAAAATAGGTTGACGGGTAGTAGTGATGAGAATATAGTAGTAGTTGAAAAGGTAAGTAGCGAAGAGTTTTTATTTTATTTAAAATTTAAAATTTGGGTGTTACTTCATAGTAGCACAGATTCCTTTACATTGGGACATTGCATACACATTTCAGGGCATGCATGTATGGATTTATTTATTATGCAGCTAATGAAAAGCCAGCAAAAATTTCGTGTTAAGCGATATTTCGTAGGTTAAACCTTCGTGTTAACCGTACAAACTGTAACTGAAAAGTACATACAGCGATCAGGACCTGAGTCACATTTCGTGTTAACCGATATGTCATGTTAACCGTTTTCGTGTTAAACGTGTTATACTGTATTAAATATTTTCTGCTTTTTTAATCCCAATTTTTGTGAATGGTTCATATAATTGTCAAAAATATTTTGGTGGTCTGTGAGGGAGGGAGTTTCAGAAACAATGGTTTACATAATGGTACAGTTTGCACAACGAAATTATAAAAATGAGTTTATAAAACTATTGCATAAGAATCTTTTGATTTCACTTAAAAAAAATTAACAATAACAGAATGACCCAGTCTAGAGGAACGGATCTCAACATGAACTGATCCTAAAGGAACGGTTCACCCACGTGAATGATTTTGTTCATATCTAGTTGTGGGCATCACAAGGCTAATATACTGTTTGTTCAAATGGCAGGTGTAAACTGACTCAACCCTACGCTATACACATGGCAGCTGTTAATATGCCAAATCTGCATGATCAACTCTATTATTTTTTATTTAGATTACCTAACTAACTGAGTACTTTAGAGAACAATTATAAGTACACATGACAAGCTGCTGATATCTCAGCAAGAAAATAATATTAGAGAATTTTCTTTTACATCAAATTAAAATTATGCCTAATTTACTTGTAAGCCACTGATTATTCTGAGATAATAAAAACTTTAGGAAGACAGGAAAACCAGTCTTCTACTTGGAGAACCCCAATGATTGCAAACAAAGTTTTACCATACTTTTAAATGATACAATGTAGTTAAGTTATAAATAAAACAAACGTGCAGGAATTTCTACTTTCAACAATTTGAATTTCAAATTATAATTATTGTACATAACTACAACAAACTGATTACATTGTCACCAATTTTTAAAATTGTTGTCCAGTAAACTAAGCGAGACACCAGACACAATGTGAATTTGATTTATAACAAAAGAGCCAAATTAATGCTGTGAGGGAAGTAATTGATGTATGCTGAAGACAGTACTTGCCACAGTCTAGTAAGTCTAGAAATAATTTACACAAACATAAAGTTTTCATATAATATTTACACATAAATATTACTCTTTCACAACAAACATCCATTTTTACATGGAAAGTGAAAATATGAAACATTTTTTGCATGTGCCACGATAAACAGAGATGCCACATATTAAAACACACACACTCACACACCACAAAATCATCCTCTTGCATTAGATTCGTCTATGAAAGGTTATCTTTAATTGCATCAGTAACAATAAATTAAAAAAAAAAAAGTCAAAGTCACTTTACTGAAAAATCATGCCTATCAAACGCCATGCAAACAAATTTTACCACATTTTGAATGATAAATAATAGTTAACTATAGTAACTACACATATTCACACGCACACACATATTTTGGGTGAATTCATTTATGCAAAGCATATTAGAAACATCTGTACAGCCAAATTAATACACAGAAACATCACAACTAAGCACAATTTATGAAAACATTGATAATGACTTATACGAAATAACACAGCTTTGTGTTCATGTTCTGTGAACAACATTTTAGGTGTAAGGGCAACTACAAAGATACAGAAATAATCAGAAAGTGGAAATTATTTGCTTATTGTCAGGAAAGTATCAAACATTCAGTTTACTTCTGAAACTCAGAAAATGCCCTGGTGGTCAACTTGTCAGAAACACTTAATAAAGCGTTCTGATTTGAAACAATTTGTGACCAAAATTTCATTTTATCATGCAAGGTTCAATTGATGTTCTCTACAGAGACAAAAACTAATAGTCAGTAATGCCAATATAAGTAAAACAATATAAGTAATGCCAATTACTTTAAATTTTCGGGCTTTTATTTCATACAAACTGTGTGTGTGTGTGTGTGTGTGTGTGTGTGTGTGTGTGTGTGTGTGTGTGTGTGTGTGTGTGTGTGTGTGTGTGTGTGTGTGTGTGTGTGTGTGTGTGTGTGTGTGTGTGTGTGTGTGTGTGTGTGTGTGTGTGTGTGTGTGTGTGTGTGTGTGTGAATATATTGTATCATAAAGATTCATTTTTACACACACGCACGCATGTGTGCAAGCACACACACATATGCACAAATTCAGCGCTTAGTATATTAAACTAAAAGAAAATTTTAACATGCTAAAAAGGGTGAGCACATGTAACAGAAAATGCATATTTCTTTATGGTTACATATCTGAGAATAACAAAAAACTGAACAAAATTCACTCCTTGGTATTATAGGAGCAAGGGTGTTGGTTTGTTGGTTGTAATCTGACACATTATTATTTGTAGAACACTTGAGGGTTGGATCAACTTTCTAAAGTAATCTCAGTTTATCGCAAATTCAATTCTAAACAATTTTTGTTTTACCTTTGGGCTGGGGGCCGACTCTGCTTTGAGTTGGAAGCGGATGTTTATCGTAGTTGGGGTCTTCAACTTCCTGGCACCGGTAACTAAGGTTTCGCAAAATACATACACAATTCTCTACACTTTTATTGCCAATATTGGACTTTTCAATCGCAGACCTTACTACATATAACAATGAATCAACGAGACCTTCGCATTCCCGTAATTTTTTACGTGCATATTCACCAGCAGAACTCACATTTCTGTAACACAATTTTTTCTATGAACACTTGGAAAATATAAACAAACATACAGTAATAAACGCAGTTTATAAATATAATCTACAACAGCAGTTTCTTACCATTGTGTCATCAATTTCACATTTCTGACAGCAATGTATTGACATACACAAGTTATATTAAAAAATAGTAATGTCTTACATGAATATGACAGATATTTCATGACATGACACATGACAGTGGGGACTAGTGCTGTTGTGATCTGTTATCAACTACTGTTGATATTCTGACAACATAACTGAAATCACACATTTCTTTTCTTTTCATATTTCACAATATAACCAAGTCTACAATCATCTTATAAATTGTACAGTGCAATCACTATAATCTGAATTCCTTTAATTCAAACAGCCCAGCCGAAGAAAATTATAATTACAGCACCTAGTTACTGTACTGCAAAAGATAAAACTTTTATTAATAAAGTTGTGTTAGTGGTTATAATCATAAACAGACTTAATACTGTTACAACGGTCTACTTGATCATCATAGGTACAGTGGAAAACAAATTACAAGACACCAATTAAGTCACTAATCACCAGCTTTAATTTTCACAGTTAAACAGTTCGTAATTAACAACATAGTCTCTTATAACAAATCAAATAAAAACTGTTCACACACAAATAAATGTCAATTAATATTAAAACACAATTGTATTACAATATACCGTCCGATTATAAAACACAACACTTAACTAATAACCACTTGAACGCACAAAGTAATGTCGCCCGATAATAACTCGAACCGCACTGTAAATATATCGCCACTATACTAAAACTTAAGGCCGCTGCCGCCATGTATTTATACCTCCGTTCACAGACCAGAACGTTCCAAACTGCGTCTTAGCGCCAGTGTGTATTACGTAATTAATTGCGGCCTTGGCACAGTCCGCGCGGCTAGTGGCTTGGAGAAAACTCTCGCGAATGAGTCTAGAGTCACGTATGCCACACACATTAGAGCGAGATTCTTCTGGCACATTTGACAAACACGTAGACTGTTCTGTAATGTCGTAACACTGCCTCCTCCTTAAGCCTGTTCGTCCCGAACTGGCAAACCGTCTCTGAAGTAATACTCGACCAGGCGATCTAGGTGGACGTCCTTGCGAAAGATACTTCTCTGGTTCTTCGAATTCAGTCTCGTGTGATCCGAACATCACGTTCCCAGGAATGCGAGTCTTCCACTCAACCACTAGTTTTGTTGGAATCACTCCTGATGCGTCATGTACTGATGACCTAAACACCACTGGCTGATCCAAGTTTGTTTGGTTCTCGTCAACAACCTCTTACGTAGCCTCATCTTCAGCCACTTTGCCCTCAGGCGCTTCTATCAGCTCAGGAACAAGCAAGAGTTTTGTCTCAACACTCATAGTTGGCTTTCCAATCACTTCTTTTGTCGGTACACTTATTTGTAATTCCTCTGCTAGTGCTTCCTCCATTTCCGCTTGCAATAGGGAGGGTTCCTCTTGACCAGACCTGTTGACTTTTTCTTCGACTAATGCCATTTGCTTAATCGAATGGTTGGCAGACACTGTCATTTTAGCCATCCAAAGCTTTATCTTCTCTTGTCCAACCTTCAGGACATTCTCTCTTAAGTCCACAACGAATCCGCAGGCATTCATAATGTCCGTGCCAAGAATCACTTCATCGACAATGTCTGCAACGAGCATTTGGTGGTTAAACTTGAGAAGACCCAGGCATACACGTATGTCTACCTTTCCTAGAAACTTGACGGGGCTTCCAGTCACAGTCTGTATTGTACAAGAGCTAATTAGAGGCTGGCGGTTGCTGACTAAGTCAGGGCGCACAATGGTCACTGTCGCGCTCGTGT
Source organism: Magicicada septendecula (assembly GCA_034769895.1). NCBI lineage: Eukaryota > Metazoa > Arthropoda > Insecta > Hemiptera > Cicadidae > Magicicada > Magicicada septendecula. The sequence continues at coordinate 59,594,606 of CM068376.1, forward strand.
CAACTGTAAATGATGTTGGTTTACCTTCCGCAAATCCATTAACAATCAAGTTTCCACTGGTCTTATGTAGTGTGGAAACTGTGTGCTGTTCTGGGGCTTTACTTCTCCAATTGGTGCGATCACTCTCTTCTCTTGGTATCTTCTTCTCCTAACAGTCTACCTGTAGATGACCACGTTTTCCACAGTTGTAACACTTCGGTCTTCTATCTTTATCCCATCATTCAAATTGTTGTGACTCTCTTGAACTACTGAATTGTTTGTCCGATAACATTGTTTTACTCCACCCATCGTAACGGCAATGAGATACAATGATCTTCTGACTGCGATGTGATGGCATAAACCCATTAATGTAGCGGGACGCTGATTTGGCAGCTTCAAACTCTAGGACGTGAACAAGAGCTTCTGAGCTATTTCGGTGCCTTGCCATTCGTAACACTTGCTGAAGTTCACAATCTCCAATGCCATCAATAAATGTCTGCACCGCAAACCTTATTCGAAAATCTTCTGGTACCTCAGGATAGGCCAATCTAATCTGTCGATACTTGCTTCAAACTCTTGAAGACTCTCCCCAGAACATTGTCGTCTTGTTCTCAACTGAGCGTAGTACACATCTCGCAAATGTTTATCACCGTAGCGTAACTCCAGAGCTTTTATCAATTCGGCATAGGTGTTTTGGCTGTCAGGTGGCACTTTCATAGTAATTCTGCCACAGGTCCTTTTAATGCAAGAATGAGTGAAACAGCCTTGTCTTTCTCTGTCCAATTATTTGTGCATGCAGCAGCTTCAAATTGGCGGAGGTACGTTGCCCAGTGACTGCTTCCGTCAAACGTTGGAGCTTTGACATGAACTGTCCCTACTGCAGGCAAAGTTACTTTCTCTATTGACTTATTTTCTGTGTCTTTTTCTGTCTTTATCATTGGTACAGTCTGTTCAGAAATTTGTTTTGGTTGTATTTTCATGAACTGTTCAACTTCATTTTTAATTTGCTCTTTTATATTCGCCATACAGTTTTCTACTGCAGATATTTTTGTTGACAGCTTCTTCCACACTCAAGACAGATTTTTCTACTTCAGCTACTTTATTTGACATGGATTCTTCTATGTCAGATATTCTGGTAATCTGATTATTAAGCTCACCTCGTAATTCACCTACGTCACCACGTAAGAGACCCAATTCTGTGGTAGTATGTTCTTGCATCTGCTTTTGCTCATGAATTAACGCTTTGATGTCACCTGCTTCACGTTTACGTTCCTCTGCTTCCTGCTTACGTCATTCCTCTGTTTCTTTCCTTTCTTGTCTTCATTCTTCTTTTTGTCGTTTTTCTGCTTCTTCCGCCTCCTGCCTGCATTTCTCATCCTGTCGTTTGTCCGTCTGTAACAGCACCGCCTGAAAATCTTCCATCATCTGACTGCCATCCATTGTTTTCCGATTAATTAGGAATTACACTCGTCTTGTACAAAGTGTCCACTGTTTCCACTGTTAACCGTTCTATCCCAGTTCTGACACCACTGTTACGACGGTCTATTCGATTGCCGTAGGTACAGTGGAAACAAAATACAAGACACCAGTTAACACTACTAATCACCAGCTTTAATTTTCACAGTTAAACAGTTTGTAATTAACAAAACAGTCTCTTATAACAAATCAAATAAAAATTGTTCACATGCAAATAAATGTCAACTAATATTAAAACACAATTGTATTACAATATACCGTCCGATTATAAAACACAACACTTAACTAATAACCACTTGAACGCACACAGTAATGTCACCCAATAATAACTCGAACCGCACTGTAAATATATCGCCACTATACTAAAACTTAAGGCAGCTGTTGCCATGTATTTATACCTCCGCTCACAGACCAGAAAGTTCCAAAATGCGTCTTAGTGCCAGTGTGTATTACGTAATTAATTGCGGACTTGACACAGTCCGCGCGGCTAGCGGCTTTGAGAAAACTCTCGCGAATGAGTCTAGAGTCACGTATGCCACACCCACTAGAGCGAGATTCTTCTGGCACATTTGACAAACACGTAGACTGTTCTGTAATGTCGTAACAATACTGTTGCACACCACTATAAAAAAATTAATCCGATTAGCCCTGTTAAGCTTCACAGTTCATCATCAGATTGGAAATAACAATAATGGAACTGGACAACTTTTTTATACCCCCACTTGCCCTACAGATCGTACACATTTTCGTAAACATGCTTTAAGTTAACACCCTTTCTGGCTATTAGTAGCTAGCGAGTTCTTCGGTCACCCGTGTCAGTACTTTTGCATTTCTTTCTAGTAGATTCTGTGTGTGTGTGTGTGTGTGTGCTTGTTTTGTGTGTACATTCTTTTCACTACCTAATGTTTTAAACCTCTCTCATTCATAATTTTAACTGTAAGTTCCTTTCGGCAGTTTTAGAGTGCTATATATTGTCAAAACCTTCCCTCTTTATTTCCAATGCAAACAACAATATAAGTAAACACCCTTTCATCCCATCCTATTACCGCCTATGGGCATGGTCACTCACCTTTATTTCAAAAACATTCCACGTTTGCTATTTACTTTCTTCCTTAATGTTCTCTATCCGCCCACTACCTTTTACTCTTAATTATATTATAAAATATTTCTTCATTTTCAAATTATTTTTAGTATTCATTAAATTATCTAACCTTTTCTCTTTCTTTCAATGTGTCTAACTTCTCTCTATGTCTTCTTTCAACTGTATTACTCACTACTTCTAAAATTTCATAGTTTTCTAGAGGCTTAACGAATTTATGGTTCTCTTTTGTCTTGTATATAACAAATTTGTCATTCTATTACCTTCTCCACGTTTATGGTCAGATAACCTGCATTCGAACTTCTGTCTTGTCTCGCCTAGGTACTCTTTGGTGCATTCTTTACATTTTAATTTATAAACCCCACTTCTCTATAAGATTGGGATTTGTTCTATATTTTTATTCATTATCTTATCAAATAGTGTTTCACATTTCTTAATTGCTATATCTACTCCATATTTTTTTAAACATTCATTTAAAACACCGTCCCTGGTGATAGGATGGGATGAAAACAATGTTTACCTATATTGTTGTTTACATTGAAAATAAAGAGGGAAGGTTTTGACAATATATAACATTCTAAAACTGTGCCGAAAAGGAACTTACTGTTAAAAGTATGAATGAGAGAGGTTTAAAACATTAGGTATTTAAAAGAATGTACACACAAAACAAGCTTGTGCACGCGTGCACACACACACACACACACACACACACACACACACACACACAATCTACTAGAAAGAAATGCAAAAGTACAGACACCGGTGGTTGAACTCGCTAGTTACTAATAGCCAGAAAGGGCATTTAACTTAAAGCATGTTTACGAAACTGTGTACATGCTGTAAGGCAAGTGGGGGTAAAAAGAAGTTGTCTAGTTCCATTATTATTATTTCCAATCTGATGATGAGCCATGATGCTTGAAAGCACTAACTGGAATTATTTTCTATAGTGGTGTGCAACAGTATTAATTCTGTTTGTGATAAAACTTTTGCTTAAAAATATACCCATAACCACTGACTCTACGTTCAGTTTACATTATGGACAAAAGAAAAAAAGTACAAGTGTTCCTTGCAAATTGGAACAATAATGCTATTTGTAATGTCTCACTTTTCAGTTAAATATTAGGTCTACAAATAGGTATGGTGATGTTTACATCCTGTATACTGTGTACACTGGTTGCATTTAGTTAATAACTAGTTGCAATTTGAGCATAGTGTGAATCTGAATGTTTGGTTAATTGAGTAAGAGGTTTACTAGATCTTTACTTTAATTCACTTAGTTTTAAATTTTAAGTGATAATTTTCTAATTTGACATCATTTATCCTAGTCTGTTAACAGTTATTTTTTTAACTTTATTTTAGCTTTATCATCCCATCTGTTAAAAAGAAGCATAAAACACTCTCACTCTCAAATCATAAAAAAAATCAGCATAAGCAATTTGACTACAAGTAATATAACAGAAAAAAATTAGCTTTCGTATCTTCAGCTGGAAAGAGCCCTCTCACACTTTGTAGTGTGAGGAAATCCTCTTTTGTACAAGACAGAGTAAGCTAGAGGCTATATTAATGATACAAAAATTTCAATATGCTGGTATAGAACCAGCATGCACGCACGCACGCACACATACATGCAGAGATCAGCAGCTATATGGGTGGAGGTGCAGAGTGGATTTACATCAGGTAGTTCATGTGTGGATAATATACCATATTGGCCCGAATATAAGACGATGACTTTTTCCTTAAAATGCCCTTCCAAAAACCATACTCATCTTATATGCACAACCTAAAATTTAAAAATTTCGTGTTAAGTGCCTAGCGTGAATCAACACATGCGTTTTATAATGAGCTCAAGGTCAAGTTCAAGGTGAAAATTCCAAGCACACTTTCACCACTGCACTGAAGTACCGTATTGTGTCACAGACATTAGTTCACTTTAAGGCCCCTTTTATGCATCTGATTCAAATCGCACAATAAGTTTTGCATCTGAGTTGACTCCGATTTTTTATCAGGCTTCAAAAATATCTGAAGTGGGCGTGAACAAACTCTTTCAGTGTTGTCATCATCAGTACTGAAAATGAATCCATGCGTGTTGTATGCCATATATCGGTTCTTTTTATAAGCTTCGGAAGCGGGATCCCATTGTGCTCCCCTGTTCTGAATTTTGTCAGTGAGCCTTTCTATATTAATGTCTTCCATATTTACAAAACAAATTAATAAAATCACACCACGACATGAATACCACTGATTACTTGGCATAACTGGTCTCGCCAAAGCTAGGCAGGAAGGTTGGCAGCACTGATGTCTGAAAGTCAAAAGATAAAAAACTTGCGTGCGAGTGCATAAACGAATAAATTATGGCCCACGTATCTGAACAACTCGTCTGATATTTTATTGGATGTGTTCCCTAGGACACTGCGGTATGTTTTGAATACCGAATGATAAATTTATCGTACGACAGTGCATAAAACGGCCCGTTTGTTTAGCAAACTTGGGCTGGTGTAAACTCATGATGCGGTGTTTGGGTCTGTGTTTACGACGTCACAACGCCTACCAGGAGATTATACTGACAAATTGATTGCTTAACAGCGATAAATTATAAAACTGAGCCCACAATTGCCTGCTTGGCCAAATGGCAAATCCTGACCAAACACCAGTGTTTTTCGATATGCCATCAAATGTTACTGTGGACAGAAATGGTGCAAAATCAGTTATAATTAAATCCACAGGCAACGAAAATTCACGCATTACTGTGATGGTAGGAGTAACTGCCGATAGAAGAAAACTTCTACCGTATGTTATTTTGAAGAGAAAAATACTTCCACAGGAACAATTACCAGCTGGGATTCTTTTAGAGCACAGGAAAAGGGATGGATGACTGAAGAACTTAACGGCAGATTGGCTTATGGTTGTTTGGGGACGTCGGCCAGGCGCTTTACTAGGGCAGAGAGGTAGTTCCTTCATGGTCACACATGCGAGAAAATAAAGAAGCTGGTTGCAGAAATGAACACTGATCTTGTTATAATCCCTGGGGGAATGACTTCTCAGCTTCAAGTTTTAGATGTGGTTGTTAATAAACCATTTATTGACTACTTATGGAAGAACTATAGGTACAGGTTAATTAATGGAAACCATGCATTGACTTCGACAGGCAAGTTGAAGAAACGGTTACTGGCCCAGTAAATAATCAACAGCCTGGGGAAAAATCAAAAATGAACCCACTGTAAAGAGGTTTAAAAAATGTTGTGTTTCTAATAACATGGATGGGAGTGAGGATGACATTTTGTGGAAAAACTACTCCAGTTATGAATCTGATTCCAGTACCAATTCTGAAGATGAACTTGGAAAGGAAGAAGAAAACGAGGATGATGACTGGTACTAAAAACAGTAAGGTACTTTAAAGGTAATTTCACCTTTAATGTAAAATAGCCATATTTACTTATTGTGACTTCAACGTATGATGATATTTAGACCATTTAATTGTCTTTCTTATACAACACCTCAAAAAATTCAGTGTCGTCTTATATGCAGGCCTTTTTTTTCCTATAAAACACCTTCAAAAATCTCGAGTCGTCTTATGTGTGAGGCCGTCTTATATTCGGGCCAAACCGGTATTTATGTTGGGGAGAATGCTTGAGAAATTCATGGGTAAAGGATATTGGCTTGGTTTTTATAGTCCTAGAAAAGGGCGTGTCCAAAGGAAAAAATTCAAAATCTATATAGAAGTAAATTCGAGAACCTGCTTGTGAAAATGCAGTAGGGTGGCTTAGAAATTGTAGAAGTGTAATACCTTCACCATTTACTCTTTGCAGATGAAAAATCATTATAACGGGATGAAGAAGAAGATGCAAATTACATGTGCAAGAATTAACAGCAATTTCAGTTGTTATCGGCTTATATAGGAACTGAAAATAAACTTTGGAGAAACAGAATATTTTGCAAATGACCCAGATGGACTGTACACTGATCGGGAAAAAATCAATAAGTTGGATAATTTTTGTTACTTGGGATCAATACTGGGCAGGGACGAAACATCAAATAAAGAAATCGCAAGGAAGATACGCTGTGGGAGGAAAACAATAGGCATGATGAACTCAGTGTTATGGAACACAAACATTATTAACAGAATAAAGCATCTGATATATAAATCAATCATAGAAAGTACAGTGCTGTATGGGCCAGAGGTGTAGACAATGACCAGATAACATGGGGATAGATTAACTGCAACGGAAATGGATATTTGGAGAAGAGCACTGGTATATCCAGACAACAAAGGATTAGAAACAGTGAGATGAGAAGACTGATGGGGGCTGAAAAAAACTATAATGGTCGGGACTGAACAAAGGAGACTAAAATGATACGGTCATGTAAGAAGAATGGAGGATGGAAGATTGCCTAAGGCAGCTCATAACTGGGAGATTGCAGGAAGGAATTGAAGAGGACAACCTTTGACCACATGGGACCTTAATGTACAACAGAGGATGGAAAAATCTGGATTAACAGATGAGGATGCAGTGGACAGAGACAAATGGAGTTCTCAGATCAGAGGGTTCATCTAAAGTAGGACTGTGTATCTGTGTTAAAGTTTTATGTACTGTAGAGATTGAGATAGAAAGAAATCTCAGGATTGAGGAGTATTCTAAACAAAAAAATCTCAACTGAAATAAATGTTCCACTTTTATCATTCACCACCATCTGTGTTGAATTTTGTAATAGGAATCAAGATATACAACTGATACGTCTAACAAGACACCATATGCACCAAGAGATGAAATCAATACATTAACAAAAATTCATACCACTACTAAATTGGGAACTATCACCACTTCCTGAAGATTATCCTTCATAATTGTTTTTCTTAAATTTAATCCATATATTTGTGATACAAAGGTCACTACATACAGCCCACAGTGCTATTTAACTTAATGGAAATTCAGTAAAGGCCCATTATAATGATAATCATGGGACCACGTGAAAACTGTGTATTAAATGGGATAAACGGGAGATGTAGCATAGATATATAGTACTGTATTACTGTGTATTCATACATTCGTTTTCACATATACATTAGCAATTTTATTGAAATACTGCCTTTAAGCAAAATATTTTAAGAAAATAATTTAAATCTGTTTTAGTAACTTATTTAACTTAACACTAAATATTCAATTATTTCTATTGATACATATTGTATTGCTGTTCTAGGGCTCAAGCGGCTTTCAGTTATATCAAGTAAACGTAAAGGCTGAGGAAAGTAAATGTTCCCACAGTTGCAGTAAAGTATAGTATTTGACAGTAGGTTCTATGCAAATCCTCTTTGAACAAGTTTTACAGTGCAATGAAAAACAGCATACTATGCAGGATTCAAGTGCAATAAACACAGTTTTTTATAATGTCTCTATATAGGAGATGTACAGGGACTAAACAAAAAGTGCATCTTACACAGGATAGCATAAGTGGGCGTGTTTTTAATGGAGTTCTATTGTATCTCCAAATTATTGTAACTGGAATTTCTACATGACTTCCAACAACAGAGAATCATTACAACTTCTGTACTGAAACAATTCAACTCTAAATTCTGGTGTCGTTTTAATCATGATACAAACTTTTTCACTGCTTTCAAACTGAGGAAGTAATCTACACTAGACACTTATATTACAGTTTTTCAACAATAAAGACCATCATCTATACGAGGTTTGTTCAAATAAAGACAGGACCTTTGAAATAGCGCTCCGATCAGTGTACGGAGCGTGTTCCGACATGTGGTGCCGCCTAGTGGCCACCTTTGGCAACTTAACCCCGATTGTTGCGTCGTTCTACTCGTATTAGTTGGCGGCATAAAACTGTCGAAGTAAACACGTGCATTCACCGTTCTGCGAAGTAAAGATGAAAGATTTTATGGAGCAGCGCGTTTGTATGAAATTTTGCTGCAAGACCGACAAAACTTTTACTGAAACGTTGGCTTTGCTTCAGCAAGCCTATAAGGAAGACTGTATGAGCCGTTCGCAGTGTTACGAGCGGTTTCAATGTTTTAAATAGGGCAGAACATCGATTGAGGAAGAGTCAAGATTGGGACGACCTTCGACGTCAACAAACGATGAAAACATCGATGCTGTTCGTTCCGTGATTCGTGCAAATCGCCGTTTGACTGTGCGAGAGGTTGCTGAGGAAGTCAGCATTAGCATCGGGTCGTGCCACGAAATTTTGACCGTAAAACTTGGCATGCATCACGTCTCTGCAAAACTCGTGCCACGTCTGTTGACCAACGACCATAAGGAGAACCGTGTCAAGATCAACCAAGAGCTGCTTGATCGTGCCAGTACCGACAAAAACTTCATAAAAACCACCATAACAGGAGATGAAACATGGGTTTATGGCTACGACATCGAAACCAAGGCGCAATCGTCACAATGGATTGGAAAAATGTCGCCCCTACCGAAAAAAGCACGCATGAGTCGTCAAACTTGAAGTTGATGTTGATTATTTTTTTTTTGATTATCGAGTAGTAGTCCACCACGAATTCGTCCCACAGGGTCAGACTGTTAACAAGGAGTTCTAAGTACAAGTTTTAAGGCGTTTGAGGGAATATGTGCGCTGGAAGAGGCCTGACCTGTGGAAAAACAAGAGCTGGGTGTTGCATCACGACAACGCGCCAAGCCACTCGTCTCTGCTAGTCAGCCAATTTTTGGCTGGTAACGAAATAGCCGTCCTTCCTCACCCTCCGTACTCTCCAGACTTGGCCCCCGCGGACTTTTCCCTGTTTCCAAAATTGAAAACCACCCTGAAAGGACGTTGTTTTCAAAGTGTTGATGAGATTCAACAGAATTCGCAGACAACTACGCACCATCTCACAAAACGAGATCCAGGGAGCATTCCAACAGTGGCAGAAACAATGGGAGCGGTGTGTTGCAAGCAGGAGGAGTACTTTGAAGGGGACAAACATTTGTAATGTTGTAATTACAGTAATAAAGTTTGTATGACAAAAGTCCGGTCTTTTTTTGAACAAACCTCGTATTCAGTAGCAGTACTGAATATATAATTAAAATTTTGATATACAAATCAATAAATTCAAAGCTCACTTTTGATAGTACTACATTTATTCATGAAATGCCACTGTAATCAATTTTATTATTTACCTGAGTACACCTGATGTGTTCCTAAAGACTGTTGACCAACAGGTTTCTCCAGCTGATGTTGGATCCCACCCTGAATGTGGTATAATTATAAGATTTACAACCATTGATAAACCATCGTCAATAATTGATCTTTTTAAGTCCTGAAAAAAAAAAAATTAAATTGTTAGAAGAAACGTAATATATAATATATATATATATATATATATATATATATATATATAATCTCACCAAATCTCATTGATTTGGAGTTATATGTTAAGGGTTACTATATAAATGTTTAAACAAATTTAAAACGTTGAAACTTAATTCTTATTATGTAGCGTGCATCTTAATGCATTGTACAGAGCCACACGGCAATGCCAGCTGCCGCTTACGTAACACACACACACGGAAACCAGTAAATTCAGGAAAAATCTAAAATGGCCAAAATGTTTGCCGAAATATTAATAATAGGGTGTGCGAATTTTATTTAATATAATTAAACATTAAGGGAGATAATTGATTTTATGTTAATAACTTCCTTAGTAATTGAGCTACATAGAAGAGCTTTTAATATGTCATTGTCATAAGAATTTACAACCGAATGTATACTTTAGAATTAGCATAACTTGGCTTGCAGCCAAGATAATCGCAATATAAATTGCGACCGGACGTCCGCACTGGCAATGAAAATCCGGTGTGTTAAGAATATTAAAAATAATATAAATTCTCAGACTGTGGGAATCAGTTTTATTCTCACGGAATGGGGTGACCACAAAATTCGAGTAGAAGGGAGAGTGTGTCAGCCAATCAAATCATTCAAAGAAATTGGAACGAACGCGGAGTTTTTCGGCTGATAGAACACTCCACTGCCAGTACACAAGAGAAACACACGTACATCTTCAATCGTCTCAGTAACACACATTTTGTGAAGATACATCTGAGAAGACTCGAGGTGTCAACACGCATTATTACGATCATCTTATTCAAACAGATCAACTGTAACGACTCGTAATAATAGCGACTCTTCAAGATACACTTTCTTATCATCAAACAAGCGTATCGCGCAATCCATTAACTGTTGGCGTACGCACGCAAGAGATCAACTACACTACAAGAAACTACTTCAAGAGTATGACAGAAGAGGCCGTCTATATCCAGTGGTACGAGCAGAACAACTGAGAGCAGAGCGACAACCCGTGACGAGACACACACGCCGAAGTGGAACGTGAATCGAACGAGGAGCCTGACGCAGTTGTAGCAGCTAAAACTACAGACGTAAAACCATCACCAGTTGCAGAAGGAGCAGAGTGTTGCTGATTCCCGAACTCATCGCCAAAATCCAGGACGCTCAGTAGATCGTCGTCTCTAGCAGATTGGACCAGGACAGTGAGGGATTCCCGGAGCATCTCTACATCCTCTTCAGAACCAGGGAAGTAAAAATCAAATTATTCACATCTCAAAAAAACAATTTTTCCTTTTTTTAAATCATTGTAAAACAAATAATTCAGTTGCCATTAAATCAAAGACTCTAAATTAATAAGTAATATTCAATTGTGATAATCTGTATAGCATGTATGAGTAACTAATAACCCCTAGCTAAGAATTAGATATTAGATAAAAAGAAAAGCGCTATACAAATCTTATTAGAGCATTAATTGATTGCTTATACTGCAGTATACAAGAGTCAAATCACTAGAGATAAAGCCACGTTGAACTAGATTCACGGCTAGTTTATTTCAGAATATTTACAAGAATTTTAGAGTATTTGAAATCATTATAAAGTCATAATTGCAAATTAAATTAAAATAAAAAAAATTAATTAATTAAATTATTTAAAATTAACTTCTTTGAAATCAAGTAAAATACAATTAATACAATTTGAAATAATAAGCTCTTTTGCTGAAGAATACTAACCATTCAGAAAATATCATACTAAATTTTATTTACTGTTTTAGTTAGCAAGAATTATTGTAACTGTAAGTTTTTTCTTTCTTATGTGTGTTTAGTATAATAAACCCCGATTTTTATTACCCCACACTGTATTTTTATTGCTGTACTACGGAGCCTGCCAAACTCACAAAACTCTTTACAATAATTATAACAAGATTAGTGGTTCGTTGTTGTACACTCAAGTTAACCTACTTGCAAATTCAAATCCAAAATCAACACGCCCATAGAATCCACAAGAACGGACAGCAGGTAGGTGCTCATTAAACACAGAAAAACATTACATTGCAAAAAAACAATGCTAATCACATTTATATTGTTGTAAATGGCGCTCCAAGATCGTGAGGCTCGATAAATTTAAATTATATCAAATTTAAATTAAATTCATTGTACGTTAAAACAAATTTTGCTGTTTTAACTAGTAAAACAGCTGGCGTCCAACTCTAAAATCCCAAAGAGAGTTTTGTGAATTGGTAGTGGTGCAGCAGTGAAGTGTTTGAAACTATTGTGTAAAAATGGATACCGAGAAAATGTTTAAACAATTATTGCAAGAAATTAAACAAAACGCGGATAAAGCTGAGAAAGCAAACGCGGATTTGGTGGCCAATATGAACGCGAAATTTGAACACATTACAGCCAACGCTGAAATAAATAACGCAGAATTAACGGCTAAAATAGACGCGCAAAAATCAAGTTTAACCGAACCACTAGAACATAGTAACGCGGATATAAATGCCGAAATAAAACAAAGTAATAAAGAATTGACCGCTAAAGTCACTGAAATCGGAGAAAGTAATAAAGAATTTACCGCTAAAGTCATGGAAATCGGAGAAAAAGTTCATACGGTAGAAACGAAATCAACGAATGGTTCAAGGTTTTTGAGACCACGATGCAGAAATCGTTTATTGAACAAGTTACGCGTATGGAGGGCCGATTCAAAGAACACATCGGTAGGTGTGAAAAACAAACTGCGAGGTTGCGAAAAAAGTAGATACACTCGAAGTAAGAATTCAAGCAGACGCGACGGAAACACAACGGCGTGTTGATAGGCTTGACGCTTCGATAGTAGAGACCCGTTCCAATACAGATTCGAATAAAGAAAGTGTATTGCAAACACTTAATGACGAGCTATTAAAAGTACGACAGGAAGTACGTAGGAGATCCGCTCCTAATATCTTAGTACAGGGACAAACCGATGAAAAGAATCGAGTATACTTCATGGGGGAAAATAATGAAAACCCGATCGAATTCTTATTAACATGTGAGAGGGAAATGGCGAGAGTAGGCTCGCGGTTAGATGATCAAGATCGCATTCAGTGGATTGTAAACGCGATGCGTGATTCTGCACGAAAATGGTATAATATTGTACGTGATAAAATTACCACATACGCGGAATTCAAACAGAAGTTTGAAAGCCGGTATTGGAATTCACACACACAGAGACTTCTAAGAAACGAACTCGAATACGGACGTTACGATAGGAAGCACGGTATAACGCCCGAGAATTATATCATTCAGCAAGTAGAGCGCGCTAAGCATTTAACGCCAGCGTTTGCGGAGATCGACATTGTCACTAAATTAGCATATCATTTCAACCATAACATACGTGTAGCCGTGTTTACACAAGGGATACGCACGGTTGACGAATTGCTTATTTTAGTGTCACAAAGCGAAACTGTTTCTGATTTAGGCAGGCGGCGATATAACCCGGACTTTCGCCGAATAACGACGGTCAAAATACACGGGTACCATACCACACCCAACCCGATCAAAGAGCCAGTACCAGCGCCACTCGACCCCAGACACCGCCAAGTAAACCCTTTGACTATAAAGGTAAGCCAAATGTCGGTAGGCCCAAAATGCAAAATAAAGGCAATGATGGGACCCCAATAAGAACAATTCAAACAGTCGATGTATCGAAAAGCGATACGACCGCGCAAGAGAGCGAAGCACAAAACGTGAGGGACCCTATCGAAAAATCAAAATTCCATCAATTTCCAAAAAACTTGCCAAAGGGTGCCTCCAGAATGACGCGCCATAAGCCCTGCAAAATACGTAAATATAAGAAAGTTAGAAACAGGAATAATATGTTGAGTAAGAAAATATGTAATTTAGATGATGTAATTCATGTGCCCGTTAATAAGGTGTTCCCACCGGATGGTACAGAACCATTGTTAGACTTAAACATAATACAACAATGCACTCCTAATGTAACGCGTCCGGTAGTACAGGAACAGGGAGAGGGTGTTCCCACGCAAGGAGCTTGGGAAGCCGCTAGTGTAATATCCGGGGATAGCGAAGGATTCGATGAATGGCTTGAAGAATATTGTCGAATCACCCATAAAGACCGTTACCAAATATTAGAGGCACTGTGAATATAAAGTATAGTGTTAAAAATAATGTAAATATTAATAATCATTATTAAAATAAATTAAATGTAATAGATATAAAAATAATAATAGTAAATAAGTTGTGAATAAATAACAATTCGTTTGTGGCGCGGTAACTAACTAACACACACGCATACAATAAAACGAGCGCGGCGAAGCTAACCACAGTAGCAGGAAACGGTTACATAATGTGACGTAGCACACAGCTGATTTGAAATGTAGGTCAGTTAGAAGCCGGTCCCTCTGTGAACAAAGTGTAAACAAACCAAGCACATTCCTGCGCGTGCGTGCTGCTGTTGTCTGTCGCTATCAGAGACATACCTTTCTTAAACGTTGCAATTAAGTACTACCCATGCTACAAACATTTGTTACACAATAATTTCATGCACACTGTCAAAATATGTTATTCCATTAGAATTAAGCCATATGATAGAGAATAGTGGTACCAGTGTATATGTTAGTAGATAGATAATACAGTGTATAGTTTGTCAAGCATAACCAATGTATATCTAAAAAGATAATTGTAATTTAAAATTGAAATTGAAAAAAAATAATAATTGTATATCCTACTCATTTTTTTTTTTTTAACGGTGGGGGTGTATATAACGTCACCAAATCTCATTAATTTGGAGTTATATGTTAAGGGTTACTATATAAATGTTTAAACAAATTTAAAACGCTGAAACTCAATTCTTATTATGTAGCGTGCATCTTAACGCATTGTACAGAGCCACACGGCAATGCCAGCTGCCGCTTACGTAACACACACACACTATAAACCAATAGGGCCACGCCCAAACTTTCAATTATTAATATTTCGGAAACCGGTAAATTCAGGAAAATCTAAAATGGTCAAAATGTTTGCCGAAATATTAATAATAGGGTGTGCGAATTTTATTTAATATAATTAAACATTAAGGGAGATAATTGATTTTATGTTAATAACTTCCTTAGTAATTGAGCTACATAGAAGAGCTTTTAATATGTCATTGTCATAAGAATTTACAACCGAATGTATACTTTAGAATTAGCATAACTTGGCTTGCAGCCAAGATAATCGCAATATAAATTGCGACCGGACGTCCGCACCGGCAATGAAAATCCGGTGTGTTAAGAATATTAAAAATAATATAAATTCTCAGACTGTGGGAATCAGTTTTATTCTCACGGAATGGGGTGACCACAAAATTCGAGTAGAAGGGAGAGTGTGTCAGCCAATCAAATCATTCAAAGAAATTGGAACGAACGCGGAGTTTTTTGGCTGATAGAACACTCCACTGCCAGTACTCAAGAGAAACACACGTACATCTTCAATCGTCTCAGTAACACACATTTGTGAAGATACATCTGAGAAGACTCGAGGTGTCAACACGCATTATACGATCATCTTATTCAAACAGATCAACTGTAACGACTCGTAATAATAGCGACTCTTCAAGATACACTTTCTTATCATCAAACAAGCGTATCGCGCAATCCATTAACTGTTGGCGTACGCACGCAAGAGATCAACTACACTACAAGAAACTACTTCAAGAATACGACAGAAGAGGCCGTCTATATCCAGTGGTACGAGCAGAACAACTGAGAGCAGAGCGACAACCCGTGACGAGACACACACGCCGAAGTGGAACGTGAATCGAACAAGGAGCCTGACGCAGTTGTAGCAGCTAAAACTACAGACGTAAAACCATCACCAGTTGCAGAAGGAGCAGAGTGTTGCTGATTCCCGAACTCATCGCCAAAATCCAGGACGCTCAGTAGATCGTCGTCTCTAGCAGATTGGACCAGGACAGCGAGGGATTCCCGGAGCATCTCTACATCCTCTTCAGAACCAGGGAAGTAAAAATCAAATTATTCACACCTCAAAAGAACAATTTTTCCTTTTTTTTAAAATCATTGTAAAACAAATAATTCAGTTGCCATTAAATCAAAGACTCTAAATTAATAAGTAATATTCAATTGTGATAATCTGTATAGCATGTATGAGTAACTAATAAGCCCTAGCTAAGAATTAGATATTAGATAAACAGCAAAGCGCTAAACAAATCTTATTAGAGCATTAATTGATTGCTTATACTGCAGTATACAAGAGTCAAATCACTAGAAATAAAGTGACGTTGAAC
The DNA here is from genome assembly GCA_034769895.1 of Magicicada septendecula. Classification (NCBI taxonomy): domain Eukaryota; kingdom Metazoa; phylum Arthropoda; class Insecta; order Hemiptera; family Cicadidae; genus Magicicada; species Magicicada septendecula. The sequence goes on from CM068376.1 coordinate 59,610,732, forward strand.
TAGATTCATGGCTAGTTTATTTCAGAATATTACAAGAATTTTGGAGTATTTGAAATCATTTTAAAGTCATAATTGCAAATTAAATTAAATTAAATTCATTAATTAAATTATTTAAAATTAACTTCTTTGAAATCAAGTAAAATACAATTAATACAATTTGAAATAATAAGCTCTTTTGCTGAAGAATACTAACCATTCAGAAAATATCATACTCAATTTTATTTACTGTTTTAGTTAGTAAGAATTATTGTAACTGTAAGTTTTTTTTTATTCTTATGTGTGTTTAGTATAATAAACCCTGATTTTTATTACCCCACACTTTATTTTTATTGCTGTACTATGTAGCCTGCCAAACTCACAAAACTCTTTACAATAATTATAACAAGATTAGTGGTTCGTTGTTGTACACTCAAGTTAACCTACTTGCGAATTCAAGTCCAAAATCCCCACGCCCATAGTCGGAAGAATCCGCAAGAACGGACAGCAGGTAGGTGCTCATTAAACACAGAAAACATTACATTGCAAAAACAACAACGCTAATCACATTTATATTGTTATTATGTTGTTATTATATTATATATATATATAAATATATATATGTTTTATTAACATTTCTGTGTCCGTCTTAACAAATTTTACCATCGTCGTGGCGTCTGTTAGATTTTGACGTCCGTATATCGGACGCCAAAATGTAATCCCTTATAGAAAATGTGTTCTGTGGAATAAAAGTTTATAAGTTCTACAAAAATTCTTTATGAGTACATCGTTAATGAAACATCTTAATTTTTTTAACTTTCAACTCATTATTTTGGCAACACGAATTTTAAAATTTTTACCTGCGGGTGCCAAATTGACAGACTTTTGAAAATTGATATTCAATATGTAGTTCATGGTTTGTCCACCACGTAGTACTACCATCGTCTGTATACACTGTGCGCGCCTTTTTTTTCATTTAGTTTGCAATCATAATGGAATCCGTAGATTTGGCAACACTGTCATAGCATAAACGCACAGGTCAAATGACAAACGCAATCCAAGCCTGATGCAGACTGTGCTAAGTGGGTCAAAGATTATGTCCTTTTTTAATGATTCGCTTCGTTTTTCTGATATTCTCATGTTCACTTATCAGTTCATTTTCCCACTTAACCTCATTTTACTTTCTCCTACCTTCCGCACTTTTGATTTTATTCTCTTTATAAACCGTTTGATATGTGCTTTACAATAGTTTAAGTTTTGAATCAACAGAGAAAAAGTGTTCGGGGCGAAAACGTTAAAAATTTGATTCTTCACAACAGTTTAATTTTTGTGTGAAGAAAGAGAAAGTGAAAAAGTGTGTGTTTTGTGTGTGTGTGTGTGTGTGTGTGTGTGTGTGAGAGAGAGAGAGAGAGAGAGAGAGAGAGAGAGAGAGAGAGAGAGAGAGAGAGAGAGAGAGAGAGAGAGAGAGAGAGAATAACACTTATATTAGAAAGTTATATCTTTCTGTCGAAGGGTTAGAGAGAGGTAAAACATAAGGATACATGGTGTGGGAAAGAGTGAGTGTGAGCGAGGAACAGGAAGGAAAGAGAAAGAGTGAGTGAGATGGGTTGGTGACAGGGTAAAATTATTAAAAATTGATTGTCATTTGCAATTTAATTTCTATTAGAGAGAGAGAGAGAGAGAGAGAGAGAGAGAGAGAGAGAGAGAGAGAGAGAGAGAGAGAGAGAGAGAGAGAGAGAGAGAGAGAGAGAGAGAGAGAGAGAGAGAGATGAGAGAGAGAGAGAGAGAGAGAGAGAGAGAGAGAGAGAGAGAGAGAGAGAGAGAGAGAGAGAGAGAGAGAGAGAGAATAGAACGCGTAGTACGTGCATTAGCGTTCCTACCGAGACGCCTGAGGAGGGGGAGAGGCAAGTGAATGAATATGCGACTCAGCTACGTTTACACTGCGAGAAAATTTCGACAGGAAATACGCAAGCAGTGTCCAGTAGGTGTTTGCACTAAGATGCAGTTTCTACCGCGAGAGACAGTCCAAGTGTTCACTATGTGCTTGCACGAGCTATTATCGTAATTTATTCCGACAGATGTATGAAACTCCATTTACACTAGACTGTAAGTTTGGGCAAGTAGTCCTGTCACAAATTTTCCCGCTGAGCACTCTTCAGAGAGGTGTCAGCCATGGAATGACGTTATTAAAACAGTAAATTAAAAATAAATAACTATTGTATTGTAGCGTGGTCAATTTTTGGGTATTTTTATTTTTAACAGTGTGGGGCATTTATATTTTTTATTTCTTTTATTTTGGGCGGGTTTGTCAAAAGTTGTGAAAATTACTGTGCAACGTATTTGTCCGTGTAGCAGAACGATGTGAGAAACAGTGAAACAAAGCAGTGAGACGCAGTTGTTATTGTGTAGAGCGACGAGCGAAGAATTTGCCCCCTTCAAAATTCACAGAACTCTGTACATGTGTGTCAACGCTCAAGCGCAACTACACCCGCACGCGCTCAAAAGGACGCTCTTGACTAAAAACTCAAGATGGCCAGAGCGTAAAAATATTCGTCGTCTTCTCCAAGACCTGCCGGAAAGACTGTTAAAGCCCCGCCTACTATTAATGACATCAGCAGAGCCAAAGCCAATATTGTACTTTGGTATCCAGAATATAACTATGCTATTCCATATATAAAATGGTTACCTCACAACAACTGAGTATGAGCGACGAAAACATAGTGGCAGTGAACCACAGTTTCTCTCCAGAGAAAGTAAGATGTACCTGTTACGTTACAGTTCCAGTCTACCAGTTGTAGCCACCGGCGCCGGTACAATTAAAGTAGGCTCGCCAACAAAGTTTTAATTTATCAGTAGAAAAGTGGTAATTACAGCAAATTTTTATGTGACCGCGGTCAATCCAACTTGAAGTAGTGAAACCAGTATTTTTTCGGAAAGATAATCAACATTCTTTTAAAACTATGAGTGCGCGTACTCACCGCGTGGCAACGGTTTACGTAAGGGCTGGGGTGGGCTTCATCTAAAATGTTAAGGGTTTTATAAATTATGAATGAATGTGAGAGTGGCAAAGCTGGGCTATTTTTTGTGTGTGTTTTTTTTTAATTGTGTCCTGTATTTGTTTAAATCCAATTGTAAGTATCAAACAAGGTAAGCCATAGTTGTAGATGATCATGAGTAAAATGCAATAAGCAGTATAATATTTGTTTCTATATGTAAATTTAACTGACATAATTAAAAGAAAAATCTCAATTCTCTTCAAACATGAGTTGTGTCATTGCTTTGCGTAACCCATAGACCATGTTTGTATCCAGCTACATGCGATCGAACCCTGGGACCTTGAAGAAGTAATCGTGCTGGTAAGTACAAGTTAAATTGAGATTGGGATAAATTGATGTGATTGATAAAGTAGTACATCACAACTGGCGCCACGGAACAGGCACAAATTGTAATTAATGATATTTAATTAAAATTCCGCATCTACAGAGATACAAACATGTTCTGGGTTAGCATAGCAACCTAACAATATATTACAAAATTTAAGTAATTACAGTATTTATTTAATTAATCTATTTAATCAATTTATGTAATTTAATTTAAATAATAATACAAAATGTCAGATAAAGAAAGTAATGTAATTGAAATAACAAGTGTCGAAGTTTTCGACGACTCGAACATTAGTAACTTTGAAGCACACTCGACTACAAGTGTGAGTCAGAGTGAAGCAGAAATAAGTATAACAGATCAAAGTAAAGTAAATGAAGATTCAGGGATTCAAGTAACCCCGAAATTAGACAGGGAAAGTAGAATTGATAGTAAAGAAGTCGGCTTCACTGACGGAAACATAGCAGTGCAATCTACTCCGTCGACAACACGAACCAAAGGGTTGGCGATGGACGATCTGTTTAATCTAATGAAAACCATGTCTGAAAATATAAATAGCAATTATAAAGAGCAACAAATTGATTCCAATGTCAAATACAATAAAATGAATGACAAGTTTGACGAGTTAAAAAACGAGATTCAAGAAATTAATAGACGTTGTGAAAATACCAAAGTAGAATTTACCAATAGAGTTAACCAAGTAGAAACCAAGTTAGATGATTCAATGCAAAAGGTAGATGTTAAATTTAATGAAATAGATAGTCAGATAGATAGAGTTGAGAAGCAGATAAATGAGAATAACGAGTATTTAATAAGTTCAATGAATGAGCATAACAATGACATAGAATCCAAAATTAATAAATGTAATATTGAAACTGAATGTAAGTTGAATAGTGTAGTAATGACAGTTGAAAAAATTAGTCAGAACTTTGATGAACACCAAAATAAGATAGAATCTAAAATGAATGAAATTGAGAGTAATTATAAGACAGAAATACAAGCCGTAAATGAATCTATCGATGTAATATCAAAAAATAATGAACAGTCTGAATATAGTAATGACAAAAAATTATATTCACTTGAACAGAATATTAATAGTATGAGAGATGAATTAAGTTTAGTGAAAAATCAAAATGTAAACAATGTTACTGAACGCATATTTATGACACGTGACACAAACAATGAAATAGAATTAGAAACTTTTAGTAGTGAAAATAGGAGAGTGCATCCAATGCAATTTTTAAATCGAGTACGGGAATTTGACAGATTCAATGGTAGTAGCTGGGAGGTTAAACTTATAAAAATTTTGAAATGTTTTAAAGGCGATTCAGAGATATGGGCGGAGACGCATCGAAACGAATGGGAGAGTTATGGAGATTTTGAAAGAGCCTTTCGGAATAAATACTGGTCGGAGGAGGAGCAGGAGATACTGCGAAGTCAAATAATGGGAACCGGGAGCTTTGGAAGAAACAACCGTAATATTACAGTATATACGATGAAGCTGTACAACGAGGCGAAGTATTTAGAACCACCGTTGCCATTCCAGTCGTTTGTACGCCACGTCAGCAAGCACCTACCGAGGGAAGTGCAGATCACGTTGATGACCAGAGAGGTAAGCGACATAAATGAATTAGAAAAAATATTAGACGTTTTTCAGAATATTAAGGACCAGGAAGACAGCAGACGCATACAGCAACACAATATGCAAAATGGAGGTAATTATATACCAAGAGGAGGACTAAATGGGGGAACCACGCAAAATGGTCGAGAACGAGACAGACGATACCCGATGTGGAAATGCGACGGGTGTCTGGTGGAAAATTATGCTGATCGTAATTTTTGTTATAGATGTAGAAGGGCGAGGCCCGGACAGCAGCAGAGAACACCACCGAGATTCAAAACCCACAACAGAGGAACGGGGACCGACGAGTAGAGAATCTGAGAAACGAAGGAGGAAATCAGCATATGGGTAGAGTGTATACGCCCCGTAATGCAGACGAAAGGACGGGAAACTAAGGAGGACAATGGATGAGGAGGCCCGGCCATTGTCGAGGAATAATCACGGGGTCCACGAAAATAAATACAGGAATAACACGATCCACACGGACTTGGCCACGGAATTGTTGGAAGAAGAGGAGACGGAAACGAGGAGACAAGAGGCATGGTTGACTGAGGTAAAACTGGAGATAGAAGGTAAGCCAATCTTGACACTTATAGATACAGGTAGTGAAATATCTGTAATAGCAGAACATGTACTCAATAAATTGAAAGAAACTAACAAACATATTCCGTCTTTGCCAGTAGCAGGGGTAGCAATTGTAGGCATTACGGGTGTTAGAAGTAAACGGGTTACAACACAAGTCCAGTTGAACATGTTAATAAATGGGGAAAACTATGAGAATACATTTTTAGTTGTAAGGGGTTTAAATTTAGAAGTGATTTTGGGTAATGATTTTTTAATAAGAAATAATGCGGTCATTAATTTTCGAAAAAGAATTTTAGAATTGAGTAATGAAAATAAAAAAATAACGGTTAATTTTGAAAGGGTTCTAGACACAGTAAAGATTTCGGGTATAAGGGTTATACCAGATAAGACAATAAATAGGGATATGGAATTTAGTATACATGCGTGTAGAGAGAGTGTGAGTGAAGAGAGTGAGGAGAGAATATGGGCGGATAGAGAGGCTGAATTTTGCGGGGAAGGTGGCGTAATAGGGAGTTCTCAGCGTAAAGCGCTGTGGCGGGTAGTTGAGGCTTATAGGGGAGTGTTTGCCGGGGAACCAGGAAGGGCAAAAGGTTATGAATGCGAGTTAAAGGTGAGGGAGCATGCGCCATATGTCCAACATAGTTATCCGGTACCATATTCGAAAAGGGAGGCCGTACAGTCAGAATTAGATAGGACGTTAGCGGGGGATATTATAGAAAGGTCGGTATCAACTTATTCCAACCCGTTAGTAGTAGTGATCAAAAAAGACGGGAGAGTGAGGTTATGTCTAGATGCCCGCAAAATCAATCAAATAATCATTCCAGACCAGGAGTCACCCGAAGCGATAGAAGAAATTTTTCAGAAATTTAGTGGTGTGAAATATATGACTTCTTTAGACCTGACCGCCGGATATTGGCAAGTCCCGTTGGCAGTAAATAGTAGGAAGTATACCGCGTTCTTGTTCAACGGAAAGAATTATCAATTTAAGAGACTACCGTTTGGATTGAACACCAGTGTAGCTAGCTTTATTAAGTGTCTCGACAAAATTTTGCAACCACATAACTTAGATTTTCTAACCATATACGTAGACGACATACTAATAGCTTCTAGAACCTTTGAAGAGCATGTAGAACATTTGGAATATGTATTGGAGAAGTTATATCAGGGAGGTCTGACAGTGAATTGGGACAAATCGAAATTTTTGCAAACCGAAATACATTTTTTAGGTTTCATAATAACACCTACAGGAATACGTGCTAACCCGGATAAAGTAGAATCCATCTTGACGTTCCCGGAGCCTAAAAATATAAAACAATTGCAAAGTTTTCTTGGTCTCTGTAATTTTTACAGGAAGTTCCAGCGGAACTACGCCCAGACGACAGCCCAACTCAGCGCAGTGCTACAAAAGAACAAACCATGGAGGTGGGGCGATAACGAAAGAGCGGCGTTTAACGACATCAAAATTAAGTTCGCGGACATGATACTAATGAATCATCCCAATTTTAATGACAAATTTTATTTACAGACAGATGCTAGTAATATAGCACTGGGAGCAGAACTTTACCAAGAAGACGAGGCAAAAGAGCATAAAACCATTGCCTTCGCCAGCCGGACGTTGCTAGCCGCCGAACGCAACTATACTACAACCGAGAAGGAGCTCCTCAGTATAGTGTTCGCCGTGAGGAAGTTCCGCACGTACCTGCTGGGTAATAGAACCATCATCAGGACGGACCATAAAGCGCTGTCGTTCTTGAATACTTGCAAACTCACACACAGCCGGATAACCAGGTGGGTGTTGGCTCTTCAAGAGTACAATTTTTCTTGGGAATACATTAAGGGTGTAGAGAATAGGGTGCCAGACACACTATCACGAGTAGACATAGACAGAAATAGAACGGGTAGAGATATTAAAGAGATAGAGATTTATAGATTGTCCAGGGAAGATAAACTTTTTGGGGAAGAATTAAAAGATATAAATGTAATGCAAAGAGCTGACGGTAAATTACATAAAATCATTACTAGCGTAGAATCAGATGTAGATGAGTTTGGGTATAAGCAATATTTTCAAGTGTTCAAAGGGAGTTTGTTTAAAAAAGTAGAGGGGAGAGAGAGGGATTGGAGGTTAGTTATACCTGAAGGGTTGATAAGAGAAAATAGTGTGGGACTGTCACTTTAGATACGGGCATTTTGGGGCACGGAAGTGTGTGAATGTGTTAAAGGAATCTTGTTTATTTAAGAATATGGAGAAACGCGTCCGAAGAATACTTAGAGTTTGCGAGTTATGTCAGAAATCCAAAGTTGTAAATTATAGGTTAGAGGGAGAACTAAATTATATTAAAGTAGAAAAACCATTCGATTTAGTAGCTGTAGATTTGTACGGCCCTTTGCCGAAAGGTAGGGTTGGAGTGATGCATATTTTTGTTGTACTTGATACTTTTTCCAAATATGTCAGGGTATATAGTGTAAAGCGAGCAACAAGTAAGGTGCTGAGCGAGAAGATCACACGCGACTACATGATCAACGTGGGAAAGCCGAAGGTGATATTATCCGATCATGGACCGCAGTTCATCAGCGGAAGATGGCGCCAGACTCTAGGATCGGAAGGTATCATCCCAAAGCACACCACAGTGTATCATCCACAGTCAAATCAGGCGGAGAGAGTCATGAGGGAGTTGGGCAGAATTTTTCGAACATATTGCCACGCCAAACATAGCGAGTGGCCACTCTATGTGCAGAAGATTGAAAACTGGCTAAACTGCACCACCCACGAGTCGACGGGGTTCACACCTTATGAGTTAATAAGAGGGAAGTGCCCACAGAGGATTTTGGAACAATTAATCGAGTTTCCACCGGAGACCAACACTATTTGTCACGATGTTCAACTGAGACTAGCGAATGAAAGTTTGTTGACGAAGGGAGAAAGGAGAAAACAGCGACATGATATGAAAGGTAAGTGGACGCAGTATGAGGTTGGACAGCTGGTATTGGTACGACGACATGACTTATCAAGTGCACAAGACAAGGAGATCAAGAAGTTCTTCTTATTGTACGAGGGGCCGTACGAGATAGTAGAAATAAAAATGAAAAATTCGTATGTGTTACAGAATAGAGAAACCAGGGAGATAGTGGGTACGCACAACGCTACAAATTTGAAATTATTTTGGTCAGTATAAGGATTTTATTAAATTGTAAATGTATGAATGTTCATTAATTGTTTCGTTTATGTTTCTAGAAGGGATCCTCCCCCATTTTCGGGCGGTCACGATCTTACCAGTCCTGGCCGTGGAATTCGGAACTCGGAGGCGGGCCATGGTTGGCAGATCTTCCTTCGGGCGGTGAAAGCAACGATGGTCCGGCTCCACCAAAATTGGTCAAAATTTGAAAACTTCCATCATATTTGAACGGGGAGGGGGACCCCAAACAGGTACGTGACTCGACTTAAATTTTTTTATACACTCATGGTGCAGCGGATCGGTGTACCTGTCACGTGCCTGCACTGCCTTAGAGTGTTTGTAAATAATGGAGGCTGCACTTAAATAAAAGGCAGTGCATACAAATTTCAATATTTCAGAACCAATGGCAAAATTAAAATTAGCCATTGGTCATAGTTCTGTTTAGTCCGAAAAGACGGGTTTTGTTGGGAGGGAGATTTGGCGATGGGATAGACGGCGGGTCTGGAGAAATGAGAGAAAGGAGGGAGTAGAGCTGAGTTTAGAAGGGGGAAATAAATTCACGAGGTGGATCTATCTTGTCGCCCACTTTCCCTCATGGCAGAATCCTGGCTTTTCAGGCGATTACTGCCTTACTACCACTTATTATAAGAATGATAGGCAGCCTCCAATGTAAATAGAATTTTGAAAAAAAAAAAAAAAAAAAAAAAAAAAATACCAAAACAATTTTGGATGTGTATAATTTTAAATTTAAATAAATTTTAGAATTAAGTGACCAAAAACAATTGTCAAGTTTTAGTATCTGTGAGTATGGGAACGTTTTAAAAAAAAATGTGTAACAAAATAAAAACTTGGTATCAATACAAGAAGTGGGGATGATTTTGGGGGGTAGATTGGTGCGCAATGAAGTGATAGAACAATGGAATGTGGAACTGCAATGGTAGAAAAGTTTTAATTTTCAATTGTTAATTAATTAATTAGCTATTAAGTGGCTATTGCGTGGGTGGCCTGTGCTCTCGCAAGTAGCGGAATGGGTTGGGGGTAACAGTGAGTGTTACCTCCATCGGAGGCCAAAATGGCGATTAATGTGCGGCACACCTTATCCGTGTAAATTAAAATTTACACCCTGCTAAATGACAAGTGTCGCACATAATAGTGATGATTGAAACAGGCAGTGAAATGCAAGTTTAGATTTCCCCGACTTTTCGGGCGGTTACTGTCTTACCAGCACTAACCGTGGTTTTGGCTAGCGGCCAGCTATGGTCATATCAAGTCCCTTGACCATAGCTGACTTGAAATTGGTACAGATTTGAAATTCAATGGGGGGAGAACTTAGGGGAAATCTCCGGTACTATGGAACAGCGGCTGCCACTCTGCCCGCTTTGGGGTAGCAAGACAGGTGGTAGATCCGTCTTAAGGGTGTATAATTATATAACAAGAACATGATGATGTTCGCCACGTTTAAAACTTAATAGCGGAAGCAGAGACACGGAGAGGTAAAACCCTGCTCCAAAATATACAGTCTTTGTGGAAGCGAAAAGGCGCCACAGTCTTACATAATTTGAAATAGTTTGTGTGGCTGGGAGGTGACTCAAACGAGTCACGAACTTAAATTTTATAACATAAAGGAATTTTTTGCTCATTCAAAGTTTGATCCAATAAAAAATGTTTGCACTCTGCTCAAATAACTAGATGCTCATATTTTCAATACAAGTTGTCCATACTATAATTTTAAAAGTATTATTTTATTGTTGTAAGTTAGATATAGGTGTTGCTAAGAATATGTATTGTCATCATGGGTGTATATTTTTTTCCTAAGCCAATAATTAAATCGTCTGGCAGGCGGTCAAAATAAATGACCAGAATCAGAAAAAGGGGAAACAATGAGGGTAGAAGTGAGTATTGATAAATATATATTTCATAAAATTTGTTCAATTTTGGAGGTGTTCTCATTATGTTAGTAGGATCAGCTGATCAGCAATAACACGTCACTGGTATATTAGTTATAAATGTTTTAAGTAATTGATGTCAATGTAATGTTTGATGTATTACAGATGTTTTAAAGTAATGATAAAAATAATTTGCTACAATGAGAAATAAAGTAACGATTTGTGAAATCTAATAAGAGATAGTTTTTTGGGTGATAAATATTTTGTGGGGCATATAGATCTGTCCCAATTGAATTCAAAGTTGAATTTGAAATAGTAGAGATGAATATGATGTAATGTTGTTTTGAAGTTGTGTAATGTAATAGAAGTTTGAGAAGTATTAATGTTGACACAGTAGTTGTGGAGAATTTATGTAGATTTTGAGTGGCATATTATTGTTTTTATAGTTAATGTTATTTTGTTGTATTCGTAGTAATGTAATGAGATTGAGATTTTTGGGGATGGCAATTTTGTATTAGGGGGTAGTGTATTGGGGAGTCCGCAACAAGGGTTGGGACGGGATAGGGATAGATTTTAGTGGGGAAGGGGCCGCCTTAGGTAGAATCCAGGCCGCCAAATAACGGGAATTGAGTTTTGGGTAGGGGAAACACATATCCTATGTACAAAGGGTTAGAGAGTATTTTTTTTTTTATAAAGAGAGAAGGTGGCGTTTTGAGTTAAATGATAGGTTGGGGTTTAGAGTGTCTTGATTAGTAGAGATTTTGATAGAGATGGGTGTCATGGGAGTTGAAGTTGTTAGAAGTTAGAGTCAAAGGGAGAACGATTATATATGTATACAGATCTAATACAGTAAATGAGAATAAATAATTTACGTCACCCACAGTAAAGTATAGCGAGATTGTTAAATGAAGAGTAAGATTGTTGAATAAAGAGAGAGATTGATAATAAAGATATAAAAGCTTTTATTTTTTTTTACCAGTGACAGAATTTTGATAAAATTTGGGATTGAAAGTAATGTAAAGTCAAGAATTGTTTATTTTAAATAATTTAAATGTCAATTTGTTTATTATTTATATTAATATTTTGTTCATTTTAAATATTTTGTTTTATTATGTTTGTATTTCAAGTTAGGATATTACAGATGTTCAGTGTGTTTTCAGAAAGCATACACAACATATGTAGGTCAAGGGTTTTGGACTTGACCTAGTTTCGATCAGCTGATGAGGTCATACACCTACTAAGCTTGTATAGTAGGAAGTCAATTTTAATTTGTTTGTTTAATTAATCCAAACCAATATTTAAATAATTTTAAATATGAAGAAAACATTTAAATAAATTTAAATTTTTTTTTGAATTTTAAAATTTTTGAAAATTTTAATTTTTTGGGGGGGAAAAAAAACGTGATTTTTCGCCTGCCAGCGAATGAATATTTTAGATAATGATTCTTTTATTATGTGTGCATTAACCATGTTTATTTTATTGTATTGCATCGTATTGGTAGACTATAAGTGGTTCTCATGTTAGAGTAAGGATGTGTTTAGATTAGTAGAAATGTCTAGGTTAAGTCATTTGAAACAAAAATTAGAAAAACAAGGAAGAGAATTTTTTGATAAATTATTGTTTTTGAATTTTGAATTTTTTTAAATTTTTAATAAATTTTAAAAGAAATTTTTTATTTTTAGTGTGTTATGGCAACATGTAATGTTAGTGTGTGTGAGCCCAGTATTTGCTAAAGGCAGCCCAGCTTGCAAAAAGGGGAAACATATCGGCGGAGGAGCTGGAATAATTTTAGCCAGGGATTGAGGATTTTTGGGGGTAGCATGTTAAAAGGCGGGGTGCGCCGTGGTACGAGTCTGCTCGATTTCTCGGTGTTGGGATCTCTTACGGAGAAGTCCAGTGATCTCGTTCAGATGAGTCCATGGTCGCTGAGCCAGGGGGGTCGTGTACCCATGAGATTAAGAACCAGGGGGTTGTTGGCACCAGTTCCTCACCGGTCCTCTTTGGGGTTATCGATGAGATTTCTTCTGTCGTGAACAGCAGAATTCTCATCGAGGGGGTATTGTAGCGTGTCAATTTTTGGGTATTTTTATTTTTAACAGTGTGGGGCATTTATATTTTTTATTTCTTTTATTTTGGGCGGGTTTGTCAAAAGTTGTGAAAATTAGTGTGCAACGTATTTGTCCGTGTAGCAGAACGATGTTGAGAAACAGTGAAACAAAGCATTGAGACGCAGTTGTTATTGTGTAGAGCGACGAGCGAAGAATTTGCCCCCTTCAAAATTCGCAGAACTCTGTGCATGTGTGTCAACGCTCAAGCGCAACTACACCCACACGCGCTCAAAAGGACGCTCTTGACTAAAAACTCAAGATGGCCAGAGCGTAAAAATATTCATCGTCTTCTCCAAGACCTGCCGGAAAGACTGTTAAAGCCCCGCCTACTATTAATGACATCAGCAGAGCCAAAGCCAATATTGTACTTTGGTATCCAGAATATAACTATGCTATTCCATATATAAAATGGTTACCTCACAACAACTGAGTATGAGCGACGAAAACATAGTGGCAGTGAACCACAGTTTCTCTCCAGAGAAAGTAAGATGTACCTGTTACGTTACAGTTCCAGTCTACCAGTTGTAGCCACCGGCGCCGGTACTATTAAAGTAGGCTCGCCAACAAAGTTTTAATTTATCAGTAGAAAAGTGGTAATTACAGCAAATTTTTATGTGACCGCGGTCAATCCAACTTGAAGTAGTGAAACCAGTATTTTTTCGGAAAGATAACAATCAACATTCTTTTAAAACTATGAGTGCGCATACTCACCGCGTGGCAACGGTTTACGTAAGGGCTGGGGTGGGCTTCATCTAAAATGTTAAGGGTTTTATAAATTATGAATGAATGTGAGAGTGGCAAAGCTGGGCTATTTTTTGTGTTTTTTTTTAATTGTGTCCTGTATTTGTTTAAATCCAATTGTAAGTATCAAACAAGGTAAGCCATAGTTGTAGATGATCATGAGTAAAATGCAATAAGCAGTATAATATTTGTTTCTATATGTAAATTTAACTGACATAATTAAAAGAAAAATCTCAATTCTCTTCAAACATGAGTTGTGTCATTGCTTTGCGTAACCCATAGACCATGTTTGTATCCAGCTACATGCGATCGAACCCTGGGACCTTGAAGAAGTAATCGTGCTGGTAAGTACAAGTTAAATTGAGATTGGGATAAATTGATGTGATTGATAAAGTAGTACATCCAGTATGTATTTGTTTATTTCCTATTTAAATGATTGTCGAATTAGATTTATTACAGTATTGATTTAGTAAAATACAGTATGGTTTTACGTGAAAAACTATGATTTTCTTTTTGAGAGGCAAGGTTGAATTTTCATAATGTTTTTTATGAATCATCATGTCAAACATGTATAGCTGCTTGGTGACTGAACAAACTAAACAAATGAAATATCTTGGCTTCATAATAGACAGTAATCTCTCATAGAAAAGTTTTATTTGTAACCTGAAGAAATAGTTGCGTACATTCTTACGTAAATTCTATTTGTTACGAGATTTTTGTCCCGAAAGTAACAATTGCTTGCTACAATTGTCATGTGTAAAAGTTTTCGTATTGATGACTTACAAAATTGTTTTATGAAGGTATGCAGCAATAAATTGTTGTCAGCTGTGGTACTATCAAGGAGAACTATCTAATAACAGACATCAGCTGTCTTGTGTATACGCACACGAGGCAGTTGAAGACATAATACGCAATCCTGTTCAAACAAACAAACTCGTATTCTCTCAGCGTGTGATCTTGCATAAGTAGTCATAACTAACTGTTACGTGATTATAAACACCAGACAGGTTGATGAACGAAAGAAGCCATGCTTTATATTCTCGTAAAAACGAGTGAAATTTTAAAATAATAATGTCCATTTTAGATCATTTATTTACATTTTCTGATAAACCTATATGTAAATTATACATAACAGTCTAACAAGTATTTACATTACTACTCCTACTTTATTAGATATTTACACAAATACACTAGAAATATTTCAGTGTTCACGTAAGTTTTATAAGAACAAAAGTAATGTTCTCTTAATTTAGTGTTTATTCGTTTAAAATGCTTTAAGCATAGCAAATAAAACAGTATTGTATTCTTGCTATTAATTTTATGACGTGGCATAAACGCGCGAATACAAACACGCGCACCCGCACGCATGCACACATATTAACTCATGAGATTTCGACAATCTGATGCTGAAAACTCCAATTGTGGATATTTTATAGATACAACCTTTTTTAGACTTTGGTTATTGTGGGAAACATATTGAATAGAATACCGTAACGTTAAACGAAATGTATTTACTTTATTCAGCTGTTAAAATAAGATACTTAAATTCGATTGCGTTTTTTAATGTATCTGTATTAAGTATGAACTACAAACTTCTAATTTAAATTAAGATTGAAAGTGCCTTTGATTCACAAGAATTTACTGTCATGTGTTCTTCTCTGATACGCTTTAAATAACGACAACTCACATTTTTAAATTTACAATTCACGTCAAATCACGTAGTAATCCAGTCCAGTGTCACTATTAAAGAAGGAACATAATTCCTATTACAAATAATGAAGCTTTTTAGACCTGGTATTACTAGATGGTAAGTAAATAATCAAAATGTTTTATACAATTTGTAGGTTCCTTGTCATTCAGTTTATAATCTATTTAAAATCTATTTATAATCAAGTTAAAAACATTCGCTAACATTTTGTATTTAATTCCTTCAAAAAAAGAACACTTGCGAGGAAGTTTTAAACGGTTCGAGTAGTTGTCAATATTGTTCTTTTGAAAAATAAGGGCATTACAGTCTGTGTTATGAATGCCAATTTGTTTACGTTCTCAAAAATATCGGTATGGAGAACCATACATGACTTCCATGTTCTAAGTTTTATATATAAAATCATTTAGGAAATGAAATGTTTCCATAGAAACTACTTCTTTCCACTTATTGCTTCAGCCTTAACCACAGTACTGTGGTCACCTCATGTTATCGCACTCGATTTTCACTGATGATGGTAGTCGATGGCACTGCCGAAACGTCTGGTTTTGCAGAAAACTTTGGTCTATGACCAAACAGGACAGGAAGGAATTTTAACAACAAACTACTTCTTTGTTGCCGATAACGTAGTACATATATAAAAAATTATCCCCACCCCGTTCAATTAGCCTCATCATTTATAGATATTTCATCTACGTTTCTACAGTGGATTATTAAGATCTTCTTATCAGGATACTTAATTTTCCAAATTAAATACTTTACTCTTGTTTCAACAAAAAATGTGTCAGGTAAACTACCCTTTGCCCCTAACCGATCTTCACCAAAATCAATAGGCCGTGAGTCCTCTACAACTCAGGCACATACGTAAAAAATTATTTGATTATGTTGTAACGGTCCAAATTTATGGGTATTTTATTTATTTCATTTTAGGGGATTTATAAAAAATATTGTGTAAGTTTTATTCCATTGTGACAGACTACGGGTATGGAACAGTTTGTAACGAGGCAGCAACGCAATATTACGTTGTGAAATCAGTCAAAGAATTTGCACCACCCTAGATTTCCGAGAACTGTGTTTGAATGTGACAGCGCGCACGCACGCGTCAAGTGAGTATACGCTCGGAGTGATGCTCCTTCAGAAAACTCAAAATGGCGCAGAGACGATGTTTTATGAGACCTACAATCCGTGCTGAAGGAAATGTGGCTAAGTCACCGCCCATCTCATGACATCAAGCCAGAAGCGCCTAAATATCGTCGGCGCACACTACGGAAAAAAGCCACTATGTATCATGCTCATAGCCAATAAACTGCAACAACTCAAGTATGAGCGACGACGAAATTCATTCACGGCAGGCATGAAGATCCGTCCGCCCCAAAAGAGGCTCTTGCCCAGTTCGTAGCTGATTGTGTCGGCCGACACAGAGCCAAGTGCGCTCTGCTAAATTTTATCAGTTTTTTTAATCTCAAAAGTGAAATCACAGTAAAAATACGTGACCGCGGTCGATAATACGGTGAAGAACAGATTAAGTAAATTTCGGACATGAATATTAATTAAAAAGTAGTCACCATGAGTGCGAACGAAAACCACGTTGCCGGCGGGGAATATTACGAAAATATTTAAGGGATTTGGGGCAATAAAAATGTTCTGGGGCTATTAAATTGAATATATATGAGAAAGGCTGTGTATGTTTGTGTGAGTTATATAGAAGGTAAGGTAGTTGTTATGTTTTTGTATTAATCATCATCTATGCCTAAGGCTGTAATTCAAAATTTAAAAGAAAAACCAGTGGAGAGAATAACAATTCTTTTTGATTTTATACCTGTTTAAGATGTTCAATCACCATAAAAAATAAAAACCATTATCTTTCTAAGGATAAATTTTGGTATTTAAATTCCTTCAAAACCTTATTTCATTTGATGTATTGTCAAGTTCGTCGAATGAACGGGGTTCGTCCCCACTATGCGATCCGGCCAGATCGAAGATTGAAGGTAAGTGGAAGTTTCAATTTAGTTAATTAATCAATACCAGAAAGTAAATAAAGTTACAATTGTTGCCGTGATGCCAGGATGTAATATAACAAAAAGGTTGTATTACGCCGGCCTACATTTTGACAGTACATTGAATGAAGTACGGTTGCGAAAGCAAAATTGTATTGATGTAAACTTACGTCAATATTATTTATAATTAATTTAATTTAAGTAATTTACGTCAATCTATTATGATAGAAGGTTGATTTTATGTATGTTGTAATATCAGTTTTGAAAAGAGATTAATCATTGGTAGTTGTTACGTAAGAAAAAATAGATCAAGTAAAAATGTCTGAGAACACAGAAAAAAGTAGTGTAATAGATTCAGTTATGAGTGAAAGTGACCCTGAGTCGCAGTCGCTGAATGAAAGTGGTATGCTGACAAGTGGGCCGAGCGCTGTTACAGAAACAGCTGTCGGCGGTAATGTAATCGTTCATTCCACTCCGATTGCGGCTCAAACACAATTAAGCGAAACAGATGTTGATTCTGGGATTCAGTTGACCCCAGTTTCAACCAATAAAAATAAACAAGCCGATGAAATGGATATAATGAGTTTTTTACGAAAGATGGACTGTAAATTAGACCAATTAACTAATGATTTTAATGAACAGAAAATAAAATGCGAACAGCAGAATATTCACAACGAGATTAATTTTAAAGAAATTAAAAACCAGAATACTCAGTTTCAGCAGAGTATTAGTGTAAAATTTGACAATTTAATAACTGATATACAAGACAAGAATAAATGTTTAGAAAATGCCAATGAAATAAAAAATAGTTTGAATAAAGTAGAACAGAGTAAGAGTAATACAAATGAAAGTTGTAATGGCAATGTTGTATTAGATAAAGAGTTAACAAATGATGACGATGATGTAATTGAAAATGTGGTATCTGAGAGTACTGATGAGTTTGTAGAATGTGATTATGAAATGTTAATGTGTGTTTATGAGTTAGAGAGAGAGCGGAAAGATAGTATAGTTGTAGAACGGGGGCAGAGGGTAAATTTTCCCCTTATTTTTTCTGAACCAGAGTGTTCACAAGTGTTGTTGTTGAAGGGCAAGAGACCTGTGTTAGTAGAAGATTTGAAGTGTTTATTTTTGTTGTATAATTTTGTACCCTCTGTCTGGAATAATATTGAGAGTGTTATATGGTATTGTGATGAGAGAGATTTAAATAGAGAATTGTATGTTGAGAGAGAAACAGAAGTATATAATTCAAATAGAGATTATGATGAATGGAAAGTAAGGTTAGAAGTATATTTAAATAAGAATGAGTTAATTGATAATATAAAAGTAAATAACCCAATAATGAATATAATTACTGATGGAGACTTAACAGATGTACTTAACGTTGACTTGTTTTATGATTATTTTGGTAAAATGAATGAATTTGGTTTTTATGGTTATGCCACACAAGACAGTAATTTGTGTGTGAATGAAATTGAACAATGCTATATAAAACAAAGATTAATCTATGACGATGGAGGGTAGGCTATAAAACGATAAAGGACAGTTATAAATATTTTGTTTTATGGTTTTTGACCTGGCAGATTTGGACAATGAAGTGTGAAAAGACGGAACAGTAATAACAAAAGTTTGTAAATAGTTGTAGTGAATTTATTTGTGTGTATTGTAGAAGGTCAGATAAACAATGTATGTATGTAGGTAAGTGATAATAATAATAGTAATATTTTGCAATTTAAATAAATAACCGAATTAATTTTGAAAACAGTAATTGACTAATTATAATTGTTTCGATAGCTATATAATTTGTATTTTCATTAATTAATATAATTAAAACAATTTGATATGTTTTAAATATTTTGATTGGTTATTTAAATGTTGTATAATTAAACTTTCTAATGAATTTAAATTATTTTTACGAGATAGGAGTTTGGTAATTAAATGATAAATTGTTTGATTTAAACTAACATTTGTGTTAAATGTTTCAGAGGTGAGGTGAAAGTATTGGGGTGTATGGTGAATATGTTTTGTGTATGTCAATTTTAAATGGACTGTAAGTATAAAAATTTTATAGTACGAATCAAGTATAATAAAAATGTTTACAGAGGTAACTCAGATGAAACGATTTTAATTCAATAATGAGATGATTTGAAATAATTGTGTTAAATAAAAATGATAATTAAAAAATTTAATAATAACTGAAAGATGATATATAATAACTATTAATAATAAATTTGAAAATTTTAAGAAAATTCAATGGTAGAAAGTTTTAGTTCATTACTTTTAATTATTTAGTTATTAAGGTGCTATTGCGGGGGTGGCCTGTGCCCTCGTAGATAGTGAAATGGGTTGGGGGTAACAGAGAGTGTTACCTCCATCGGAGGCCAACATGGCGACAATGTGCGGCACATTCTTTTCGTACAAATTTAATTTGTACACTGATAGATGCCTGTGTCGCACATATTAATAACGATGTAGAACAGGCGTTGAAATAAAAGTTAGATTTCCCCGACTTTTCGGGCGATTACTGCCTTACCAGCACTAATCGTGGCTTTGGCTAGCGGTCAGCTATGGTCATACCAAGTCCCTTGACCATAGCTGACTTGAAATTGGTATATAATAGAAATTAAATGGGGGGTGAAATTAGGGGAAATCCAGGAACTATGGAACAGCGGCTGCCACTCTGTCCGCATGGGGACAGCACAGCCAGGTGGTAGACCCGTTTTAAGGGCGTTTAAATATTACCAAGGGTATGTTGATATCCGAAATTTTAAAATGTAACTGCCGAAGCAAAGACACGGAGATGTCAAATTCCTCCAAATATGCAGTCTTTGTGGAAGCGAAAAGGCGCTACAGTCTTACACAAATTACAATAGAGTGTGTGGATGGGAGGTGGCTCAGATGAGCCACGAATTTAAATTTATAACATAAAAAATTGCTAACTATAATTTTGATCTAATAAAAATGCTTGTGTTCCGTTTAAATAACTAGATGCTCATACATTCACTATAAGGTGTTCATTCTATATTTTTAAATGTAGTATTTTATTGTATTAGGGTAGATATAAGAATTGATAAAAGTATATGTTTTGTATAATTTGTGTATTTTGAAACTGAGTAGATAACTAAACCGACTGGCAGGCGGTTAACATAAAATTACCAGAATCAGAGAAAGGGGAAACATTGATGGTAGATGTAAGTATCGATAAGCAAATGTATTTAATGTAATCTGCACAATTTTTGGAAGGTGTCTTCACCTTATTAAGAATATCAGCTGATCGGTAGTAAAGGGTCACTGTAAAATTGTTTATAAATGTTCAAGATAATTAATATTAAAAAATAATGTTTTAATGTGTTAAAGATATTGTTTTAAATAATGAGAAAAGAGATCTTGGGTGATGAATATTTTTGTGGGACATGGAGATCAGTCCAAGCTAAAGTTAAAGTTAAAATGGTAATAGAGAGAAAAATAATATTGTTTTGAGTTAATGTAATGTTGCTGTGAGATAATGTATTAGACTTTGAGAAGTATTGATGTTGACACAGTAGTTGTGGGTAATACATGTAGAGTTTTGAGGGATATATTGATGTTTATAATTGATGATGTTATTTTGTTGTAGTTGAAGTGAGGTAATAAGACTGGGATTTTTGGGGATGGCAATTTTGTAATAGGGGGTAGTGTAATGTGGGAGTCCACAACATAAGGGTTGGGACGGGATGGGACCGATTTAAGGGGAAGGGGTCGCCTCAGGTAGGATCCAGGGACCAGATAATGGGATGAGTTTTTGGGAGGGAAACACACGTATCCTAAGTACAAAGGGTTAGAGAGTATTTTTTTATATATTGAGAGAAGGTGGCGATTTGAGTTTAATGATAAGTTGGGTTTAGAGATTGTTGGATAGATGTTTTGATAGAGATGGGTGTCCTGATAGTTCAAAGTGGTTAGTAGTAGAATCAAAGGGAGAAAGATTATATATGTATACAGATCAAGTAGTAAATTAAATGAGTATAAATAATTATATCACCCAAAGTAATGTAGAATGAGATTGCTAATTGAAGAAAGTTATTGTTCAATATATAAAATTTTTGATTAAAACCAGTGACAAATTTTTGATAGAATTTGGAAATGTAAAGTTAGAAAGTGTTTATTTTGAATAATTTAAATGTCAATTTGATGGTGAATTATAATAATATTTTATTAATTTTAAATATTGTATTTTATTATGTTTTATGTTTTAAGAGAGAATTTTACCGATGTTTAATGTGTTCACAGATGTAATTTGTACATAACGTATGTAGGTCAAGGTCTTTGACTTGACCTAGTTTTGATCAGCTGATAGTGAGGTCACATACTAGGCATGTTTAGCAAGGAAGTTAATCCAACTTTTGTTTTTAACTGATTTAAATAATTTCAATATGAAAAGAAAAATATTTTAAGAAAGTTAAAATTTTTTGGAATTTAAGATTTTTTTGGAAATTTTGAATTTAAAATTTACTTTGGAAAAAAAAAAATTTTTTTGCTTCTGCGCCTGCCAGATAATGGATGTTTGTAAACTTTGATTATTTTATTGCTTGTGTACTAACCATGTTTATTATTATTGAATTATTTTGTTGAATTGTATTGTTAGACTCTAGGTAATCACATGTTAGGCTAAGGATGTTTTTTATTTTTAAGAAGTGTTCCATTGATGTAAAGTTTGATAACAAAAACAAAAACCAATGAAGAGAATAATTCAAAATTTGTGATTTGATTTTAAATGAAAACAACCAGTGAGTTGTAATTTAAGTAAATTTTCAAAGAATTTTTCAAGTTTCAATGTTCATAATAAGTAATATAAGTGTGTGTGTGAGCCCAGTTTCTGCTAAAGGCAGCCCAGCTTGCATATAAGGGGAAACATATCGGTTGAGGATCTGGCATGATCTAAGCTAGGGATTGAGGATTGTTGGGGTAGCATGATAGAAGGCGAGGTGCGCTGTGGCGCGTATCTGTTCGATTTTTCGGTGTTGGGATCTCGCCCAGAGAAGTCCAGTGATCTCGTTCAGATGCGTCCATGGTCGCCGAGCCAGGGAGGTCGTGTACCCATGAAGTGTAAGAACAGAAGGGGGTTATTGGCACCAGTTCCTCACCGGTCCTCTTAGGGGTTTTATCAATGAGATTTCTTCTGTTTTGGACAGAAGACTTCTCATTGAGGGGGTATTGTAACGGTCCAAATTTATGGGTATTTTATTTATTTCATTTTAGGGGATTTATAAAAAATATTGTGCAAGTTTTATTCCATTGTGACAGACTACGGGTATGGAACAGTTTGTAACGAGGCAGCAACGCAATATTACGTTGTGAAATCAGTCAAAGAATTTGCACCACCCTAGATTTCCGAGAACTGTGTTTGAATGTGACAGCGCGCACGCACGCGTCAAGTGAGTATACGCTCGGAGTGACGCTCCTTCAGAAAACTCAAAATGGCGCAGAGACGATGTTTTATGAGACCTACAATCCGTGCTGAAGGAAATGTGGCTAAGTCACCGCCCATCTCGTGACATCAAGCCAGAAGCGCCTAAATATCGTCGGCGCACACTACGGAAAAAAGCCACTATGTATCATGCTCATAGCCAATAAACTGCAACAACTCAAGTATGAGCGACGACGAAATTCATTCACGGCAGGCATGAAGATCTGTCCGCCCCAAAAGAGGCTTTTGCCCAGTTCGTCGCTGATTGTGTCGGCCGACACAGAGCCAAGTGCGCTCTGCTAAATTTTATCAGTTTTTTTTTAATCTCAAAAGTGAAATCACAGTAAAAATACGTGACCGCGGTCGATAATACGGTGAAGAACAGATTAAATTTTGGAAGAAGTAAATTTTGGATATGAATATTAATTAAAAAGTAGTCACCATGAGTGCGAACGAAAACCACGTTGCCGGCGGGGAATATTACAAAAATATTTAAGGGATTTGGGGCAATAAAAATGTTCTGGGGCTATTAAATTGAATATATGAGAAAGGCAGGCTGGGCTGTGTATGTTTGTGTGAGTTATATAGAAGGTAAGGTAGTTGTTATGTTTTTGTATTAATCATCATCTATGCCTAAGGCTGTAATTCAAAATTTAAAAGAAAAACCAGTGGAGAGAATAACAATTCTTTTTGATTTTATACCTGTTTAAGATGTTCAATCACCATAAAGAATAAAAACCATTATCTTTCTACGGATAAATTTTTGTATTTAAATTCCTTCAAAACCTTATTTCATTTGATGTATTGTCAAGTTCGTCGAACGAACGGGGTTCGTCCCCACTATGCGATCCGGCCAGATCGAAGACTGAAGGTAAGTGGAAGTTTCAATTTAGTTAATTAATCAATACCAGAAAGTAAATAAAGTTACACTGTTTGAATTTACGGCAGTTATCGTTCGTAATGAAAAAATTCTCTTGTTACAACATAAAATGTTGCAGGTAAACTACCCCTTTCCCCTTAACCGATCTTCACAAAAATCAACAGGCCTTGAGTACTCTATAATTTAGGTATGCATGCAAAACATTATTTGATTCTGTTTCAATGTGCGGCAGTTATCGTTCGTCATAGAAACAATTACTCTTGTTAAAACATTAAAAGTGGCAGGTAAACTACCCCTTTCCCTTAACAGATATTCACCAAAATCAATAGGCCATGAGTCCTATACAACTTAGGCACATATGTAAAAAATCATTTGATTCTGTTTCAATTTGCGGCAGTTATCGTTCTTCATGGAAAACGTTCTCTTGTTACAACATAAAATGTTGCAGGTAAACTACCCCTTTCCCATAACTGATCTACAACAAAATCAACAGACATTGAGTTATCTACAATTGAGGAAGGTATGCACAAAATTATTTGATTCTGTTTAAATATGCAGCAGTTATCGTTCGTCACAGAAACAATTACTCTTGTTAAAACATAAAATTGTGGCAGGTAAACTACCCCTTTTCCTTAACCGATCTTCACCAAAATCAACAGACCTTCAGTCTTTTATAATTGATGAATGTATGCAAAAAAATATTTGATTCTGTTTAAATGTGCGGCAGTTATCGTTCATCATAGAAAAAATTACCGTTGTTAAAACATAAAATGTTGCAGGTAAACTACTCCTTTCCCTTAACCGATCTTCACCAAAATCAACAGGCATTGAGTTATATATAGGTCAGGAAGGTGTGCAAAACATTATTTGATTCTGATTAAATTTACGGCAGTTATCATTCGTCATAGAAAATACCCTTGTTACAACATAAAACGTTGCAGGTAAACTATCCCTTTCCCTTAACCGATCTTCACCAAAAACAATAGGTCTTGCGTACTCTACAAATAATGGCTGTATGCAAAAAATTATTTGATTCTGTTTGAATTTGCGGCTGTTATCGTTTGCCATAAAAAAAATTACCCTTGATTTAAAAAAAATGTTGCAGGTAAACTATCCCTTTCCCTTAACTGATCTTCACCAAAAACAATAGGTCTTGAGTACTCTACAAATAAGGAATGTATGCAAAAATTATTTGATTGTGTTTGAATTTGCGGCTGTTATCGTTTGCCATAGAAAAAAATCCACACACACACACACACACACACACACACACACACACACACACACACACACACACACACACACACACACACACACACACTTCGAAAAATGACTTTTTTTCATCTTTTGAGTGTAGTACAATCAGAATCTGCAATAATCTCGAACACGATTTTTTTTGCCATCACCATACGTCCATTTCCTTAAGGAACATGGAAGTAAAATCAATACTGTGTATTCACTAGATGTGGCTGTAGTACTCGTTTGAGCAGAAGCATGACAATCAGAAGCCTTTCATGTAATAACTTGTATTTAATTACGCAGCACTTTCCGACACTATATCTGCGCACCAATCAGATTAGACCTTTAGTAAGATTAGATAACCGTATTGAGTGCACGTTGACGCTGTGTAGTCACAATTAGTATTCATGAAACGCAGCTTGAAGTGAATCGGCCTATCGTGTCGTCGCCATTTTGCTGTCGGTATAGTCGTTGTTTATTAATCTACAGAAACATGACAAAAACGAACTACACATATAAATTAATAACCACTGATGACGACTCCCATCCTTTTGATCGAGGGTGTATTAGATTTTTAACTGTTTACACATACACAACGGTCTTTTTTATATACCGATTTGGCAATGAAAGTACTGCAATTGATAATTATGTCTTTGTTTGGGATTGGATTGTAATTTTGTGTAGACCTAACTACGTAGCTGTTCCCTCTAATAATATACAGTAGAAGCCCGATATAGCACGGTTGTCGGGTGACATACTTTCCCCCACGTTATAGGTGTAACCGCGGTATATCGGAAGGTGACCTGTACAGTGACAAATGATGGGGAGGGAGGACCGGGAAAAAGGCTACAGCATAATGCACTACTATATACTGTACGTAAATTACGTCACCAAATGTAGAAATAAAAAATAAGAAAACTGTATTTTAATCCAATATTTTAATCTATTTTAATCCAATGGAATATAAAATACACTATTTATACATTGCTCACTCGACCTACTGTAGGCCTAATTGTTGGTCTTAAAAAAGTCCGTAATTGTTGTTTGACGGGATAATGCACAGCGTTTCTTTTCCGCGTACTGTTTTATAAACGCGAGGTGCAGCAGATGAACATTATTAGATTCACTTTGCCTCTCCATCCACGAAATTACATTGTTTATGTGTATTATCACTTCACTAACATTTGGAATAACTTCTTTCACTTCCACCCCATTTTCATTTCCATCATCGTCATCATCTTCTTTTTCTTCGCAATTTGCATTTCGGACTCCATCGATGATATCTTTATCTCCTATACATTCTGTAACAGGCTCACCGTTGTCAACTTCTGCCCAGTCATTCATGTCATCTAGAGTGAAGTTGCAATGCAGAGCACTACTCGCAGACTGTACATCACTATTAGTGAATCCGGCAACAGAGCAATTTCCATCGGCGATGTTTTGTTCAAAGGAACATTTCTTCCAGCAATTCTGAATCGTAGCCGTACGAATACTTTCCCATGCAAGACCTATTGAATACGCAACTGTTTTCAGGTTTATTGACTTAAGGTAAATTTCCATTTCCTCATCAGAATTCACTATAGCACTCAGAAGTTCACGGCGGTAATGCGCTTTAAATGCTTTTATGATGCCTTGATCTAATGGCTGGATCAGTGCTGTAGTGTTTTTCGGCAAGAACATGGCTCCGATTTTCCCATCTCTTGACTGTAGCATATCAGCAGGTGGATGTGCTGGACAGTGGTCAAGGGTCAGTACAGCTTTTTCTTCGAGGTTGAGTGACTGCAGGTGGCTTCTCACAGATGGAACAAATTCTTCATGGAACCATTTACCGAAAATATCACTTGTCATCCAAGCATTTTTTGTATTACGATATGTGATGGGTAATGACATCATGTTAACATGTTGAAAGCATCTAGGATTTCGGCTTTTCCCTATACAGAGAAGTTTAACTTTGTGGCTGCCTGATTTATTTGTGGCAAACAGGAGGGTAACTCTATCCTTATTTATTTTTAATCCAGATTTATTTATTGAATTATTCACATCCAGAGTTCTGGTAGGAAGCATTAGAAAATACAGAGCAGTTTCATCACAGTTATACACTTGATGGTCATTTAAATCGTTATCGATCATTACTTTGTTTAATGCCTGAGGAAAAAGTGCTGCAGCTTCACTGTCACATGATCGTGCTTCCCCTTCAATGCTTATCTGGCTTATACCATGACGAGATTTTCATCGCGAAAACCACCCATCAGATGCATTAAAGTCACTGTTGCCATGTAAATCACTATGGAATTTCACAGCTTGAGCTCTAATAACTGGTCCTGACAGTGGCACACCTTCACTTCATTTTATTAAAAACCACCTGTACTGACACTCATCTAGTTCACTATCCTTACCTACTTTAGTCTTTTTTCTTTGCAACCCCACTTCACTTTCAACTGTGTTCACAAAACTTTTAAGTTTATCTTCTTCCTTCATCCACCCTCTAATTGTTCCTTCTGGGATGCCACACTCACGTGATAAACTTGCCTTTGACTCTCCGTTCTTCACACAATCAATTATTTTGAGTTTATCACTCACAGAATATGCTTTTCTTTTCTGCGACATCACAAAACTCTACATTATGCGAATTTATCACAAAGACTATACACTTTGATAAGATTATATCAGAGTATGATCTTATACTGTAATAAAAGAGTATGAGGGAGAGAAGGGATTTAGTTGGCTGCTTGCCTTGGCATGAATTCTTAGAAACGTAGAGACTGTAAATACGGGGCAATTGTTTATGTCTACAGGTACACTTGAACTGGCAATTCTGGCTGTTGTTTACAACGCAGTTTCCAACAACAAGCCTTTGTTTACAATAAACGCAACGCATTCCAATGTGGCTACGGAAGTCACGATAAACAATTCATAATTTACTCACTCTCTACAAGTAAGAATTTTCGCTAATAACGGGCGACATACTCTTCACCGCGTTATATCCGAATCCGCGGTATATCGGACCGCGCTATATCGGGCTTCTACTGTATGTCCAAAATGTTTTATTACAAAATATATAGCATGCACAGAATTAGCACCAAATAAATACCAGAACTGTTAGCTTATTATAACTTTATATTTTGTAACAATTTGTTACTGTGCTTGTTATGTCCCAACATTAAAAGTTATAAATACATTTTTAAAACATTCCGTTTTTACACTAAGCATTTTATTACGACTTGCACTTTTTGTGTAGATTGTGATAAGTGTACTGAAAACGTATATTAAAGAAACCGTAAATCGGAATTTGACAGTACTGACACTACTGAAGTATATATCTGAACAGTGTATGAAGCCAACCTCAGTTTTTAATATATTTTATTACAAATTTTATGTCCGTTTGGACATACAAATATTCTTGTACCCGAATGACTCTCGATCCCAATTTATTATGATACTGATGCTCTACTTTCATGCAGATCACTATCAAGACATTTGTACGTGCATAACTTATTTTTTCCGCCTTATGATTTTTTAATTGAAAAAGGGTTTTACCCTGTTGTTTTCTTATTATTACCTGTAACACCACTCTTTAAAATTCTAACTTGAATGTGCCCATAAGATTTTTAAATTTCAAAAGATTAACGCTACTGATTAACCAAATTATCGTAATTTTTAACATTTTATAATTCTCAACTAGATAAAAAATGCTGACTTATTCAATCAGTTTAACGTTTAATTAGCTACCTTTATTTTGAACTTTTGGATACTTCATTTTATTAGAATTTTGAATTTCAAAATTTTTCGTTTATAATTCTTTTTAATCACAAAGTTTATCATTGATTCCTTTCTCAAAATAAATATTTTTGTTTAAAATTGATATAATTATGTACTCTGCTTGTAATGATCTAAATTGAAATGTTCTCTCTACACTTAATTTAGCTTTCTAATAATTCATCAAATCAAGGACAACATTTCAGTAACTGTTTTTTATTAATACGGTATATTAATAAGAACCATATTGGATATCTTCACTAAACTCATTTACCACTCCATAAATTTGAGGAAGAACAAATAAATGAAAACGTCAAAAGTAGCCTACTACTCATCATCATCATCATCAACAAGGGTTATACAAAAGTGGTTTGTTCCGGGCCTAAGCAGATAGAGTAGAACTAGTCATTCTAATGCTTCTTCGGACGCCCCATACCTCTCCGTCGATTTCGGCTTACGCCTATAGTTCAATAGGTGTTTGAGAATGCTTCAGTCATCGTTTCGGTTAAAAGTTCCAAACATTTTAGCCTATAATGGGCAGTCCTATCAAATATTCACATAACATTCAGTTTCTTCCGTACATCGAGATTTCTTTTGGGATCAGTATTTGTGAAGAGTATATCATATTACGCTTCCGAGACCTCGTGAAAACGACTGCTCTGCGATTTCATCCTTAGAAGTCGGAATTCTCAAACCCATAGACACGGAAGAACTTCAAGCATGTTTCTTTACTCGTTGATTAAAAAAATGGGTTGGGTACTCGTTGTACAGGGTTAACTAGGCACTGGTCCTTATATTCTTAGTGTTGGATGACGTCATGCTAGCTTTCAAAGAAGCCTTCACCTCTCTCCAGCCAAGACGGTTCTGCGGGGTAAAGTGCCATATCTTATAAGAGGTTACCCTTTTGATGTTGAACAGTATAGATTTAGACCGGAAAGTCGATAAATATTCTTTGGAGATCAGTAGTAGCCAACAGTACCAAGTTGAGGCGTAAGGGAAATGATTCTGGACTGTCTTATCTTTGGAATATTACAGGTGCAAATTAAGTTGGATTTAATGGGTTGTACTATTGTGTACAGGGAAATTTGGTCTCTTTAGTATGATAAGATAGTCAGTTTATGGGAGACAACCTACAGAAATCGGACTGGACGTTAAGCCCAAAGGTGGCAACCCCACTATCGCATTGCCGTGCGATATGCAAGTAACATATTCAGGAGACATATTAGTTATCAAACGGTCACAAGCAAGATGTAACCGGAGGGAAAACGTCAAAAGTGCCTTCCAAAAAATTTTAATTTTGCATATTTATTAAGTAAGGAAATTAGAATAAATTTGTAATGGAATGCTCTAACAGAAAACCTATATTTCACTCACATTGTTTATAACTTTTCTCTCATTGTGTTCGCAAACCGTAATTCGTATTTTTAAAAATCTCAGTTAGCCTATAATGACATTGCACATTTAGTTGCCATGGAAATTTGTAAACAAAGATATGATGAAAGAGAAATGTGTATTTTAATGTGTCTAAAAAACACTGTTGTTTCTATGACATTTTTAAATATTTGTTTTCCTATAAATAATAATTTTATATAATTGAAAGTAAATTAACAAAACAGAAAGAAAAATTCAAGACAATACAAAATTATGGGCGTGACGAGATGTAAAACGAGCAGGCAAAAGGCTAAAACAAATGTTGAAGGTAGATGAGAAATAAAGCAAAGATAAATAAGGAGGACCAATTCGAAGATACAAACATAGATGGGAGAAGGTAGTATATTATTTACTATCAGGGAATAACACACGAAACTGCATCAAACACAATAAAACTAACAATTTTTTTGTAATTATAAGTGAGGTTTTGTATTAGGGAACAATAAAAACGAAAGAGCGGATTCTTCTGAACAAAACGTGTTACCCCAGAGAGTCCTCTTTAGTTAGGAAATTTTAGACTAGTTATACTTTTTGTGGTTCAAATCCTCTAATCGACACCATATCTAGAAGATTCATGTCCCCATTTGTTTAACACAATCCGCTACGTGAAGCTATTCAGTTATATGTTTTTTGAATTCAACGTTAATTACTACATTTTAATTTATAGTCATTATTAATGAAACTTTGATTACTTTCACAAATTTACAAAATATTGTTAATGCCTTTATTTCAACAGCTATTTGTGAGCGGTATGACAGTTGCAGTTTGATACATGCAGCAGGCTCAGATATTGGCCTGTGTTGAGTGAAAAACTAATTACTAGCTTTGGAGAGGGAATTGATCCCTTGACATTGCCTGTAGATATGCCACTGCCTAATTTTAAGAAGTACCGAGGATTCCCATGCCATACCCCCCTTGCAAACCAATGTTCACGTGTGTTAGTCTCGTCTATACATGGATTCTATAGATAATAATGCTTATTTATAAAATTTAAAATACTCAAGAACTGGTGTAGCTATCATGGAAAATAAAAGTGTAAGTAACGCAGTATTAAGTTAGCAGCGGGAGTTCAGTAGTTATTGAACTACGCCCTCTCAACTCTTTAACATGAATACATACAGAGCAAGTAAAAGACTCATTTTTGGAGTTTGATGACACACATTAAGAAGAATTTTATGCAATACTGGAAAGAGACAGTAAAAAAAACTGTTAACGCAAAGAGTAACTATACTTACAGACTTAAATAAAAAAAATAAAAGAACGGCTAGAGAATCAGAATTACGGAAAAATGGATTAAGGTCACGAAATGAATAGGTGAACAATAAATTTACTTCAGTTCTGATAACAATCTTTATTACTTGTAAGCCAGAAGTCATCAATACATAAGATAATACGTACATGACGTTCCCCTACTGATAGCTTTCGCAATCAAGAAGACTACATCTTAATTATCGCTAGGTGGACTCTACGACCTTTCCAAACAATTAAAGACTCTACGAGCTCTCCAGAGAAAGATTTTCACAGTAATCAGATTCTTGGAAAGTAACTAAACCTGGAAAGGCGTACATCAAAAGAAAGTCAACAAACATGATGGTGTTTAAAAATAGACATGTCATATAAGCAAAATGCGGATATAAGAGTGAAGAGGAAAATTGCTGGTCGGCAATGAACCTATGAGGCATGCAGATAGCGCCTAGCTAAAAGTAAAAATTATATTATAAGAAGAAACTTCTAGAGTAACCACAAACCTGTAATTTCAGAAAGAAGAGTGTAAAAATCGATAAATAAAGATACATTTAACACATACAAACAGCAAACGGGACTACACAATTAAGAGACAAGTATCCTCAAATAAGCAAAGCCAGAATACAGCAATGTAGGTACGACACGAATAAATACATAAATAAAATCTAGAAAGAGTAAAAACAAATAGAAACAAATATCAATTATAATGCCTTCAAATTTAAAACAGTGCAAGAAAATTTGTAACAAATTAAAGAACATATGATTCCAATATAAATGAACGACGGAGAAGCTACTGCATAAAAACCTATTCAAAGATAAATGTATAGAGAGAGAATACAGGCAACTTTGCGTTTGACCTGGAAGTCAACATTACCATGCAATATTAATAACCACGTTAGAAAAAAATAAAACAAAAGAAAACTGCTGAGAAAGACTGCATAGTAATAGAAATGATTATGTCTTGGTGAAATGGATATCTAAGTGGTGTTAACAAGTTTGATACAAACAGTGAAATTCTGAAACAGGCTACATGATTGAAGAAGTTCAGTATATGTCCCAATACATAAAAGTACTTAATGATCACTGTGACAGAATAATCTTATTTTTCACCTACTATTAAAGTTTAGTTACAAGAATTCTATAACAATTAAAGTATACCTACTACCCCAAATACAACGTAAGCTAGCAAACGTTTTGCCATATTATTGAATACTAGCAAGATTTAAAAAAAATGTAGGTAATCACACATTATTTTTCAAAATACAATAAAACTTAGATTATTTTAGAAGCTAGAAAATGTGGATAATTCTAGCCGACATTTGGACACCGTAACACATAATCACTTTACCTAAACATGGAAGGGTTATTATTGCGCATTGGAAGCTCTTGAGAATCTTGAGTTGTTCCAAAAACGCTATGTAGAAAAGGCTGGGTTTGAAACGAAAAGAAGTGGACTGTAATTCTGTTGTATGACATGCATTTATTGAAACGTTAAATTTTATAGACCATTGTCGACACGTGCGTGAAATTAGCTTAGAATGAAGTCGCAGTCCATTGTAAATGGACGCAGGTTGTCTGAATAAATTAGTGAGTACGATACATGAAAATAATTAAAAATGATCCAGAATCCGCGGCTGGAAGAGAAATTTTTAACGAGAGTACAGCTCAGAGTCTGGTTAGAAACTAAACTAACTTGTCTACCGTCAGTAAAGCTGACTGCCGGCAGCGCTTGATAAGCAAGTGACGTCATCCGCGCGTGTCGCATTGCAGTGGTTACGGCACAGCTGATAAATAAAGTACAAAGTTTGAACATAATGCCCGCTCAAAATCGGGACGATTTTGTAAATTAAACATTAAATTAATAATATAATAGTTAGATTTACATGGCAAAAAATAATACAACAATTGGCGTATTGGCTACAGCGCAATGACATAATAACAATAATATGATTAACAGGATAAATTCAATTAATAATTATAAGGTATATAAGAAATCAACCCTTATGCAAATAGCAAGGGCAAACTGACAGTAAAATTACCCAAAACAATAGTAACACAGTACACATAATAATACAATGGTTAAGTAGACGTGTTGATCCTTCCCATACAATACCCACTGGCATTTGCAAAGCATTATAATAACAAGTGATAACACCATAAAAATATAATAATTGCACCATGATATTGACACAACAAACCTCAATAAATTTCATAATATATGACCATTAGAAAATACAATACATACATAGAATAATTGATACCATAAGTAACACTTGTAGTTCTCGGAATTTTTAATATATAAACATACGACAATACAACAACATCCATAAATAATTGATAGTACAATGAAAACACAGTCACTATTGCAATAATAGCTATCGGCACGTAATAATAATACTTACAACGTTAACGATACAATTGACTTGTATGCTCGCCCCGGGGAATGTCCCGGGCATAGTCCAGGCAATGTGACAAGTTCACAATCCTAGTGCGTCTCGTATGGCACGCATACGACTAGTTTGTTGCCACCGGAAGGGGGCATAATTTGTGGATGGGTCGGCGTAAGATACCTAGCGCGGTGCGAACTTCTGCGACGCGTACTAAGGAATCTGGACCCGGACAAACATTAGTAATTACCCCACGCTTCCACTGTACTGGGAGGGAATTATCATCCAAAATGAGGACAAGCTGTCCGACATTCAAATTCCGTAACGGGGTGCGCCATTTGTTGCGCTGCTGCAACTGGTGCAGATAATCTCTAGACCACCGTTTCCAGATGGTCTGTGTAAATTTTTGGAGCAGAAGCCATCTGCCCAAATGACTAGTATTGCTTTGGGTATAGTCGGGTTCCGGAAGTGCAGTCAGTGGAGCACCGACCAGGAAATGAGCAGGAGTTAAGGGTTCAGGGTCTCTAGCATCGTCGGACACAGCACATAAAGGGCGTGAATTAAGGCAAGCCTCAATTTGAGAGAGAAGAGTAAAGTACTCCTCAAAATTCAAGATCGTACCGCCTATTACGCGACGCAAATGATATTTAACACTCCTCACACCACTTTCCCACAAACCACCGAAATGAGGGGCTGAAGGAGGGATAAAGGACCACTTGATACCACGGAGACCGCAAAACTCCTGAGAAGATTGCTCAACTTCCTTTGAGTTTAAAAATTTGTACAAATCATATAAGGTGTGGTTGGCACGACGAAAATTCGTACCATTATCTGAAAATATCTGCACGGGAATACCTCTGTGCGCGATGAACCTTTTTAAAGCCGCTATAAAGGCGTTGGAGGTGAGATCTGACACCAATTCTAAATGGATGGCCTTTGTGCACATGCATATGAATAACGCGATGTATACCTTGGACATGGACCTTGAGCGCTGCCCGCCATGGCGTAAAAGTACAGCACCAGCGTAGTCCACAGCCGACTGGGAAAATGGCCTAGCAGGTGTGACCCTAGATTTAGCACACAACAAGTTTGACGATGTGGCGCCGTTCGAATAGACCCCCCGCACATAAATGCAACAACCTTTAGCCGAAGCGTCGGCGAATCCGTGAAGCTGTAATGAACTAATTGGACAATTGTTCGAACTCTTAACCGACCTCGTAATCTTAAAATGACTGTCGGAAACTAATTGAGAGTATAGTTCTAGCCATTGATTGGCTAATGACCCAGATAGGGGTTCGTCCCAACTAGTGCCCGCCAACCACAACTGCTGTACGAAATGTTTGCACCAAAATGTGATGGGGGCAATAAGATCCAGCGGGTCGTAAATCCCAGCAATGACCGACAACATGCTTCTTTTGTTGAACATGGTCGAATTATCATCACCCCGAACGGTATATAAAAAATTATCCTTATCAACGTTCCATTGGATTCCCAATGTACGCACGTTTTGACCTTTGCTGAAGTCATGGGATACTTGGGCGCGAAGGGCCATAATCTTATGGTGGTTAGAAAACCACTTATGTAACGTGAAACCATACCTATTTAGCAAATTCACGATCTCGCATTTCATTTTAGCTAACACGTTCGGATCATCCGAACCCGTTATAAGATCATCTACGTAAAAATCATTGGCTATGGCCATACAAGCTATAGGGTAGTCGGATTTATTTTCGTAGGCTATCTGAGCCAGACAACGTGTAGCAAGGAAGGAAGCACTAGCAGTGCCATACGTAACCGTCCTTAAAGCGTAATGTTGTAATTCCTTATGTGGCGCATCATGCCAAACGATGCGTTGCAAGTTTGAATCCTTTGGGTTAACCATGATTTGACGATACATCTTTTCTATGTCTGCAATAAGTACATATCGGTGGGTACGGAACCGAACCATTATCGAGAACAGATCCTGCTGGATCGTAGGACCGACCATTAGAGTATCATTGAGGGACAGATTATTTGTGGTTTTAGCGGAGGCATCAAATACCACACGCAATTTAGTGGTTAGGCTGGAGCCCTTGAAGACTGCGTGATGGGGCAAATAAAAAATATCTGAGTTGTCAAGCGACAAATCGTAATCATAAAGTGGAGACACGTGACCAAGTTTCAAGTATTCACTCATGAACTCGCTATAATCCTTGTAAAGGATAGGGTTCTGCTTGAACTTGAACTCTAGCGATTGGAACCTGCGGATAGCTCCGCAGAGAGAATCTCCCAAATGAGATTTATCAGACCTGAGGGGCAGGGATACCACGAATCTCCCTTCGCGGTTGCGGATAATGTTTTTCACACGGCGAGTCCTCAGAGCAGGGTTCGCGACTAGAGACCTCCTCCAACTTCCAGAATTCTTTTAGTTGCGAGGAAATCTGACTATCATCCTTGCAGACCATAAAGGACGAAACTGTTTTAGTTATGTCGACGTTGAAGGGTAAATTACCGGCCAAAATAAATCCTAACTTAGTCTCCTGAATTATAGGAAAGTGCGGTCCGCGCATAAATTTAATAGGTTCAATTAGTTGGAGATAATATTGAGCGCCGAGTAGTACATCGACTTGCGACGAGCAGTGTAGGTGTGGATCAGCCAAGAATACGTGCTTGGGTAAATTCAAAGAGGCAAGATCGAACGGCTCCGCCGGTAAATCATTAGTTATACTGGGTAGTACGGCACAATGCACGTTTAACGTAAAGGGTTTATAGCGAGAATGTAGCCTTACCTTTGTACTAAAGTCAGCCTGGGAAAGCGAGTTGTTTATACCCGTGATGGGCAGTTGCGATTTAACCAATTGAAGGCCCATTTTGTGCAAAAGTTTGCTTGCGAGCCAGAATCCAGTAAAATTCTAACGGGTAATTTTCTACTGGCCTTATTAGTGGTCATACAGATGGCGGTGGATAACAATATTGATTTATTTGTTTGTAACTTTAGTGAGCATTGGTTATTGATGGAAGATCCGTCTTTTTTGGGGACATGAATTATGGTGTGGTGACGCTTAGCACATTTTTTACAAGAAAATTTTGATGGGCATTTTTAACTTTTGTGACCCGGATGAAGGCAATTTAAACAAAGTTTGTTTTTTACTATGACGTTTCTTCTGTCAGGGACAGAAAGCGATGTGAATTGTAAGCAGTCGATAATTCTATGTTCGCCGTTACATAGTCTACATAAATTGTTTCTGATATGAGAATGAAATGCCCCCCTTGGAGCGCTTATCTGTTTAACTGCCTTGCGATAAGGAGACTTATCGCTGTTATCTAACTTGCTCGTTGAGGTAATCGTGTCATCAATATTTTGTAGCAATTTTCTGCGTGAATTTAAAAAATTCATAAAATTATTAAAGTCAGGGAATTTATGTTCCGACAAACTCTCTTTCCACAACCGGAAAGTGTAACTGTCAAGTTTTTTAGCTAAGTAATGTATGACAATAATTTCGAATGTGTTAACTGGCAGGTTGAGATTATTTAAAGCATTTATATTGGCTGAGATTTCATCAATGAATTTAGATATGCTGACTTGGGATTCTTGTTGAACCAACGGTAGGTCCAGGACATTCCCGACATGGTGGGCGGAGACAATTAGCTTACTGTCATATCCATTCTTCAACAGATCGATAGCCACCGCGTAATTCTCATGAGTGATTGGTAATGACTTTATTACGTTAAGCGCCTCGCCATATAATGACGAGTGCAAATAGTGAAGTTTCTGTATGTCCGTCAGATCGGCTCTGACGTGAATTAGTTCAAGAAAAATGTGATAATAATGCTGCCACTCAATAATACTACCCGCAAACCGTGGTAATTTGATTGGTTCCAACTGAATGGGGGGTGTTTTAAGATGTTTACTTTCAGCATTAATTAATGGTTTCTGGTTCATATGCTCAGCTTGCTCCAGCAGGTGTTGCAATTTACACTCTATATTACAAAGATCGTCTTCCGTTTGTACCCTATCACTCGCTAAAGCAAAGTCCGCTTCCTCGGATTCGATTTGGGATTGAATCTCATCGTATTTGGTGGATAATTCCATCAAATGTCGAAGTTTTATTTTCAGCGCATGACGATCGCTGGTTTCCAAATCGAAGTTATACGCGAAAGTATTTACGCGGGATATTGAAGCTTTAATTGTGCCTCGTTTTTTTATTAGAGCCTTTACATCTGCCATTATTACAATTTAAGAAAAAAGAAAAATACTTTGGAAGAATTTGAGCATAGAGCATGTGAACCATAAACTTAAGTTTTGATAAATTTGAATACGTTGCGGTAGCTAGCGATCATTATTTATATGAACATAATACTTGCTAGAATATATGCTTACTCTCTCTATTAATCAAACCTTGTTGGCAATTAAAAATTATTAAAATCATGAATTTAAATGATAGCAACATATATTTTTATCTTTGATGTTTGAACTCACAATGAACTGCCAACCACTTACTGACTTGTATTGTGTAATGATGGTGTGTGTTTATACAAAGGTGTTAAAAAATAACTGCTAAATGTAAAATATTGCTTGAAACGTTAAGTATGAGTAAAAAAGTTCATAGTCACGTGGACGTTGATCCAGACGTGATGAAGCTGGCTTCGATCCCGCTGCTCGATCCTGTTAGGAGCTGTTGCACCTCCTGTCTCTACTGGTCAGATGACGCCTTATGTTGTAGCGTGGAACTCCATTATGTTGACTCCATAATTTAAAGCTGTGGAACTTTTTTATGTGGAATCACAAATGCTGTCCTGCCGTGTCCCGTCGTCTCTGGTCTACTGCTCTGCCGAATCTTGTCGTGTTAATTGTGATGTAATTTACAAAAATGGTGTCGCTCAGGACGAAAATGGTGTCGCTTGTGGACGAAAATGTGGTCGCTCAGGACCAAGAAATGCCCGTAAGGCCAAAGTAATATGCGGTCGCTTGTGGACTGCTCGTAGGGCGAGAATAAATCCGGTTCGGTTGGACCAAAAATGGTGTCGCTGCGGACAAAAATGCAGTCGCTCCGGACCAAAATGTTGTCGCTTGTGGACGAAAATGCGGTCGCTTGTGGACGAAAATGCGGTCGCTTGTGGACCAAGAGGTGCCCGTAAGGCAAAAATAAAATGCGGTCGCTTGTGGACCATAGAATGCAAAATCCTGCCCGTGAGGACCAAAAATGTTGCGCATTGGAAGCTCTTGAGAATCTTGAGTTGTTCCAAAACCGCTATGTAGAAAAGGCTGGGTTTGAAATGAAAAGAAGTGGACTGTAATTCTGTTGTATGACATGCATTTATTGAAACGTTAAATTTTATAGACCACTGTCAACACGTGCGGATGTTTTGAGGCCATAACGCCCGTGAAATTAGCTTAGAAAGAAGTCGCAGTCCATTGTAAATGGACGCAGGTTGTCTGAATAAATTAGTGAGTACGATACATGAAAATAATTAAAAATGATCCAGAATCCGCGGCTGGAAGAGATTTTTAACGAGAGTACAGCTCGAAGTCTGGTTAGAAACTAAACTAACTTGTCTACCGTCAGTAAAGCTGACTGCCGGCAGCACTTGATAAGCAAGTGACGTCATCCGCGCGTGTCGCATTGCAGTGGTTACGGCACAGCTGATAAACAAAGTACAAAGTTTGAACAGTTACAATAAATCAGTATCACTATCATCACAACAGGAAAGGTAAATCAGGGTTAACTCCCTGCACACGGAATTTCTCATCGTAAAGAAGGGGTATGACAAGGATGCATTCTCAATCTTATACGATTTAAATTCTACGGGTTTAAATAGACAGGAGCCACGGATGAATGGGAAGGAGGTATCGCAATGTTAAGTAAGAAGGTTTGCAATCTATAATATCATGATGACATAGTACTTCCAGATGCAAGTAAAGAATTTCGTTTATCCGCAGAATGAAAAAGCCAACAACGATGCAACATTACAAAATAAAGGAATATAAGACAAAGTAACGACTGTAGAGAGATCACATAACAAACAGCTAATCTACTTCGGACATATACAGTGAGTGGGCAGAGATTCCAAAAACACGTGTTAAAGTGGAAACACGAGGGAAGAAGGAACCAGGCTGGCCAAGAAGTAGCTGGAGAGGTAGTATAGACTCGAAACTGAAAGGGGCCTTGAGGACCACCGCGATAGGTGACTGATCATTGGACACCACACAATAATGTAGTCTAATACGTATTTTATTTGTGTGTGTGCGCGCACACGCGCGCGTCTTAGGTTGGAGGGGGGAGAATGGAACGTTAAAAAACTGCTTTATGTTATGAATGCTTAAGCCTACAAATTGTTATTGTTATTACTATTGTTTTTATGTTTTTACTATAAAATATTCATATTATTTTAATATTATTTTCTTAAGGAGTACGAACACATCAGCCTACCAACACGTTTGGTGGAAACGTAAAAACAGACATGTGTACATATAAATAAGAGGTTGCATTAGTTCAGACATAGATCTGTTTATATGTGTTACCCAAAACAGTAGTACGTTTTGTAAACAAACGCTGCTGAGCTATTAAAAATTAGGAATGTTATTTGACCTTGAATACTCTCTTGGCAGGATTCTGATGAATGACAAATCTCTGTGCTGGTGACCTGTGGTGTTACGCTGAATAGACACAACACATTATCACGCTACACAGCAGTGGCTGACATGTATTAACCATTTATGAGTTCGCGATACAACAGCTCAGACTAAACTGTGCACAATGTTTGTAGAAAAGACTGACGTGTGTGACGTAGACGCCAGTTTGCAAAATGCATCTTTCATTCCCGCCAGAAATTTAATCACGTTTCTTGTTTATTTTGTCTCATCAAAATAAACATTACTGTGCATTTACCATGTTCCAGTGTCCTTCATACTTCATAAACACTTGAGAAATTTTATTGTTTCTTACAGAGGGACCCTTAGGGGTGTCTGGCAGGTGTAAATGCACATAAGCTCCTTGGTTCATCTTTAACAAAAATGAGGACAAAAATAAAACGAATAAGGAGAGAGAGAGAGAGAGAGAGATGGCGAGGGGGGAGAGTAAGAAAATGAGAGAGTTACACAGACAGAGGTTAGCCGTATACATTTTTCGCCATACTTCATTTAGAAGTCGCATGACATAATTTGCATAGACCATCAATTAAACGAGCAGCCAGCACGTCACACTCTACATATAATGCGACACCAGTGTGGCGTAGCTAGGCTTTTTGGCGCCCGGAGCAAGGAGATCGTCGGCCGTCTCGCCTTCACAATTAATAGGGGA
This sequence comes from Magicicada septendecula, assembly GCA_034769895.1. Classification (NCBI taxonomy): domain Eukaryota; kingdom Metazoa; phylum Arthropoda; class Insecta; order Hemiptera; family Cicadidae; genus Magicicada; species Magicicada septendecula. The sequence continues at coordinate 59,651,566 of CM068376.1, forward strand.
CAAAAGAACAAAAATGAAGGCCTATCCACTGAACAAAGTACTTAATAAATGCAAATATGTACATTTTTGTATGAAAACCCATCCAGCAAACGTCTTAAGAATATTTGTCAAGTCAAAATTAAGAAATTACATATTATAATATTACCGGTATTCAGTTTCTAACATTTATTATTTAGACTATAAAAAATGTAGTAATATAACAAATTTATAACATAAAAATGTTCTAATGAACATACAAATTCCTTATAGGTATAAATCGCATTATAGGTATAATAAACGTGCATGCCCCAACTGATGATAAGCCTGAGGAGAAGAAAGATGATTTTTATGACTTGCTGGAGAATGCGTATGCTAGCAGCCCTAGACATGACATAAAAATAATCATAGGTGACTTAAATGCCAAAGTGGGAAGCAGCCATGCTTGTAGTAATATAGGAAAGTATAGTTTACACTCTGAACACTCAGACAATGGTTTCCGATTATTGAACTTCGCAGTTGGTCAAAATATGATCATAGGAGGGACTTTCTTCGACCACAAAGACATACATAAGGGCACATGGATCTCTCCAGATGGGAGAACGGTCAATCAAATAGATCATGTCCTATTGGATGGCCGCCATAAGTCAGACTTACAAGACGTTAGAGTTTATAGAAGTGCCAACATGGAAAGCGATCACTATCTCGTAATTGCAAAACTGAGAGCTAGAATCTCCAATAACAGAAATGAAAAAGGAATAAAGACTGTTAGATACAATACAGAAATACTAAAGGAAGAAGAAATAAAACGGAGGTTCGAGGAAGTTACTAATGAGAAACTTAGACAGTGGAGACTTGAATGCCGTGAGGAACAAGATATAGAAAACCACTGGCTTAATCTAAAAAACATGTTAGTGACCACGGGAGAAGAAATCGTTGGTTTGAAGAAGAGACATGGGCGAGATGAGTGGTTTGATAAGGAGTGTGAAGAGGCAACTGACTTCAAAAACAAGACATACAAATTTATGATCCAAAGGAAATGCACTAGGGCTGTTCGAGAGGAATACAGGAAGGCCAGGCGGATGGAAAAGAAGATTCATAGAGGAAAAAAGAGGGAGTATATGATGCGACAGATGAAAAAGATAGAGGAATATAAGAGTAAAAGGCTGAGCCGAGATATGTACAGGAAGGTGAATGATATGAGACAGGAATTTCAGCCTAGAACAAATGCCTGTAGGGATAATAATGGTGGCCTTGTGAGTGGTAATGCTGGCGTAATCAGGAGATGGCACTTCGAAGAGTTGCTAGGCTCAGTTGGGGAGGCTTCGATTGAGGCATCTGAGAATGAAGAGGAAGCAGGAGAATTCGAGGATGATAGAGAGGAGTTGGTGCCATCCTATGACGAGGTGTATGAAGCTCTAGAAAAGCTTCAAAATAACAAGGCAGCAGGTTCCGATGGTTTACCAGGGGAACTATTAAAGAGCGCAGGAGGAGATTTCATAAAGGAATTTGCCCATCTCATAGAGCAAATATGGCTGGAGGAGGTAATGCCTGATGAGTGGAACAATGGGGGTGGTGTGTTTAATACATAAAAAGGGTGATCCGCTCATATGTAAAAATTATAGGGGCATCTCTCTTACTTAATACAGCGTATAAGGTATTGTCCAACATCATATTTTCTAGGCTGCTTCCCTACGCTGAGGAAAACATAAAAGAATATCAATGTGGATTCACTAGGAATAGGTCAACAACAGATCAAATATTTACACTAAGGCAAATCCTAGAAAAAACGGAATATGGAGTGGCCACTCACCATCTCTTTGTGGATTTCCAGTCGGCATATGATTCAATCAACCGGAAAATGCTATATAGAGCTATGAAGGAGTTGAATATACCATCTAAGTTGGTGTGTATGGTTGGAGTAGTTATGTCCAATTCTAAGTGCCAAATAAGAATACAATCAAATCTATCTAACTCCTTAAAAACATTGAATGGGTTGAAACAAGGAGATGCCTTAGCGTGTCTGTTGTTCAACATAGCTCTAGAAAAGGTCATCAGGGATTCAGGAATTCAAACTACCGGACACATATTTCACAAGGAGGTACAGCTTCTGGCCTATGCCAATGACATTGACGTCATAAGTAGGTCTGAATCTGGCTTAAAGGAAGCCTTTCGGGAACTGGAGTTGTCCGCTAAGGCTATGGGCTTGGTTATAAACCAAAGCAAAACCAAATATATGGTTGTAGGTGCCAACACTTGTGCCCTGTCCCTGCGCATTAACGATTATGAATTTGAAAAGGTTCAGGGTTTTCCATATCTCGGGTCATATGTAGACTCTGGAAATGACTCCTCTAGAGATATTGAAAGACGGATATTATCTGCTAATAGGTGTTACTACGGACTGGTGAAACATTTTAAGTCTAAATTAATAAGTAAAGATACAAAAGCCACCCTATACAAGACCTTGATTAGACCAGTCCTGATGTATGGCTCGGAATGCTGGGTGGTAAAAAAACTAGATGAGCAGAAACTATCCGTTTTTGAGAGGAGGGTACTGAGGAGAATCTATGGCCCTGTGAGGGAAAACGACATTGGAGGCGATTGCATAATCGAGAGTTGTACGAAGGTTTAAAGATCTTCCGATCGTGCAACTCATACAAATTAACAGATTGCGTTGGGCTGGTCATGTGCAGAGAATGGCGGAGGATAGAATCCCAAAAAGAGTGATGAATTATTTGCCGATGGGAAGGAGAAGGAAGGGAAGACCGCGTACAAGATGGCTGGACCAGGTTGGTAAGGAGGCTGTGAGGCTGGGTGCAGCAAACTGGTGGACATTGGCCGGGAGTAGAGACCAGTGGAGAAGATTTTTTTTGGAGCCCAGGGCCCGGACTGGGCTGTAGCGCCGAGGATGTATGTATGTATAAATCGCATCTTCAAAACAATATCCTAAAGCAACATAAAGTTAAACAAAGAACTACATTAAAAGTAATCAAATAAATCACTTACCATTACAGGTTTATGGTTCCGTCTTCTATCAATAAAGACTTAATATTTATTTGTAATATTTAATAAATATTTAAAACGAGACATTTTAAAACGTAACTTTCCAGGTCTTAATTGCTGCAAAGTCGGTTATTAAATCAGTATAACCTAAAGACGGAGCAATATCGTTGTCAACTAAGAGTATCCGTAGATTTAATACCCTGTCTTGACATATTGTTAATCGTAGGTATGATTTTTAAGTTTACTAAACGATCTTTCACAAGAAGGCACAGCACTGGTAAAGTAAGAAAATTTTTTAAATCTATCGTTAGTGTTTTGTAGGCTTCTAGTCCCATTGAAGAAATGTACTGTAGCAGTCCCTGAGTGTAAAGTCCATTTGTTCTCCTTTAACCTTTGCCGTTTTTAATAAAAGTATGACGTCTTTTAAGTCACTGAACAATTCTTCACTGTTTAGGTCATGTGGATACAGTTTTGCAAGCACTGTGCACTAAATATTGATTTGGGAAAGCTGTTTCTTAAAATGTATATCCCCATCATTTACGTATGCCTCAAATTTATAGAGGAACCCACAGTGTTTTTCTAACTCTTTTTAATATAGAGAAACGCCTTGAAATTTTAACTGACAGTTTGTCAAATTTCTATTAGAGAGCGTAGCATTTCTTGCCGAATGGTTAAGGCAGAATTGTCTGGATACTCCCCTGGCATCGTGTGCTTCCTTCTTATTCTTTTTGTGATACTGACATCCCATTCATTACATACCTGCTCGGCCTTAGAAATGACATTGTCACACAGCTCATTCCTACAAATATTTAAATTGTCCGTTAGCTTCTCCAGACGTGTTAATGCTTGACTAAAGCTTATTTCTTTGGTCTGCAAGCTTATTTTTCTGGTTTTTGTCTATAGAAGAAAGAATATACGTCCAGAAAAGACCAAGGTCACAAAATTAAAGTTTTCTATCGCATTAATTATTATTGCTGCATCTGCTTCTTAACTCCACCTGGTACCACAATGCCTTTTAAGAATAATATATACGAAGTCTTTAAGAACACTCAATTTATAAGTGGAATAGGAAAAGAAGGTGAGTAGACGTTCTACTATCCCAAAAAATGTCACTGCCTGAACATTTACATGAGCTGCTGAACTCGAACCAAGTTAAGTGAATGGTTGTCACAAGGAACAAACATAGTTAGTGGATTCAAAACTAATATTCTCTTTTGAACTCTTGAATGGATACTAGCAATTGTTGTTTGATTGCCATACGACAGATCTCTGCAATCGCTAAGATTCAATCCATCACTCTCAAGTTTACTTGTAATAGATTGTGTGATCCCCTCCGCTGTTTTCACTTTTAAAGAAATAAAATCTATGAAGTATTAGTATGATGTCATACACGTGAAGTATTACAGACATACCCACAAACCAAAAACAAACCGCACATTCAAGATACTCATCGATGATCAACACGTTCGCTGCGTCGAACCGGCGGGAAAAATTGCACATACCTAGCCCATGTAACGTTTTTACTTCCATGTTCCTTAAGGAAATGGAAGTATTGTGATGGCAAAAAAAAATCGTGTTCGAGATTATTGCAGATTCTGATTGTACTACACTCAAAACATGAAAAAAGTCGTTTTTCGAAAAGTGGCTGTGTGTCTATCTATCTATATAGATTTTTTTTCCTATGGCAAACGATAACAGGCGCAAATTCAAACAGAATCAAATAATGTTTTGCATACAGCCCTGAATTGTAGAGTTCTCAAGACCTGTTCTTTCTGGTGAAGATCGGTTAAGGGAAAGGGGTAGTTTACCTGCAACGTTTTATGTTTTAACAAGGGTATTTTCTATGGCAAACGATAACAGCCGCAAATTCAAACAGAATCAAATACTTTTTTGCATACAGTCCTGATTTGTAGAGTACTCAAGACCTAATGTTTTTGGTGAAGATCGGTTAAGGGGAATGGGTAGTTTACCTGCAACGTTTTTTACCAAGGGTAATTCTCTATGGCAAACGATAACAGCTGCAAATTCAAACAGAATCAAATAATTTTTTGCATACATCCCTGAATTGTAAAGATCTCAAGGACTTTTGATTTTGGTGAAGATCGGTTAAGGGAAAGGGGTAGTTTACCTGCAACCTTTTACGTTTTAACAACAGTAAAGTACTTGAAAATTCATTTAAACTTTTTCAAACAATGGTAATTGTTAAAAATAAAATAATTTTGTTGCCAGGCAATAAAATTATAATTTTTACTTCCATATTCCTTAAGGAAATGGAAGTATGGTGATGGCAAAAAAAATCGTGTTCAAGATTATTGCAGATTCTGATTGTACTACACTCAAAACATGAAAAAAGTCGTTTTTCGAAAAGTGTCTGTGTGTGTGTGTCTGTCTGTCTATGTGTGTGTCTGTAGATTTTTTTCTATGGCACACGATAACAGCCGCAAATTCAAACAGAATCAAATAATTTTTTGCATACAGCTCTGATTTGTAGAGTACTCACAACCTATTGTTTTTGGTGAAGATCGGTTGAGGGAAATGGGTAGTTTACCTGCAACGGTTTTTTTTATCAAGGGTAATTTTTTTTTTTTTGGCAAACGATAACAGCCGCAAATTCAAACAGAATCAAATAATGTTTCGCATACAGTCCTGAATTATGGAGTTCTCAAGACCTGTTGTTTTCGGTGAAGATCGGTTAAGGGAAAGGGGTAGTTTACCTGCAACGTTTTATGTTTTAACAAGGGTAATTTTTTCTATGACGAACGATAACTGCCGCATATTCAAACAGAATAAAATAATTTTTTGCATACACCCCTGAATTGTAGAGAACTCAAGGCATTTTGATTTTGGTGAAGATCGATTAAGGGGAAGGGGTAGTTTACCTGCAACCTTTTACGTTTTAACAACAGTAAAGTACTTGAAAATTCATTTAAACTTTTTCAAACAATGGTAAATGTTAAAAATAAAATAATTTTGTTGCCAGGCAATAAAATTATAACTTTTTCATTTTAATGTAAGTCATGTATGAGAGAAAATATATCGTTCGTGGCAGGCAAACATATTTCAGTTATGTAATGTTTACGTTTCCATTTTATTATTATGACTACCGCAATAAAAAGGCAGGGAAGGCACACACACACACACAATTCGCGTTATTTCTGGCCTCATTCATGTTTATTTTCTTACATTTGCACGCTTTTTAAATGGAAAGTGCCGACACCCATACCAATTTAACACGCGTGCAAGCCGAAAAAGTGTCCAGCGTGGATAGCGATTTGCTTCCTGTGGATCGCTGGGCAGTGTAACTGCACGTGTTTACAGAGGAACGATTCACAGACAGACTTTTCGTCTTTAGGGAATGAACCCTCTGCAAGATGCTGAGGGTCCATGAGTGACTTCGGAGTGCTCCTTCTTTTCCGCGTGTTTGTTCTGTGAAACGTACACTGTAAATTCGCAGCTTTACTCTAAGCAACGCTCAATAGGAAATGTTGAAAATTTTTGTCCACGGTGTACCCTCATACACACTAAACCTGCTCTGATGTTTTAATTACGGACATCATAATATTAAAACTTTGGAAACTTGAGCACTACTTAATGGAGATCAATCATCAACTTATACAAGCCATTAATTTTATGCATATTTTTTATATATGTGTGTACTACGTTATCAGCAACAAAGAAATAGTTTTTGTTAAAATTCCTTCCCGGGATGTTTGGCCGTAGTCCAATGTTTTCTACAAAACCAGACGTTTCGGCAATGCCATCGACTTCCATCATCAGTGAAAATCGAGTGCGATAACGTGAGGTGGTATACATTAGTGACCACAGTACTGTGGTTAAGGCTGAAGCAGTAAGTAGAAAGAAGTAATTTCTATGGTAATATTTCATTTCGAAAATGATTTTAAATATAAATCTTACAACATGGAAGTCATGTATGGTTCTCCATACCGATATTTTTTGCAAATAATATATTTGTCTGTATACGAACAGCAATTAACATTATCTATACAAAGCTAATACTGTATGATTATCAGTTCTCCTTTCCAGCATAACAACCACTAAAAAATCACCACAAATTTGTTACCATAATGAACCGTAATTACGATGCTTCAGCATAAATACATTAGTACTGTTTATCACGCAAGGTTTATGACAACAGAGAAGTTGGCTGGTTATGCTTCTTTTATGAAAGGAATAGTCATATCAAAGAAACAAGTTGTTTGTAGTTTTATAAAATGAAAACAATTTTTTCAAGACTATGCTCACTTTTCCGCCCTCCTTGCTATGCCGCCCGGGGCGGCTGGCCCCTTGGCCCCCCTTCATACGCCTCTGTGTGACACAATACGTTAGGTTTGTACAGTTCACATAAGTTTCTTTTTGGTAACTACTGTATTACTTTTTATAATATTTACTTGAGTACTTTATAATTTATAACAAATGTGTTACATTGCGTTATAATCGTTTATTTAAGTACTAAATAGGCCTGTAATGCGAGCGCTGATGTTGCTTACTATAGACCTAAGTCTATGTAGACCTACCTGTGCTTCGTATTAGGTTACTAATTAATGATTTTACTGCATGTTCATAATAGTTATGTTATATCTTATAATGTGTATTTTATAATCATTCAAGGAATTTCGTATTCTGTTAAATAACCGTATTTATTTACTTTTGTACAAAAACTGTGTGTTAATGCTTGTTAGTTTGTTTGTTCCCTTGTAACCATAAAACGGCTGGACCAGTTTTGATGCACAAGATATGAAGTCACTTGTCTTGATTTTAGAAGAGTCAGCAAAGATATAAAATTTTGGAAAACAAAATGGCGGACGCTACAAACCATATTATATAAAATTTAGGCAAACTTGTCAGGCTGAGAATTATTTTTATTAATAAAGAGCATATTAAAAGATGGTTACAACAAATGCGTTGCGTTCAGTAATGTGTGTTACACTGATTTTCGTAAGTATGTTACAATTGTTGGACTATGTCTTCATGTCAATGACCTTTACGTTAGTAATTTATTGTTTAAATTGCACAAGAAGAATCTATACACAACAGGTTATACGAATAATTTTTGCTACAGCTTGCATTACGGTACTCAGTACTAATTCATTCTATCGGGTTGACTTCACAGAAGTATTGATGGAATAAGCCAGCGCACAAGACACTCATTTTCTTCAGTTACATTATCATTGTATTCACTGAATATTGCCTTATATGACCCCCCTATAAATGCAATAATTGACTATTCAGGCCGTCCTCTAGAAAATTTATTCCTTTTTCCTCAAACCAATTCATACTTTTTTTCCGTATGAGATATCGTTGGTACTGCTTTACATTGAAACGAGACATTGCCCATAACAAGAACAGAATTGTTTTTAAGATGCGGTGTCTCTACACTATTGTTTAAATTCTGGATCGTCCGTACCATCACTGTATTCGCAAAATTTTTCTGGCGGAAAATTGTTAGAAAAAAAGCTATCTTAAATTCATATCCTTCAGTCCTATTACGACTACAAGACTAGCTTTTAGTGCAGCTTGAGGTGCTTTGATAATCTTCTCCCTCCACATATTCGTCTGAAAGACTCCCATTATCAGTAGTGTTACATTTATTATACACGCTATTAGGCCGCCATTCATTGAATACTGTTGTAGAAATATCCAGATGTTTCTACTGTGCCCACTACGGCCATCATTAGTAGTGCAGGAACAAAGACAAAATACACGTTATAAGATATAACATAACTATTATGAACATGTAGCCATCATTAATTAGTTACCCAATACGAAGCACAAGTAGGCCTACATAGACCTATACCAAGTAACATCAGCGTTCACATTACAGGCCTACTTAGTACTTAAATTAACGATTATAACGCGATGTAACACATTTGTTATAAATTATAAAGTATTATACAATATAAAGTACCCTGAGATTGTGTGACAGTTGCGATGAAACAAGATCTTCGCTTTAAACTAAGAAAAAAAAGGGAAACGAAAAAACATGAGTTAAATGAGACTGAAATACACTATCTATACTACCCCTCTCTCTTTTTCTCTTTTGCTCTCTTTCTATCTATCTATTCACCTACTTATCACTTATGTAACTACTTGTATAATTACTCGTATTATAAAGAAACATTTGAGTTGAAGGTATTAGAAGTCGCCGCATACCTGTACTGGTTGTAAATCCAGGAAAAGGTTATTTTATGGATACTGTTCTCTGACATGTCTATTGTTATATAGGCTTGTGGTTTCTCCAAAGGTTATAAATGTAAGTGGCTACCAACAGTGTCTTGAGAGACATTTTCATGCAGCCCGATATTTTTATGCAGAGAATGACGCAAATGATAAGCGAGAAATGTTGTTACTTGTTTCAACAATTGCTTCACTTACTAAAAGCGGCCATAAGGCCTTGTCGTTTTTTTACATGTATGTTTATATCTTTAAATCTATTTAATTTTGTTTAACATTCATTCATCAGCGTTGTTCACATCCGTATCTTACTGAAATCTACGCCTGCAAATCAAACCTCATAATACAAAATTGTTAATAATTTTCGGTGTTTCATTAAAAAAAAAAAAGGTATCAGAAAATGTGTTTGTTACTGAAATATTCTTCCGTTTTCAAAACAATGTGTAAAGTGTGATGGTAATATGTTAACAAATGTAAAAGGACAAATAAACGTCATCTTCAGATGTTGTAGCGTGTCAATTTTTGGGTATTTTTATTTTTTCCGTATGGGGCATTTATATTTTATTTATTTCGTTTTTGTGCGGGGGTCTTATAAAATATGGTGAAGCTGTATTATGCGACAACGTTAATCCGATTACAACAGAACGCATGGCAACTGAAACAGTGGTTGAGACAAAGGCGATACGCAATTTCCATTGTGTCATTCGGCTAAGGAATTTGCATCTCAACAAATTTCTAAGAACTCTGTACGTGTGTGTCGACGCACGAGCGCAACTACTCACGCAGGCGCTCCAAGTGACGCTCTTGACAAAAAACCAAGATGGCTAGAACGAAGAATTATTCATCATCTCTTCATCGGTCATCCGGAAATACTGCTAAAGCCCCGCCTACTATTAATGATATCAGCAGAGCCGAAGTCAATATTGTCCTCTGGTCACACACATATACCAGCTCTATGCCATGCATAAAGTGGTTACCACACAACAACTAAGCATGAACAGCGACGAAAACCTGGTGGCCGTGAACCGCCGTTCCCGCCCACGGAAGCAAGATGTACCTGTTACGTTACCGTACCAGTCTACAAGCTACAGTCCCCGGTATCGGGCTGGCCCAAGTAGGCTCGTCACAAATATTTTAATTTTTTCAGTAAAGGGTGTAAAACAGTATAAATTCATGTGACTGCGGTCGATTTTAAAAGGAAACTGTATCAGTTAGAACGTTTGAATAATATAGAACAAGCAATTTTCGTGAGAAGATGCGTGTGTGCGGTGACCGCGTGGTCGGCGTTTGGGGTCTGGGAGTTATAATGTAAAATGATAAGGGGTTTATAATTTACAGTGTGAGTGTGAGCATGGGCAAAGCTGGGCTGTTTATGTCTGTGTTTGTATTTCATATTTGCGTTTGTGTTTTGTGAAATGATAAGGTAAGCTATAGTAGTAAGTTCCGTTACAAACCAGGTGCACGAGTTGCACAATATGTGACTCCATGTAAATCTATTTGTCAAATAATAATTTCAACAATTGAGAATTAAAATTATCAATTCTCTTCAAAAAATGAGTTGTGTTAGTGCTTTGCGTAACCTATAAACCATGTTTGTATCTAGCTACATGTGATCGGACCCTGGAGCCCTATAGAAGAGATCGTAACGGTAGGTAACCACTAAATTGCTTTTCGTATTAATAAATGTGATCAAATTGATTAGAGGATTACAATTGGCGCCCGAACAGGGACGAATTGTAATTAATAATATTTAATTAAGATTCCACATCTACAAAGATACAAACATGTGTTTGAGGTTAACATAGCAGAATAATATTATATTACAAAATTTAATTAATTACATTATTTACTTAATGAATTTATTTAATCAATTCATTTAATTTAAATAATAATACAAAATGTCAGATAAAGAAAGTAATGTAAATGAAATGACAAATGACGAAGTTTTCGACGACTCAAACATTAGTAACTTTGAAGCACACTCGACTCCAAGTGTGAGTCAGAGTGAAGCAGAAATAAGTATAACAGATCAAAGTAAAGTAAATGAAGATTCAGGGATTCAAGTAACCCCGAAATTAGATAGGGAAAGTAGAATTGATAGTAAAGAAGTCGGCTTCACTGACGGAAACATAGCAGCACAATCTACTCCGTCGACAACACGAACCAAAGAGTTGTCGATGGACGATCTGTTTAATCTAATGAAAACCATGTCTGCAAATATAAATAGCAATTATAAAGAGCAACAAATTGATTCCAATGTCAAATACAATAAAATGAATGACAAGTTTGACGAGTTAAAAAATGAGATTCAAGAATTAAATAAATGTTTAGAAAGTACTAATGAAACAATAAGAACTAGTTTAAACAAATTAGAACAGAGTGTGGAGCGAATGGGAGTACATGTGATGAATACAGAGAAAAATAAAACAAATGAAAATTGTAATGACAAATGTAAAAATATGATACCAGATAAAGAGTTAACTAATGATAACAATAATGTTGAAAATATTGAGAATAATAATGTGTTTGAAGAATTGGTATCAGAAAGTGATATGGTGAAACTAAATAATGAAAGTACTGATGAGTTTGTGGAATGTGATTATGAGATGTTAAGGTGTGTTAGTGAGTTAGAGAGAGAGAGGAAAAATAATGTTGTAGTAGAGTGGGGACAGAGGGGAAATTTTCCCTTTATTATTTATGATGTTTATGATGATTATTTAATGAGTACACAAGTGTTGTTTTTGAAGGGCGAGAGACCCGTATTAATAGAAGAGTTGAGTTGTTCATTGATGTTGTATAATGTTGTATCCTCTGTCTGTAATAATGATGTTGAAAGCATGAGTTGGTATTGTGATGAGAGAGATGTAAGTAGAGAATGGTATGCAACCGAATTGTATGATTTAAATAGGAAATATAACAAATGGAAAGAAAGTTTAAAAATATATTTGAACAACAATGATTACAATGATTTAATAAAAATAAACCCGATAATGAGTGAATTTAATGATGGAGAATTAACAAAAATACCTAATGGAGACCGGTTTCATGAGTATTTGAGTATGATGAATGAGTTTAGTTTTTATGGTTACAACATACAAAACAGTCATTTGTGTGGTAATACAATTGAACGATGCTATGTAAAACCAAGGTTAATCTGGAACGATGGAGGATAAACTATTAAAACAATAAAAGACAGTGTAAACATTATGTTTTATGGTTTCTTGACATGGCCGATTTGGACAATGAAGTGCGGAAAAAACTGAACAATTAATAACAAGAGTTTGTAAATAAAATATAGTGAATTTATTTGTGTGCATTGTGGAATGTTAAGTAAATAATGTGTGTACGTAAGATGATTGTTGTAATAACAATATTGAAATATTTGCAAGTTAAATAAATATCAGAATTAATTTTGTAAACAGTAATTGATTAACAGTAATTGTTTTGATAACTATATAAGTTATATTTTGGTGATTAATTTATTTAAAACAATTTGATACATGTTAAATATTTGATTGATTATTTAAAGGTTATATAATTGAATTTTTGTTTGAAGTCAAATGGTTTTATGAGATGAATTTTGTAATTAAAGGAATTGTTGGATGTAAACTAATATTTTTATGTTAAATGTTACAGAGGTGAGGTGAAAAGTATTGTGATATGGTGATTATGTTTTGTGTGCATATCGTGTTAAATGGATTGTAAGTATGAAAATTTTATAATCATGTATAACAAAAATGTTTACAGGTGTAATTGAGATTCTAATTCAGTAATGAGATGTTTATTTGAAATAATTGTGTTGAATAAGTATGATAATTAAAAAATACTAATAATAAAGAAAAAATGATATAATAATTATTAATAATAAATTTTGAAAATTTTAATAAAGTCAAATGGTAAAAAGTTATGAATGAGGGAAATGATTATTGATGGAAATATTATAGTATAATGTATATAAACTTTTTAAGTCAGTAGTTATTAAGTTGCTATTGCGGGGGTGGCCTGTGCTCCCGTAAGTAGCGAAATGGGTTGGGGTAACAGTGAGTATTACCTCCATCGGAGGCCAAAATGGCGAAAATGTGCGGCACATTTTTCTTTTGTGTAAGTTAAAATTTACACTCTGCTAAACGACCGTGTCGCACATAACTAGATTGATGTGTAACAGGCAGTCAAATTGAAGTTTTGATTTCCCCGACTTTTCGGGCGATTACTGCCTTACCAGCACTAATCGTGGATTTGGCTAGCGGCCAGCTATGGTCATATCAAGTCCCTTGACCATAGCTGACTTGAAATTGGTACATATTAGAAATTCAATGGGGGGAGACAATTAGGGGAAATCTCCCGGCACTATGAAACAGCGGCTGCCACTCTGCCCGCTTGGGGGTAGCAGAGAAAGGTGGTAGACCCGCATTAAGGGTGTGTAATTATAGACCTGAACATGTTGATGTTCAATACTTTCAAATGTAATAGCGGAAGCAAAGACACGGAGAGGTAAAACCTGCTCCAAAATATACAGTCTGTGCCGAAGCGCAAGGGCGCCATAGTCCTCCATAATTTGAAATAGTGTGTGTGGCTGGGAGGTGACTCAAAGGAGTCACGAATGTAAATTTTATAACATAACATTTTTTATTCAGATTTTGATCAAATAAAACTGCTTGTGCTCTGTTCAATTAACTAGATGCTTAGATATTTAGTATGAGGTGTTCATTACATGCTATAATTTTAAGTGTATTATCTTATCGTTGTACGTTAGATATAAGCATTGGTAACAGTATGTGTCTTCATTATGTGTGTATATTTTTTTCCTAAGCCAATAATTAAATCGTCTGGCAGGCAGTCAATATGAATTATCAGAATCAGAGAAATGGGAAACAAGAAGGTGAGGAGTATTGATAAATATATGTTTCATGAATTTGTTCAAGTTTGAGATGTGTTTTCATTGTATTAGGATATCAGCTGATCAGCAATAACATGTCACTGGTATATTAGTTATAAAGGTTTCAAGTAATTAATGTTCAATATGATGTTTTAATGTATTACAGATGTTTTAAAATAATGATAAAAAGTAACTTGATAAAATGAGAAACAAAGTAATAATTTATGCAAGTTAACAAAAGAGAGTTTTTGGGTGATGAATATTTTACGGGACGTGTAGATCTGTCCAAGTTGAAGTCAGAGTTAAAGTTGAAATAGTAGAGATGAGGATAATGTAATGTTGTTTTGAGTTTATACATGTTATAGTATTTTGAGAAGTATTGATGTTGACACAGTAGTAGTGAGTATATGTAGAGATGAGTAATGTGAATGAGATATAAACATATTTGTTGATATTTTGTAGTAAGGGTGAGGTGGTAAGGTGTGAGCAACGTGCGGCGTTGTGGCGGGAATAGAGTAGTTTGAGTGAGTGTTTGCCGATATTTTGGAGGGGCATTGGCTCGTATGTGTATAGCCAGGTAGGGAACACCCATCCTAGTACAAAGATGAGCGGTGCCAGAGGTAAATTGAGTTTAGAGTGTTTTGATAGATATTTTGATAGAGATGGGTGTCATGTAGTAAAAGTTAATAGTAGAGTCAGAGGGAGAAAGATTATATAGGTATCCAGATCAAGTAGTACATTAAATGAGATAAATAATTTAAATCACCCACACTAAAGTAGATTGAAATTGTTAAATAAAGAGAGAGATTTATGATAAAGAATATAAAATTTTTTATTTTTTTCGAAACCAGTGACAGAAATTTGATAGAATTGAAAATAATGTGAAATTAAGAATTGTTTATTTTAAATAATTTGGAATGGCAATTGGCTTATTATTTATATTAATATTTTGTTTATTTTAAAGGTTTTATTGTATTGTTTTGTGTTTCAAATTAGGTTGTTACAGATGTTGTATGTATTTTCAGAAAGTATACATAACAAACTAGGTCAAGGGTTTTGGACTTGACCTAGTTTCGATCAGCTGATGAGGTCATACACCTACTAAGCTTGTATAGTAGGAAGTCAATTTTAATTTGTTTATTTAATTGATTTAAACCAAATTTTAAATAATTTTACATATGAAGGAAACATTTAAATAGATTAAAATTTTTTTTTTAATTTTAAAATTTTTGGGAATTTTAATGTTTTTTTTTGAAAAAAAAAAAAACTGGATTTTTCGCCTGCCAGCGAATGAGTATTTTGAGTAATGATTATTTTCTTATATGTGTACCTAACATGTTTATTTTTATTGATTGATTGTATTGCATTGTACTGTTAGATTATAAGTGATTACATGTTAGATTAAGTACATGTTTTGATTAGTAGGAATGTCTAAGTTAAGTCATTTGAAATAAAAACAGAAAAACGAGGAAGAGAATTTTTTGATAAAATATTATTTTGAATTTTGAATTTTTTTTTGATGTCTATAAAGTTTAGAAGCATTTGTCAAGGTGGGATATTATGTCAACATGAAATGTGAGTGTGTGTGAGCCCAGTATTTGCTAAAGGCAGCCCAGCTTGCATAAAAAGGGGAAACATATCGGTGGAGGATCTGGAACAATTTAAGCCAGGGATTGAGGATTTTGGGGGTAGCATGTTAGAAGGTGAGGTGCGCTGTGGTACGAGTCTGCTCGATTTCTCGGTGTTGGGATCTCTTACGGAGAAGTCCAGTGATCTCGTTCAGATGAGTCCCTGGTCGCTGAGCCAGGGGGGTCGTGTACCCATGCAGACTAAGAACAAGGGGGTTGTTGGCACCAGTTCCTCACCGGTCCTCTTCGGGGTTTTATCGATGAGATTTCTTCTGTTGTGAACAGCAGAATTCTCATCGAGGGGGTATTGTAGCGTGTCAATTTTTGGGTATTTTTATTTTTTCCGTATGGGGCATTTATATTTTATTTATTTCGTTTTTGTGCGGGAGTCTTATAAAATATGGTGAAGCTGTATTATGCGACAACGTTAATCCGATTACAACAGAACGCATGGCAACTGAAACAGTGGTTGAGACAAAGGCGATACGCAATTTCCATTGTGTCATTCGGCTAAGGAATTTGCATCTCAACGAATTTCTAAGAACTCTGTACGTGTGTGTCGACGCACGAGCGCAACTACTCACGCAGGCGCTCCAAGTGACGCTCTTGACAAAAAACCAAGATGGCTAGAACGAAGAATTATTCATCATCTCTTCATCGGTCATCCGGAAATACTGCTAAAGCCCCGCCTACTATTAATGACATCAGCAGAGCCGAAGTCAATATTGTCCTCTGGTCACACACATATACCAGCTCTATGCCATGCATAAAGTGGTTACCACACAACAACTAAGCATGAACAGCGACGAAAACCTGGTGGCCGTGAACCGCCGTTCCCGCCCACGGAAGCAAGATGTACCTGTTACGTTACCGTACCAGTCTACAAGCTACAGTCCCCGGTATCGGGCTGGCCCAAGTAGGCTCGTCACAAATATTTTAATTTTTTCAGTAAAGGGTGTAAAACAGTATAAATTCATGTGACCGCGGTCGATTTTAAAAGGAAACTGTATCAGTTAGAATGTTTGAATAATATAGAACAAGCAATTTTCGTGAGAAGATGCGTGTGTGCGGTGACCGCGTGGTCGGCGTTTGGGGTCTGGGAGTTATAATGTAAAATGATAAGGGGTTTATAATTTACAGTGTGAGTGTGAGCGTGGGCAAAGCTGGGCTGTTTATGTCTGTGTTTGTATTTCATATTTGCGTTTGTGTTTTGTGAAATGATAAGGTAAGCTGTAGTAGTAAGTTCCGTTACAAACCAGGAGCACGAGTTGCACAATATGTGACTCCATGTAAATCTATTTGTCAAATAATAATTTCAACAATTGAGCATTAAAATTATCAATTCTCTTCAAAAAATGAGTTGTGTTAGTGCTTTGCATAACCTATAAACCATGTTTGTATCTAGCTACATGTGATCGGACCCTGGAGCCCTATAGAAGAGATCGTAACGGTAGGTAACCACTAAATTGCTTTTCGTATTAATAAATGTGATCAAATTGATTAGAGGATTACAATGTGGTAGACGGAATTGCAGAGCTACAAAAAACATATATGATGACACTTTTTTCTAAATAGCGAGTGCTCCTGCATTATCTGTATTATGTGTGTTAGTCGCTTGTATTTTGAAATATCAAATTTCAGTCATTTCAAAAGAGATAGACATACACAGGAAAACTACACAAAAATTAATAAACGAGTTTAGGGAGATCCTTACTGTCTGGCTGATGGATAACAGCTCAAAAATTGACAGCCTGGGAGATAGGTACTGAAATTGATGAAAGTGCGTTCGCTTGAAGGAAGTACAACAGGGGTCGAATAATCAAAACTCGTTGGGTACTTGAGGGAATTGGCAGGAGAATAAAGAAGTGTATCCTAAGGGTGGTGGACCCACTAAATTGTGTAATTTTAAATAACATGGAACCAGGAACCACTATAGTTGCAGATATGTGGCGCGGGTACAACTTGCGAGTACCCATACATACCCAAATGAACGGGTATATAGGCCTACTTTTGTCTGTGAACCATTCGCTTAATTTTGTATGTCCTCGCAATTCTGCTGTTCACACCCAAACGATCCAGAACTAATGGTCTAAAATTAAGCGTGTTATGTGGAGAAGAGTCAGCAGAATGTCTGTTAGTACATTTCAGATGCATTTAATTGAATACGTTTGGAGAAAACTTTTTCTGCAGAAGAATTGTTTAATGATTTTTTAGCGGCTATTCATTATTTTTACACGCAATTTTTAAATTGAATATACAGTAATTTGTAGTCAATAAATTTAGCTAAAGTAGAAATAAATTAGAACAAATCTAAAAAATACATAAAATTAAAATATAAAAATAGATGTAAAGATATAAACATAGAGGCAAAAAAACGACAAGGCCTCACTGACCGCTTTTAGTAAGTGAAGCAATTGTTGTTGAAATAAGTATCAGCATTTCTCTGATACAAGTATTAGCGGCTGTGAGCATTCTCTGTAAGAAAATGCCTCTGAAGCCACTGGATGTAGCCACTACGTTTATAATCCGTGGAGAAACCCACACGGCTATATAACAATAGACATGTCAGTGAACAGTATAATAAAATAACCTTTTCCTGGTCTTACAAAAAGTGCAGGTATCCGACGACTTCTAGTACCCTCAGCCCAAAACATTTTAATATTGCGTGTATCTCTCTCCCTTTCCTTGCCTGCATATCGCATCATCTAGCTATAATCTCTAACACAAATAGAACTAATATTATAACAATTTTTATATAAAAATTTATGCTATCTCACAACCCTCTGTCTCTCTCCTTCCTTCTATCTTTCTCTCTTTTCTCCCCTTTTTTATATTTCTTAATAATAAAAATAGAACTCTTATTAACAAAAAAATACGTACAGTAGCTTTCTGTGTTTGTCTGTGTATCTGACTCTTTACTCCCATTTAGCTTTCTCTCTCTCTCTCTCTCTCTCTCTCTCTCTCTACTCATCCTCTCTCTCTTATTCTCTTAATTACGCACTTTTATCATTTTACTATTTCCCCCCTCTCTCTCTCTCTCTCTCTCGCTCTCTCTCCCCTACTCATCGTCTCTCTCCTACTCTCTTACTCTCTTAATTACGCACTTTATCATTTTACTCTCTCTCTCTCTCTCTCTCTCTCTCTCTCTCTCTCTCTCTCTCTCTCTCTCTCTCTCTCTCTCTCTCTCTCTCTCTCTCTTTCTCTCTCTCTCAATCACTATCTCTATCTATTTACCTATTTACCAATCTCAATCCCAAACAGAACTATAAACTATTAAGAACTACAGAACTACAAACTAAAATTATACAATTTTGTTAACCGCAAAACTGATACAAATAAATGTTTTATAGCATTACTTCAAAAGACTGTATGTATAATGATGAACACTGACCAGAAATATAACTGATTATACTTTTTATATAACTAGTATAAGTTCATAACGATTGGCATTACATTTATTATTTCTGACTGCCAATATGCACAGGAAATTTCTTTAGTAAAAGAAATCAAAGTTACATTATCGCCCGGTGTCAATGCATGTGAGAAAATACTAACATGCCCGTCAAATACGTTATTTGATCCGACGAGAAGTGGTCAATCTTTACATAATTCGAAAGGCCAGTATGCTACGTTGGCATGCTTCGTAAAACACAATAATTATATTACCACGGTTAATAGAATTGGATAGTGAAGTTTAAAAATTGTTGATAAATATTTAGTTAAAATTATGATGTAAAGTTGGCGCGTGAACGAAGGAAAAGAATAATTTTCATTCACCTGGAGTTAGTCACTCTTTCGTACAAACAAATAAGCGTCAACGTAAACTGTGGGATACCCGGGGTTGAAATCTGGCAACGTCGCTGGAAGCAAAAACGGCGAAAATTCGAAAAGTATACATTTCAGACGCTTAATTGTTGGGAAATTGAAGACGCCCTATTGTCGTAATTATGAAAAGATGCCATAATGACAGCGTTTTGTACAAAAAAAATTATTTGCTTATTTTAAGAGTATATTCAAATATAAAATGCAAAACACAAATAACATAATCACAAGAACGTAATGTTACAATAAAATTTCAATATACTCTTTGTTTTCGGGTAGACGCCAAAACGTATACATTTTGAAAAGACACCAAAATGTTAGAAAAATGTATATATATATATATATATATTACTTTAATATTTATACTAAATTTACCTCAAGATGTTTTTTCTATTTGGAACATGTTTCGAGAGTTCCTGTTCTCTCATCTTCAGCCTTCGCCATCTTGTTTCTGGTGAAGTATTTGTGTGTTGGCTGCTGGTTGTTATTAAGGTTGTTTGTTGGTCTTTGGTCTTTTAAAGTTGTATTATTGTGTGTGGTTGTGGTATATGTTTTTGTATTTTGTGTATTTTCGATGTTGAGTGCTTTGAATATTGTGTCATGTTTTGTATTGATTTGTATTTGTTCTGGTATTAGTTTGTTTTGTGTTTTATGTTTGTATATCTGTAAATTTTCCCAAATGTTCATTGTGGTGCCTTTGTGTGGTATATGTTTTATTAGTGATACATTGGTTATGTTTGGGAATTCGTGTCCTGTGTTTATTGCATGTGTGGCTAAATTGGATTTATATATTTCTGGTTTTTTGTACGCGTTTAGGTGTTCAAAATAACGTTTTTTCAGCTGTTTTTTTGTTTGTCCTATGTAACATTTATTGCAATCTTGGCATTCAATTTTGTATATACCATTAGTTGTTGTATTATCTTTGTTGTGTGAGCTATTTAGAATTTGTAATTTATTTTTATTAGTTTTGTATGCTATTTTTATATCTGTGTTTTTAAATAGTTTTGTTAGTTTTGTCATTTTATTATTTATGTATGTGAATGTGGCCCATTTTTTGTTGTTGTTATTATTTATGTGTTGTTCATTTTGATTAATTCTTAATTGTTCAGTTTTTATTTTGTATTTGATTTTATTTTCTATTTTGATCATAGTATTTTTATTGTATCCATTTTCATAACCAATTTGGTATATTATATTTCTTTCTTTGTCAGTTTCTTGTTTGTTTAGGGGTATTTTGTACATTCTGTTAAATAACGAATAAAATGCTGCCATTTTATGTTGTGGTGGGTGGTCAGAATGGTTAGGTATAATGATGTTAGTGGAAGTTGGTTTTCTATATATTGCATATTGTATGTGTTTGTTGTATCTTGTGATGGTTATGTCTAAATAGTTGATTTTGTTATGTTTTTCTTTTTCTTCTGTGAATTGTATTTTGGGATGTATGTTATTGATTTGTTTCAATATGTTCTCTGCATTTGTGTTTTTGTTATTTGATACATATAGTCCATCATCTACATATCTTATCCATATGCCATTTGGGTCATGTTTTTTTATGATATTTTGTATTTTGGTGTCTATGTGTTGTAGGAATATTTCTGCTATTATGCTTGATAATGGTGATCCCATTGCTAAACCTTCTTTCTGTTGATAAATTTTGCTATTAAATTCAAAGTAATTTTGTTTTAGTATTAGTTGGAGACTATTTTTTATTTCGGTTATATATTGTTTGTTTTCATTTTGTTCTTTAAGTTTGTTTATTATTATGTCAATTGTTTCTCCTACTGGGATATTGGACAAACAAAAAAACAGCTGAAAAAACGTTATTTTGAACACCTAAACGCATACAAAAAACCAGAAATATATAAATCCAATTTAGCCACACATGCAATAAACACAGGACACGAATTCCCAAACATAACCAATGTATCACTAATAAAACATATACCACACAAAGGCACCATAATGAACATTTGGGAAAATTTACAGATATACAAACATAAAACACAAAACAAACTAATACCAGAACAAATACAAATCAATACAAAACATGACACAATATTCAAAACACTCAACATCGAAAATACACAAAATACAAAAACATATACCACAACCACACACAATAATACAACTTTAAAGACCAAAGACCAACAAACAACCTTAATAACAACCAGCAGCCAACACACAAATACTTCACCAGAAACAAGATGGCTAAGGCTGAAGATGAGAGAACAGGAACTCTCGAAACATGTTCCAAATAGAAAAAACATCTTGAGGTAAATTTAGTATAAATATTAAAGTATTATATACATCAAGAAACGGACTGTAGCAGAAAGTGATTGAAATATATATATATATATATATATATATTCATAATTCAAATACTTTTCTGGATCCAAAAATATAGATGCTATTTCAAAATAACTGGAATTTTTACATGCCCATATCTATGTACGAATAAAAACATACACCCAAGAAATATTTTAATGGGTTCATACTTGCCTGGAATGCAGTAACATCAGTTAACAATTACTATACACACTCTAAACTCAACTGCAATTTACATTCTCTCACAATATACACATATAATCATTGTATACTAAACAAAAACGGGATATGGTGGGTAGACATTGTTTACAACCTACAATACAAAATTTGGGCACAATATCCAGTGGTCATTAAAAACTGTTACTCTTTTCTTGTACAGTAACACATCTTGTACGGTTTTCTTTTTTTGTGCTATTCTCTTTTCTTGTTTATTTAAATAAAATGAAATAAAATAATAAAATTGCAACAGTAATACTATAATAAATACTTGACCAATAATACACAACCATTTTTTTTTTATATTTCGTATCTGCCATCTAAGAACCACATGCCAATTTCAATTCTTTACTCTTTGTTCTTTTCTTTCTCCAATATTCTTTCATCTTCTCACTGCGTCTCTTCTTCCTGTCTTCAGTCCACTTTGAACCTGCGTTTTTATCTCTCCTACCCTGGACTCCCTCCATTTTCAACACTTTTGCCCAAAAAACTTCTCTGTCAATTGCTTCTTCTGCGTGTATATTATTTTTTTCTAAATCCTTTTGGACTTCTTTAATCCAACTTGATGTTGACTTCTTCCCCCACAGATATCTGAAGATTTGCTTTGTCAACCTATTGTCATCCATTCTATATAAATGTCCAAAAAATAGTCTTATATTTTCTATACTTTGATATATTTCATCATTACTTCTTAATTTCCAACCTTCTGAAGTTTTTCGTGGGCCTAATATTTTCCTAATAATTCGTCTTTCCAATATTTCTAGTTTGTCTAAATTATAATTCAATGCTAGACATTCACTTGCATATAGGCATTCTGGCTTCACTACTATACTGTAATGCCTTATTTTCGCATTTTTAGATATCCACTTTTTATTCTAAATATCTTTAGTTATACAACAACCAACCATTTTATTTATTTAGTACTTTTTTTTACATCTGTTACCAGGTATAAACTGTGGTTATCCTCATTTAGGAGTGTTTTCCATGTGTATACCTTTCTACCTTATATGCACTTTTTTATGTGTACCTCTTCTTTTGGGCCAGACTGTCATCACCAGACGGAACACCAGTTTGGATCACAACTTAAATTTGGAAAGATTAACAAATGACAGCTGCAAAATTGTTGAAGTTATGCTGAATTTGGCTGCAAATCCAATCTTGTTGCAGATTCTACTATTTTTTTTTTTTCTATAAATGTCTGGTTCATGGGGATGTTTAATTTCTTTGATAAATCACTGCTACACCACTTAGGACGCTATAACCAGTTCTTTTAGTCAGCATTTTGTCTTATTTTCAAACTCACTTAATTATTTTTCAACGCCCTTAGTTTAATCTCTTTTTTCCCAAATTATAGGAACAGTTGAATGTGACAAAAGTAGCTCTTTATAAATGTTACTGTTACTCTCTCCTGCTTAGTATCAACATTATGTTGGGATTTTTTCATTCTCCTGCTTAGTATCAACATTATGTTGGGATTTTTTCATTCTGAGTCTTTACAGTTATTATTTTACATACACATGTTTACACATGGGCTTCTGTCAGAATTAATTATTTAATTTATACTGAATTACAGGTTTGATTGGTTGGTTGGAATTTTGCTGTACAGTAATATTATACACAGTCTTCCACAGAAGATAAGTGGAGTACATGTTGAAAAAACGCATGTATTTTTGTTTGTTACTGACACTTGTTTGTCATGTGAAATATCCAAAGTCTTTTTCAAATGGGAAGCTGTTTCGTACACACAAGTAGTTGTGCAAAGCTGTCTGTGTGTGTCTCCTCCCATACAATTCTGCCTCCTGTTGCATTAACAATCTGCCCACCTCATTCATTATTTCGTAAATGTAAGCAGTCAAAATTTATTATAAATTCAGTAAAAGTTTTACAACCGGTTAATGATTCATGAAAAAAAACTTTTTCTGTGTTACAGCATGTCACTTAACATGCCTCTGTGTACAGCACGTTTGCCACCACTATTCTATAATACTTCCATTCTTAGTTTATTCCTGATGTAAACAAACAGGCATGTCATCTAAAACACTATTTGCTGCTTGAATTAGAGGTGTCACTCTGATAGAAGGAGTACAGTCAGGGTACATATAATACTGATAGTGTATAAACAAATATAAATTGTAATAATTTGTCCTGGCCAAAGTAAAATTTGTGTGACTGTGTCAGGTTGACAGTGAAATATTTTATAATACCAGTTAATGACTTTTTTTATTGACCATTTAAAAATCATAACAAAACAAAAAAGTACAGTTTATTTAAAACAAAAATGGAAGCTGTCATAATTACCAATGTACTGGATATTATCGGTTGCTGTCAGAGAGTAATTCAATCCCTTGCATAACTGTGTTGGAACTTGTATCATTTGGGTCAGCATTATTGTTGGTAAGACTGTCCACAACGACGTCGGTAATGTGGGCCAGTTCCCAGAGCTTATCTTTTTCATTGATTATATGTTCAATACAATTATGTGACACCACTTGTCAGCCGTTGTTTCATTTACCTCCTTCTCTATAAATTGTTTTATATCAGGCAGCTTACAGAATTGTGTTATTCATAATACAGTGATAAGGAGGAATTCTTAAAATGATGTGTCCCGATTTTAAGTTCTAAGATAACTCTCAGATAAGTTCTAAGATGACTATACAAACATTGTACACATGAGCATAATACATTACTGTGTGAACAGTGTCAACCCCCTGACCAATAGCGTTTCAGATTTGGCACATGGGTTTGTTTACATCAGGGTGAAGTAAGAACAGAAATAGTATACAATGACAATAATTTATAATATAGACACTATCAGTCAAGTGACAGCAACTTGTTCTTCAGTGGCGTCACTGGATCCTCTTACTTCAGAATATTTCACTGTCCTTGTCCAAGCCTTGAAAATTTATGATAGGACTTTCATAACATCCTTGACTTGAAGTTTTCAGCATATAGTACACACATTTGACTGAATGATTAACTGGCTGGTGTTATCCATTACTATATGGTATTGTTACGACGGTCTCACGGATCGTCATATTGTACAGTGGAAACAATATACAGACACCACTGAAGTCACTAATTACCAGCTTTAATTAGTCACAAATAACAATTTGAAATCAACAAGGTACTCTCCTACAATAATTCTAGTTAAATTTGTCCACACACAATAATAATGTCAACTATTATAGTTCTGCTTTAATTATAACACAATAATAACTTTCCACTAATCAGCAACAATCACTTGATCTATACTCTACATCAACAGGAGTAATAACTAACTTAGCCAGCCATAGACGCTTATATAGATCCTGCAGATGTTCCAGAATAATTTTCCATACTCCTGGCCACGTGCCAACATAAGCACTATATATACAAGCTCGAACAGTGTGTATGCTACTTGAGTACAAGGCCTTGTCCAAGACACTGCATCTGCTCAGCTAGCCAAGAAACATGAAGAACGACACTCTCGATTTTTCAAGAGCGTTACATAATTATCGTACCAGTATTATCCATTACCATATGTAAATGATAAGTTGGTTACATTATATCCATACCTCTTCTAAGTAATTTACAAATCTATTCAAAACCAGTCCTTAAACATTGGAACTCTTAATTTCCTCATGACAAGCAGACATTCTTTTTGTTACAGATCTCCACACAATCTCACATACAAGTCCTGTTACTGTTGCACCTACATGACAAACAGTAATTTTGGTTTTTAAAGATTGAGTAATTTTTTGCAAGGTTAAGAATTCATAGTTATCATATAACTCAAAAACATTCACAAAACATACATCATCCTCGACAAACTTTAAGTATGTGTAGATTTATGTACTCCCCAAGCTTGTAAATATGTACAGGTTCAGGCTGGATTTTGAAAATACAGCATGAGCCTGGCTATGCAATACTTGTTGTTTTGAAGCACTAATATAATTTATCTTGCTAGTGCCTTTTTTGCTTAATTACATTGTGTAAAATCACCAGCATATGCACACAAAAATTTTATATAAATATTTGTTGACTACCAGAAGAATTTGAACACTGACAGTACCTAGGAAAGGAAAAGAAGCACTAGTACTGCTTGTTCTGAGACCAACAGGAAAACTTCAGGATGTCCATCACAAAAACATCACTACAGTATCTGACTGCCTCTTTATTAGTTTGTTTCTGTTTAGAAAAGTGTGGAATGTGATACATGCATACCTGAATAAAGACAGCGGCTATACGTCTGTTTTCAATAGGCTTCAAAATAATATGAGTTGCATAAAAATAGAACCCACAGTGTATAAAATATAGATACTGCACACCAAGTTAATATATACAAACATTTTGAAATATACTTAAAGACGTATAACTTGAAAAACTATTAATGCTAAAAATATGCTGCTTGGATGTATTACTAAAACAGCCTATACATTAACACTTGGAAGCCTTCAATGTGTTCTTAACTGCACAAAACTTTCTAGAACTGTCTCTATGCACCCACAACATTCCCCCCCCCCCCGTCCAGTGTGGCTTGTGTTGCGTCATTCACATAGGTGGTTCTAGTGAGTTCCAGGAACACTTGAGATACACATTAAGCTGCTGGCATGCAGTAAGGAGGCATAGCTATACTGCACGCCTATATAAAGCCATAGCAGCCGGATTGTCAGTTGAGTTACGTGAGTGATTTTCACTAGTGCAGATTGAGTGTTTGTCAAAGTGAAGTAGTATCGTGTTAATAATTGTATAAAACTCTATTAATAGACATTGTTATTGCGTGTGGACAAATCTAACTGGAAATATTGTACGAGTTAATTACAAACTGTGTAATTGTGAAAACTGAAGCTGGTGATTAGTGATTTAATTGGTGTCTTGTATTTTGTTTTCCACTGTACCATACGACGATCAAGGAGACCATCGTAACAGTGGTGTCAGAAGTGGGATAGAATGGTTAACAGTGGAAACAGAGGACAATTCGTAGAAGAGTGGTGTTAGTGGTAGTTCATAAAAATAAAATGGATACCAGTCATATGATAGAAGCATTCCAAGTAATGCTACAGGAAAGACAGGAACAACAAAAAGATGAACGAAGACAGGAAAGAGAAGAAGCAGAAAAATTGCAAGACAAAAAACGTACGTGTGAAAACGAAACACCAGAGAAACGACAAAAAGAAGAATTTAGTCGTCAAGCAGACAACATTAAGGCGTTCGTACAAGATGACATCACTGCAAAATTCGTCCTGTTATGAGGCGAGCTGAACAAACAAGTTGACAGAATATCTGAAATAGAAAAATCTGTGTCAACTATGAAAACAAGTATGTTAAGTTTAGAAGATTCAAAATATCAGAGAAATCAAAGAATGCTATTAACTGAAGTAGGACCAGTTTTTGCAAAGGCCCCATCATTTAATGGAAGCACTCACTGGGCAACTTATCACCACCAATTTGAAGCTGCCCCTCGCTTAAATAACTGGACAGAAGAAGAGAAAGGCCTTTCATTCATTCTTGCGTTAAAAGGACCTGTCGCACAGCTAATACACAAAGTGCCATCTGACAGCCAGAACACATATGCCGAATTAACAAAAGCTCTGGAATTACGGTACGGTGACCAGCATTTGTGCAAAGTGTACTGTGTTCAACTTAAAGCGAGGCAACAGCATTCAGGGGAGAGCCTTCAAGAATTTGAAGCAAATGTCGACCGACTTACGAGATTGGCTTATCCCAAAGAATCGGAGGACTTCCGAACGTGGATTGCTCACATTGTGTTTATTGACGGTATCAGAGATAGTAAATTACAACAAGTCTTAAGAATGGCACAGCATCAGAATAGCTCAGACGCTCTTGTTCATGCTCTCCGTTTTGAAGCTGCCAAGCCGGTGACC
The DNA here is from genome assembly GCA_034769895.1 of Magicicada septendecula. Taxonomy (NCBI): domain Eukaryota; kingdom Metazoa; phylum Arthropoda; class Insecta; order Hemiptera; family Cicadidae; genus Magicicada; species Magicicada septendecula. Next base: position 59,679,468 of record CM068376.1, read on the forward strand.
TACATTAATCAAAGTATGTCATCACGTTGTAGTCAAACGGATCCAGTATCACAGTATCGTCATAATGGCTGGAATAAAGAGACGATTCAAGAACAACAGTTTAAGAAGTCAGTAGCGCCACAACGATCTTTCGAACAAAAGGATAAAGACAAAGGACCTAAGTGTTATAACTGTGGGAAAAGTGACCATCTACAAGCAGATTGCTGGCAGACGAAAAATCAGAGGGAAGAGTGTGAATGCACGAATTGGAGATGTAAAGGTACAGAACTGCACACAGTCTCCACGCTTCATAAAACCACGGGTAACCTGATTGTCAAAGGATTCATTAAAGACAAACCTGCAGCATTTACAGTTGACACGGGCGCAACAGTGTCCATTGTGCACCCTGACTTAGTCAGCAACCGCCAGCCTCAATTTAGCTCTTGTACAATACAGACTATGACTGGGAGCCTCGTCAAAGTATTAGGTCAAGTAGTCGTACGTGTACGCCAGGGTCTCCTTGAGTTTAGCCACCAAATGCTTACTGCAGACATTGTCGATGAAGTGATTCTTGGCACGGACATTATGAATGCATACGGATTCATTGTGGATTTAAGAGAGAACGTCCTGAAGGTTGGCCAAGAGAAGGTAAAGCTTTGCATGGCTAAAACGTCAGGGTCTACCAACCATTCAATCAGGCAAGTGGCATTGGCCGAAGAAGTCAACGGATCTGGTCAAGACGAACCTTTCCTATTCCAGGCGGAAATGGAAGAACTAGCAGAGGAAGTACAAATACAAGAAATGGCAAAAGAACTGACTGGATTAGCTCCCGGGGGAAAAGTAGCTGAAGATGAAGTTACGCACGAGGTTGTTGACGAGAACCAAACAGACTTGGATTAGCCAGTGGTGTTTAGGTTATCTGTACATGATGCAATGGGAGTGATTCCAGCAAAAATAATAGTTGAGCGGAAGACGTATTCCTGGGAACTTGACGTTCGGATCACATGAGACTGAATTCGAAGAACCGGAGAATTATCTTTCTCAAGGACGTTCACCCAGATCGCCTGGCCAAGTATTACTTCAGAGACGGTTTGCCATTTCGGGATGAACAGGCTTGAGGAGGGGGCAGTGTTACGAGAAGCCTACCGAACAGCCCAGAACATTCTCCACTCCCCCCGTCCAGTGTGGCTTGTGTTGCGTCATTCACATAGGTCGTTCTAGTGAGTTCCAGGAACACTTGAGATACGCATTAAGCCGCCGGCGTGCAGTAAGGAGGCATAGCTGTACTGCACCTCTGCGGGGCCTATATAAAGCCATAGCAGCCAGATTGTCAGTTGAGTTATGTGAGCAATTTTTGCTTGTGGGGATTGAGTGTTTGTCAAAGTGAAGTAGTATTGTGTTAATAATTGTGTGAACCTCTATTAATAGACATTGTTATTGCGTGTGGACAAATCTAACTGGAAATACTGTACGAGTTAATTACAAACTGTGTAATTGTAAAAATTAAAGCTGGTGATTAGTGATTTAATTGTATTTTGTTTTCCACTGTACCATATGGCGATTAAGGAGACTGTCGTAACAATATAAACAAATCAATTTACATTAAATTTACATTTAAACTACAAACAGTATCATTTACAATAAATAAAGAAGGTTGGAAAAAACTGTTTATTTTACCTGACATTCATTTTAGCTGTAAGAAAACATTTTTTTAAACAGATTTTCAAGGAAAATTTTTTTGATACATACAGTATTTTGCAAGTAACGTAAATATAGTTCATTTAAAGTTGACGCAACCCTCCAACGGATACAGCTTTAGAAAACACAAAACGGATACAGCTTTAGAAAACACAAGGTATTAACCACGGTACTACTCATAACAATACACAGTAACACAGTTTGTTACATATTGTATTAGTCTATGTTAATAACATACTGATAAAGGAAAGGGAGCTCATATTTTTTCTGTTGGTTCTGACCTGATGATGGTTTATGAACTGAAAGTGCTAGTCAGATTACAATACTTATATAGTGGTATAACACATCACATAACTCTTCCTCTAATGGCACTGCTTGATTCCCTACACACATTTTATGTGTGAAGTTTATTAAATAAACATATTGTTACGATGGTCTACTCGATCGTCGTAGGTACAGTGGAAACAAAATAAAATAAGTGCAAGACACCAATTAAGTCACTAATCACACCTTTAATTTTTACAGTTAAACAGTTCGTAATTAACAACTCTACAACAAATCAAATGAAAATTGTTCACACGCAATAAAATGTCCACTAATATTAAACCTCAATTGTATTACAATTATACCATCCGATTATAAAAAGCAACACTTCACTAATAACTACTTGAACGTACATAGTAATAACTCGAACCGCTCTGTAAATATATCGCACTAATACTCTCGCATTGAACTCTGAACGTAGTTGAGTACTGGTATATATACCGCCCCAAATTACTAGATTATTCTATAGCGCCAGTATAGTTACGACGTAATTACTTGCGGCCTTGACACAGTCCGCGCGGCTGGCGCCTTCGAGAAACTTCTCGTATATGCGTCTACAAACACGTACGCCACACGAGTTACATCGAGTTTCTTCTGGCACTTTCAACAAACACCTAGACTGTTCTGTGACGCCGTAACAATATTTATTAATCTTTAAACCGATCTTAACTGGAGTACACTCACATAAAGAAAATATCCATGTACACAGACATGATCCCCTGCAGTACAACTCATGTATGAGCCAGCAGAACACACACATCAACTATACTGTACACAAACAGGTCATTTTGAGTTGAAACAGGTCCTGAATTGTCTGATCTCACTGGTTTGTTCCCGTTTACACTACAGTTGTACCCATTTATAACAGTTTCTTTATCTAAATTATTTGTACATATACAAAAATACTACCCTGGGCATATATGAAAATATGTAATGTTGCAATACATAGTATTATGTCACATCTATTAAAATTTTTGTTAACACTAAGAAAGTGGTTTTCAAAAAAACAATTATTACACCTGAGCCACATAAGCTGCCTGTATTCTACTTACCTCACACGACGAAAGATTCCATAAAACACCTGTTACTAATTCCTTAACTTCTGCGTCAGTTGATTTTCTCAATAGGTTCATTAAATATGGAATACCACCAGCATTTTTAATAGCACGTTTATTTTCATCGTTCTGTCTTCCGTATGATAAATTTCTGAAATTAGGCACGTTTGTCATCTTTTGATAAATACCATTAAAATATGTATCATATACCGGATAAATTAACACAAACATAGCCTTTATTACTAACGAACATGCTGTATATGCGATACTTTATGATGATAACTATCCAATGTTAAATGCATTCATATCTGCTCACATTACTCTTGTATATTTTTTTTATTATTATTAATAAACAACACTTTTCTTACAAGAGTATCGTATATACTTTTTGAATATTTTACAATGTTTCGATAGTTTTACTATCATCATAAAAATATTACAAATTAATAAAATTTTACAATCAATTGTTAATAACAGCTGTTTTATATACACACTGACTTTAAGGTGTTTTTATATTTGTACATACAAATATGTTATATAACAGAGTGTATAAGTTTAATGTAAATATTTATTATTTTATTAAAATATAAATTTTGAAAATATTATCATGCCTTGTATTAATTTGGATTTGTTCAGGTATTAATTTATTACTTATTTTATGTCTACATATTTCTAAATTTTCCCATGTCATTTTTGAACCTTCAGAAATGTGTTTTAATAACGTGATATTATTTAAATTTGGGAATTTGTGATTATTTTTAATTGAGTGAATAGCTACATTTCATTTGTAAATATCTGGTTTTAAATAAATATGAATTACGAGTTGACTAAATCTTTCTTTTAAACATTTTTTAGTTTGGCTTACATACAATTTTTTAGTCAGGGATTCAATTTTATTTATTTTTATTTTTGTTTATCTATTGTCTGCAGAGCAAATGCCTGCTAATCATTCTGTAATGAGTTTTCTCCATTTCATTCATTTACAAACATAACTTTATGTACATCCAATCACAGTTTAGTCACAGACTACATTAATTAGAATAACACAGACACTCGTAGTTATAATAACAGAGACATTAGTATAATTAAATGAACATTGCACATGTGTGTGTACAAAATATTCAACTATTTTATACTCAGTTGTTAAGGATTTTTAATATTAACATAAAATAGAAAATATTTGAATAAATGTAAATCTCTCATATTCATTCACTGACACTAAATTTTATTTTGTACCTCATATATCACCTACACACTGAATAATTTTATATTTTTATTCTTGTTACAATTTGCACGTGTCTTTATTACATCTACGTATATTACATGTTAAGTATATTAAATTCAATGTTAAGTCTACCAAAAATATGGCCAAACTCTTAATCTGATTTTGTTGTAAAATGTAAAAGCTTTGTTTCTACTTTACCTTAAAGCGCCACAAGCATTTCTATACACGTCAGGACTTTCATGATTTAATAATTTAACTAGAGGCGGGATTCCACCTAACGATCTTGTTTTCTGTTTATTTGGATCATCCATATAACATAAGTGTTGGAGGTAGGCTGCTGCATTTGCCTTAATTACATTGTTTGGATTACTAAGAAAGCTAATGACTTCTGTTAAATTAGGGTCTCGCCACCGCATCCCTAAAACATGTAGAGCAACACACATGTATCACATCAACATCTAAAAAAATATACATATTTATTTAATACATATGTACATAATACATACGTATGTATATGCAGTTAACATTCAAGGCCAGTAACTTACCAAATAAATAGTCTTTAAACATGTGCTCTGGTTGTGAACAGAATACACATAATTAAATAAACGTTTAATTATTCAGATGAATTACCTTATCTCTGGTTCCTATAAAATTTGATTAGTCATAGTCTTCGAAATCTTATTAGTGCCAAATTAAAATGCATACGTAATATGGTAAAAACAACTAAACTTTATTGTAATTAAGAGGTGAGGTAACTCAAAACAGATTAATACAAAAGTGCAACTGACTTTTGTACACACAAGTTTTAGAGCTCAACAAAGCAAATGGACAAAAATGTTTAATTCTTTACACATTTTATGTGTTTACCACTCATTGCTATCCAAATTAATATTCAGATTCTTCTTTTTATAATATAAGAATATTATTTCATTATTTTCAAAATCTTTAATTTCTGATTCTGAAAAGTGCCTAATTTTATGTGTGCACTTTTGTTAAAAGTACAAAATACTTAAAATATGTAAAACTTTTTAAGCCAAATATTTTGGAAATAAAGTATATACATAAAAAGAAGTTAGTGATGCTGGAACCAGTTTCTTTCCTTGAGGTTACAACAGAAACTTTAAATTGTCATCATACGTTGTCTGTTCACACAACCTTATAGTCAACACTGAAAATGAGTGGAATTAAGAATGATACCATGAGTGGTCTTGGTATTTTGACAGATGCTGTAATTTTATGCCGCTCATTGTCCAATGAGTTCAAACGCTTTGTGTCTCAATTATATGCCATAGAAAGCAGGCAGAAGATTTCTTGCTATTTAGTTTTTGTTTTCACATTCAGATTGCAGCACTGACAAAAGAGTCATTTTATATACAATAATTTCAACAGCTGCCAGCCATGCATGTTTGTTTTTTTGTGCACACTGAAATGGGAGTCCAAAGAGAAAATTAAACTGTGTTTAATTTTTGTTATTTCTTGATTTTTGTTTTGAGGTTTACTCTACACTTGTGCTGTACTAAACTATATAAATATGGCATGATGGGTATGTTTTTACAATTTTCAAGAATCTTTATGAATCTGCTGAAAATCCCTTTAAATTCATTTAGCTTTAATTACAACATAAAAATATTATAACAGAAATGCAGAGAGGATTCAGAAGAACATTATATGGATAAAGTATGGTGTAATTAATTTTTTAGGTAATAGATTTTAGTAAATATTAAGGCATGTAAGTACATAATTTTTGTTTAAACCCACTTGGGACAGTGGATGGATTATTAAAGTGTTGGTACCCATGGTACTCAAAGTGTTAAGGCGGTAAAACAATTGAGCACTTGCATTGAATGAAGATAACGCATTTAGCTTCTTCACCTTAATCTTTTACTGTCAGTAGCCATTATTAAATTGAGTAACCTACTGCAATGTGGTTGTAACCAATTCATGTGAAGGAATATGTTAGTGAACAAATTAAAGAACAGGATTCTGGCAGGTCACATTAGAAATAACCTGGATCCCTGTCCTGTCTGGATGACCAGTGTGATTTCGACAGACAAATCCCTACTAGGTGGTAAATGGTACCATATTTAGAGCCAGTCAAAACTACTGCATGGGGAAAATGTTTTCAAGAGCTATGTGAAAAGGAATTCTCGTGTTAAAGTAACATATCACATGCACTGACAATGAGGTGAGACTGAATGAAGTAGCTGCACTGGACAACAGCCACAGTCTAATAAACTGCACTGTAAACTAGTAATGATACTGAGAAATTACAAAAACATGTTCTATAGGTACTGTAGATAACTATAAAATCAAAATGCTTTAAATGTTTTGTGGTCACTGTATTTTATTCAACACATTTTCTTTCTACTCCAAATCGCTATTACACTTTCCCATTGAAACAAATACAGTGGAACTTGGTTATAACGTTATTGAAGGGACCAAAAAAATAATGACGTTATATCCGAGTGACGTTATAAAAGAGTCGTTATAAAAGACCCTTTTTAATCACTAGTAAGGAAGGAGAAATAAAAAAAAAAGATCTTTGCATTATTAACATTATTCGTGATATTTATTCTAAAGTTTACAAACTGTATTTCATTTATACAAACAGCATGAAGAATATTTTAAAAGATCAAAAAGAAAGTACATGTAACTTACATTTAGGCTTACTGTCGAAAGTAATCCGTAATTTTCTTTTGAACGCTCCTTTCTGAAAAATAAATTCTTTCTGTTGTGCTGTGGAGATGCTGCGCTGCATTGAACGTGTCGTCAGACGTCTCTCTAAAGCAGTAAAATCGTGAAAGAGTTTCGGCGGCTCTCATTGCTTCCTGTACTGTCGGACAAACGATGTTGGCATCCTCCTCTTGCTCAGCATCTTCTTCAACACTATCTTCTGCTTCTATGTTTTTTACTTCCGCGATAATTTCTGCGTCACTCAACACTTGGAATGTTTCTACTTGGTCATCCACTGATGCATAGGAATCAAGTTCATTTACAAATTCATTTACGTCGAATTTCTTAATCCACTCCGAGAGCGGCAAGTCGTCATCTTCGTCATCATCGGGTAAATTTTCATGTACGAGTTGTGCTTTACTAAAGCATTTTGCTATCGTCTTCTGTGTTACGCTCTTCCAAGAGTCGTCTAGGAATTGTATTGCATCTAAGAGTGAAATTGTGGCAGGTTGTGCCGTGTCCATACAGAAAATAATTTTTTTTAAAGTTGCTAGCGATAGTGACACTTTAGGCTTCTAATGACGCCTTGGTCCATAGGTTGCAGGACACTCGTACAGTTGGCCGGTAAGAAGACCAGATTAATGTTTGTCAAATTTAACTTTGGATGGGCCGCACAGTTGTCAACTAGAAGTAGAATTTTTCTGTTTTTCGATGACAGTTCTTTATCCCACTTTCTTAGTTCATCTTCAAAAATACTAGAAGTCATCCACGCTTTTTTGTTGGCAGTGTAACTTACAGGAAGTTTTTTGATGTTTTTAAAACATCTAGGATGCAAACTTTTCCCGATAACTAAAAGTTTCCTTTTTTCGGTTCCCGTCATGTTCGCACAAACAAAAACTGTAACTCTTTGTTTAGAGAGCTTCCCACCAACGCACTTTTCATTTTTAAATTTGAAAGTCTTATCTGGAGTTAATTTATAAAAAATTCCGGCTTCATCTCCATTAAAGATGTCTTCATCTTTATATGATCGTCTAATTTGTGGCCAAGTGTTACGCACCCAATCGCCTGTAACATTCAGATCTACGCATTTTGCCTCACCACAAATTTTTGCAAAGGAAATCGAGTGTCGGGCCTTAAATCGATCTAGCCATCCGTTGGAGCACGTAAAATCAATACCAAACAATTTTCCGAATTCTGTAGCTTTCTCTTTCAGAATTGGTCCACTCACAGGAATATCTGAACATCGACACTGTTTAAACCATTTCAATAATGCTGCATCCACATCACCATGTTCGCATTTCTAATTTTTTAAATTTTTTCTCCATCTGGTGCTGGCGCCGGTCCTGTTACAGTGCTTATCGCTTGCATACAATGTATGTCTGTAGCCATGGGCGTAGCGCGCGCACATGTATGTTTATATGAAATTTAGAGTAAAATATCTGAGAAATTTTTGACGCTATAACAGAGTAGTACAATATTTAGTGACGTTAAAACCGGGAATTTTTATAATGTTAAAGATATCAGAATGACTGGACTTATGACAAAATAACGCTACACCCGAGTTGACGTAACAGCCGAGGCCGTAATAACCAAGTTCCACTGTATATAATGAATGTTCCAACAACATACAACATGCTACACTACTGATGACACAACATACTGCAAGTTATCTCAAACTTACTGTTAGGAAGTTTTTAATAATATTATCATTATCAACATATATTACTACTGTACATAATATCTCTATTACACATGGATAGAAACTTATTTTTTCAAAATACCAATAATTTATTCTATACATAGATCATTCTGCCAACAATGAATTACATCAATGAAGTCAACTACTGTTCCAATTTACATCTTACTAAAATTATTTTCAACTTAACAAGATTTAATCCATTCACTTGTGTCTACAGAAACCAAGTGGTGAAATAGCATGTGGATTTGTTTTCAAAATTACACGTAATGGATTAAAATGGATTTTTCAGTAGATTGGTTTGCACAGCTGTACTGTGGGCTTATCTAACCTCAATTTGTAAAGAAGTTGAATGTGATCTAGGCGTTGGACTAGCCACTTCTCATTTGAGTATTTTTGTGACTTGATAAGAGTGGTGTTTGTTGTGTAGGTTACATTACAGAGTTTACTGCTACAATTGTTGTCAAGCCAAAGACACACTGTATCATGACTTCACGCCTGAAGATAACTAAGTCATGAGAACAAAACAAACACGTCTTGTATTGTTGAACCAAATTTCAATACTCATTTAAGAACACAAATTTGGAAGCCGTTTCATAGTATTAAATAGCACCGTTCTGATTTATAATTAGTTATAATGGTTTTCTGGTCATTCCGTTTACCAACAGCAATATTTAGTTCTCACCACCATGTCTAATATAAAATACAGCACATGACATTAAATTTCATACACACCCTAAATATAATTTCTCTGATTTTAGTAATCTAAGAAACAATAACGTTTACAAACCGTGATTCAACATTAATAATGGAATTGTTTTCTATTCTCAGTCACTGACAATGAAAAAACTGGACACGTACATGTTACATGTGAGATTTAAATGACAATCTGAGTTTCCTAACAAACGTCCTAAATTTCAAAAACATTAGAATGAAAATGATATCGAGTTACACATTAATTCACAAAACAAACTGTGTTGTACAAATATCATTTTAAGAGAGACAACTTTATAAGGTGGGCTGTGTTGCAGTCTGCTCAACTTGGGCTGGTTGTTATTTTATATTGTACAAATGCACTTCAAAAACAGATAAATAGATTTAATGAATATAACCAAATTACTGTTGCACTTAATTAACACATTTATGAACTTCACAAACTTTTCTTGAGTCCATTCAAAAAATATTTACATTGTAAATGAATACATATATATTGTAATACATATATACTTCAAAAGTCAAATTATTTCCTATCTACTAAAAATGCTATGCACTTCATAACTATTATCCTTTAGTAATACAGCCCACGTATGCCCAGTTATTGACAGACTTACAAAAATGTATTTATTAAGGTCCACTGAGCTGCTGATTACACAGATTCCAACATCACTAGTCCACTGACAATGTACATGTATACTACAGACTATTTAATTACTGGAGTCAATATAACTGTAACATGCAGATTACAGAAACATGCAAAACTCAAAAAAGCAAGGGGAACTGGAGTAGCACCAAATATACCAATATACCAGCACTGCTTACACCCACAATCTTGATTTACAAAGTTTTAATTAAAGTACTATATTTAAGAACTGCAAACATCACATGATACCTAAAAATTGAGGTAAACAAACACCAGAGGGAAGAGTATTTTACAGTACCTGTTGTTTAACTCTCAATGGCAATTTACTTTTCAATAGTCATAAAAGGTTTTCGCACAGTACAATATCTCAAGAGAAAAGTATTCACAAAAGGATCTGAATTTTTCCACAAAAACCATGGAAGAAAGGGCTTAACCCACTTGGTAGTGTGCACGTGGTAAAATAAAAATAAAAAGAAAGGTATATCAAAATTAAAATAAATATTAAGATACAGTCACCCAACACCAGCAGCTGTAATTCAAATTAATATAAAACAATATATAACATGCATAAGTGTATAAAAAGCTGAAGATTTCCCAATAGTACCATCACCAATATTAGTGATTCCGCTTCGTATGAGTTCAATCTTAGAAACAAATAACAGACCCCTCTGGTCATCGTCAACAGAAGGTGATGCTTCATCCTGGTAAACTGGCCTGTCTTCATAGTTGCGAGGATCATTAGCGGAGCCATTTCTGCTATAAGGGGGCTGCAATGTGCCATATGGTGATACAGGATCATAACCATACACAACTTTGCCTACAAGATCACCTACATCGCCTAAACAATAAAAATCGTACAACTGCTAAGATTTTAATGTTGTAAAATTTTTAAAGAACACAACCAAATTAAATTATCTTGAACATTAAGTAAAAAAAAAGAATATCCTAACTTACATAGCTTGGAAAGACCTTCTTTAGAAATAGCACCTTCAGATGTGTCCATCATGGTTTTATACCACTCATGGATACACTATGTGGACCAGCTTTAACTGATACAACAATTCAGTTCACATAAAAAAAAAAAAAAAAAAAAACCAGCAAATGATATAACACAATTCGCCTGGCAAACAGAGATACTGGGTGCATGTTGAAAAAAAAAAAACAAAAAAAAACTTTACCATGACAGAAACACGAGCCATTATGTGGCAACTAGTATGACCCACATAAATGATATTAATATGGTGTTTCAGAGATTCATAGGAACATGAATTCAAGACGAGCCTAAACACCACCCATGTACTACACAGAGGAGACAATGAATATGAGTATAACATATATACTAAGTTTTTGACAAATACATACATAATTTAATTTCCAAACTTTACTGAAGTGCTAATGTGATCATAATATAATGAAAATACCTCCAACTATATTTCACTTCTTGCAAACAAAAAAAAAGGTTAACTAAAACCACACCTTAACAAATACTTACTTATAATTTGTGTCTAATACATAATACACTGAACCCATCATGAATTATATAAACTCCGAAGACAATTTTTAAAAGTAATCGCACTTTAAACTTACATGCCTCTTATATATTGAAGGTGCTGCAGAATGCAAAGCACATTCAAACATCAGCACAGCATCATTATTTATGAAAAGCAGTGTTGTTATCCACAATCCACTTTCTATCTAACAAATATATCACTTATAAAATTTATAGACTGAGTTTGAAAATACTGTATTATAAAAAAAAATGTACAAAGCTAAAGAATTATTACAAATATAAATGCTCACGCATATCTACAATAATTTTGGAAAAATATAAATAACTGTAAATATAAAAAGGAAACAATGACTTGCTATTAACATGCTACACAATACAACTCACCATGTGGGATCTGAGATGGTTCTCCAGAATCATCCATAGGCCAAGCATTACTAAGTTGGTCTGTAAAAGTAAAAAAACATATTAATATGGAGAGCTACATGATGACACAACATACACCATTGAAGTCATTTCACATACCATAAACTATTGCTATCAAAACACAAAATATAAGAGGGCTGTAAAAATTATGTACAAATAATGGTAACCACAAGAGGGGTCTATGTAGCTTTAATGTCATTTACCTGACTTGCTGGATATAATTTAAGAGGGAAAATATTTGATTCAGGTAAGAACATCTGGGCCACACACACACACACACACACACACACACACACACACACACACACACACACACACACACACACACACACACACACACACACACACACACACATCAGAACTGAATGGGTGACTGAACTCGCTAGTTAATAGTAGCCAGAAAGGACATTTAACTTATAGCTTGTTTACGAAAATATGTATGGTGGTAGGCCAAGTGAGGGTATGAAGAAGTTGTTTAGTCCTATTATAGTTATTTCTGATCTGACGATGAGCTGTTAACTTGAAAGTGCTAATCGGAATAATTTTTCTATAGTGGTGTGCAACAGTGATAATTCTGTTTGTGATCATAACCACTATCACAACTTTCTTAATTAAAAAGGTATTGTTAAACATGGATAAATGTGAATTTTTACGCAAAGAAGTAAATTACTTGGGACATGTAATTACAGACAAAGGTTTGGGTCCAGATCCAATGAAAATTGAAGCTGTAAATAAATATCCTAAACCTAAGAACGCGAAAGATATGAAGAGATTTTTAGGGCTAGTAGGTTACTATAGGCGATTTATAAAAGAGTTTAGTAAAATCGCTCAACCACTAAATGAATTGTTTAAGAAAGATGTACTGTTTAATTGGGCACAAAAACAGGATAATAGTTTCAAGATGTTGAAGAGCAAATTAACTAGTGCACCGCTATTACTATATCCAAACTTTAAAGAGGAATTTGTGATTACTACAGATGCTAATAATGAGGCCTGCAGAGCAATATTACCCTACGGTAAGATAGGCGAAGACAAGCCAATCGTGTATGCTAGTAGGACATTAAAAATAAAGCTGAAAAAAATTATAGTACAACAGAAAAAGAGCTTGTTGCACTGGTATGAGCAGATAAACATTTTCGACCTTATACTTATGGTACAAGGTTCACATTAGTCACTGACCACAAACCTTTACAGTGGTTGTTCAATATTAAAGATCCCGGATCGAGATTGATGCATTGGATCATAAAATTGGCTGATTCAGACTTTAATATCACACATAAGGCAGGGAAGTGAAATAAAAATGCAGACGCACTAAGTAGAATCAAAATTAATATGGCAGAGGTAATTAAAGAGGATGTAGGAACTGAAAAAGAAAAGAGACGAATAATTGAAGAGTATCATGACTCGACTTTGGGTGGTCATCAAGGTATTTCCAGAACATACAACAGAATAAAATTAAAATACGAATGGCCAAATATGAAAAATGATATAAAAGAATATATTAAAAAATGTGATAGTTGCCAACATAACAAAAGTCACGCGAAATACATGCAAAGAGTCCCTATGCAAATTAGTAGTCAATTACATAAGCCGTTTGAACAATGCACGATGGACATAGTAGGTCTACTACCGGTCACTCAAAAAGAGAATAAGTACCTTCTTACATTTCAAGATTGTTTTTCAAAATATGTCAAAGCGTTTCTGATTAAGGATCAAACCGCAAAAACTATCGCGAGAGAATTTGCTACGAAAATTATATGCCGCCATGGTGCACCAGAAAAATTATTAACAGATCAAGGGTCAAACTTTATATCAGAGGTGATGCAATGAATTTGCAAATTATTCAAAATAAAAAAGATACAAACAACAAGCTATCATCCACAAGCAAATGGGTCGCTTGAAAGAAATCATAAGATGCTTGCAGAATACTTAAGACATTATGTTGATGAAGATCAACTGAATTGGGACTTATGGGACGCTAAGCTCCGCACTTCAGCAGTCACCTTCCACCCACCAAATGGTAAACATGCAAAAGGCAGCGACTAAACCCAGTAGACAGTAATCATGGATGCCTATGTTGTGTACAACTATAACAGTCGTCAACAATTACTCGTCTGAGGTGTTGCGGCTGCAGTTTAACCAAAAAAGTTTGTACTGAGTACTGCAAAATTCGTAACCACGAAATACACAAAATGAGTGCATAAAAACAAAAATTACATAAAATGTGTTGTGAGAGTGGTTAAACTAACAAATTTCGTGCCATGTGGTAAATCAATCTATAACAATAACTAATAAGCCAATTATGTAAGCTTAGTATACTAGAATTACCAATGAATATGGGGAAATGGTCATACAAAATTATGTAAATTAAGTTATGAAATATTGCCGTCGGTGTGAGTGAGAGTGAAAAAAATTGAGAAAAATAAAGAGAACGAGAGTGAAATATACTGATTTGCCTTGATTTTTTTTAATAACTCTAAGTTCTAGTTTATAATAATAAGTTCTTCAATATTATTATGTAACTAAATGATATATTAAGAAAGTGAAGTCAATGGTACTTATCCAATAACAAGAAATTACTTCAAAGTAATATGAATTTTGTTGTGGCCTCTAATAAAATGTATATTATTGTATATTAATGTATTGTGTATTGATATGCATATCAGTTATTTTGTGCATCACCTTACCTTAGCCTAATCTGTACTCAATTGAGTTCGTCTAATGGACCTGGTAAAACTTCTTTTAAGGGAAAATAATGTTTTTAAGTGTTCAGGTTGCTTCTATGAGGGATAATGAAGTGGTTCACACGTGCCACCTTAAAAACATGAGTTGTGACCCGACCCAGGTATTTGGTTTTTAGGTGTTCTAGGTAAGTACAGTCGATTTTGGGGCCTTGCAGTAGACCTATTACAAACAATAAGTTATCTAAGAATGTTCACAGGTTCTGACAAAGCCTATTGCTTTACTACAGGAATTTTTTTTTTAATATTAGCAATGTTATATAATGGGTGACCATCTGGACTTGGTAATCCAAGTTCTACAAACTAGTCCAACATTAGTTTTGTGAACTTACCACCATACTTTGGAGTATAATGACAGCATTGAAAATAAATTTTATAAAAATAACATTAAACTTTGAAAAAAAAATCAATTTCGACTAACAGAAGTATAAGATAGCACATATGTACGTTTTGCCACAGTATTTACTTTAATGTATACACAGTGTACAACTTATTACCATATCTATCTCCTAGGCCACCAGGTGATGGTGTGATCCTATAATGATCAGTACGTGGGAGTATATGTGTTGCATCTAATTCATCATATCCTGGCGATGGAAAAGGAGGACCTTTCCTAAGGTACTCTGAAAAATAGAAGAAATTATCAGTTTACTTGTGGTATGTGTGTGCGCACAAATAGATGCACATTAATGCTATTACTTCCAAATCACAAGACATATACCATGTTGAGGAGGTGGTGACTCGCTTCGCTCACTTGGGCTTGGAGGCGTTGGAGCCCGTTCACTATAATCTGGCTGACCATATGCAGGATATGTGCCTGGATACACTTGGTTTGGGTATGGGTAGTGATCATAGTCTTGGTATGTTGAGCGATACTGATCTGGATAGTGCCGCCCTGTAACAATCACAAAGAACTTCTACAAAAGTTCAATATATCGATTCAAAATTACATAATGAATCATGTTAAAGTAATGCACAATTCACAAAATATATGAACTAATCTACAAGATTCACATGTTCTTGACAATCATATTTATGCAACACTAAATACACATAAATATTTCATTACTACAAAGCTTCTAATATCAAAGTACGAACCAATATGAAGTGGTCTTTGATAATTTAACAAAATGTTTACATGTAGCTCACAACGCCAAAAGTGAAACCACTCAAAATTTCTGTTACAATACAATAGCTTGATTTTTAAACCTTCTACTCTACATTCACATCTTACTAGGGAATGTGTTCTGGATATTTGTTTTAACAATGAACAATGTTTCTCTATGATTAAAATTTAAACTTGAAAATTACTTGGGAAATTCAGAACAAACTCCCAAAAAGTGTTTATAAAAATAATTTAAAATATTTCGCTTGGAGGTACACATTTCAAATATTATTAAATACCATGATGTCACACACACACACACACACACACACACACACACACACCTGTATCAGTCGGAGGAAATGGAGGTTCTTG
This sequence comes from Magicicada septendecula, assembly GCA_034769895.1. Taxonomy (NCBI): domain Eukaryota; kingdom Metazoa; phylum Arthropoda; class Insecta; order Hemiptera; family Cicadidae; genus Magicicada; species Magicicada septendecula. The sequence continues at coordinate 59,695,632 of CM068376.1, forward strand.
GCCTGCCATATGTTCGTAATTGGCAAACTGAGGATGGGCGTGTGTGTGTGGATGAGGCGACGTCGAAGAAGGCACAGCCGTGTAAGGAAGTCCAACCGGCACTGATACATAGTCCACAGGCACAGTCTGGCCCTCAGGGCCCATGTGATGCACTTCACGCACCACTTTTGTAACTGTTGTTACCTGAAACATGTTACCTTACATTATATTTACAGAATAATTTATATAATTATATGCTTATGTTATAATTTATACAACACTTCTTCAACGCTATTACACATGTACATACTCCACATATATTCAAGAACTACATGTTTTACATTACACTATACAAGTAAAACAGGATTATCTGTCTTGAGGTGACGTAAAAACAGTGAAATATTCATGGTTTGCTTCATCAATTATTTCAGAATTTTCAAAAAGTATTATAATCTAAGACATTGTCATATTCTACAGCTGTTTAATACAGCAGCCTACATAATGGTTTTTGTACTCCCTAAACTGCAACTGAAAATTATCATTTTGGCACCAAGTCAAGCAGTATATATGTTTATTCTCTACACAAGACTAGTATTTTTATTTAGACAGTAATCAATTGGTAGACCGATTAACTATTACAAGTCTTAAGTGAGGGATGAAGTAATTTAAAAAGTGTACGAAAGATCTGGAATCAAAGACCAAGTTCCCAGAAAATTAGCTAAAGAGTTTTAAGTTCCTTGATATCATACTACCTAATGGGTTTGAATGTTGTCTTAAATTTAAAATAATTCTAAACCAAACTTGCGCAGCGGTTTCCATCATGAAGCGCCTCCTGTTATTACAAATATAAGGTGTTTGCCTACAAAAAAAGCATTCTAAGGCAATTCCATATTGATGGAAATTATTTAAATAATTTAAGAATTATTTAAATAATTCTTTTTAATCACTGATACCAACACTACATATGTATGGATTTTTTTGTCATATAGTATGTAATATAAATTTTCTGTTTTTTGTAACATACGAATTGTTTCTAAAAGAAAAACGATTAAATTTAAATTGACTCTTACACCATGTGTGTAGAAATATAATGCATGTGTATGAGGAGTGTTTGATAAGTCCGTGAAAAGTCAGGAGATGGTGCTCGCAGTATATAAATGACGTCATTTTTAGTCTCCGCTAGGAGCATACCCCCACGTTTCAGTAATATGTGTCCATAATTCTGTTGTTGCCAATCCTTTGAACTGATGAAGTATTGTGATTTCCAAAAAATGGATGAAAGAGAATTCTGTGTGGTGATGAAACATTACTTTTTGAAAGGCAAAACCGCACAAGGAAACTAAATCCAAGCTGGATAAATATTATGGTGAGTCAGCTCCATCGACTAGAATAGTTTACAAATGGTTATTTTCGTAGTGGTCACATGAGTACAAACGACGCTGAACGTTCCGGACAGGCTGTTGAGGTTACAACTGCAGAAAATATAGAAAAAATCCATGACATGGTGATGGAAGACAGAAGATTGAAAGTGCGTTAAATTGCTAAGACAATAGGAATCTCAAATGAACGGGTGTATCATATTTTACATGAACATTTGCATATGGAATACTGTCCACAAGATGGGTGCCACATTTGCTCACAATCGATTAAAAGCGTGAACGCATAAACATTTCTGCAGTATGGAGCTGTTTCAATCCAACTGAGAAGAATTTTTGTGGCGTTTCATAACAGTTGATGAAACTTGGATACATCACTACCAACCTGAAACCAAGGAACAGTCAAAACATGGGACAGTAGGAGAACGTGCTACAAAAAAAATCAAAAACCGTTCCATCAGCAGGTAAGGTGATGGCCACCGTCTTTTGGGATGCTCAAGGCATAATCTTAATTGCCTTTCTGGAGATGGGTAAAACGATAACTGGGCAATATTATACATCTCTGTTGCATCGTACAAAAGAGGAAATAAACAAAAATACCGGTATGGAGAACCATACATGACTTCCATGTTTTAAGATTTATATTTAAAATCATTTACGAAATGAAATGTTGCCATAGAAACTACTTCTTTCCACTTATTGCTTCAGCCTTAACCACAGTACTGTCGTCACTAACGTATACCACCACACGTTATCGCACTCGATTTTCACTGATGATGGCAGTCGACGGCACTGCCAAACGTTTGGTTTTGCAGAAAACATTGGACTACGGCCAAACAGCCCGGGAAGGAATTTTAACAACAAACTACTACTTTGTTGCCGATAACGTAGTACACATATAAAAATTATATGTTTATATCTAATGTACTTATTACTATGTGTATCCCCCTTCAACTATAATTTTCATTTATAGAAAATTACCCCCACCCCGTTCAACTAGCCTCTTCATTTATAGATATTTCATCTACGTTTGTACAGTGGATTATTAAGATCTTCTTATTAGGATACTTTATTTATCAAAATTAAGTACTTTACTCTTGTTACAACAAAAAATGTTTCAGGTAAACTGCCCTTTCCCCGTAACCGATCTTCACCAAAATCAATAGGCCTTGAGTCTTCTACAACTCAGGCACATATGTAAAAAATTATTTGATTCCGTTTGAATTTACGGCAGTTATCGTTCGTCATGAAAAAATTTATCTTGTTACAATATAAAATGTTGCAGGTAAACTATCCCTTTCCCTTAACCGATCTTCACCAAAATCAACAGGCCTTGAGTTCTCCACAATTTAGGGAAGTATGCAAAAACTTATTTGATTATGTTTAAATTTAAGGCAGTTATCGTTCGTCTTAGAAAATTAGCCTTGTTATCACATAAAACGTTGCAGGTAAACTACCCCTTTCTCTTAACTGATCTTCACCAAAATCAAAAGGTCTTGAGTCCTCTACAATTCAGGGATGCATGCAAAACATTATTTGATTCTGTTTGAATGTGCGGCAGTTATCGTTCGTCAAAAAACAATTACTCTTGTTAAAACATTAAAGGTGGCTGGTAAACTACCCCTTTCCCTTAACCGATCTTCACCAAAATCAACAGGTCTTGAGTACTTAAAACTTCAGGAATGCATGCACAAAATTATTTGATTCTCTTTGAATATGCTGCAGTTATCATTCGTCATAAAAATAAAATTACCCTTTTAAAACATAAAACGTTGCAGGTAAACTACCCCTTTCTCTTAATCAATCTTCACCAAAATCAATAGGCCTTGACTACTTAAAACTTCAGGAATGTATGAAAAACATTATTTGATTCTCTTTGAATATGCGGCAGTTATCATTCGTCATAAAAATAAAATTACCCTTTTAAAATATAAAATGTTGCAGGTAAACTACCCTTTTCTCTTAACCGATCTTCACCAAAATCAACAGACATTGAGTTCTCTACAGCTCAGGCACATATGTACAAATTATTTGATTCTGTTTAAATGTGCGGCAGTTATCATTCGTCATAGAAACAATTACTCTTGTTAAAACATAAAATGTGGCAGGTAAACTACCCCTATCCCTAAACCGATCTTCACCAAAATCAACAGGCGTTCAGTCTTTTACAATTGAGGAACGTATGCAAAAAAATATGTAATTCAGTTTGAATGTGCGGCAGTTATCGTTCGTCATAGAAAAAATTACCGTTGTTAAAACATAAAATGTTGAAGGTAAACTACCCCTTTACCGTAACCGAATGTCACCAAAATCAGCAGACATTGAGTTCTCTATAGCTCAGGAAGGTATGCAAAACATTATTTCATTCTGATTAAATTTACGGCAGTTATCATTCGTCATAGAAAAAATTACCCATGTTAAAACATAAAACGTTGCTGGTAAACTACCCCTTTCCCTAAACCGATCTTCAACAAAAACAATAGGTCTTGAGAACTCTACAATTCAGAGTTGCATGCAAAAAAATTATTTGATTATGTTTGAATTTGCGGCTGTTATCGTTTGCCATAGAAAATACCCTTGTTAAAACATAAAACATTGCAGGTAAACTACCCTTTTCCCTTAACCGACCTTCACCAAAAACAATAGGTCTTGAGAACTCTACAATTCAGGGCTGTATGCAAAAAATTATTTGATTCTGTTTGAATTTGCGGCTGTCATCGTTTGCCATAGACAAAAATCTACAGACAAGATAGACAGACAGACACACAGACACTTTTTGAAAAATGACTTTTTTTCATGTTTTGAGTATAGTACAATCAGAATCTGCAATTATCTCGAACACGATTTTTTTTTGCCATCACCATACTTCCATTTCCTTAAGGAACATGGAAGTAAAATGACCACGTTTGATGAAAAAGAAGGTTCTTTTCCACCAAGACAATGCACCAGCTCATTCTTTTGCGATTGTGACAGCAAAATAGTTTGAATTACACTATAAAATTCTTCTGCATCCCCCCTACTCATAAGACTTAGCACCTTCGGACTATTATTTGTTTCCAAATTTGAAGAAGTGGCATGCTGGAAAGAGATTTATGCGAAATGATGAAACATCTGCGTATTTTGAAGACTTCAATAAATCATACTATAAGGATGGAATTGAAATGCTTGAGCATCGTTGGACTAAGTGTGTAGTGTTGAAAGGAGATTATGTTGAGAAATAAAAAAGATTTTTACCGAAAAGTGGTGTCTTATTTATTTTTTGCATGGACTTATCAAACACTCCTCATATATAACATTTCTTAACCTCTTGACGCCCAGTCTATAATTTACAGTTATATATAGTTTGTATAGATACCATATTTTGATTTTAAATAAAAGTGTACTAACAGCAGAATCAGCAAAACCATTTTGTATAAATTAATTCTCAGTTTTTATTGGCACCCTCTGTTATTCCACCCACCCTTTCCCTCATTACACTATTCCCCTCACCCTTCCTCTCATAAACAAATGATACACACTGTCTTTCGGATGGCTGGGATTTTACTCACCATTTTCACTGAAAATTATTTTTCTCTGACAATTCTGTTTCAATTCCACAATTCTTTTTTAGTTGTGAAACGTAAGTTTCATAACAGTATCATTAAAATAAGTGTTATGGTGATAAAATTAAATTATTTTCATACATTTACTGAGAGCTGAAACTGCAAAATGTTTTTAAAATGCTACCTCCCAAAGTCATTTTTTCAAGCTTAAATACAGGGTGATTCAAAAAGGACTTTACAACTTTGAAAGCATACAGAAATTTATTCAGATAACTTACAGAGTCGGTTGAGGTGTCATTTCAAAGCAAAACACATCAAGTTTGTCATCCAACATTCATTGTGGTTCGATGTGGCTATCATTTGTAATGCGGCATACATCCCACCTGAAGTCGATTTCATTCCAGACTTTAGCCAGTAAGTCGGGCGTCACTTCTGCAGCGGCGGCGTTAATTCGAAGTCTCAGCTCAGCAAGATCAGCAGCTAAAGGTGGTACAAAAACCCGATCTTTAATGAAACCCCACAAGAAAAATCTACTGGTGTCAAATCTGGGGAGCGAGGTGGCCATGCTATTGGACCTGCACGACCAATCCACCGACCTGGGAATCGGGTATCAAGAAAATCTCGGACTTCTACGCGGTAGTGAGGTGGTGCCCCATCTTGCTGATAGTAAAGGCGTCCATCTTGGTCATCCTCGTCTAACTGAGGAATTAGAAAATTTTCTAGCATATCCTGATACACGATACCATTTATGGTTGTCTCCTGGAAGAAGAATGGGCCGTACACTTTTTGTTTGCTAAGGGCACAAAAAACATTGACCTTAGGGCTATCACGAATATGCTGCAAGGTTTCATGGGGGTTTTCACTACCCCACATTCGGCAGTTATGAGTGTTCACCTTGCCACTGATGTGAAACGTTGACTCATCACCTCATCACTAAAAATTACATTGTCTAGGAATGTCTCGTCTGCAATTCTATCAAACATTTACTCACAACAATTGGTGGCGAGTGACTTTATCTTCATCTGTAATGTGTTGAACCATGGTTAGTTTGTATGGGTTCAAGTGCAAGTGTTTACGTAATACGCGCCAAACAGTCGGTTGTGGAATGCCAGTCTCACGTGATGCATGTCTAGTTGATTTCTTAGGACTACGGGAAAAACTTTCTCTGAGTTGTTCCACAGCAGCTTCAGGAACTTGTGGACGTCCTGGTGATTTTGCATGTCGTACAGAACAACCAGTCTCAACAAAGGTTTGGTGCCAAGAGTAAATTGTAGGCCTACTAGGAGGCTCCCTACCATACTCCGTACGGAATTTACGTTGAACTGCAGTTGCTGATTGCGTATCGTGAAACCAAAACACACAGCGAGCACATTCCGCACCAGTAAAAGTAGCCATTTTCAATAATAATGGTGACAGCGCTACTGGTGGGTGTATTCGGTATTAATGGACTACATGAGTCAAAACTTGATGTGTTTTGTTTCAAAATGACACCTCAACCGACTCTGTAAGTTATCTGAATAAATTTCTGTATACTTTCAAAGTTGTAAAGTCCTTTTTGAATCATCCTGTACTAATGGATAACCACTAATGGATAACCAGGTTAATAAAGAGATTGGTTTTAGGTGTAAACTTTTGTAATTCCAGCACATTTACTTCAAATATTTAATTTCATCACAAAATACATGAACGAACCATACAATTTATAATATGAATAAAAATAATGTAGAAAAAGTCACTCTCAGATTTTTAGTTGCCAGTGATTGAATCACTTCTTATAACAAAAGAAACTCCAAGGATCAACTCATTACCATACCACAGTACAGAGCACTGCATTCAAAAAAATGAACAAGAGTATAAAAACATAAGGAAAGGAAAGAGCTGCAGGGAATGCCACAAAAAAAAAGCAGGTCATGATTTTTGTGAGTGGCAACTGTCCAGGTAAACAAGGGTTGTGCTCTGGCAGATGTTTTCTTATTAACTTCATCCAAATATGTAAACATTCCTACAATGTGGGGGTATAAACAGGTGTGTGTGTGTGTGTGTGTGTGTGTGTGTGTGTGTGTGTGTGTGTGTGTGTGTGTGTGTGTGTGTGTGTGTGTGTGTGTGTGTGTGTGTGTGTGTGTGTGTGTGTGTGTGTGTGTGTGTGTGTGTGAGAATTAATAAATAACAAACTTTTTTTAAACTCAAAAAACTTGAAACTTTTTAAGCTTGAACTTTTTTTAATAACAAACTTCAGTGTTTTTTAAAATAATGTAGTGTGTAAATTAATATAATGTGTAAATAAAGGCACTGAAATCGTTCATGCGGTACGTATGTCACGAATTTGTGCCACACAGTCTGATGAATTTCGAATAAAAATGTCCCAGAACATCATTCTGATTATAAACCATCAATAATCATGTATAAAAGTACAGTTACTTTACAAAAATCAGGTTTTTGGCTTATATTCCTATATCGTATGCTGCATTTGTTGCATGACTTAGTATATTTAAGTAGCAGTGAACAGGTTAAAACTAAAACTCGAATTTCTAATTGCATTCCTTTGATATCAACAATAACAAATGATTGCTTATGTATAACCTATTTGGCATCCTTATTAATGTGTAAGGTCCTTATTAGTATGTTTGTTACACTTTGTATGGGTAACCTTGATTAATGTGTTATTTACAGGTAACATCTATTTAACCTGCGTTCTGTGCTTGTTTCTGAATTTCTCATTGATGGGAAATGTCTGAACACTATCAATAATCTCTGCTATATAATTGCTAATCTTAGCTCTTAACATAGGACACTTACTACTAAACCTTTTAATACTAACATCATCTTGGTCATTGTTTACATCTACATCAACAAGTTCAGAGTGTATATTGTTCGAACATACTCCTGTCACACTATAAATTTTATAATCGTTGTTAACAGCTGATCTAGATTTATCTCTCTGGTACATTCCTATGGTTTTGTTTGCTTCTTTATCTTTCTGCAACTACAGCTGCAATTCTTTTATTGGCATGTGCTTTATGCTTAGTATTAAGTTTTGTTGTGTAGTTGGTAGGTTTTTGGTTAGTATTTTGATCACCGCTGGTTTGGTTAACAATAATAACAGGTCTTACAGACTTTCAACACCTCGTGTGATAACAGCTACCTGGATCCTCCAGTTAAAAGATGTACTAGTTTATGGCAATCTCTACCTCTGATATATCTGGTTTCAGGTACTTAGCTCTGGCCGCAAGTTGAATTAAAGTATTTTCATTTGGAACTTTTGCTGGATCAATATTTCTCAAACGCTAGCTGAACACGTACCTTTTTCAGCACCATATCATTCCAATATCTAGCTTGAAAGCAGTCAACAAAAGTTTTTGTTATCTTGAACAATGTAAAACCACTGCCTTGCTGTATCCTTTAGATGTCATAACATCCATATTATTTTGTCAGCTTCGCTGAGGATGTTATCAATGGCATCCATGTTTCTTTCTCAATATTTGAGAAATTCCATCGGATTCTCCTCCTTGTTTCCGAAGAATTTTATTTGTGAACTTCCCTCGTTAGTGCTTTTATAAGTCATGAGACTGGCACCATGTGCTCCAGGTTGACGAAACTGTTATATCTGGCATGGTAAGTTCTCAGGTTTTTGTTTGTTGCTTATAACAAATTCCTGGAATAATGACTCCTGGGTTTCAACTCGTTCTTCAACAGATTGAACCTTTGCTTCACACTTGGTGATGGGTGTGTTGTTTATCTGCAGAGCAGAGTCAACACTCAATTGTATAGCTTCCAACTTTTTGTTTATCCACTTCTCCACACCTTCGAATAAAGCCTTACTCTGCTTAGCTTGTTTGTATTTTGTATCGTAGATTATTTTATTTTTTTGTGGATAATTCGGCTGCTGTGTCTGTTTTGTGACTTCATCATGTATTGATTGTATCTGTGTCAAAATCGTAGTGAGGGTATTCAAAATTTCAATTTAAAATTCATTGTATATAACAATAGTTGTAAAAGTGATAACAATACTTTGTTTACATTGCACAGCAGATAAAGTTTACGTTGATAAAGTGATTTATCGGGAGATTAACTACTATTTTTTATATATATGTTAATACTTTATTATACAGTGTATTATGCCTGTAATATAAATATATAAGGATGTAATGTATGTAGTAGCCAGATAAAGCTCTAAATGAAATGTCCATTACCTATACTAAACAAAGTCTTCAATATACATGCACCTCCAACATAAATATTTTTTATATAAACACAATTACGTCTATTATATGCCAGTCTCCAGAGAATATACACACAAATGATAAATATACACTCTCTGATCTGACATACACAATAAGAAATTACAATACATCCGACTTGAAGCAGCTGTGTGGACAAGTGGGGACAAAGCGGTAACAGTGGATGCCACCTGAGAGGAAAATGGCTACTATCGCAGTTGTTGCGATAGTCTTCCTGCTCCCTGAATGATTGTCTACGTACGCAGTGTGCAGTGCCTGTCTACCATACTTTCAGCTGGTGGTAATATACTAATGCAGAGTATTCAAACCGTCTTCAGAATAAATTTAAAATAATTTAAATTGAATTATACAGGTATACAGTATATTTAAACATTTGTTCAAAACTGTGGGAATCACTTTAATGGGAGTAATTGGGAATGCAATTGATTTGGAAACAAAAATGTCTCATAAGAGAGACTTTAACTTTAAACACAATAGTTGTTAAGAAAAACAGGAAACTCAGAATTAATGGGTGTAACACAGAAATAGTTAATAGTGAGTAATTACTCATAAAAATATATGTTAGTATTGAAACATGTCACCTACCTCTACACAATATAAATTACATACAGTACCTGTAATTACACAGAAGACCAAATATAATACGAGGTCCGACACAAAAATAACGAGACTGTTAGCATTACTAAAGAACTACTTATCATGTTGTATTGTGCGTGCACTGTGTTCGACCTTGATCTGTATTCTTATGCGGTGACAAGTTACAAGTCGCTCAGTTGACTCAGTCGCAGTGAGAGAGCAGTTGAATACAGTCGTGTTTTTACGCTTCGTCAGAAAATGTCGGATACGAAAAGTGATCAGTGCGTTAACATCAGGTTTCTCATGAAACTTAAAAAGTCAGCAACAGAGACTTACCAAATGTTGTTGGAAGCTTATGGCGATAAATGTTTGTCGTGTGCACGTGTCTTTGAATGGCATAAGAGATTTTTAGAAGGCAGGGACTCCGTGAAAGATGACGACCGTCCAGGCTGACCACGCACATCAACAATCGACGAAAATGTTGTAAAAGTTCGAGACACAATACGAAAAGACCGAAGACTGAGTGTCCGTGCTGTTGCTGAAATGTTGCATACGAACAGAGAAAGTGTTCGACACATTTTAACAGAAGAGTTGAACATGAGGAAGGTGTGTGCAAAAATAGTGCCAAAAATTTTGTCAGATGAACAGAAGGAACGGAGAACGGAACTTTGTTGTGACCTTTTGGAACGGACTGATGGAGAGCCCAGTTTTTTAAAGTCTTATTACAGCTGATGAGACGTGGATATTTACGTACAATCCAGAAACAAAGCAGCAATCAATCCATTGGAAAACACCATCTTCCCCAAGATCAAAAAAAGCACGCATGAGTCGTTCGAAGTTCAAGGCATTGCTTATCGTTTTGAGCGTACCCCCCTTTTATTTTTCTAAGTATTGTAATTTTTTTTTGAATTTTATTTAATTTTATTTTTATTAAGTTTTTTTTTTGTAAAAGGGGAGAGACATCATATTTAGAACTAGGTAAAGAAAAAACCTAGAGGAAGCAAAAGTGTGCAAGGCCCAAATACAATTACCGACATGTCCCCCCAGGTGAATGACAGGACTTGCAAATGAAAAACTCTTTTAACCAACAAGCGTGTGCTTTATTCAACCTGTAAGATCTTCCATACATAACAAGTTCGTAATTGTGTGAGCACACCATTAAAGGCAGACTTATATATATCTATGTATTTCCATTAATTCATAATGTCACAAAGTAAGTGAATTGATATTACTAATTGCAAAAATTTCTGCCTGATCATGTATGAGTCAAAGTTGGTAATAATCTCATTCATAAAGCAATACTAATCTATCAGTGTTGTATAATATCAATTAGGCTAGCCTGTTGTCTCAGCGAGCACATTTATGGTTATTCTCTTGTTTTAAATCAGTTACATATTCCCCAAAAATATATCTATATATATATAGTAAAATTACACACACAAACACATATACGACATGAATAACAAAACATCCCTCATTTCAACACTAACCTCCACATAAACCGATTCCCACTACAGTAAATAAATGAAGCCTAATATGTATAGCTAGGTACAAATATAAATAACAACGTAAAATGGAATATCTCAGCTCCTAAGCATAGATTTGCTAGTATATTCACAAGCATAGTTCACACCAGAGAATGTAAGTTACCGCCCCGAAACTCAAACAGCCAAACGAACCCTTAGCTTAATCATTAAGCATTAAGTATGTGTGTGAAAGAAAATCGTTTCTCATCAACAGCATCAGACAACCCCCAGCTACGTTATTAAACTCTGCCATGACCAGATGACTTGATAGCACGAGATAAGTAACTCCCTAATGGTCTTAATTAGATGAAAGTTAGATCTTACAGTAAACTGCGGATGTGTGTGTATGTGTGTAACTTCTTACACATTATACAGTTATAAGCTACTTCATTAGGTGTACTGTGGTAATGTTCACACATGCAATAACATGATGATCACACATAATTGAACATGAGAGTTTGTGCTAGAGTCTAATTTTCAGAACTTCACGAGTGAGCTTCTGGCGGCTTCTGTGCATTCACATGTTGTAGAGAGAGAGAAATAGATAAACAGAATTTTCCCACCTGGATAGTCCGGTGTACTTAGTTCGTATAGGCGAGGATCAGTGATGTCACAGTCATATCACCCGTCCCTGGTGCAGCTTAGCGTTGGAAAAGTTCTTGGTTCAGCTTAGCATCGAAAAGTCCTCGACTGACGGCATTGTGGCTAAAGATCGTCTCTGCTATTAGGGGGAACAGATGTTCGTTCGCCCCTGACACCCATCTAGTCCTTGGTTGAGCACCTGGAGCACGCTTTATCTAGCCTATCATAGTGATAGGTACGGAAGTCCTGGTTAGAAGTTCGCCGCCAGCCGAGACCAGATGAACAGCTTGGAGGATGAAGCAGAAATGAGAGCGAATCAACGTTTCGCTCCAGCCAAGTAACCTCCGAAAGCAGGAATGTACAGACACACACCTGGCTGGCAGCGCCAGCAGTATTGCGTGGCCACACAACCTTTTGTGTGTATAACCGACCGACAACAAACAATCTTAACAGAGTGGCAGTGCGTGACGTCAGCGGCGCTCGTTTTTAAAATACTAATAATCTAATACGTTGCCGAAGCCAGTTCGGCACACCCTCACCCCAAAAGGGCAACATGGTTGACCCAAAACAAACAAGTCCTCAAGCACGACGGCTGCGGGAAACCTGGAAAATCTCAGATTCTAAAACCGCTCTTGGTGAGTTCAGTAACACAGGAAAACGAAAAGCAGAAGGAAGAGGTGTGAGTCAGTGAATGTGTGACTGAAAGAGAAGGTGTAAGTGTGAGTCCTGCATGCTCGCCGGGCCCTGGTCCGCATGCAGATAGAAGAGACAGAAAAGAACAGAAGAAAGAGAAGAATCGCAGACCTGCTCTGAGTACCGACCACCAAGGCCTCCCAAATCTAATAACTGAGACCCAGGACCACTAACACCATATTACTCCCTTCCCAGGACTGAAAATCTCCACTTCACTGCGACCATCCCCCACGCGCGTCCTCTCCTCCATGCCAAACTCTCGGGACCGCCCCAACACGTCACCATCTCCGGTGACCACCACCTAACCCTCCTGGTACTCACATATTCACGCCCGAAGGCTAACAAGGTGCTACAACCTTGATATGGGAGTACCATTTCTACAACCGTCCAGCTCGTGGACCGACCAGCCGTGTGCAGCAAAACAAGGCATTATCAATCCTTGACACACGACTGGCCCACATCCCTACACTAGGGCGGACGGACCCGATTAGCAAGGCCGAGAAGACCGCATTGAGGGCACGCGAACATCAATCTCCACTTTATAATAGTTATCTCTCTACCTAAGGAGGGGGGGTAACTTCTCTGCGGACAGCCAACACTCCGCCATACAACCGACGCCCAAACAACCCTGGGGACATCAACCCGGAATGCGGCATGGTTCGGGCCAAACACTAATCCACATTGAAAAACTGACCTACATTTTATATCACTCGAACAGCTGATCAGACAGAAAACAAATAAACTGGTCATTGAATTTAGAAGCCGGATATAACGATACACAATCTATCAGATAAGCAGGCAGCAAGGCTTGAAACACTGCTACAGCTGCGGCTATCAGCTGGCCAAAGGTTATCTTTCGGATCAGTTTGTATCACTGTTCAAAACTATTGCATCGATTCTGGTTTAATATCTAATTCATTCTTTCTAACATCTATTGTCTTTAGTGCAGTTAGCGTTAAAATTCCCGTTTTAAAAAAACAAGGTCCCCCAAAAAAAATCCTAACTCAAATTCATCTGAATTCCTTCTTCATTTGGAACGCCCCTCTTATTACTTAAATTCGCTCAGTGTCCACCAGAATTATACAATTTACAACATACATCACAGACAACAATTTAACACCAACACATAAGGAAGAACTTGATCACTCAAGTGGCTCCAGAATACTCTAGCGATACGACGAGATGGGTGTCATAAAAGCAGAGAAACAGCCATGCAAAATGCCCAGAAGAGAACACAACACAAAACAATCAAACTAACTCACTAAATACAACACACAAGTACACATAAAATTCGATATAATCGAAAATATAAAGTATCACATCCATGCCCTTGGTCGGACCATAACCGCATTCAAAATACGATACCGCAACGCCCTCAATAAACAATTACCATATAACTGGGATGCTACCAAACACGTTGTCTAATCCAAGAAACAAGTCATAATCAAACTCAACAAGTACCGACGGCCCTCATCATGTCCAGACTCCGTATGAGCTCCAGGGTATGTGCAAGTGCAACCAATCAGCACACATTCATTAAAAAAAAATTAATCACATTCTCATAACCCCTTTTCAAAATTCATCTCGCACTCAACATCACAAAATAATCACTTAAACACTAACACATATTAAATTATTTTAAACTTCATTAACCCCCTATTCATTTTATAAAATGTGCTCTTTTTCTCTGGTTGTTCATTCTGTTAATTTATTACACTATCATTAAGTTTTCTTACAACACTTGGATACTAATCAAAAATAATTTGAAGTAATTTGCAAGTCCTAACACCAGCTGACACGTCTGTAGCCACACTAAGTTTCATTTAAGAAAATAAATACAAGTCCCGAGATTCTAAAATTTCTCAAGTTCAACAGAGAAAATAAGGCAGAAATAATACCTACTATCCATCCAGAATCATAAAAACCACGCTCTGAACTAACATTTGAAACCCCCCTTTTTTTTTTTCTAAGTATTGTAATTTTTTTTTGAATTTTATTTAATTTTATTTTTATTAAGTTTTTTTTTTTGTAAAAGGAGAGAGACATCATATTTAGAACTAGGTAAAGAAAAAACCTAGAGGAAGCAAAAGTGTGCAAGGCCCAAATACAATTACCGACATGTCCCCCCAGGTGAATGACAGGACTTGCAAATGAAAAACTCTTTTAACCAACAAGCGTGTGCTTTATTCAACCTGTAAGATCTTCCATACATAACAAGTTCGTAATTGTGTGAGCACACCATTAAAGGCAGACTTATATATATCTATGTATTTCCATTAATTCATAATGTCACAAAGTAAGTGAATTGATATTACTAATTGCAAAAATTTCTGCCTGATCATGTATGAGTCAAAGTTGGTAATAATCTCATTCATAAAGCAATACTAATCTATCAGTGTTGTATAATATCAATTAGGCTAGCCTGTTGTCTCAGCGAGCACATTTATGGTTATTCTCTTGTTTTAAATCAGTTACATATTCCCCAAAAATATATCTATATATATATAGTAAAATTACACACACAAACACATATACGACATGAATAACAAAACATCCCTCATTTCAACACTAACCTCCACATAAACCGATTCCCACTACAGTAAATAAATGAAGCCTAATATGTATAGCTAGGTACAAATATAAATAACAACGTAAAATGGAATATCTCAGCTCCTAAGCATAGATTTGCTAGTATATTCACAAGCATAGTTCACACCAGAGAATGTAAGTTACCGCCCCGAAACTCAAACAGCCAAACGAACCCTTAGCTTAATCATTAAGCATTAAGTATGTGTGTGAAAGAAAATCGTTTCTCATCAACAGCATCAGACAACCCCCAGCTACGTTATTAAACTCTGCCATGACCAGATGACTTGATAGCACGAGATAAGTAACTCCCTAATGGTCTTAATTAGATGAAAGTTAGATCTTACAGTAAACTGCGGATGTGTGTGTATGTGTGTAACTTCTTACACATTATACAGTTATAAGCTACTTCATTAGGTGTACTGTGGTAATGTTCACACATGCAATAACATGATGATCACACATAATTGAACATGAGAGTTTGTGCTAGAGTCTAATTTTCAGAACTTCACGAGTGAGCTTCTGGCGGCTTCTGTGCATTCACATGTTGTAGAGAGAGAGAAATAGATAAACAGAATTTTCCCACCTGGATAGTCCGGTGTACTTAGTTCGTATAGGCGAGGATCAGTGATGTCACAGTCATATCACCCGTCCCTGGTGCAGCTTAGCGTTGGAAAAGTTCTTGGTTCAGCTTAGCATCGAAAAGTCCTCGACTGACGGCATTGTGGCTAAAGATCGTCTCTGCTATTAGGGGGAACAGATGTTCGTTCGCCCCTGACACCCACCTCGTCCTTGGTCGAGCACCTGGAGCACGCTTTATCTAGCCTATCATAGTGATAGGTACGGAAGTCCTGGTTAGAAGTTCGCCGCCAGCCGAGACCAGATGAACAGCTTGGAGGATGAAGCAGAAATGAGAGCGAATCAACGTTTCGCTCCAGCCAAGTAACCTCCGAAAGCAGGAATGTACAGACACACACCTGGCTGGCAGCGCCAGCAGTATTGCGTGGCCACACAACCTTTTGTGTGTATAACCGACCGACAACAAACAATCTTAACAGAGTGGCAGTGCGTGACGTCAGCGGCGCTCGTTTTTAAAATACTAATAATCTAATACGTTGCCGAAGCCAGTTCGGCACAGTTTTCTTCGATATCCAGGGCATTGTTATGGCAGAATGGGTATCCAGTGTTCAAACAGTTAACCAACAATATTATAAACAAGTTTTGGAAAAATTGTGTGAACGTGTTAGAAAGAAGCCCACTGAATTGTGGAAGAACGGGTGGATCTTGCACCAGGACAACGCGCCTGCCTCAATGTGTTATCAGTCAAACAATTTTTGGCCAGTAAAAACATCACAGTCCTTGAATATCCTCCATAATCCCCCGATTTAGCACCGTGCGATTCTTTCCTATTCCCAAAATCAAGTCGGCATTAAAGGGGACCCGTTTTTCAACGGTGGAACAGGTACAGGCGGAAACGGTGGAGCTCCTGCGCAGCCTGACGGAAAGCGATATGCAGACATGTTTTGAGCAGTGGAAGGAATGTATGCAGAAGTGTGTGGACTCAATGGGGTCCTACTTTGAAGGCGACCACCAGTAATTGTACATATCGGGTAAATAAAAAAAATTACAGCATCAGTCTTGTTATGTTTGTGTCAGACCTCGTATATATAGTTCTACACGACGAAATATGAATTAGACATAAGAGGAAGGGAACAGTGACTTCGCAATGTTGTGTTTATAACAAGCCTGTGGGTACCTATGATCTATATATGTAATAAGGTTCTTCTGATTGTTTTGGAATATGTAATGTATGTATTTGAAAATTTATAAGGATGATAAGAGTTCACAAGATGACTCTTAAGCTTGCTATATCTCACATGGGAATCACACGCAGAAGCCATGTCTGCTCTGGTTAACGTTTTAGAACTCTGTGTCCTCAAAGCACAAACTTGAGATCTGAGTTGACAGTGAAGGTTCTGATTGGTTGAAATTGCTTTATGCATAATGGATAAAGATGTGATAACCGAAAGCTCTGGTTTGGCTTTGTACAAAAATGACAAATCATGTGTAATCATTATCCACAAATTTTACAACCTCATTAAAATTTTCAACATATAAAACTGTATAAAAAACAGTAAAATATGTTGAAATGTTGATACAATTTTAGAATGCTATAGTGCCAAATATGATTTATAATCTGTCAACATTTCATTTCGATACGTTCAAATCCTTTAAATACATAAAACAGACAATTGTCACTAAACAAAGGTAGTTTCTACAAGCAAAAACAAGGTTATTTTCTTATATCCCCTCACCCCCAAACAGATAGTAGGATCTAGCTAGGAGAAACTGGACACAAAATTTAAGGAATATATGTATTTCTTTTAACACACTATACAGATCTGCCCCGGTGTACATGAAAATTTTGTTAGTATAAAAACTGGCAAAAAAACTGTACTGTTAACAAAAATGCCATCACATATACGCAATAAAGAAACATAACACAGAAAAGCTGAAAGTGATTTAAAACCTGTTGTTTCTGTTGCCAAAAATGACTTAACTGAACTCACGTGTGCTACTAAGACTAAAAACCTAAAAACTGTCAGGCAGCCTGATGATGATGATGATTTGATATTGTTTGAAAGAACTTTTGTACCATATTGGTCAGCAGACGTCTGGGAAAAATCACAAACTACAATTAATAAATTTAAATGTTCAAATTCCTGTATGTCTTTTCATACTTTTATCCTGCTTGTTAATTGTTAATCAATTCCTTCTATACATATTTATAGTGGACAAGAAAAACTGCTGTATACGACACCAATTTTAATTTTTAATCAATTAATCACAACTACAATCTTCACTACTAGTAAAAAGTTGTTATCATCTACCTGTGTCATCTATACAATGTAGCTATCATTTACACATGATCGTGTTCAGGAGCCCCATCTTTCATATAGTATATAGATACAGTACATTGCCAATGTACTGCACAACTAATCACTCTACAGTTTATAGTAGTAAGCACTTTTGGATCTACAAAACCATACGACATATCACACTATTACTGGCATTATGCATGATTTACCGTTATACATCATGGTAAAAAACTTTGTAATCTTACAATCACTGCAACACCAAATATAATTTTCCTGTAGAATCAATCTTGACTGTTTTTGTATCAGCTGATGAAGGGTATCAATATTTTTTAATACCAATATACATGTTTTAATATGCATACCCTTTTCTGGTGTCAAAATTCCAGAGCGTGCCGATACACAATGTACATAAACTTCATTTACTCTGGTAAGAATTGACTAATATAAACAAATTCAGAACCACAATATACCAAAATGTTTGTACTAACCAATAAACTACTTCAGATCACTGACCACCCTTTTAACAGGTTAGGAAAACAAAATACACTGACTGCAGTTACATAAAGATTTACCTGCTGTGTAGTTTGCTGCTTCTGTGTGCGTGACACTAATGTAGCAGTTGAATTATCAGACAGATGCGATGATGAATTAGGCGAATGATTATCTTGATGGTTATTAACAGGATGATATGAGATATCCACAGAGTAAGAACTCGACTGCTGAATTTCTGGCTGACCTCTAAAACACAAATATACGTGCAAAATAATAGTTAAATACTATTGTAACTGTTACAAAAATCATAGACTGCAAACTTCTGGCAGAAATATATTATAAATAATAATATATACACATGTTATTATTATAGTTTACACCATACACTATGGGTTTTGTATAAGAAGTTAGTATATGGATAACCATATGTATTCTGTTGGACAAATTAACACCAATAAAGTCTATATTGCGTACATACATATTTAGACAAAGTTCTCAGATTTATTTAATCAACATCAACTGCATACTTCATACTGAAACTTCACAATGATTACAAATATACATTTAAAAGATGAGTTTCATTACGTTATGCTGTTGCAGGACATAATAAATTTCAGTCGCTTATGACACTACTAAATTGTCATACTTACAAAGGTATTTACAATATAAAACACACACACACTTAAACATTTCACTTTTATACCTGATTTTATATATAAAATAAACACTTAGTAATTTTAACACTGAAGCACTACAAAACTAAAATATTTCAAATATCAGCAAGTCAACTGAATTAATTATTTATCACTATTACACATTTTAATTCCTGTTTTTCTTTTTTCTGAACAGAATGTCGGCTAATGCATGCATTCGAGTACAAGAATGGCACCTAAATGGCAGTTATCACTACACATTATCATAAACTGAGCTAGACACTCCCATACATTCATACCGATTATCCCACTACAGATAAGAAAAATCAACATGTAATAATTTGTGTTTAATGAAGAAATCAATATGCATATAATATACATAAGTGTTTGAATATACATAAGCACATGTATATTTTGTGTAGTTAAATAAAATGACATCTGCAAAGACAATATAGTGACAGTATCACATTTACCTATAAGCCTATGTAAGTACTTTAATGTCACATATTATACACAGAATTTATAATTTTATATATGTGCTGCAAGTACTGGAAAGCAATCCAGACTTTCATGTGTTCTTGAACTGAACACATAAGTTCTTACTGTAATATATGGGGAGTTGTCTGGACAAAGCCACCGGTACTTAATCTTTCATGAGAAAAAAATATGCAAATGTGGTATTAAAGTTAGGTAGATGTTTATAACTAATAATCAAGTACAGTATACAGACTTAAAACAATAAGCGTCAAATGCCATCTGTCACAAAAACCAAAAATAATCCATACGAAATTTTGATGTTTATGAATACTGTTAAGTACAACTGTTTGAAAATAAAAATATACACAAGAACGCCTTTTGAAAATTTAAGACAAAAAACAATAAAAGAAAAAGTACACAGCAAGTCAAGCTGACTGCCAAGTTTTATTGTAAAACAGTCAGCTATAAGAACTGTTAAGTAGGTAAGAATACATGTCAAAAGAAAGACTTACAGGTGATATAATCAAAACAAACTACCAACCCAATCTAACAACAGCCGGTTTTTGGAAAGAATATACCAAAATGATTGCTTTATTGCAAACTGCCTTTGTGCTTTATTTACAAGAGCAAAATCTATGAATGTTACAAACTGCACACAAAACACATTAAAATGTATCAGCTGTTTTGGGTGTACTCGGAACACATACAGTGCATATTTGAAAAAAAAAGTGACACACAGAGCCACAGAAGAGCAAATACTCAATAACTGTCACAAGCTAATCACAAAGTATACATCATTACATAAGTATATTTCACATCAAAAGTTATCAATTTGTAAATACACAGAATTTAACTAATATAAAAGTAATATATCTTCATTATTCCAACTAGGTAATATCACAGACGTCCTGTTAAAAATGTTAATTACCGTAATTATCAAAAAAGGGATATCCTATTTAATGATCTCGTTTCACACCAACGAACCCTCACATCACCTCCTAAATTGGCATTTTTGTTTTGTTATACACTGATGGCTATGGCAAGCAACAAATGATTCAATTTGGTATTTTTTTTTAATTATTCTACAGAAAGTATTAAAGAGATAGATTCACAGCATTCAATGTATCTGGACTGATCATAATACAAATTACCAGTTGAATCTAGCCCAGTGTACACAATATCACCTATATAAAACGCAAATAATTTCAGTGTAGCATTTACTATTTCTATAATCCTGGCAGAAACCTATACTTTGAGAAACTGGCAAATCATGCTCTTGACATTTTATTTTTGCTCTGGTATCCTTCTAGGTACAGCATGTTCAGTAATTACACACGTTAATTTGATAACATTAGAAAATGGTACATTTATTGAAACATTTACAACTTGTATCTAGAATACTACATGTATCAAATGATTCAGTATAAAATAACATTTGTTGAAGTGAAGATATTTGTTGACAAATACAACCCATTCTCTTAAAACTGATACGCAGCTTTACTGAAGTCTATTAATCAGGCGTCTTGAATATATTGTCAACTTGGGTCATTTTTATGAGCAACAATTTCTTTTAGTATTTCAAAACTCAGGGACTTGTGCAAAACACTTTGTTGAAGACAGTTTTCTTTATTTTCAAATTACCATATTTATTATACTTCAAATTAGAGCATGGAAAAACATACAACTCTGATTTTCCTATTTCTTTCAGGGGAATTTGAAAATTTATTTTATTGAATTTATTTATTTACTGTAAAATTACATTACGTTCTGATTTTCTGCTTGGCAAATTAAAACAGATACTTTTCCTACATTCAAGATTACCTAATCTACACAAGAGATAAAATACAGGATGTCTACTACATAAATTCTCAGAAATGTAATAGTAACAATTACTCAGGAATATTAGCATTATTTATCATTTGATTTTTAATAAAATACCAAACTGACTGATTCTGATTGTGTGACATGATAACCACCTGCAGCCTTAGGAAAAATTTAATTTTAAAAACAACTTCTTAAGTAGTAAACTTTCTTAAGCATATAGTCGACATTAAAATAAGTTAACAAATACAAATGGTATCTTTTCTGAAGCTAAAAACTTACTAATTCTTTCCAAATATATATTTATCACATAGAAGGCAGATCTTCATAGAAAACAAAACTCTGTTTCAAAAGGTTGTTTTTGTCTGTTTTTAACCCACACAAATTTCTCACACCTTTTCGACATCATCAGCCCTAGAAATAATCTTGTAAACTTTCCTTCAACCTCTTTAAACATAACAATAAAAAATATGGTAACACTTGAATTTATAAGACATCGTGTTACAGTTTTTACTGAACAATATGTTAAAAACACACACTTAAGATCATACAATAGATTTAAATAGATGCAAAACTTACAACATCATTAAAAATACATATGAACTGTCAAAATTACTTAACTGGTTGCCAAGATCTACTGTGTAGCAATAAAATATGTTTTTAATTATCACACAACCACACAAACAAGTACTAACAAAGCCATAAACTTTATCACATGCACTTCCAAAATAAGTTCACTTCTCAGTACTTTTCAATTATATGCTCAGTTTAGCAACACTATGGTACTGTACTATGTCTTTAAACATCAACATGTTAAAACGAGAAAAAAGGCAATAATAATTTTTGAATTTGTAATATATTATATATACTGTGATAAGCATACACTCCAAATTCATGCCTTCATTTCTCACTTCACATACGAGAAAGTTGAAATAAAATTTTATCATTTTATTATCTTCCTCTACCTTTATTATCTACCTTAATGTCAACTTCTCAACTGACATACCAAATTTCAATTTATCACTTCACTACCAAATATTAATTAAGATAAAATAACAAATATTAGTTATTTAGTAGGAGATTTAAAAATAATATGATTATATACTTTTCCATACAATTTTTGTAAGGATTTGGAAAAAAACCTTTTTGTTAAGTTTCAATTGTTTCTATACACTCAAAATCACTAGTTAAATATGAGTTGTTACTACACTTTTGTGATCATAAATGAATATTACCTGAAACCTTCCAAAAACCATGAGCTAAATGAGTTCTCATACAAAAAACATCTTTTTATGTCTTTTTTCTTCCACACCCATGTCTCTTTCCCATAATAATGAAACCTGTTTTATATTACTTACAAACAAGGGCAACAAATTAACTACAATACCATTACATGAAGCCTGCTTTCAAAACTAAAATTTTTATTATCTTTAAACAAAATAGTTTAACAAAAATTTATCAACATCCTGCTAACAGAGTTCCTGTTTTTCAACTCATGGAATATCATTCAATTATTCAACATGATATATTACATGATGCATCAAAATAATGTACTATTATATTTTACAATAAACTTACAGCTTGCATATGTTACACGAATGTGTACTTTTTATAACCTTTTGACACAGATAACTTGTCACACTGTCCTTATCCATTTGCACTTGAACTTTAAAACACAAAATAGTTGCGCTTAACACATACCCTTTTTTGTCGTAATATGAAAACATAATCCAGTAAATTTTACTACAAATAGTGAGTATCATATGTCTGATAGTTTTAACTTTGCACAACTATAAAAACCATTCAAAAAATAATCATGCACTTCAGCAAGATGAGCGTTCAAACTGAAACTCATGAGTCCTGAATTGTTTAAACATAATATATATACTGTACTGTCTTCTTACTTGTTTTTCTTTGTTGATAACTTACACATAACATCTGAATTGCTAAAGTTCAAGTTTATAACTTTCCACTTATATGTGAAACATGTACATGGGACATATAACAAAACGTTTCATACAGTACTTTCTGAGTAATAAGTGTAACTGTTATTAACAGAACAGAAATCATGTATCTCAACTTACGGAAACTGTGGCATATCTTGTGGAGTCTCCTGCAGTACCCTCCTGCAAACAAATGGAAATCTATATGCAACACATGGTGCTTACAAATTCTCCACATATTTATACTCACATTTATAACAAATGACTGGATATAGATTCATAAACCATGTGTTCAAATTGTTTAAGAATTCTTTATAGTTTTTTAATATACAGGGTCGCCAAGAAAGGTGTCGTTAACTGCATTTTAAATCATCAAGTAATTACAGTGACTTCAGGAATAAAAAGTGTGGCTGCTCTGCACAATGTCTCTTACTATAAACCTGAAGGTTGTTTTCATTTATTGATTTTGTGATAAATAAAAATGATAATGTTGAGGCTTGGGCCCATTTCTTGTTTAGCAATGAAGTGATGTGCATGAAAACTGTGTTACCCATCAAGAATCACATACTGGGTCCTTTCACTCTAAACTGAGGTATTTTCTATAAGAATTTTCTCTCCAAATCATTTTCTCCCTAAGTATAAACAACACTTTTTTTAGCATTAATATAATTCTAATTCGCTTAACAAAACTGTTTCTTCAGCCAGGTTAGTTCCTTCTGGGTTGGAAGATTAGAGGATACCTATCGTTTAGTTTGGATATGAACTGGATCGTCTTACCTCACGAAACTGATGGAGTTTTGCAGATCAAGTGTTCCTGTGAAAGCATATGAGAGGGGTTTTGAGGACCGCTGAATTTGACTGATTTCAGAGTGAGTACCTTCAGCCACAAGATCTGTGCCCCTACTTAGTGTCGCCCATCACTGTACTGATTATATATTCCACGCCTGACCCAAGGCCTCAGAAGTTTGATAATCTAGTCTGCAATGAAGTAAACTTTTTCAGTGGTATTATTTTAATCATAATATGCAGCACACACTTATGAAACATTTGTTAAACTTTGGACTACATGTAAAAAAAGATATATATGGATATATAAAGAGTTATTACTCTCTTTCGATATACGTTACTTTGGATCTAGTAACAAAGAGGTCCCAACATAATACCATCAGGCTTCTCCATGTGAGGCTATGGCACATTAAAGATGGGCTATGATAAGATAAATATAAGAAAAGCAATGTGGTTGAGCATTTGAGTGAGAGCAGCACTACCGAAAGTAACAACTATTAAATCGATAGATCATATATGGTTGAAAATCAACTATAGGCCTATTTTAGATATTTGCGTGGAATGAGGGGCACTTATATTAAAATATAATAACATATGAAAAGATATACTCTGTTTCTCTGGAAAAAAGAACTGGTTTGTCGAAAACTTTTTTCTTATTTATAATAAAATTTTCTGGACACCTTTTTTGATGACACGATGTATTTATTATTTTTAATTATGCCTTTTATTTCATAACAGTAATGTTATAAACTAACACTACACTTGCAGTAAGGTGTTTGTCCACATTATATATCCAATACGTACATAAAAATAACAGCGTTCAAAAGTACCAGACAAACTATCAAAACAACACATTAATGCTAACTACTATAACAAAATTAGAACATGCAAAATTCAATAAATGACTACCAAATACCATGAAATATATCACACGCTTGCTGCATAACCAATGTTCTTAATATTTACCAGTGATTTGTTTCTGATACAGAGCTGGCACTACAGATTTTCATTTCAAACATTGTTTAAGTTACACTAATAGTTGACACACCATCGATAACAAATATTACTCAAAGAAAAGACATGTTTACAAACTATACGCAAACAGAAATTACACGTTTCTAAGAAGTAATTACAAGAAATAAGTGTAGTTCCAGATCACCACCTAATGTCCTCATCAATAAACCGCAACTACATTTTGGTCATGTTACTGATTAAATAAATACGCTCACAGACTGTATTTAACCATACAATTACTGTCTGTATGTTGACCATATAATGATTCTATTCTGATTCAACATAAACGTTTTAATCAAAAGATTCCTAATATTTCAATTTATCTCATCTCCATGCTCTGAACTAACACAACTTTGAATTAGTACCAGAGATAAACTTACAGATCCCATGAAAAGCTTGTTCTGCAGCCAGTCCCTACTATGCATAAATACTGATCTGTGAAATTTTATTTCTTAAAACAAACTTCTAGAATAATAATATTTTATACTATAAATTTTAAAATATAATCATTTTGTGTATGTGAAAAATAGAGATATATGGGTGTCAAGACATAGTTCAAGCATAATAGAATCATTTGAAACTAAAGCTATTTCTGTTAAGACTCGATATAAGCAAGCCTTTGATTGATCTGACCCATGTGTCAAAGCCTTCGACCTGTGTGTACTATTCATTGTATTTCATTAATTATTTTCATTTTCTGTTGTCCTCTTTATTCACATATATCAATTTGTCAACATTCACATCCATATTTCTAACATTAGTATACACATAGACTTTTAAAATATACATGGCACTGAAAAGCAAATAAAGTACTGCAATCAAGTAAAGGAAACCACCAGCTTAACACTCAATCAAATCACAATTATCAGTAGGGAAGATTACTTGGTATGATGATTAACTGTGGTGGGTCAGAACAAGATAAAATTTTAAATTTAGGAAATAAATTTAAAACACTATGAAAAGAACAAAAATCTAGAATTATGAAGAGGTTTATTGCATCAAAAACAACAATGACTGCTGAGGGTTGAGCGAGAAGAATGGTTAGTTGGACAGTACATTAATTTTAAGAAAATTGTAGAAATCGATTAACAACAAAGAAAATTAAAATAACAGTATGACACTTTTTTAACCAAATTCAAAAATGACATATTTCATGTTCAAAGGTGTCTTTAAAAATATTAATGTTAAAACTGTATTAAACTCTATATGCCTGCTACCTGTAATTTTGTGTAAGTGACTTCAGTAGAAGTACAGATTTTTATTTATTACATGTATTTCTTCAAAAGTGTTTGAAATTTCTTCTGCTATTAATAATATAGGTGTGTGTAAGTACTACATGTTTACTATAATATAATTATCGTTAGAGCACAAACAATAGTGTTAAATACCAAATAATGAACATTATAATCTACAGTAACAGTACAGTATGATGAATAGATTCTATATGACACTGTTATATCAACATTGAATAACCTTCCCAGTTTTCTTAGTGTCAATGGGCAAAGAATGTTTGTTGTGCAAGTCAATTAACCATGAATATTCAATTTGTTACTTACACTTTTGATGTGATAATGGAACAAACACAATAACTCATTTTAAATGTACAGCAACATATGAAATACACTTTTACTATATAATTTTATTTAAATTATACTTCAGTGGTTCTTGCTGAATTTGAATTGATACTGCAGCAAACTACTCTATGTATCCAATTCCTCAGAAAAATAAA
This sequence comes from Magicicada septendecula, assembly GCA_034769895.1. NCBI lineage: Eukaryota > Metazoa > Arthropoda > Insecta > Hemiptera > Cicadidae > Magicicada > Magicicada septendecula. The sequence continues at coordinate 59,722,524 of CM068376.1, forward strand.
ATTATAATCTTAATATACAGAAATTTTCTTGTCAGAAAACAAAAAGTTAGTATTATTTTACTAGTCAAATACAAATGACATTGCTTCAGTTACAGAACCATAAACTAACAAACCGATCTACAAAATTTGCTGTAAATTTTCATACAATACAAATTTCCAATAAACACAAAAACTCTTTATAATTCATACATGATAAAAGTCGACGTAAAAATTATAACTTTTAGTAAAGCACAGTTTTCAAGTATTTAATAACTACTGACTCCATGTTATTTCATCTTTAATCCTTCCACATTTCCAACAGTTTTGTTGTAATTCGAGGATATCCAACTTATCTATACTAATGAACAACCATATTATATTGTGTTACTTGTATCACAAATACCCCCTCAAGCAGAAATTTAAATAAATGACTTTAGGACACAACTACTTGAAAAAGACAAACAGAAAGACCATGCACTCATAACAACACAACTATTTTGCATTCACATTCTACATGTACTAGTAGATTAAAATATAATAAAGATTTACTGTACATAATAAAGAGAGTAACTGAATTATAGGCAGGCTTAGCACAGTGAAATCAGTAATAATCCTCTTTAAATATTTTATGTGTTAAAATATTCAACAACCATAAAACAGACTCTTAAAATATCTAAATCAATCCTGTTTATACATTTTAAACCTGTCAAAAATGTAGATTATGACTTGTTTAAATTCTGACATATCAAAATAATACGCTATTAAAAAATTTATCTACGCACACAAGTCTATGCTTACTGCTGCATTATTAGTGTCGTGTGCCACTTGACTGTGCTGTCTCCACAATGGAACAAAAACAGTTCAGTTGGGTTAGAAGCCATCAGCACATGGTCTTAAAAACTCTTCAAAATATGTCTACTACCTGGATCTCTCCTAAACTTATACACATAAACCTGAGATTTTTAGAGTGACCACAGAGAAGTTAGTTCTGGTACTATGACTGAGTATTTTATCTGCTACCACCTCACAAATCCTGATACTAATATCTTTAGGTGAGTAATGTAACTAATTAGTTTGTGACCTTGTATTACACATGTACTGTGATAAAATGCTAATCACATACCATCACATCACAAGCAAAACTATATCACTTGCCGAAAGATACCATTACTGAAAGTGTAAAAACATTCTACAAGCATGCAAATGCCAGAACATTTGACATCCTTCCCAACCACCATTCATGCACGTTCACTCCACATACAGAACAAAATAAAACTATGAATATAAGGATAAAAAATAATCTACAAGAAAACAAATATTATAATAATGAAGATGCATATTAGTCCGAACTCTTTACTATAGTCAAGAGTATCCATGAAGTGATATGATGTGAGAAATTGTTTCTCGCAATATTTACCTGATGTGTTGTTACCTATGGCTGTGGATATGGTCACTGAAAAAGAAGGCAGAGTTCTGCAACACAGTTGTGCAGGAAAATAATAAAGATTAAATTATAAAAACAGCATACTACAAAAAGCAAATTCCAAATTGGCAACATTCAGATGGCATTGCTGGTATACTGAAATTAATCATTAAAGGAAAAATAGAAGACAAAAGAAGTAAATGAAGAAGAAAACGTGGAGTACTGATTTACAATAGAACCTTGATTGTCCATCAGGACTGTCACTGTGACGGATGAGTGAATAGATAGATGACATAAATACATAACCCTCCCCCCATTCACCACGACTATATCAACCAATGTCATAGGCATATTATAATGTAAACTAAATATACAGGCTATAATTATTGCACTGAACTATGGAATGAAAAGAATGTACGGTTGCAACAAAATCAAAAAGATACATTTATAACAAAAATGTCCACAGGTATTGCTGCTATGGTGCGGATGTTTTGAAGAAGCAGCAATTGAGTTGGGTCTGCCTCCTCTTGCTGTTCAAACCATTCAATGCACTTAGAAAGCATAGCTTCTGCTTCTTTGTAACTAAGTTTGATAATTCATGGAGGGTAGTATATTCTTCATCTTCAGCGTTGCAGTCATCTTTGGTCAACAAGCTTTGCACCAGTTCATCTTCATCCTAAATTTTGAAACCTCCATTGTGTTTGTCCAAGTCAAACCATTTATTCACTTCTTCCATAGAAATTGGTTCACTACCATTCATTTTTTAATCCAAATTTTCTTCGGGATTTTCCAAATCGTTGTCAGTGGCTGCTTTATCTTCTTTTGTGCCAGGCCAAAATTTATTCCAGTCTTTTTTTAGGGTTTCTTTAGCACCAACTTGCCACCATGCTTCAGTGACATTAAAAATTGATGTTTGATATTGTGAGACTTCCAGAACTCTTTTACACTTTGTCCATCATCACTAGCAGTCTCGTCACAGTTTTTAACCTGCTCTTTCACTACCTTTTGCTTCTCTGTTTCTTTCATAAGTTTCTCTAGGTATTCAGCTATTACCTAACAGTGCTCAGTTTACCCCTGGAAATATCCAACTGATGAATACCATGTCAGCACTGAAATCTGTATAGCCAACACATGCTTTGAAAGTTGGATCTCCACCAAACATCTTGTTGATCTAAATTGCCTTGGCCAGGGCTTAAAATCAGAATGCCTTGACTACATACCTGAATAAATTACTGGTACACAACTGTGTCTAACTGGTCCAGTTTCACTGACTTCATAGTTTTTCTAACTGTATTATTATCACCAGTAGATTCCACCTTAAAAGTATGCTTTTTTAATCTTATCTGCATCTGTGTTGATGTCATTTGATGGAATATATAGGCGCAATATTATTAGTCATCCTTTCATCATTACGCAGGCATTCGAAAATTTCAAGTTTTTTGAGAAGTTCGAACAACACTTGATTTTGTTTCTCTGCCATTTCAATAAATGCACAAAGATTACATTATGAAACAATTACGCACTTTACAGTACATTTACTGAACAGAAAAATCACTAGAACAAAGAAACCATGTCCCCAACCACTACTTTTGAAGGTCAAAACAACAATAACCAAGCAGAATGGCGGGAATTGCGGTGGGGGTAGGCCAAGTCATTTCTAGGAATGCAGGAAAGAGTAGAAAAAAATGTGCATTCAGACTGACAGCCAAGGCCAATAGTCTTTTTCAATTATTGTTGTATTTTCAGTCTCATTTCTTAATTAACTTTTACCGTCAGGGCCTGATGGTTGACAGCTAAATGGGTGATGGATAATCTAGTTTCTACTGTATCTCGAGGAGTAGAAGGCCATTGTGAACTGAAGAGAACTACATAAGTTTGTTTTCCTGAAACCAATCATTGGATACATTTATATTTTTACTGTGAATAAGGGAGTATGGTACTCTGTGTCAGGCACTGGAAATACAAATATTGTTAACAGAACTTGAGTGTACAGGGGACTGTCAAGAACCCAATAACTAGTTGAAACCTTATGCTTGGAGACAAAGAAGGGCAATGGACTGCCAGGTAATAGTTATAAGTGTACAGATTTAGAATACGCCAGGATGCAAGTCCAAGAGAATGTGCTTTAATACAAGCACTAGAATGTATTGCTCAATGGTAACTGATAAAATGGACCAGATATTTTTTACAGTTACCATTACTCAATATACAACTTTTATGCCTTTTATTACACTGCAAAGATATATACATTTTACATTTAACATACAACTATATAATTGTTATTACTTCTATATACCATATATAGTTACATAAAATACATTATTGTAACAATTTATCATGTCTGTTAAACCACAAATGATGACTTTATACACAACTGGCAAGTTCTGTTATAACTTACAGTATGTGAGTGCGCTAACTTAGTGTAGTGTAGTTGTACTATGCTTTATAGTAGAAATTTCCACATACCTCATAATATAAACTTTAAGACACACATCAACCAGTAGGGAATGTATGAAACACTATCCATGTTTTATATATATAACAGGGACTATCAGTATACTGTAATGCACATCAGTCTGAACTGGTATGTTTGAGTACATTCTTACTTCAGCACTCTTCTCACCACTTTGAGAGCACATTCAACAAAACTGTCTTCGAGACATAAACGTTACAGAATCTTTCATAAAATCATATAAGTATGCAATCACCAGAGAATGACCAGTAGCAGCAATTCAGCTGAGGTAAGTCAAGTGTCTATATACTTGATTTTCTACTTTTGTATTTACTTTTTATATAACTATTGGAATCTATCAACACATTCTTTATCATAATGCATATGTATGAATTCAAATATATCAATTAACATTTATTGAAAAGAATATGGAATTGTTTAGGCTGGCACAGAGATTCATTATCTCAACAGCCGTGCTGCAGTGAGTCAACACCACTACGAGAAAGAGGAGAAAATATATAATATTAAACACTTTAGTGTTTTTGCATTTTTCACCGATTACCAGAAGGACTTTGAGCAAGTCCAATATCAGAAAATGATGGATATCCTGAAAAATATTGCATTACATGGAAAAGACCTAAGGATAAGCGGGTCTTCCGTATCAAATAAACACACTAAAATTAAAAATTTTACCTGACCATCTCAGAATTTGATGAAATTTGGTATGTAGGTAGTCCTCATGGAGATTAATAAAAATACAATTTTTTTTTCAAATATCTCAAACGGTTTAGAAATTACGGCTATGTAAAGTTTTCAAAAAACGGCCAAAAACGCACGTCCGACATATTTTGAAATCACCACAGCTGCTCTCCTAATTGAGCTAGAGAGATGGGAGTGGTGTTATTTTACTCAGTTTTTCATGCAGTTTTCAATGATATACAGCACAACATACCTTTTCATAAAAAGTTTTTTTGTAAACACAAAATCAAAATTTTAAATTTAATTTTCTCAAAAAGCGCATTTTTGAAAATTTTTTAAAAATTCCTATAAATAGTTTAGACCTTTGGTAAGTGATTCTCGAAATTTCAAAGTGGGAGGCTTATGGGTTCATAGTTAAATAATAATTTAAAAAAGAGCGTTTTATAAAACTGATGCGTAATTTTAATACTATGTACCTTTACATAATGTATTACAATGGTGATTATTACCATAATTCTGTGCCAAGGGGGGCTGTCTTTAAGACAAATTATGTCCACAATTTAGTCATTATAGTCTTATTATTTACTCAGTAAGTTTTTCAAAATTAAATGAGAAATAGTTTTTATAATTTACTTTATGCATTTTGTGTCAGGATGCAAAGGATAAAGTCACTAAAATAACAATCAGCAGTGGTTTGTTGTAGATTATTCATTATGTTGTGATATGAAAGGTGACTCATAGTAGGTAGGCCTACTGTTTGAGTGTTTCATGTGCTGACAAGCAAGCTCTCACAGACAAGTTGAGACAGGCTCACTCAATTCCCTCTTCTGTCTGTGCAATTTATCATTAGTCTGTGTCTGCAGTTAGTATGAGTAGGATGTCAGTAGGCTACATTATATCTGTGTTTAAGTGAAAAATCTTTTGTGGTTTCAAACAGTTTTTAAAGTATTTTGTCTAAGTTATATTAGAGTGTTTATCTATAAAGTAATAAATTTGTAGTAAGTTTTTAAAAATATTTATTTGGTGATGTTTCAAAAAAGATTATGTTGTAAGTACTACATGATAAATTAAATATTTATTGAAGCTCTTTGAAATACACAATGAAAAATATAATTTAAAAACTATGATTTTTGTGAGATGATCTTTTTATAAAACTTAAAAAAGTATTTAAAGCAATAAATTAAAGATAATGGAAAGCGAATTAAAATTCATTAGATTACAATGTTTTAACCCATTAAACAAAATTAATCACACAATTAGGGATAAAAAGAGACTGAGAAATGCAACATCATGGATGTTTAGTTTATTTCCTGAAATACCTAAAGAAGCTAAAATTTGTGATCTTTGTAGAAAAGATATCGGAAAGTTAAAGGTAGACAATACAAATCAACCTGGTCCCTCTGGCCTGCCTTGTTCTTCAATCGACATTAGCGAGGAATGCAGTTCTGAGCCAGAAGACCCAACCTTTTCTTTAGAATCAAAAATTGTAATTGAACAATTGAATACTTCTATTGTGGAACTAGAAGAGTCTCCTATTAACGTTAAACAAATTAAATCTATGCAGTATGCTACAAAGAAAGTAAAAAAGATTAACTCTGCATTGAAGCGTAAACTCTTTTTAGCAGCTGACGATTCATCTAGTGATGATGAGAATCTAGATGAGTCAATTTTACAAAACCTTAAAGAAAATTTTTCTAATTCACCAAATAGAGTTAAGAAGTTAATGATACTTACCTGTCTCCCAGAAAAATGGAGTATTAGAAAAATAATGTGGGAATTTAATGCACCAGATTATATGGTGAGACAGGCAAAAAAAGTGTTAAAAGAAAAGAGTATTTTAGAAAGCCCTAACCCAAAGCCTGGAAAGGCCCTTTCAAAAGCTATTGTTGATACTGTTAAGTCATTTTATGAAAATGATGAAATCAGCAGAATAATGCCCGGTATTAAGGACTGTATGACTGTAGTTGACTCAAATGGAATTAAAACAAAAATGTCAAAATGACTAATTTTGTGTAATCTTAAGGAGGCTTACTCATTGTTTAAGGAAAAATTCTCAGATATTACAATAGGTTTTTCAAAATTTGCCGAACTTCGACCAAAGCATTGCATATTGGCAGGCCAAAGTGGCACACATGCAGTTTGTGTATGCACAATTCACCAGAACGTAAAGTTAATGACAGAAAATACAAAATTAGGAGCTTTGACAAATAGACAACTAAATACGTATAAACACTGTTTGGCAAAAATGCTGTGTAATCCACCAAACATTAATTGCTATATGAGTGAATGTAGAGAATGCCCTGGTGTTGCCCCAATTCGCAAAATCATTGAAAAGGCTTTTGAAGAAAATCTTATAGAAAATGTCACCTATCGTCAGTGGGTGTCGGTGTCAGTGGGTGGGTGATCGTTGCAACCTTGAAACTTTACAGAAATCTAATGAAGATTTTATAAATGTTTTTTGTGACAAACTGACTCTCTTAATCAAACATGATTTTATTGCAAAGCAGTAGTCTTCATTCATTAATGACAAAAAAGAAAATTTAAAAGAGTCAGAGTTTGTAGTAAACTTACATTTCTCTGAAAACTATAACATTGTCGTTCAGGACGAAGCTCAAAGTTATCACTGGGCAAGCGAACATGTGACAATACACCCTTTTGTGATTTATTACAGAGAAGATGATAAAATTAAACACTCAAGTTTTGTTGTAATTTCACCTTGTTTAGAGCATAACACTGTTTCTGTGTATACATTCCAAAAAAACTTGTCGAGTTCATGACAACAAAGTTTCAAACAGTGCCAAAAAAGATTTTTTATTACTCAGATGGGTGTGCTGCACAATATAAAAATAAGAAAAATTTTATCAATTTATGTTATCACAAGCAAGACTTTGGTGTAGAGGCTGAATGGCATTTTTCCGCAACTCCACATGGGAAAGGACCATGTGATGAGGTTGGGGGCTCAGTCAAGAGACTTGCTGCAAGAGCAAGCCTGCAATGTCCATATGACAACCAAATTTTAACACCTATCCAACTTTATGAATGGGCAGTTGAAAATTTATCTGGAATTAATTTCACCTTCTCCACACAAGATGAGTATGTTGAGTCCGAAACATTTCTGAATGACCGTTTCAGCCAAGCAGTAATTATTAAGGGAACTCAACAGTATCATGCTTATATACCTGTTCATTCAAGCGTATCAAAGATGTGTGTAAAAATATTCTCTGAAGATACAACAGAAGGAACAGTGATCATCCAAAAATGCTCAGAAAAACTACAAATGTCAGAAGTAAGCGGTTATATACCGGCCGTATATAACCAAAAGTGGTGGCTGGCATATGTGTTGGAGAAGAATGAAGCAGAGGATGAACTAAAAGTGACATTTCTACATCCTGCTGGCCCTTCATCATCATTTTCATATCCAAGGAAGCCGGACGTATTGTGGATATCACTGACAGACGTGCTTAGCAAAGTTGATCCTACAACTCCTACTGGAAGGATTTATGTAATAACACCTGAAGAAGCCACAACAACTTCACAAGCTCTATCATCAAGTTCTACATAAAATTTTGCTAAAGATGTAAGTGTTAAAGATTTAATGTAAAGTGTATAAATAATTTAATATAGTAATGAAATATGTTTTAATATCTAGGCCTACTATCAGCTTTATAAAATGCTCTTTTTTTAAATTATTATTTAACTATGAACCCTTTGCCTCCCACTTTGAAATTTCGAGAATCACTTACCAAAGGTCTAAACTATTTGTAGGAATTTTAAAAAATTTTCAAAAATGCACTTTTTGAGAAAATTAAATTTAAAATTTTGATTTAGTGTTTACAAAAAAACTTTTTATGAAAAGGTATGTTGTGCTGTATATCATTGAAAACTGCAAGAAAAACTGAGTAAAGTAACACCACTCCCATCTCTCTAGCTCAATTAGGAGAGCAGCTGTGGTGATTTCAAAATATGTCGGACGTGCGTTTTTGGCCGTTTTTTGAAAACTTTACATAGCCGTAATTTCTAAACCGTTCGAGATATTTGAAAAAAAAAATTGTATTTTTATTAACCTCCATGAGGACTACCTACATACCAAATTTCATCAAATTCTGAGATGGTCAGGTGTTGATTTGATGTGGAATGGCTCTAAGAGCTACACTGTATTGGAACCAATCTGCAGTGGTTAGAGTAGATAAAGAGAAAACTGAAGAGATACACATTCTGCATGAAGTAAGACAAGGATGTATACTATCTCAGCTTTTATTCAACATCTACTTGGAAGGTATTAATAGAGAAGCTTTAGACGAATGTGATGTGGAAATCTCTCTGAACGGTGAAATAATAAATAACATACGTTATGCGGATGATACCGTCATATTTGCAGATAGCTTAGAGGGAAGGCAACAACTAATGAATAGAATGACAAAAACCAGCCGTAGATATGACCTAGACATCAATGTTAATAAAATGAAGCTAATGATTTATTTTAAGAACAAGTTCACAAACTGCACCCTTAATATAAACCAAAGGCCAGTTGGTCAATTTACATATCTTGGTACTATAGTCAATGAATAATGGGACCACTCTCAAGAAATAAAGAGTCGCAGAATAATTGAAAAGGCAAGAGCAGTGTAGACTAGAATGAGCAGTTTATTCAAAAGTCATGATTTAACAATAAATACAAAGATGAGACTTTTATGCTGCTACATATTCTTGGTCCTCTTCTATGGTGTAGAATCTTGAACTTTGACTGAAGCCACAACTAAAAAATTGGAATCTTTCAAAATGTGGCTTTACCATAGAATACTGAGCATTTCATGGACAGCACACATAACTAATGTTGAAGTTCTTAGAAAGATGAAGAAAGAAAGGGAAGTTATTAACACAGTGAAAATAAGAAAGCTTCAGTATTTGGGACACCTCATGAGAAATGAATAGAGATTTTACTTATTGCAGTCCACACTATACGGAAAAGTACTTGGAATAGATGAGTTGAGTGACCGAGAAACTCATGGCTGAGAAGTTTAAGGACCTAGTTTGGCATGGATATAACTGACTTATTCCATGCAGTAGTACAGAAAGTATGATATCCAATATGCAGCATACAATAGTCTTTATGATATCCAACATCCTAAACGGATAGGTACTATCAGAAGAAGAAACACTTTAGTATGTATAAAGGTGAGGAGCAGGGGGAACACTAGAAGTCAATGAATCATCTGAAATCAGTAGTGAAATATTACCTCCCCCTTAAAAGAAGTCTGGTCTGTTACATTATGAGTGCCTGGCTATTTCGTTTGTAAAAATGATGAGGCCAGCAGCAGTTTTTTGAATCGTATTACGCTGCATTTTCAAATATGCACAAGCAATACTGTGAATCTGTTTTGTGTTTTCAAGTGGCTTAATCTTTTAGTTCATTTTTATTTATTTTAGGTTAGTTAATGTTCATAAAATTTCATTTAAAAAAGCAACCGATAAAAGTCAGGTATTCAAACTATTCAAACAATTAGAAATATTTTTAAAATCATTCAAAAAAGCTTTCATTTTAAGAAAATTTGATACCATAACGTATTTGTATGCCCAAATAGTCTGAATTTCTGTATTTTATTTTCTACACATAAGTCAAATATTTGTATTTTTCTGAACAGTTTGGTTTACTTACTGTTCTTCAGCTCTTTACCTATTCCTACTGTCATAAACTACCAATGCCAGTAAATTTATAATTAAGTTCAAGGTTAGTACTTTCACACAAACAAAATTTTAGATTACAACAAAAGATAAAAGTTAAATGAAAAGCCCAAATCATATTTTATTAACTGTACTTTCACATTACACAGGTCATAATAACTTTCATGGAATTTGAAAACATGTCAACAGCACATGGAATAAGCAGAATACTAAATAATATGTCAGACATATTGCTATACATTTCCATTATACATTTTGTAATTATAAGGCTGTAAAGTGGCAACAACTGATAAATATTAAAACTTGTAACTCAATTCAAGTGTGTGTGTGCACGCGCGCGCGCGCATGCACGCAAAGAGAAAGCTAATATTATACCATCAAACTAATATGTTTAATTATCTTACCAACTTTTAATTTCAGTTATTTAAAAAACAGAAAATTATAACTACTCTTCACCATTAAAAATGAAATTGTATAACCATAATTATCTTTTAAAACAACACCTCTGACAACAATTCATTTATATATGATCATAATTTATATTTTTCACTTACCAGATACAGAAATAAGAAGATAATCTAAGCTTTAAAAATTTAATGCGATGGAATTTTTATGCTGTTGAGTTTACTGAAAATTTGAATTGTAAAACTACTATCAGTTTTACAATATTTCATGTATCAGACATGTCCGACATGTCTACAATTTATATGTATGACTGGAAATTATATATCAACTGTACTGTACTACAGCAAACCTCTAAACGCAATGCCAGTTTATATGCATTTTTTTTACACTCCATAAACACGCATTAAAAAACATATTATATTATATTGTAATAAAAAAAATTTCATAGTTACTAAATATATTTCTTTATTTTTCTGTTACTTATAATTAAGCAAGCTTTGATTTGTAAATAAAACATGTCACACAATATTCAATATGTAATTTTAATTAATCAAAATAAACATTTTAACAATGTAATATTATTTTGGTCCCTTTCTTGCAAGATCAAAATCCTATATGGAAACAACCAATGCTAGTTTACATCCTTCAACAAAAGATTCATTGACGATTTCAATGTTACCACCCAATTTCACAATGTGGCCCAACCCAGTCATTCTTTTTATTCACTGTGGATAACAGGTAAACAGAAGTTGCTAATGTTACGAACGTGTTTTTAAAATTCTCAAACACATCTAAATACTTTCCAAGTAACATTTACTGAGCATCTGTTAACACTACAAAAAAGCCGAAATAATAAAAACGTTAAACTATACTTTGAACACACACATGCGTAATGTTAGGGAAGGTGCTTAGTGATACCTCTGCGTAATCTCCGTGCGAGTGATGCTGTGCTCTTGTCGCTGCTCAATCCGCCTGTTCACCAGGCTGGTTACGGTCAAGCAAAGCAACATCCACATTAAAGCTAAATATATATATACATATATATTTAAAAAAAAGCTTCAACTTACAATCAATAGATTGCAAGTTGAACAAAAACTCCACTACACGCATCTTAGCTAAATAAAAAAAAACATCTTTATAACATTGTTTATTAGCATTCACAATACACTTATGTCAAAACTGAAGTAAGAATAAATAATAAATTTAAAATCGTTCTTAGAATTAAAAATTTTTAAACAAGTTTTAATAATTACATGACAATGAAATATTTTAATTTAAAAGTTATTACAACACAAGGAAAACTAAATGCACATATATTAAACAATGTTATTTTTACTATTAAAATATGCAAGCATTAACTGTTATGAATTTGTTTATATTAATTCCTAAGCATATTTATTTATACTGGCATATTACTTGTTTCACTTATTTACTATTTGACTTATCAATATTTTTTTTTGTTTACAAAAAGCTGGTTTTAATATTTATTCATTTTATCACTGTACCTCAGGTTAAGTAATTTTAAAAAATAAAACTGTTATTGTGTTATATAAGGAAAGTGTTTATGGCACATTGTTTTGTATACTTTAAATTTTTAATAAATTATTACACACAAGTTTCTAATATTTATAATAGTCAAGTTTACAATATTAATGTAAATTACTGTGGCATGTAGAGTGAAAGATTTTTATACCATAAATTATATCACATTTTTAGTGTGTATACTATTTAAATTTATAAGTGCAAGACTATTTCTTTCAAAAGTGTACAGATCTATAAAATTGACAGGAAGGATTTCTTTACATTTTAACAAAAAATTATATTTTATTCTCAAAAATGTTTGATTCTTGTTGTGCATGTGTGTGTGTACACGCACACATAAAACTTTTCCAACATTAAACTAACCTTCAAATCACTGGCCAAAATCACAGATTTATCAGATGTGTTTTTCATATGTTTCATATAGTGTATATAGGCCTATATGAAAAATATGTTTCATATTTGCTGACTTCATCTTTTGTTTTACACTGCATACTAATTACTTGAAACTAATTTACATCACTTATGTGTATCAGCTTTTAAAATCTAACTCTACGTATGTAAGTCACAATTCAGTCTACACAATACACACAAAATTATATTTTAAAATTAGTACAGTCAAATGGTATAAAAGAATTTGACATAATTTATATGCAATAAGAAAGCAAAGTATGTCTATCCTGTCATATGGTTCAATTTTAGTTTAATATTGCAAAATGAATATAAATTATATTAATAATCTTAATAATGATATAATAGGAAGTAAATGGAAGAAACAAACAGTGTTTCTTTTGTAAAATAAGATGCAAGGACTCAAATTTTATTTATAACACTATCCTTAAAATTTTCAAGAGTGTGTTTTGAAGCGTCTGTTAGATTTATATCAGCAACTTTACTTCTATGACAAACTTAAAACAGAAAATCTAACAACTCTGATAAGAGGCAAAATGGGTAGTACCTTAACTGAAATAGTGGCATATATATGTGACATGTGGGGAATATGTGACATAAGAACTTGTGACTAGATTCACTATGAACTTAATAAAGTGTTATAATTTTGTTTTAATGTATAAAGCAAGTAATTTTCGGATTTAACCAATCTTTTATGCCAACCAATATGTAATCCCATGTCTTAAGAGAAGGACCCATAAACTAATTCCATACTCACATTTTTCAATGTCTAACTGGTTTTCCCAAATATGGAAAGGTGTGCAATTTATTATTGTTTTATTACTTTCCTCTGTTGATTATTTTATTATTCATTTTCTGATCATTTTTAATGAGTTCATCACTATAATATTTGGCATGGCTTACTTAAAAATAAAGCAGTTCATGTAAATTGGTAATGGATACATCGGATGACAACTGTTATGACCATCATATTGGAAACAAATTCCAGACAACAGACTTCGGTTACAAATACAGACAATTTAACATCTTTTCATTAATGTATACAGATATAACATCTTTAATATAACAACAAAAACATAAACATTTTTCTCATGAAGTTTGTCGCATCTGTGTATAGGTATTTATAAAATGTATTATCTATATTTCACGCATGCAGACAGACACGTGTGCATATATGTGTGTTCCTTTTGATGGTTTCACGCTGTTTTCCAGATAGATTGTTTCACCCCCATACTACAACTACAACACCCAGGGAACTTATGAAATATTCTGGAAATGGCGACAGAAGCCAATGCCTGAAACAGGCAGCTGACAATCTCTACCAGCGTGACGAGCGTGGCCAGACCTGTATCCCACCACTGCCAGTAACAAGCTATAATAGGCCATGGCCAGACAGCAAGCAGGAATCAACCTATGAGAACAGTTCTTTGGTATCGCCTTCTAGCAAAACACACACACATAACCATATAAGCCTTGTGAGGGTTGTGGTGATGCTACTGAAATACCACAGTAACCCATTTAAGAGTGAAAACAGTCCTTTCAAGGAGGTAACAAATGCATCAGTCCTATTCAAAACATAATAATAACAAATACTGGACCTTCCCTTCTAAGAGTCAAAACATTTGTATCGGTCCGGGGGGGGGGGGGGATTATGTTTTAAGGCCAATAAATTAATTTATTAAAAACAGTAATTTATTTAAAAAATATTTTAAGCAATATGTTTATTTCCTTTCAAGGAATGCTTTTATGGTTTCACCACATCTTCAGATCATGCTACAGCTGATACAGATTGCATAAAAATTTTAGAATGTTATATTAAAATGAAGATCTGTTACTATACAAGTCTATCTGAAATACTGAGAAATGAATATATCTGACTACTCTTCACTTTTTGTCATCTAGCACAAACAAACCATTTCCTATTTTAACAGGTCTTTATTATTTCCAGTAACCCAAATATTTTCATCATTAAGGTTCTACACGCTTATCATGATCTCTTGATTATTTATTAAATGTTCAATTCATTTGAAAAATTTCTTTCCATTTATTTCTTGGAAAAGAAATTCATGAAAATCTGTGCAAAACTGGCCGCAACTTTCCTAGGTTATATAGTTCTTTACAACTATCATCACATTTTATGTTATACTACCCAGTATGGATAGTCTGGATGAAGGAACCACACATATTCGTTTGTTGACTGAGGGTGTCTACACTCAAAAGGATAAACACATAGGCTACTACATATTCAATCCAATTATTTTACACAGTGCTTGCTTTTTTTTATTTTGTGATGTTTCTGTTTTTGCTACTTCTATTACCAAGTATATTGTAATAGACTCATATTATTTTAATGGTATTGCTATGTACTGGTGCTTATTTATATGAAAAATTAACCTTTTTTTTGTCCCATAACTGCTTACAGCCTCTCTGTTCACCTTGAATATATCCTATTTGGTGGAAAGGACACTTTCTATTTTAATGGCTTTGCCTGTCTTTAATTTATTTCCATTTTTGTTGATGGGCATAGTTCACTCTGCATGATTTTCGTTTATTGTGTTGTCTTGTGGGTTTGGCTCAAGCTCAAGTCAATCCAACCTCGTTTACCCACTGTTGGGAAAATACATACAGTCTGGCAAAAATAGGCAGTTCTCAATCATTAACAATGCATTATCTATCTACATGTGACCACACAGAACAATAACCCTCTGCTGTAAGCTGTACTACTGCTAGAAAGCATAATAGGCCATGGGCCTGATGCTTGAGGACATGTGATTCCTTTTTTATACTTATCTAAGTCTGTTTAAAATCATTATCATTATTATTTCAACACTGTATGCCATGGTTAATAGTCTGTTATAATTTAATTTTTTGTTACTTTGATGTTAAATATACAAAAGCTGTTGGACATACTAGAACAATTTATGTGCTCACTTTGTATGATCAACTTTAATGTACTACAGTAATCCAATCGTAACACTATTGATTTTAACAATATCAAATAATAATTTTTTTGTTACATTTTCTCTAACATGTGATGCGTGTATTTCTATGTCTGAGAAACAATATTTGCTTTCCCACACAATCATCTGTAAAAAGGCAGTCTAACAAGTGATATTATACACCAACCTGCCACACTGAGACAATAACGTACATATATACATTACATTAGCATTCAATTGTTTTAAAATTACTTTATCCAATTTTACATACGCACGCATGGCCCAAGAATAATCAATCAGCTCTACAAACTTGCAGCATTAACATAACACAGGTATGTCAATCTCTAACTTTATGCCCAGTCACTTCAATGAAATGACAAATATACAATAATGAATTTTTAATTTTGAACTAACTACCAAATTATGGGGCATGGAAGCACCACTGTGCAGGAGTGAAGCTACAAATGCATTCCCAGCGAAATAGGAATATTTATTACACTATCTATTTAAAATGTTTTAATACAGTTACCATGTTCAGTCGCTGAAAGAATAGTTAATAATTACATATTTATATTTATTGATCGTGTCGACATGTGGAAACATTTAAAAAGAGGAAAACATATATTCTCTCTCTCTCTCTCTCTCTCTCTCTCTCTCTCTGTGTGTGTGTGTGCGCGCGCGCGCGCACGTGCGTGTGTGCGTGTAACCTATATGTAAAATCATACATACTTAGGATATTTAGGGTCTAGTCACCACATATTTCACATAGTTTTTTTTATCAAAATTGCTAATTGATAATTACTGTTATATACAAATTGCCATGTTTTCATTTATCATTAAATATGTTGAGACACACACAGTACGCAAATGCCAATTAGTTTATAATGAACCTACACAAGCATTATAAAATCTTTCCAGCTCTAATCAGGTCTGGAAATACCATATTTTTAGTAGAGCTTCAATAATACAGACATAAAAAATTGGCTTGTCAACAGACAAACATTATTTATAAAATATTACCATAATGGTATAAAAATAAGAGATTCTCAAGAAAAGTGATACTCAAATGGCTAAAAGTAAAGGTGAATCAAGTCTCCAAACATAATGAAAGTGATAACAATACAGACAATGTACAGACATCAATTAGCTGAACATTTAAATGCCACTGCATTCAACATGCTGAGTGTCCTACTATTTTTTGGTATTCAATTTTTATTCACTAAGCACAGAATCACGGATATGACTGCAAAAAAACAAACAAACAAATGTTTATGAAGACTTCTGTTTCTGTATACTGAAAATGATGTTTCTAGCTCAGCAATGAGTTTTCCTATCTAAACAGTTGTTCAACAATAAGATCTTTGTCTAAACATCCTCAGTGTATTGCCTCTTAAGTAGCACAATAATTAGTGTTTTTGGCTTATGTCTTTTCTATATCAAGTTAAAGTACAAATTTTTTACCATCATGATGTAATTTTTCTGGCACTTTTTCAGGATTTTTTAAAAATCTTAGTAATCAAATAGAATAACACTATAAAACCTCAAAAAAGGCATAAACCTAACTAAAAAATATAATTTGTTACATATAACAAATTGCTTGTGTAACAACATTGGTCAATATAAAATACAAACAAAATACTTGGTATACGCAACCCAGTAAATCTGCCTATGATCATTTCCTGCTAACAACCACCCAGCAATAATACCCATAGTATGTAAGGGTTCTGGTGCAACCTTTCACTAGAGGTAATTGAATCTGATTATTAACCCTCGTCAAATAGATAAGTTTAAAGTGCATTTAAACTTGCTGACACAGGTTTTAACCTGAGGCAAGTTATTTATATGTGGATCGAACTTTGGACTAAACACAGTCAGAACGTACATATTTAATAAATTTGAATTACATTACAAAATTATTATACATAATGAAATAATTTACTTTAAAATGTTGAACGACAGCTTCAATTTACTCTACCATGCCTGAATCATAGCCTGCTGCCTTTATCAATTTCACTGAACCTTTTTGGATAGATAGCTTAATAAACCTTATTTATAATAATATTTATAATAGTCTTCATATAAAAAATGATACATACATACGCACGCACACACTCACATCACCAACACGTTCACCCAAATATTTAATTGTTTCGTTATGTTTGATATTTCTATTGTATTTCATACACAGGTCCTGAAGATGACAATAAATATTGTCGAAACGTCGACGCAAAATAACTAAAAGTTGTATTATTGACCGATCCTCACTAACCATCCACTAAAACATTCACTGATTGACGGTCACTAAAAATTTAAGGACTTATTTATAATAATCTTTGGCTGGTTGATACCTTTACAAATCCACAGCCCAGCCCAACTCAACCCAGCTTTTCAGTATTTAGATATGATGTAGCTTTCTAAAGAGATGGCAGATTAGGATGCAAATTGTAGTTTTCACGCTATGCGATCTTTTCAGGTTTTGGCAGACATATTTAGGAATACACATTACGATTTTCATGAGAATACAATGACTCATGTTCTACCTATTCCCAGACAATGAGTATAACTGGAATGTTATAAAAGACATTTCCAAATGGTTAATACGACAAAAAGCAATCTGTTTTTTTCTTTTCATATATAAGTTTGTAAACTTCTCCCTGTCTACTAAACAGGAATAAAGAATGGAATTCTGCATTTCAAAATTGTTCGAGACCACAAGTCTTTATTTCATTGTTTATCAATGTTGTTTTTGAAAAACCAGTTTTATACTTTACCTTATCATTTTCCATAATTTCTTACCTTACTTATGAGCAGCCATTTGACCCAAGAAATTTGTATAACTTTTTACTACCTAAACTTTCATTAGCCCTTTTAAAACCCAATCACACAAACAACTCAGTGCTGGCTAATGCTATTTCCTTTATATGAGAATTTTCCGTATCACTTTCCTTTTTTGTACTTTACCATTAAGTTGTTATGTTATAACTATATTATTTAATCACAAAATCATCTGCACTCCCTTCCAGAACCAGCTTTAACCATTCCTTGTCAACCTTCCCTCAAATCCATAATGAGCCACAATTCAAAAAGATTTTATGAAATTTTTGTTGTTTTGAGTCCAATAAGACTTGAGGTTAGCAAATCGCCAAATACGTTTATCTTTAGTTGTATCACTTATATGATATTCTGGTATATAGCACCACGTTATGTCTCCTCCCATTTGGAAAAAAATAATTAAGTCTATCCAATTAACTCATCGCTCCGGCACTTCTTTAACCAAAACACTTAGAGTTTATATCAAATAAATGTAGTACAAAATGAAGAACTACTGGCTGGCAGATTTAGATGACTTTTAATAAACACAACCACATACACTATATATAATTATAAAGCTGGGTCTAGTAATGCCCCTAGAAGTTAAATGCCACAAAAATCATAGGAAATGGAGGGACTGAAGGGATGTTTTAATGTTTCCATATCTATCATAACATTAAAAGTTTCATGGCCAGAGTCAACTTCAGTAAAATTATTTTCTGGCCTGTTGAGCCATGGTCCACTGCTTATAAATCTAGACATTTCTACTGCAGCTGCGGCAGTCACCTTCAGCGGGTCTTCCGTGTACCGTTCTGATCCTCCAGCAGAACAGAAGACCCCCTCAAGATGAATGCTGTAATTGTAGTCTAAACATCTGCACTTATACAAAAAAGACTAGGACCCAACATCCTGGAAAATAGTTTTATTGATTTTCAGATCTGTTTGAAATAATCTGCCTTCTGGTTTTTGGCAGCACATTTTCATTAGACTTTTTTCTAGCACTACAGTTTGATATAGCCAATATCCTCACTAACCTTACAAGTAATATAACTGAAGAAAATTAATTTCACAAAAAAGTTACTACAACTCTATTTACCTACTCCCTGCTTACTTGTTTCACGAAAATGTCATTTTTTTCTAGATAAACAAATGAAAATTTTATGTTACAACATGCATAATTTATTTTCTATAATCAGCATAGAATACAACGGTCAACATTTTTTTTTTAATATTATATTTACTTCTCAAGAGGATTAAGTACATATTTAAATAACTGCCATCAGGGTCTAAAAATGTGTACTAATTGTCTTCTTATAGTTTAAATAATAATTCATTATGATTGTTATTATTATTATCATTATTATCAACTTGTTTACTTACATAATTATTATAAATATTTTAAAGTAAAATTAATTTTACTAAGGAATTATCATGCTTTACTATGTATATTTAATTATTTTTTATTTCTATAAACATCTAGTAATTACACTAACATCCTACTGTTAAGTACCCTCCCTAGTGTTAATGTTTACATTATACACAACTACTATTAACAATATAAATAATAATCTCAACAGTGTGTGAGACTACACTACATATTCAGCAACACTAACTTACAAGGCACAAAAGGGCAGAATGGTCACCACTAAACCAGACTACCTCTAGAACTTCCTCAACTGATGACAGCCTAATCAATATTTAAAACATGCATACGACCCGAGATGCTAAACAGGAATAACCCAAAAGTTACTAGGGAGACTGCTTAACACAAATAGTTATATAATAATACATTTCACAATAAATGTAGCTACATAAAACAACTTACAATATACATGAAGGTAAAAATATATAAACATTTCAGAAAACAACAATGTACAATAAAACTACACATTACAAGAACGTTAAGTGAAAAACTACTTACAGACATGAGTCAACCAATTGATTGTTTGACATTGTGACCTTCATTGAGGTAGAATCGTGTTCCAATTACATAAGCCACACCAAACATCCACCTAAGACAGGCAGAACCACATTCAAAGCCCCAAGACAGTCACACAGCAAGGAAAGGTTTTTTGGTGATGCTGACAGATAGCTTGCACACTACACAATAATATCAACTACACTGTTGTGATTAAAGATCTGTTTGATTGAAGGTTAGATTAGTTTTGTTAGTACCTTCATGATTTTCCCTATCACATAATATGCAACATCAAAATATGCTTTAGGTACAAGCTGAAAAAAACCCGAATTACCCAAAAATGTTCTTATGAATAATGTTTTCTGCAATCATTACTGTTTATTATTTTTATATCAGCGTTAGTGTTATGCCACAACCAGGAGTCTACCCTTTAAAATTAAATATAATTAATTCACTACCGACTCGGAACACAAAGTTTTTAATGGGTAAAAACGTAAAAGTTTTACCTTAGAGCCTGAACCAGTTTTCACTTTTAAAAAGCTTCTTCAGAGGCTGTTGCTGGGAGCACTGTCCGTCTTGTTCTTGGCGACGGTATTAACTTTTGAAAGATCAATGTTGTGTGTGTGGGGTGTGATATGTTCGAATAATGCGTGTGATTTGAATTGTGTCTGTTCGTTTAGGATGTCGTTTTTATATGTTTTCGTGTGTTTGTATATTTCCAATTGTTCAAGAGTGTCTAGCTTTCGGCCTTTTGTGTGTATGTGTAGAATGTCCATGTTATTGTCGATGTTTTTGTCTTTTTTTGCCTCACTCAAGCAAACCTCATATACAAAAACATCAATACATAACGTTCATCATAATGTTTGTGCATATCACACCCCTCACACACAACGTTGATCTTTCAAAAGCCAATACCGTCGCCAAGAACAAGATGGACAGTGCTCCCACCGGCAGCCTCTGAAGAAGCTTTTTAAAAGCGAAAACTAGGTCAGGCTCTAAGGTAAAACTTTTACGTTTTTACTCATTAAAAAACTTTGTGTTCCGAGTCGATAGTGAATTAATTATATTTAGTTAAGTAACGGACACGTCATGGACAACGAAATCCAAGAATTTAGAAGTAAATTAATTCATTTGCTGGCTTGCAAGAAGAAAATACTAATAATTATTATCAGATATTGTCAGATGTGTACAAATATATTTTTTTCAAATATATGAGACCCTCAAATAACAAATACTTCCTGATCAAAAGTCATGTTTCTTTAACATCTGTTCCTCCAGAATGAAGAGTCATATTTTAATAATGTTCATTACAAAAAAATAATACTGCTTGCACCCTGACGGTATAGTCTGCGCACATCCATCATACAAAATAAATTAAAATTAAAATAAAAAAGCACATTCTTCAATATTTTGTGGAGACAGAAACTCTTTATATTTCATCAGACACTTACAAAGCGGTTTTAATTTCCACTATCTGTATTAAGTGTACTAGAATTGTTTACCTCTCTATTTTTCATACGAATGTTAGTTTGCAACCCTAACAAAAAAAACTTTTCTACTAGCACAAAGCACTCAAGACTTTCTAAAATTTAAATAACTGTGAGTCACTGAAGTTTCCTTTGTACATAAGGTAATATAAATACACGGATTTTGCTAATATTCAAAACTTAGCTAACAGCAAATCTTAGCGACATTCTTCTTCTTCCTACAAGCACTACATACACTACCTACAAGCACTCCTATCTCTGTCTAAATATTATCAGTCATATTAAGCAATGGTCTGTAATTGGAAGCCTTTAACGCACACCACTAATTCTTTTCAACATTTTTCATAATTATATTTCGTGTCAGACTTAATACTTTTATACTTATATATACACATACTCAGACTTTAAAAGTATAAGGTCAATTATCAGAGAATAAATCAAAAACAAACAACACATTTCACTGTCTGTATTGTTAGAAAATCTTTTTTTCATGCCATTTATATTATGTTTACACTTTAAATGAGAATTATTTTTTAATTTCCTAAAATTAGTTTTTGTGTATAGCTTATAACTGTCTTACTAATTTCTGTTTTTAATTTGCAAGGCAAAAACACCACAACAAATCAATCAAACGTTCAGATATTTTTTTTCTGTGCCCTAAACTTTGGAAGCATTGCACACACACACACACGCGCTAAAACAAAAATATTCCTACTGAAAAACAAATAAGATATTTAAATATAGGATTTTATTTGTTTCTGTTTCAGCATGGAATAAAATGGATAGGCAATTCTACTGTGCATCATGGTGTTTTCTAAAAATAGTATATTGCAGTAACACTTGTTAGTAGCTCATATATGCAACACAAGAAGTTTAAAGTGATTCAGGCAATTTAACAGTACAATCCTGTTACAAAATGTCTCAGGCGACACGAATTCAATAAAAACCTGGTAACATAAGAGAGCCAAGTTTATTCTTCTGATGTCACTAAACAATTACTGATTCAGTTTTTTAAATATACTGTATGATACAAAGGTTTATCCTAAGCTAATTACAGTTTCAAAAAATTGGATCACTCTAACAAAGAAAAGTTTTAAACCAATCAAAATGTTTAAAGAAAGACAAATGAACAGCAACTGATTACAGCTGTCTAATACATACAATGAAAATAATTTTGATGTATATTACTATCATTATTGCCACTGTCAACAATATCACTGTCTTCACCATCACCATAACCATCGTAGTCACTGCCATCTGTCTACCTGTTGCCGAGTGACCACATCTCAAGCCATTCTTCAGAATACACCAGAGTATACCTCCAATTTTTCTCCAGAATAAACCATGTCCCGTTCACTTGAAACGGACAACTTAACATCCTGATCATGACTGTAACCCATCAGTTATTGCAGATAGCATACACAGATTTGTATACTTTCTTTTTTAAATATAAAGGCTGTTTGTTGTTTTTCATAATACATTGTTTACATACATTTCTACAGTTAATGTACTCTTATCCTATTTCTAGCATAGCATTTTCAATTTTTCTTTTTAGCTTATTCCAATAATTTCTTTCTTTATAGCTGTCAGGATAATACTTAAATTTTATTTTCATAAATTATACAGAATTTAATAAAGTATAAGATTTTCACAGCCCACGTCAGATCTGGTAAAAACCATTGGGCTATTCTCCTACAGTCTATAACTGACTGGATTTTTGCTAAATGTTTTAGCTGCTCCTACAGCAACCATTTTCAGTAGCCTGGATTAGATATTAACATCTAAGTGACTAGACCACTAATGATATAATAGTGGAGGCAACTTCCCTAAACAATTTTTGGCCCAATGCTCAATCCTGATTGGCCCAAATCCTGCTGCCAAGCTGAGCAATACTTCCTGAGGCTCACTACTTACTCCAGCTACAGCAGCAACCATGCTAATATTAAGGGCCAATCGAACCTCATTTCTACTGATACAGCGATCTCAATGATCCCTATATTCAGGCAATGGTAGTAAACTAAAATAAGATGGAATGATCCCTGTGCATCCACAAATTTGCCATGGTAGACAAGTTAAGTCGTTGCTCACAATTATATAAATATTCTTCTAATTTGCTTACAATCACCTGAAAATCATCCATGGTTTCAGTAAAGAAAATTATTTATCAATACGTTCTAAGTAGTTAGCCATTCTACATTAACATGAATTCCTATATTAATAGGAACTCAGAATGTAACTTTCTTAAAGATTTACAAGCCAAGATAAAAATAATTTTGTCAATATTGTGCCCAATTCCTTTACAAATCAAAAAGCTGGTGATGCATACATGAGTATTCATTACTACCCTGCCATGCTTATACACGTCTTTCATTAGTATTATTTCCCAAGAATCCAATTATTGCTTAATGAAGTTCCTTTATTATTGCCCCGTATTTTATCAAGTAAATGCCTTCTAATCCATGCTCCGTAGTTTTACAATACAGAGGTAAATTTTTTCCATGATTTAACCACATAAATAATAGGCCTATTTAATGGCCTATAAATAGTAGTGTGACCTAGTATTAGTAATAGTATTTAGTGGCCTAGTAGTATAAGTGTCTTCTACTCTATATTGAACAGTTGCACATTGTATCAGAATTTTTAATATAATGGACTTTTATTTCAGTAGGGTAGTACTATAACACAAATTCACAAAACTGGATTTTTCTAAGATGAATTACAGTAAGTGCAGCTTATTCAGACCCTTATACACCAAACACTAATCTTCAAGAAGCAATAAATGAAATAGCAACATGGACAAACAAGTGGGGCCTGAAAATATCAATAGAAAAAACAGAATGCTGTGCCTTTACTACCAGACACTCCTTAAAAACATTCAAACTGAAGCTTACCCTCTCTGAAGAGAATATAAAATATAACAAATACCCCAAAATACTGGGTATAACCTTGAATCCAAAACTCTTATGGTACCAACACATAAAGACTATACTGGACAGCACCATGAAACGAATTAACATCCTCAAGCCTTTCTCAAACAGGAATTGGAGAGCGGACACAATTATCTTACGACAATTCTACCTAGGATACATACAACCCAAAATAACATATTCCTGTGAAGTATGATGATGCTTAGCTAAAATTCATCTGAAAATAGAAATAGAAAATAGAAAAACTACAGAAACTGTGCCCTGTGAATTTGCCTAGGTTGCCCAAAGACCTCACCAATAGAAGCTATGGAGGCTGAACTCAATATAGAACCATTGGATGTACACATTAACAAAAGAATAGGTAAATTTAGTTTAAAGTTCAGAACAATAACCACAGAGCATCCATTGCAGAAAATTGATCCAGCATCAAGTCAAAAAAGATCCTTTTTATACAAAAGCAAAATCCTGCTTTTAGATGGGCATGACCAACCTCAAAAAATCCCTCCAGTAAATGAAACATCCCCTGGGCAGTGGATACAACCAACAATAAAAACTACACTAGAAGACAGTGTAACAAAACAAAACACTGACCCATTAATTCTGCACGCTATAGCACAACAAATAATAGCAGAAAACTACAACCAATACGTCCACATCTACACAGACGGATCACTGGATACACAAGAAAGAAGTCAGACGCAGGATAATTTATTCCTAGTATGCAAGAATCCTTCCTTGTACCAGCTAACTCCTGTTCAAGTGTTGACACTGAGTTTCTGGCAATCAATCCAGCACTGACCTATCCCCTTAAACAACAAAAAAGTATGTATCTTCACAGACCCAAAGGCTGCACTACTATTACTACAGTAATACAAACCAGCAGCATACTATTTTAGAACAGTCCACGTACTCCACATAATAAAAAAAAAAACTGGAAAGAAACAAAACTGAGTTAACTTTACAATGGATTCCCAGCCACGTAAATATTACTAGTAACGAAAAAGCAGATGAGATAGTTAAAGACACAACTATGCTGTCCCCAATAGAGGAAAGTGTAAACATCACTATTGGCTGCCACTTCGGACCTCAACAGAAGACTCACAGAGACATGGAAGGATGCATTTTTTAATTCCACCAAAGGTTCAACATACAAACAGCACATCAGTACACAAGATATCTACATATACAGAAACATCCCTAGAAGTGTTCAAACTTTCGGCTCCAGAGGAAGACTTGGCCATATCGTAACCCAGTCATACTTGTACAAATTCAACTTGACCCAAACTGCTATCTGTCTACTATGTCATCAGCATGAGGAGACCTTACAGCACATATTAGTGGATTCCCAGACAGACATCCCAGGAGTGCCAAGACTGAAAACAAATATGGAAGCAATACTGAACGACAACTCATATTGGACAGTGGCGAAGAACATCTACAGGAGACATCATGTCATCAGAGAACAATCCAGAAACACTTATAATAAAAAGAAGTGCAGCTTATTGGAATCAAGTTGGGATAATATGAACTGATTTAACTGTATAACAAAAATTCAAAATGGCAATGTAATTCAGCTGATGTATGAATAAATTTATGATAGAAATATTTACTGGGCAAGAAATTCACACCAGCAACACAGATAGCTCCATTTTTACACTTGTGTACGTTGTCAAAATATGTGTTATGTTTACAACTCTAAAAGCATCACACACAAATGTACTGCTGTGTATAAAGCAGTATCAGACACATTAATAAAAAAAGTTATTGTATTACTATTCTCAGGAAATAGCAGAAACAAACATAATAAAAGAAATCCAAATAGACCATCCCCAGTGTAGAAACCCTGGATCTTGATCAGCTAGTTTGAGAAAAACACAAAGAAAGTCTCCTGGTAAATCTGGGTTTTTTCATGTTGCTCTGTTCTAGTTTTAAACCCATGGTCAATAGCACCACTCTCTTTTCACCACACACCACACAAGCTGTAACTACTGAAGTCTGACTACTACAGATACGCCTAAACATAATTATCCAAAAAATAGACAGCATCAATACGTTATAAATTAAAAATAATAATAATTCATTAATACTGAACTCTTAGTATGTTCCCCAATTTCTTACAGTAGAACCTCATAAATCTGAACTAAGTGGGACTAAGTGTAGTTCAGATTATGAACTGTTCAGATTTAGTGGAATTATAAGGTACGTACTATAGAAAATAATCACTTATTGTATTTTACTACAAGCTAGTTGCCTACGCGTTACTGATCTGGTCCTCAAGTAATCTTTATCAAAAAATGTAATTACAGAGATTCTCAATTGGGAGACTATGTAAAGAGTGAGAACACAAAGTTTTTCTGTGGAAAATTATGCACACTGACTTTTAAGATCTGAGTTAAACAGAATCCATTCTTGAGATGGTTTGCAAAGAAAGTGACAAAAATGCAGTTATTCAATGGTTTATTGTTGATGATAAGGGCAACAAGAAATAGTCAAACTGCGATGCAGCAGTCTATGTTCAAGCAGAAACTGACTGCAAGACAATGATGATGCAGAACTCTGAACACCCTGAGAACCAAAACCTAAGTTACAATTACAGACACAATACAGTTATGTCCATTATATTGTGACATATGAATTTTATTTTCTCAAAACCTGCTCAGATTATCTGAAATTTTAGATTCCCAGATATTCACAAGCTCATACTGTATTTCATTTTACTCATACTTACCATTCGTATATCTTTCCTTACATGAATTCATGACTAACATAATAACAACTGTGCTGGATAATGACTGATTCATTATTTTTTACTGTTTCAGACGTTTTTTTATCTGTAATGTTTACCAATTTATATGTAGTACATAAATCACTTATTATTTAACAATACTACAAATAAAATTTTTCTGTACACGTAACACATGTATACCTTGAACACGTAAGTAAGTTATAGTGGTATTTTAGATAATCACTGATTCCAGCTGCACAATGACTATGAGTTAAAACAAAGATTTCTTAACAAATAGTTTATATTTTTAAAAATAATTTATATTAGGTTATACTTGATAATAACCTCATAATGACAAACATATCAAGAGTTGCTTTGTTTTCAACTTATTTAAATAATATAGCACCATGTCCCTAGAGAGAGTGTTGGTCAGTATTAGGACCATCATGATTATATTACAGTATTTTAGTGTTACATTAAGCATCTCACATTATAGTAATATTCTCAACCAAACTGTATATGGTACTTTTTGTTTACTTATATGAAGAAACAGTTTTTCTTAACACCTTTCATACAAAGAGGAAGACGTTTTTGATTTCAATGACACTAATACCGTCTTATTACAATATTATTGTGATTCAATACATCATTCCACTCCTACTACAAGCAACATCGTTTTTTCATATAAATTAATTATAAAGTTCTGGTAGTAATAGCATAAATACATTTAATTCATCTACACTAAACTAATTACAGAAAGTGTATACAATTGGAAAATAATGTTGACAATAACAATTTGTTAAAAATAATAAATGAGAAAGTGTGTGCTCTTCTAACTCTACCTAACCCCCTCGCTCATTTACAGCCTTGAGTTTTAGAATAATGGCAGCTGAAATATTTTACTGTACAAACTGTCTACTATAGTCTAATTTTTGTTAAATATAAAACACTACATGAAATTTTGTGAGGTTTTAAATTTTGAAAATAAAATACTGGTAACATGTTCTGAAAACACATTAAAACCAGGAAACTAATGTGCATTTACCTGGATCATTACACTTTTTTTTAATTAAATGACTTCTTATAGTTGTACTTTGCTTTTATGTTCTCCTGGAATTTAAATACCAGCTGTTTCATTTTTATGTTTCGTTATTTATCTTAAAGAAAAACTGTACAATGCCTACATCATTCAAAATAAAGTGGTAACACAGAATTAAGGAATCTCTTCAATTCACTAAAGCACACATAATTCCATTCTAGTTCCTTGCAAGTTTTATCATGATGTTGGATAATTCAATGGCAAAATTCAAAAACTGAAAGCTATCTCTGTGTACTGCACTACAAATTTTAAAGTTTCTTGCAAATGGTAACAAAAGTTCAACATTCATTGATAAATACCTGGGTTTTGACACTTATATTATGACTTATCAGGAAAAACAAAGAAGCTATTAAAACTCTGTGCTGAGTGGAACACAACTGGCTTAAAACTGTTAAACATTATGAAATTTCAAGATTTAAAACATTTGTTTCAGTATTTATATTCACCTTTCATGAATTAATACACATTATATGATATTATTTTCAAATATTTAAGTTACAATTTGAAAAACTAGTGCTAACAAATTCAAAGCTTATAAGTTTATCACAACTCTTAACTGTATATAAAAATGAAGGGTGATAAAATTTTTTGTTAGATTTGAGCTGCGACAAAGCAACTACACTCAATAAAAGTTAGAATGAATCCTAGACTGAAGCTGGGCTTCAAACAGATCCAAGATTGGTAGAAAGTACCTACATTAACCAACTACTGGTATGATGAAAATTGAATTTCAGTTGTGATTTCAACAAGACACTACGATTTCCAGTTAATCACAATACTAAATATGCACTGTGCAGTATGCAGTATTTTATACTATAACCAATTCAAATTACGTTCTTATACAAGTAGAAGATTCTGCACTAATTGAAAATATTTCACCATATCGTACCAAAAAACAAACTACCATGATAACTGCAAATGTTTGTTTTTGTTGAAATATCTGTTAATGTAAATGTCACGTATCAATTTCTTTTTTTAAATTTTTTTTTGTTATATCAATGTACATGTCTTTTTGTTAATGTCCATAAACGAAGTATTAGTAGCATTAGCTACACATACAACAGAATAAAACAATTACCAACAAAGAGAATAACCACATTTCTAACTGTATATACTGATATTGTAATAACATAATAAACTGCTACTACTATATACAATGTGAAATATAAAACCATGTTTAAATACTGTATTCACAAGACTGGTATACTTTTTCAGTCAGATTATAATCTAAGCTTGTAATATTATATAAATATTTATTGTCTTATTTTACATTTAAAAAATGATATATCTTTTACTTAAATTTGAATTATATTAATGTAATATCAAGTTTTCTTCTCCCAAAGCTGCATGGCTGACAATGGAAGAGTATGCCTGATGATGAGCATAGTAACTACGGCTCGACAAGTAGGCACAGTCTTATTAACGTATTAATATAGTATAAAATTATTTACATATCCAGGAAATAACTATAACAGAAAGAGTTAGAGTTACTTAGTGCCATGGATATGTGTGTGCAAGTGTGTCCACTCGTGTACATACACAAATAGTTATAATCTGTGTGTACATACACTATTAAATCTCCCAGTACAGTTTTAAATAAAATGGAAAATCCATAAAACAATTACCTACAAACTTACTGGATGTTTCAACAATTAAAAACATGCCTTGAATTTATATTAAATGGTTATCATTTGTCTGTAACAAAAAATGGATATAAATCCTTTTAAAAATGTGTAATATATATCATGATTATAAGTACATTTAAACTATTAATAATCTTTTAATGCTAAAATAAATTACCCCTTTATCATACATTAATATTTCATACTAGTGGAGCCCAGAGGACTTAGCAAATTTTCACTATCAACTAAAATCCCTTGAATCTGTATAATTATATATTTCCGTTAATGGAATTTATTCATACATTACAATTAAACAGTGGATATTTATTAAAATTAATGTATTAGACAATATTTCTATAAAAGCCTTGCACAATATAATTACAAAAGCAGTACCAAAACACATATACATCCATTTCTGTAAATGTTACATAATATTTCTGAAGATGTATACAGTACTCTTTATATTTTAACAAAAGTTTTAATATTAAAGTTTTTTTAGTCTTAAGCACCTTTATTTTATATAAATATAACACTTTAGTTAAGCTATCCTAGGTACTGATAGTATATTGTTATGGCATCACAGAACAATCTACGTGTTTGTCGAACGTTCCAGAGAGATCCAGAATGTAAGCGTGTGGTGTACGTGCTGCTAGACGCATTTTGTGAGAATCTTCTCGACTGTGCCGGGCTTCGCTCGGGTGCTCGGCCTGTGTCAATGCCGTAGTTAATTACATAGTTCACACGAGAGATAAGACGCAGTTTGGAAGCTTCTGGTGTGCGAGTGGGACTATAAATACATGGCGGTAGCGGCCTTAGTTTTTAGTTCAATGCGAGATATTGGATAGTGCGGTTCGAGAGTATTAGTGCGATATATTTCCAGAGCGGTTCGAGTTATTACTGTGTACGTTCAAGTAGTTATTAGTGAAGTGTTGCATTTTATAATTGGACGGTATAATTGTAGTACAATTGAGTTTTAATATTAGTGGACATTGTATTGCGTGTGAACAATTTTCATTTGATTTGTTGTAGAGACTGTGTTGTTAATTACGAACTGTTTTTACTGTAACAATTAAAGGTGTGATTAGTAACTTAATTGATGTCTTGTACTTATTTTGTTTCCACTGTACCTACGACGATCGAGTAGACCGTCGTAACAATATACACATGAAAATCAAAACTGAAATGTGGGGTTCAAGAAAGCTCTTTTATTAAACTGTCAAATTACACTGTGAGAAATTTTCTGGTTATTGTACCTTCGCAAGGGTCAATGTCTGTACCAGGGAATATATCATAACTTTTATGACTTATTCTGAAAAAATGCCACTTATAAAGTTTCATATAGTGACACCAACATTTTATTATTTTTCACTTAACCCTGGCTAAACATTTTTCAATTGTAGCATACTTTAAACAGAAAATAAAATATATTGAATAAAATGCTATTGTGTGTGTGTGTGTGTGTGTGTGTGTGTGTGTGTGTGTGTGTGTGTGTGTGTGTGTGTGTGTGTGTGTGTGTGTGTGTGTGTGTGTGTGTGTGTGTGTGTGTGTGTGTGTGTGTGTGTGAGGGGGGGAGGTTTGACAAAATTATTGAAGTAATTATTACCAAACAATCACCTTCAGGGAGGGAGGGAGGGTTGGGAGGGGGGGAGAGAGAGAGAGAGAGAGAGAGAGAGAGAGAGAGAGAGAGAGAGAGAGAGAGAGAGAGAGAGAGAGAGAGAGAGAGAGAGAGAGAGATTACTATCCTCCATAATTATATAGAAAAAGTTAATTTATAACTAAATGGTGACAAACTTATTTTTATATACTTTTGCTAATAGTAATGAATGAATTTATGAATATGATTCTGAAGACATGAAAATATAATAAACACATGCATATCAAGATCAAACCCTGCACAACAGCAATAAAATTGTTGACAAACTAAGCTCAGGGTCTTTACAAACAATATTTAGCTCAATGCTTTTTTAATACAGGGCGTTTTGTTAACGTTTTGTTAACGTTTTGTTAAGATAATACTGTATCTTATTATGTATTATATCTAATTATTGTGTATCATATTAAGTAGTTACATTTATATACAAAATATTTTAGTGAGGAAATTTATAAAATGTAATTAGTAAGCAATTAATCTGACAGCCAACTGTTGCAAAACCATTATTTTAAAATTTATTATAATTAACCGGAATTTGTTTTTGAAATGGATATATCAGTAAACTTGAAGTTTCTAACATGTTGTTTACTTCACAATGCAGCATTAACTCAAAAACATTCAAAATGAAAATATGTACTTCTAAACCATATGCCGACAAACCACACGCTCTCGGAAGCACGTTAGTAATATTTATTTACATGTAACTACAAATTAATTAGTTAATAAAAATTAATTTCCACTCCACTATAAGTTTTCAATGCCGATGATATACGTTTCAGTTCCTAAACCAATCCATGTCTTTATGACTTAATAGAACATAGAAAACCACAGCACATCATCAAGACTGATCATTTCAAGTGGCAAAGCAACTAATAATATTTCTCCAGAAATCTTGTAAAGGGCAAAAAAAACAGTATATACAAAATAAATAATTAAAGTAATGTTGAGCTTGCTTTCATCTCAACTGTGGGCACAAACACCACAGACAATCAGTCCTTACATCCTTACACCCTCAGAAGCAATAATCAAAATATGAAATTAAATATTTGGTTGACCATTATTTATGATACTGTACTAACACCAAACATTTTGCTCAATGTTAATGCTACATATTAAGAAATTTTAATACTGTCATTCTCTATTATTTGGATATTATTTATAATTTTAGTTTATATTTATTGTTTAATGTTGGTATGTAGTGTCTACATATAAATAATGAGATATCCCAACTGTTCTTCTGTCTCAGCTTTACACTGAGGATTCCACACAACAGAATGGCTGAAATGTTTTGGTATCAATCAATAACAATATTAACAAAACGTGACTGTTGATATCAAAAATTCTGACTATAGTAGCCCAAGACTGAAAATCCTATGTATTCTGATGTTTTCAGTTATAGTCATTTTTTATTGTCTTAACATGTGTATTATTACAAAGTTTGAATTCACAATTAACAACAGTGAACAATACGAAATTATGTAACAAATAATTATAAAATAATACAACATAACACATCAAATGAACTAAACTGATTGCTTATAGGTCTGTGCAACTACAATGTTAAATTTAACCACTGTAGTATTTTAAACAGAACAATAATAGTAGCATGTTGAAATATGATTCAAATATTACATTTTCATAGTAAAGATTTATAATAGAATTTGTTGAAAGCAGAATCTGAATGAAGCAAATAGGTCACAATATTTAAAATCAACATAAAATTCATTTAGGTGATGTGTTGTATACCTGGACATTATATGCGCACATTATATACATATAAAAGCATGCATGTGCGCATGGGACAGCCTGTGTTTAGGGTATACAATATATTAAAATGGTGTAAATATTTAAATTATGGTTTCTTTAATATGCTTATGCCAAGTACATAATTTTATACACTCCACAGTACTTTACACTATAACACAGTAAACATCATCAATACATTACAAAAATACAAATCACAGTAAAATGTTCAGTGCAATAATGAAATAGCTAAGAAATTTAGTTATCAACTTCAATATGTAGCCATAATACGTCTACGAGTAACTGATGTGATGAAAAAATAACTCATTTTTTGTATATAATTTATGAGCACATTTGGGATATGTATTTTAAGATGACATCTTTATTAGTTTTTACATTACTTATGGTGCCCTTTCCAACTTTATAAAATTTAGCCAAGGATGTCCCATTTCTCCCTTTGAAAGTTTGTTCATAATTTCTAGTTTAGTTTCTACACTAAAACATTTTGGTTTCTTTTAGTTGGCATGGATGATGAGATGTCTATTAGTATAACTACTATAAACATATCTTATCATAAACTACTATGGGAAGCCCACTGATAATGTCCGGTTACCTAATATAAAATGCACCATGCCTACCAGTTAAGAAAAACATGCCATTCACACTACGTTTTAAATAATAAAGTTGTGTTAGTGATTATAATCACAAACAGAAATTAGGCTTTTGCACAACACTATATAAATAATTCCCAATTAGCGCTTTTGAGCCTCTCAGCTCATACATTGGAAATATGTATATGTATTAGAAATATGTGCGATATATGTATTAGAAACTTCCGATCTGATGATGAGCTGAGAGGCTTGAAAGTGGTAATTGCGGATTTTTATAAAGTGGTGTCCAACAGTGAAATATATACTATGGCAGTGATTAGAACTAGCAATAGGCTTATCCTATTCAAATTATCATTTGTTCATTTCCTGTCTCTATGCTCACAAATAATTACTGTATTTAAAAAAATGATTAATAAACACATGGTTTTAGTTTTTAGTAACATGACATGATAATAAATTATATAAATAACATAACATTCAATTAATTAATTAATTATTTAATTCAGTGTTCATGACACATAATTATATCATATTTGTAACTTTTATCAGCAAGTTTGGATATTTGATGTTTCTGATTACCGATTCCCTCTTGTAATAACAAATTTTCTTCTGCAAGTATATTTTATCGTTTTAGGTTAAAAAGAGGCAGAAAGGTTCCGCATAAAAGATGAATTAGAATTAATTTTTATTTAAATATTTTGACTGTTACACATTTTCACAATTATGTCTATTTTTTAGTTACTGATAATTATATCCACAGGGTACTAAAATATCAATCAATTCCACTTTTTACACATGCTTATAGCTTGTTAGATAAAATACCAGGGTTTAGTATCACTTTCAAACTTGAAAGTTGACATTTCACACCCACAAAATTTTTTTCATAACTTTTAATAATTTATAACCCTTTTCAGTACATCACTCTTGATAGCTGGTAATCATGACTATATTCTGTCCATAACAGGAGGCATTTTTTTAACACCAAAAGAGAAAAGCCTAAACCTTACTGTAAAAATATTATTACCTTAGTATAAGTACTTCTTTTCACAAATATGAATCTGGGGTTTTAGCCTTTTACAAACATAAAACTGCAAAAAAATTAAAACAAAAACAACAAACTTTAAAGCTGACATTTTTCATATAACACTGAATTTGCAGTATACAAAATTAGTATTCTCTGGCAGAGAAATTTTTTAAGTATATGAAAAATGGTTTAAGCATGGTTTAATGGTTTAAACATATTAAAAATGGTTTAATGTGTTTTTAAAAGGGACAGATTGCTCAGTGACATGCTTTAATACAGCATATTCTTGATTCTTATTATTGTGGAAGCATCAATGAAGAAGATAATTTTGGTCTTTACAGCATTCGATTAATTGGTAGTTTTATCAAAATCATCATAACATTAAAGCACGGTATGTTAATGCATCATAATATAAATCTACCCCAGAATTCAGTTCACCATAGACAGAGAAGAAGCAGACAACTACCCTTCCTTGATGTGCTGATGATGAAGAGGGGAGATGGAAGGCTGAGCCACAAGGTATTTTGGAAACTGACTCACATGGACCACTATCTGCACCGGGATCCAATCATCTGGGCCATAACTGGGCGGTTATGAAGACACCTGATCGAGCCTTATGGATCTGTGAACGAATTGGGGACAAATTGAAGCACCTGGAGGTTACTATGAAGACCATCTTTAAACCAACATGGATCATCCAACAAACATCTAAAGTTAGCTAAGGATGTGAAAGACCCATTGGCTTCAGCTGGCACATACAGTATCCCGTGTTCATGCTGACAAAGTACATTGGCACGACAAGGGGCAGTCGGAGTAGTCAGCACTTGCTGAGCACCTTCTGGCCAGTGATGACCATGTGCTGAAGTTTGAGATGATGATCCAATCTGCTACGCTGCACTATCCTATGTGGCTGCACCAGGAAGTGGTTGCGATATATAAACACAATATCAGCCTCAAGAGGAAGGAGGAGAGCTTGAGGTCAAATAAGGCCTGGTATCCAACACTCAGAGGTTCTCTGATCGCTACACGGATATAATGTCTAGCTCCGATGTTGGCACAGGCGATCAACAGGATTGGCCAAGCTCTTGGCCAATCAGATGGCAACCCACACCCGTACAGCTATATAAGTGCGACAGTTTGGGGTTGCATCATCATTTAGTCAACAGAGGAGCAGACGAGAAGACCACTGAAAATGACTGCCATAACTGCAGTAGAAACATTTGGCTCTACAAGAAGAGGATAACAAACACTCCAGAAAATAATTTCACTGATTATAAGGATCTTTAATATTAAAATCATGTAAAAAATAAATAAGGTCTCAAGGCAGTAAATATAAAAGCCACATGATTCAGGCTATTACTAATATTACTGTATGACCATCTTTATTGATAAACGGTATTATACCAATAAAAATAATATACATGATATATGATATACTTGTCATTATACATTCAATATATGATATCCTTAGAAATGATGTACAGTAGAGTCTCGATAGTTCGAGGTAATTGGAACCAAACCAACCTCGAACTACTGAAACTCAAGCTATACAAAATGCCAGTATTATCTACCGTTAGCAGATCTACCGCACTATGCTGACGCGCTGAGCACACCGCGCTGTGCTTTCTAATGTGGAGTATCTCTGCGTGATAATATAAAATGTATTCTGGAAATTTATCTAAATCTGGAATAAATGTATACAAAATCAGTAAACTGGTGTGCTGTGTATGTGGTTTTTGTTTACTTTTTTTTACGAGCTTTCGAGAAAATTCACGAGCGAAAGGTAAATGAAAAATCAACGACACATCGTCATTCATTTAATTAGGTTATATTCATGAGGATTATATAAAAATTCAAAAAGTTTTAGTTAACACCACAAATCTATTTATTAAATGCACACACTAAAATTTAAAATGACATACAGTAATATTAAAAACTGTACTGTATGTATATTTGAAAACAAAATACTTTGCATGAAACTTACTTTTTAAAAAATGAATCAGGAATTTTTTTGTTTTTGAGTTGACGATTTTCTTCTGCTATTAATACCCCCCCCCCATTTTCGGACTAGGCCTAAATATTATTTTTCTAGCGGGGTACCTCGAACTACACGGAATCTGGAACTATCGAGACTCTACTGTACTTCATACTAATAAACAGTGCAGTAAATTTTTAATTTTATAATACAATGTATGTATAATATTAAAAATTACAAGTATTTCTGAAAAAATGTGGAACCTTGTTTCCTCTATGTCAAACAGACAAGTAGTTGCAGATACATATGTTGTAATCATATTACACGTACAAACTGAAGGGAAGTTAGATTATCATATTTGTAATGATATATTGTTCTGTTTTTATAACCAAGAGCATGGGTTTT
Source organism: Magicicada septendecula (assembly GCA_034769895.1). NCBI lineage: Eukaryota > Metazoa > Arthropoda > Insecta > Hemiptera > Cicadidae > Magicicada > Magicicada septendecula. The sequence continues at coordinate 59,760,051 of CM068376.1, forward strand.
TTGTATTGTTTTACTATCTTCAAAACTCGGTAAGGTGACAATTTTATGTATGATATATAACATATGAAACACGACATACACTCACTTATCACAGAACATTAAAAATTCTGTAGAATTGCAAGGCAATGCAATAGTAACAAAACTTGCTAAAAATAATATCTGGATTGCTAACCCAACACACACATCCACCTACAATCAGAAAATATTTATAAAAAATTTCCTTGCATTTATGGCAACTTGTCTTCTGACCAGATTATGATACACAGCAAGCTCACATACAACAAAACTTCCTCTTTCTCACCCAAGGTAACGCCATGTACATGTTCAGCCAATGCCTCTCACATACCTAGTAAATTGGGTAAAACTTAATCTCCACAAATAAAAAAAAAAAGATTATAAAAACTCATTTCAGAAGTCCAGTATGTATCAGAGGAGTCAGTGTTCTGCTTCTGTTACATCTCCAGTAAAACATAAACTCTCAGAATCAAAAAGTGACAAACACAGAAAAATGTAAAAAAATATTTTTGCTGTTTAAAGAAACTGTTTGAAATATTCTACATGTGCTCAACATTTAAGATACCAAGTACACAATTATATGTGGCCAAAATTGGTTCTGATTATATTCACGTCCCTTACTGACTTGAAAACAATATGAAATGACAACAACTGGTAACAAACTTAAGTTCAGATTTTTAATTTAATATTATCCATAGTAAATATATTGGTTCCTAAATTTGCATAACCAAAATCTAAATGGCAGATTTCAACAGGCTCCAAGTTCGTAGTTTATGAGTGTTTTTTTAGAGAAAGTAACATCATATTCATGTTATTTGGTAATTAACATGGAAAGTTCCTACAAACTTTTGTGAAATTGTGTCTGTAATGTGTGTCATACTGGCAGACAAAGTCTTTTTTTTTATAATGAAACTTTTCATTTAATACTATAGATCAGGATTCTCAATGTATGGGGTGCGACCCACTGCTGAGTCCTGAGCAGGCGTTTGGTGGGTAAAAAAGTCAGGCTCAAAAATTTATTTAATGTGTCTTAAAACACTATTACACATTTACTTTTCTAGAATTAAGTACGTATAATTTGTTTGAAGATACAAGAAGGCTCAAAGTACTCGATGTTAGCAAACATATGATTATAAACTGCAAACCCCTACAAATAATTCTGCCGACTCCCATGAAGTGTAATACCGTTCAAGGTGGGTCCCAGACTTAAAAAGGTTGAGGACCACTGCTCTAGATGACCAGCAGCTCTAGTGATGGATAAGTAACAAGGCTTAACAACACCTTTTTAAACATGTTTTTTTTTAAGAAACGTTACCCCAATTTTAAAGAAAAATTTTTACAAAAATTAACTATGATTAAATGCTACAAAGTTTGGTTAAGATTATGTATTTAAATTTAATGTAGTATAACATGTTAATAATTCCAATACATTAATTGATATGAGTATATGGGTTAATGTATATATACTAAATTTGTTATTTTAAAAACTGGTTCATCATTAAAATGTTTTACTTCAGAGTTAGTACAATTTTAACTTTACCAAAGTTTAGGCAAGTTTGAAATTACAAAAAATGTTAAAAATTTACATTAAACAATTACGTAAAGAAATCACTTTTAGTTTTGTTTCTTGTCTCTTCCCTAATAAAAAAATGCTCAATTTTATAAAAAATAATTATGTTTATGGACTTCACTGTTTGTGACAATTAATCAGAAAAGTGACAGTGAACAGTCTATCACCATAAAGAAACATTACGAATTATTTTCTATAAATTTTGAAAGTTCCTACAGTGAGAAGTCTTAAAAATCTTCATATTTTAGTTTTACCAGGGGTACAGAACATATCAGAACACACAAACGAGAGTTTGCAGGAAATTCGGGTAGCTTCAGGGAAATTTTAGCCTAAGGTCATAAATAAATGAAATTATCAGTATTAACCAACAAGGAAAACTAACTGGCCAATGACGAGTACAGCGTGAAAGGCAAATGATTTCACAATAGTTAAATAGGTAATTATCTTTAAAAAATTTTGAAAAAATTGGGTAAGTATTTTGGGAAAATATGAATTCAAATGGTTTTCGCATCTCATCTCAACGTGTAGGAGACCTCAAAGGTAATTGATATCTGCCACAAAGACACGGGAAAGCTGTCTTTTGTCTACGACAACTGATGCCACTTACCGTCATACATGTGCGCACGCGTGCGCACATGCACACACACACAGGCAAATTTCTATCACACATCATAACAAAATCTTTAAAACCACAAAGCTGACAATTTTTTTTAAGTTTCAGCCATCTTTTTATTATGAAGGGATGAAAAAGGCTAAAATTTTCCCCTAAGGTCCATTCATATAGATGGAATAATATTTTTGAAAAGCAGGTGTTGTTTCCTCCTTAATCGTAATACAAAATCATCAAAACATGGAAAACATCCATGATTGTCAACTATAGGGGGTTACGTAACCAACTATAGACAATAAATTTTATTTACAAAATCATAACATTTGAAACCTTAAATCTGAAATAGAATTAACATCAACTCTCTATTCTTAATCTAGATCTCTATAAAGATAAATATCACTGGACACGTTAAAAAATCATATAAACTTCACGTTAGTGTTGGAAATTGGTTACAACTTGGGGAAATGTTCCACAATATTCAATAGAAAATTTATATTTCTGATCTGATGATGAGCTGAAAGGCCCAAAAGCACTAATCAAGAATTTTCAATATAGTGGTGTGCAATAGTATAATTTCTGTTTGTGATTACAACACTAACAAAATTTTATTGTTTAAAATATTGGGAAAATGAGTAAAAATCAAAAAGTATACTCTCTAGGAAATATACGGTATTGTTTTTAAAGTTTACCACTATCCAAAATCATGCATAAGTTCCTATTTATTGTTTTAAAATGAAATATCTTCAATGTGATAAGGATATAAGTGCACTAAGAATTTTTGAAAGAAGAATTTTGAGACAGATATTTGGACCGGTGAAGGAAGGGAATATGTATAGGATCCGAAATAACGGTGAAATAAATGAGTTGATTGGTGGACAAGACCTGGTGAGACACATAAAATCAGCTAGAATTAGATGGCTGGGACACGTATTCCGTATGAATGTTACGAGGATGCCCAAAACTATATTAAGTGGAACGATACTGGGCAAAAGAAGAAGAGGAAGGCCTCGAAGAAGATGTCAGCAGGATGTGGAAGAAGATCTAAGAAAGATGGGCATTAGGAACTGGAGACTGAAGGCAGTGGACAGAGATGAGTGGAGACGGGTCGTAGCGGAGGCCAAGGCTCACCATGGGCTGTAGTGCTGGAGAGTAGTAGTAGTAGTAGTATCTTCAATGTGAGAAAATTTAACAATCCTGGATTTTATTGTGTTACTAAAACTTGAGAGGAACATTAAATTTGGGAGAACTACCGTCAGAAAAAGTTGCACACACGGCCTTAAAAATTTTATGTTTTCTTTAACATCATTATTTATGTTCACTTCAAAGAAGCCTATAGTCCATGTATTTTATGAATTACAATAATAACAAATTAGTGAATCCCAAATGTAACCCTAAAAAATGTAAATAAAATTAATAAATATAAAATAAGACTAACACAAGCTTATGGAGCACTTAGCATAAAAATGAGAATGTATTCACTTCTTTTTAGTTGGAAAAGTCTGGGAAAGTGGAAAAAACTGGGAAAATGGTAGGTCAACTGAAGCTGCATGTAAAACTCTACAGTATGTAAACTGTAATGCTCACAGTCCAGCCAATTTCTCCAAACTATGAGCAAGAGAATACTTCTGGCACTTTTTGTTTGTCCTGCAAACATTCACATCATGCATGCTATGTAACTGAGAAAAGGTAATCGCAAATTGGCTGAATATCTTGAAGTGGCCAGATGAGAAAAAAAAAGATCCTTTTTCTGGATTGGGGCACAAGGTATTATTTCCTGCAGTATATACTGCATATAATTTCACTGAATTAACTATTGTTGTCTATGTAGCAATATGGCAACATAAACACTGACGTGTTTTGAAATTTTAATGGATTTCAATTATTCCCACACCCTACTGTTATACAAACCAGTATGTACGTGGAACGACAGGGTTTGTATTTAACAAAGTTGGATGCCTACCACAGACATCTGTCAAATGTACATGGTACTGCTTTTCTATATACATGAAAAATGCACTCAACAGTGTATAAATAGTGTGGGCATATTATATGGGAGTATACCGCAGTTATTAACATAAAAGTCTACAGTAACACTGAGGTAATAAAAAGTGGGTAGTGCTGACCATATCTTCCTTTTGTTGTATGACTCAAGCTGACAGCCTAACATATCTCTCCTATACCAATTTATAAAAAAGAAACCATTATTCAAATACCATACACTTACTGCCTAATTAGTCTTTTTTAACCATTAACACTGATCAAACTTGACTAATCTGGAGAACCAACTTTAGTACATTGCGATTCTGCTTTGAACAAGTTCTGTTGCAATATTTTTACGGAACACAATGAATATATAATCTAATTTGTTTATTTTTGTAACATTCATTATTACAAGCAGAATGATCACTGTTGCACACCACTATATAAAAATTATCCCGATTAGCGCTTTCAAGCTTCACAGCTCATCGTCAGATCGAAATTCACGATGAGCTGTGAAGCTTGAAAGCGCTAATCGGGATAATTTTTATATAGTGGTGTGCAACAGTGATTATTCTGCTTGTGATTTCAACCACTAACACAACTTTCATTATTACATGCTATATTTTCAGATATTATGTTATTGATTGCATACAACAATAACTGACTCTTCTTTAAATGACAACTGACATTTTTAGCCGGTTTGATATGTGTGTGTGTGTGTGTGCGCGCGCGCGCGCGCGCGCGCCTGGACAAATAATGTGTGAACAATATTGGTAGCATCACATAAAGTATAAATATTTTCCTTTCATATGGATTCCAAGTGGTCCAGAAAAAATTAATTGGTTGTCTGTCCAATTCAGAAAAAAAAATCATTTTTTGTGTAGGCCTATCCATTCAATCATGTTTTGGTACTTCAAAACACATTTTCTTTTATTTTTATTGTGTCTGGTTTACCATTTTTGTTTTATGGTCACACAGTTTTTTTCCTTTTGTGGACATTTATGTTATTCTAAATTTATCAGAACTGGGTTGTCCTAGGCCTTTCAAATAAACTTTTTTCAGTATATTCTGTGCTACAATTTGGAGCTCTGTATATTGAACTAGTACGTTTCTGTACAGTTGATCATTGTCAAAAATTGTCAAACAAGAATGAATAAAATTCAATTTTCTTAGTGTAATTTCTCAAGGAAAGAAAAGAGTCTCAGCCTTAATTTTTTATGTGTTTATATATGAGTATAGTTAATTTATAGGAAGTACAAATGGTGAGTAATGTATCTTTTAAAAATTACAGCCTCTTAAAAATTGAAATTTTTAATTTTTTTTTAATTTAAGCTTAAATATCTCTGTTGGGGGACCAGAGTAAAATCTGAAAACTACACACATAAGGTCTCTATGGTAGGAAATTGTAGTCAATTTCAACTTTGAGATTCAACTCAGAATAAAGAAAAAAATGTGGAAATTAAGTGAAAATGGTTGTTTTCTGTATAGGGAATCAGTGGGAATAAGCAATAACTCATTTAGGACTGTTAAACTAAGATAACTAAACTTCTTTAAAATATACATTAAATTCTTTGCTCTAAATAGGCATACAATATTATAGGACTTAAAACTATTTTAGATTCGAAGTTAGTTACAAACTGTTTTATAATATTACAAACTTTTATAAATACTGTAATGACTTATGGGATCTTGATTTGAAAACCGTGATCTGCAATACCAATAAGGTGTTCATTACAATATTTTTTTAATATTACAGAACAATTTTAGCTAACTTCGAATCTAAAATAGTTTTAAGTTCTATAATATTATATGCCTGTTTAGAACAAAGTATATAATATATATTTTTAAGAAATATAGTCATCTTAATTTAACAAGCCTAAATGAGTTACTGCTTATTCCCACCGATTGTCTATGCAAATTAATTTTCCCGCCCATTCTTATTTTCACTTAATTTTCCAAATCTTTTTTATCCGCTCTGAGCTGAATCTCACAGTTGAAATTTATATTGAAGTTTTATACCATAGAGCCCTTTTATATATGTAGTTTTGAGATTTTTCTCTGGTCCCCCAACACAGATATTAAAGCTTAATTTTGAAAACAAAATTAAAAATTTCAATTTTTAAGAGGCTGTAATTTTTAAAAGATACATTGCCCATCATTTATACTTCCTAGAAATGAACTATACCCACATATACCCACACACATATAAAAAATTCAGGCTGAGACACCTGTCTTTCCTTAAGAAATTATATTAAGAAAATTAAATTTTATTTATTCTTGTTTAAAATGTCGGCAACAAAGAGCACCTGTACAGAAACATACTAGTTCAGTACACAGAGCTCCAAAGTGTAGAATAGAATGTACTGAAAAAGTTTAGTTGGAAGGCCTAGGAGAACCCAGTCCTGACAAATTTAGAATACAGTAAATACATGCAAATGGAAAAAAAACAGTATGTGCCATAAAACAAGAATGGCCACCATCTGTAAGCTGGATAAAATAAAAATAAAAGTAAATGTGTTTTGAAGTACCAAAACATAAGGGAATTGATACACAATTATTTTTTTGAAATGATCATGCAACCAGTACTGGACCAGTTGAAATGGATATATTGCTTGTTATTCATACATTCTGAACATTAAAATAAATTACTTAACAGCAACCATTTACTAACATTCAAAAAAGTAAATATTTAATTGGTTTGTAAGCCTGAATAAATTTCCAATGCAAAAAGACGTTCTTGGAAAAACATTTCATTTTATACATGTTTTAACAATATGCGCGGAAGCATTTAAACAAATTCTTCTGTCCACACACAAGAACAGGTAATATATTTTTCACTTCGTTACAATTATTCTTCTCCTTACAATGAATGGCAAATGACAATGTAAAAATAAATTTTGGGTTATTTAATACATGACTTGATACTCAAAACAATCTGGCTTCTAAAGGAACTTCCCTACATTACATTTTAGAAAATAGTCTTCAATATATTTAGAAACTTATTACACCTGTAACAGCTTTGCATTTGGTAAACACTCATTTTCTAAAATTTGACTACATCTTGTTTATGATAAAGTACATTCCAAATTTCTGTAACATTCATGATAAAAATAATTATATAAAATTCAATGAAAAAAAGTGTTGAGGATAATATCACTCAGGAGACATCAAAGATTAGACATGCAACAATTAGGTATTGCACATAAATACTGTGAAATAAATAATACACCTGTGCACAAGACACTTCAGCTTCAGTACCCACACCAGGTAAACTAGTAAATACAGATATATTAGTAATGTTTAAAACGTGACTTAAAAAAAAATTAAAAAATGAATTAGTCATTCCAATGGTTAATTACCTGTTTACACATTATTGTGTATTGGCGAGTAAATTGTGCTTAATTGTTTGATGTGTACTCCCTCTGCTGTACTCGAAAATCCAATCTAATCCCCCTGAAACACAACATAGGCCTATTGTATCATATATGAACCAACACAGCACTTTTGGTTTCTGTCATCAGTAATTATTAAAAGTAATTATAATTATACATAAAGTCATGAAACAATATTCTCAGATTGTATATGAAGAATTCTGCTGCTGTACCGTGAGCTGACATACGTAAACACACACACACACACACACACACACACACACACACACACACACACACACACACACACACACACACACACACACACACACACACACACACACACACACACACATTACAAAAATAGTAGACGAAGGGTTTTTATGTTTCAACAGAAATCACCATATTTATTTAGAAAAAAAAACCTTTAACCGTACTAACTTTTCAAATGAAAATTTTGTTTTCTTGATAATTAATTTTACAAAATATTCTGGTTTTTAATTCCAATTGAATGTAACTGTGATAATCATATTTGTCAAATAAATACTCACAGCTGTTGAAGACTATTGTTGGTCAATAAAACTTGTTTACTTTACCATTACTGTAAATATGAAATCAAATTGGAAAAGTTTATTACAGGCCTAACTCATATTTAACTTAACAAAACATTATCTATATAATAATGATAATTTTGCAATTATAAAAGTAATACTGTATTATAAATTAATACGAATTACACGTAACCTATTTTCAGTTTAAATGTTGCTCTTTCAGCGATGATCCTAGTAATTAATTGTGACTAAAAAAAAAACTACTGGTTTACATGATACTTTTGTGTAATGCTATTTGTACATGATTTGAGTTAGGGAATACAATTTAAAGGCATTTTTTAAAAGAAACTTATATGTTTGATAGTTCATCTTCATATGCTACAAAATTATCTGAAGTGTGTGTGTGTGTGTGTGTGCACTGACAATTTTTGCAATCTTTTTGTGAATACAACAATATTTTCAAATAGGCCTAAAAACAAATAACTACAGACTGCCATGACCATCAAATTTACAAAACACAATGTTTAGATTCCTACAATGCCGACTTCAGTTACACAAAAGCCCAAAACAAACTGCAAAACTGGTTTTTTGTAAACCAATTTAAAGGAAGAAAACCTTTTCACCATAAGAGCATATGCCAAAGCAAGTAAAATGGAGGGGAAGAATATACATTAAAAACTCGTTTATCCGAATCGCGTTTATCTGAAAATCCGAATTTTCCTAAACAATTTTTAGTAAATTTTAAAAATAGTCGCTATAATCTATATTTAATAGCGTAGACAAGCGATTCCACGTGATATATAGTAGAAAGTCAATAATCAGAACTAACTGGGATAAGGGGTACTCCGAATTATCGATTTGTTCGGATTTTCGGACATAACGTATTATGTTCATATATTGTACACATAAAGTAACATAAACATAAATGTAAACATTGAAACTTCCCCAGCAGAACTTCTAACAATGAAACGACTTCGAGATTGGGCAGCCAGCAAACAAGCTGTAAAGCTTAGGCAAAAAACTATGATTGATTACTGTACAAACAAGCAATAGGACGGTTCCAGTAATGTAGAATCTATAATTTACAGTGCGGTGCCATTTTATAGTGTATTGTGTCATATTCACTGTAAGTAACTTTTAAATTATTATTATTAAATAAAGTTACTGTACTTACATATGTATTATTATTTAAATAGAAGTTTCGGTTTATCTGAAACAGGTGCAGTCCCATCAAATTCGGATAAACGAGTTTTTAGTGTAGTCACATTAAGGGAAGCTACCAATGTCCCAAAACTACAGTAGGCTACAGAAGCACACAACCATCTGGCCTAAAACTCAAGAAACCAAAAAGTGAAGAGTAATAATTTAAAACTATGAGAAAGGGACAGTACCAGGCAAATTAAAAGGAGTCTACTCAGTTACGTCTATATATTACTATAAGTCTTAATTTATACAACTGAATTTCATATAATAATTATGATGTTCTGTGTTAATGAGAATTTGTTTATTATAATAATATTCTAGGCTTTTTCTTTATGGTCCCATAAAAATCAGAATTTATAAAACTATACATCTGAAATGTTTTATCTAACATTAATAGTAGATTTAAAATACTCTGTTGAATTTTATTTTCTAGTATCATAACTAACAATAGACACTATCTGTTTATAGTAGATATTTAATAAATTCTTTTTCTATCTTAAAATTTTTCAGGATTATGTAATGGAATGTTTAGCTTATAATAAAATGAGAAACAGAGCATTGCTATTTGTTTTAAAGTCCAAATATAACTTCATATGACCAAAAAATCGTATATGGATAATGTGAAAGACTACACATTTTATAACAAGTGACTCATGTAGCCCTATATATTCTTGAATACTGGATACAGTATTTTTCACTATGCAGAGCTGTTTAAACACTCAATGTCTAATGACCTTATACTCAGCTATATACGAGGTTCAAATAAACACTTTTGAAATACTGCCCATGAAGCTTTCCAATTTTTACAACACTTCTAAAGTGAGCTATCCTCTCATAAACAATGCCCATAAATTAACCTATATAACTAAACACAATACATACCAAATTATATAACTATCTGAAGGCAACCAAAATTAAAATCAAACTTGCACTTTTTTTAGATCATTATTTCAAGTCTCACATGAAAGCTGATTTGTTTTAAATAAATACTGGTTTCTACATGAAGAACTGTACTGTGAGACCTTAGACAGTCCCTCTATTGTTCTCTTAATTGGTTGCAGATAACCCACATGAACGATGCATTCTGAAAATGTTTCTGTTACTACTGTTCAGACAACACCCATCCTAATTACTGCTAAAACCTGTACTTCCCTTTTAAAAGCAAACACAGCCTAATGTTTTTCAATGTTATTCCAATGCAATACGATCACAGCTAACGTAGCTTAAGTAACATATCTTTATATACTTTATTTATAAAGTAATAGTAACAATGAATCACATACTGCATGTTACACAATATTACTGTAGTTTCTTGTACACATGAAAAGAGCACTCACACTTTCCACCAACTAGGTTCATAGTAAATAGTCAAAACCTCAATTCAAAGAGTATTTCAGTGTATTAACATTCTGGTAGTTACTTGTAACACACATATTTAGCTGTAACATTCTGGTATTTCACCTTCTTGAAATCAACATATCGCTACTGGGAATAGTTTATAAACCAACATAAATTCCACAGCCAAGTATTTCACATTTTTCAAATTCCACAAACAAGACATGCTCATATACATACACGCCTATTTACATTTTACTGATAACTATTCATTAATTACACGACTGCTAAAAAGGAGTGTTATGTTTTCAGTGGTAGGGTATGTATGTATGTATGTTTTTCCGTTCCACTATAACTTTTTAACGACTTTACCGATTTTGATGTTCGATGGCTCGATGGATTCCTTACTTCACCAGAAGTGTCATAGGCTATATACCACCGTGAGTTGACTTCCGGTTTTGACCGGAAGTGAATACAAGTGATCGGTTCTAAGGATTTTTTTTGTTCGTTTATTGGTCCATCAGGTGGCGCTAGTGGAAGGTATTCTGTAAAGTTCACTCCAGATAGCGCTCGCGATTTAAGACCACGCTCACTAATACTATGTTAGCGCGCTATTGTGTGAGAGTATAGATGTGCAATCCGTGAGAAACAGGGAACAGCTGATCTGAAAGTATATATTTTGTTTGCTATATATATTTCTCTCTGCGAAATATGGTGAACCTGAAATACATGAAATGACTGATCAACAATATGCCGCAGCAGTAAACTTAATGAATTTTCAGCAGCCACAGGTGTCGCTGCAAGATTGATTGGAGGTAGCACTTTGCACTCTACTTTTGCCCTTCCTATCGAAAAAGGCAAGGTGACAGTTCTTCGCCCTCTTACTGATGAGCGTCTTCAAAGGGAACGGCTAAGGTGGAAGCATATTAATTGGCTAATCATTGACGAAATCTCAATGGTACCCTATACTACCCTAAGAAATATTCACTTAAGGTTGCAACAGCTTAAAATGAATGATGCTCTCTTCGGGGGTATCAATATTATTTTGTTTGGCGATCTAATGCAGTTGCCACCTGTACCAAAAGCAGTTGGTGGTACCTACTGCTTCAAGCAGCCTCATTACTTATCAGCTGAAATTAATTTGTGGACACTGTTTAGTTTCTGTGAATTACCTGAAAATATGCGGCAAGCTAACGACACTACTTTTATAGACATTCTAAATAATTTACGAGTCGGCCAACTCACCATGCAGCAGCTAGAAATTTTAGATCGTCGAAGAGTTCCTTTGACAGATGAATTTGCTGATGGCGAGTGTCTGCGTATTTTCCCAACCACTAAACAGGTAGAAGAATATAATGGTATAATGACTGAAAAGTTGAAAACACCATCTAAAGTTTACGATATTGCAGCGGTGGATGTGTCTGTCGAAGCTAAGAATTACGGACAAAAGTTAAAGAAAGACTTCATACCAACGGATCCAAACAAAACTGGAGGTATCCAAACTCTTTAGTAATCGGAGTCGGATCTAGGGTAATGTTGCGAAAAAACATTAATGTTAATCATGGTCTGGTCAACGGAGCAATCGGCATCATTAGAAAAATTGAGTGGCCTGCACTACGTCGAGATCAGCTTCAACCTGGTGAGCTTCCACAAGCCGTATTTGTAGAATTTGATGATAGATCAATTAGGGGAAATACTGCTGATATTGGAGTAAAGATAGAGCCCACCACTGTTGAATATGATGCTTTGCGAGGCCAGGGCACAGTAGAACGACGTATGCTGCCATTAATATTGTGTTGGGCTATAACAGTACATAAACTCCAAGGCACTACTTTAGACAAAGCAGTCATTGATTTGAGTAGTAATATTTTTGCCAAGGGTCAGGCCTACGTCGCACTAAGTCGTGTGAAAACATTAGAGGGATTAGCAATAAGTTGTCTGGATCCACGAAAATTGTTGCATGAACCGCACGATAAAAACTCACTTGAGGAATTAAATCGACTCAGAAATCTGTAGACCAAAGCTTTTTCTTTATCATTTCTAATAAATGAAATTATTTAGTTAATTATATAATTTATAAAACAATTTATCGAAATGTTTGTATTATACTAGTTATATAATAGTATATAAAATAAAGTTATACTATATTTATAAGTTTATAAGTTCATACGCTAATTATACTATGTACATAATAAGTTTCTAAATAAAACTATGTAAAAATTGAAATTTTTTTTGCACTTCACACATACGCTCGCACACACTGCACATTCCCATTATACTCTTTTTAAACACAAAAAGGAATAAAATTAAAAAAATAATTTAAAAAATTAAAAAACACGACTGCCAAAAAAATAAATGAATAAATAAAAAATAAATTGATAAAAACACTAAATAAAAAAAAAACTAAATAAAAATAATATTTAGTAAAAATCACAAAATCTAAATAAAGTCGATTTAAAAAGCCAAAAACAAGGTATTGAAATTCAGCTCTGATCAGATTTAACGAAGATGTTATGAATGATTAAACGCATAGTAATTTTATTAGATTTAAATTACTTTTCGATGTCGAATATATATCAATGCATCATATGAAGACTACAATTATAAAAAATATTGCTGATAAAATTGTGCTCTTCAATTTTAATTTTCAATGCAGTCGGGGGCTGTTTCTAAATAGATTTGTTCTTTTCATTAAACAGCCCCCGACTGCATTGAAAATTAAAATTGAAGAGCAAAATTTTATCAGCAATATTTTTTATAATTGTAGTCTTCATATGATGCATTGATATATATTCAACATCGAAAAGTAATTTAAATCTAATAAAATTACTATGCGTTTAATCATTCATAACATTTTCGTTAAATCTGATCAGAGCTGAATTTCAATACCTTGTTTTTGGCTTTTTAAATCGACTTTATTTAGATTTTGTGATTTTTACTAAATATTATTTTTATTTAGTTTTTTTTATTTAGTGTTTTTATCAATTTATTTTTTATTTATTCATTTATTTTTTTGGCAGTCGTGTTTTTTAATTTTTTAAATTATTTTTTTTTTACTACTTACATGATACAAAAAAATATTACATTTAAATTTAATGACAACTATTTAATAAATAGCAAAATGATGAAACAAAACTCATAAATTTTAATACAATAATATGAAAAATAAAACTACTGTTCATCTATGTTGTGCTTACTTGTCCACCTGATGACAAGATGATGATCACTTTTATAGTTTTATTAATGTTTACGGTTGAGAAGTAAAATAAATTATGAATGAATGTTATTATATTCCATTTACTCTAAAGAGAACTGTTTCCTAGTAAAAGCAGGCGTGACGGTTGTAACACAGCGCAAACATTTGTATATTTAATATTTATAATGACTTTACCTCAAGATATTTTTTTCCTTATTAGGAACATGTTTCATGAACCATTGTGTTACCATCCTCAGCCTTCGTGATTTTGAGTCTGGTGAAGTACTTGTGTGTTGGCTGGTTGTTATTATTGTGGATTCCTGTTGGCCCCTGGTACTTTAAATTGGTATTATTGTGTGTGATTGTGGTGCATGTATTAATATTTTGTGTATTTTCGATGTTGAGTGCTTTCAAAAATTGTGTCATGTTTTGTATTGATTTGTATTTGTTCAGGTATTAGTTTGTTTTGTGTTTTATATTCACTTTGTAAATTTTCCCAAATGTTCATTATGGTGCCTTTGTATGGTATGTGTTTTATTAGTGCCATGTTGGTTATGTCTGGGAATTCATGTCCATATAATGACTTTACCTCAAGACATTTATCCTTATGGACATGAATTCCCAGACATAACCAACATGACACTAATAAAACACATACCACACAAAGGCACCATAATGAAAATTTGGGAAAATTTACAAATATACAAACATAAAACACAAAACAATACAACTAATACCTGAACAAATACAAATCAATACTAAACATGACACAATTTTCAAAGCACTCAACATCGAAAATACACAAAATACTAATACATACACCACGATCACACACAATAATACCAATTTAAAGTACCAGAGGCCAACAGGAATCCACAATAACAACCAGCCAACACACAAGTACTTCACCAGACTCAAAATCACGAAGGCTGAGGATGGGAACACAATGGTTCCCGAAACATGTTCCTAATAAGGAAAAAAATATCTTGAAGTGAAGTCATTATAAATATTAAATATATTATATACATCAAGAAACAGACTGTAGCAAGAAGTGTTTGAATTTAATAATAAAAATGGATAAAATAGTATTATCAGAAATGATGAAGTTATATCTATTTTTACCAAAATTTGCGTTTCTTTTTTTTACAAGAACATTCGCCAGACCTTAACTCCAAGCCTGCTTTGGATACTACAAGTATTTCAAAGTTTTACATGAACAGGTTACTGGCCCGTTGCACAACCCCCTACCAGAAGGAGCAGAGACTCTTCTGTCAAGGTTACCATACCTTAGCCGAAAGGCCCCTGTTTTGGGGGTGCAGGAGATTCGCCCTCACCCTTCTTTATCTGAGATAGGATTTGGTGGCTTTGTATCAGTATCAGTTATTCTGATACTGAACATTTCTTAGTATTTCCAGTGCTCACCTATCGTCATCAGTGAGCACCTTAAGATCCTAAGCTACCCAAAATTCAGAAATCAGAATTGTACAAGGAAGACACCCTAGCCCTTGACCACTCTAATAGTGTCTGGGTCAGAAAAGAACAAAAGGCAGTCAAGAGAGACTAGACAGAAAAGACTAAAGGAAGGGATCTAACCCAAGACAAGTTGAAGCAAAGTAAGAATCCAGCTAGGTCATATGGGGATTGCTAAACCCATATCCACAAGATGTGGACAACTGATTTAAATGTTGGTGGCTGCTAAAAACTGAAGTGTGTATTATCACTGTGGTACTAACATGGGTAAATTGCCATTCTCTAGATCACTTCAATACTGTACTATGAGTGACAGGCATTTATTTTGTGTTCAATACCTCAAGTTCCATCAAAGTATATATCTAATTTCCCATACTAATTCAGCTGCCTGTAGATTACTTGAGTGTAAACGATATAATCATATTTTAAAGTTACATAATAACAATAATTATAATAAAAATCAGTATAATAATACGTGTGAACTAAATAAATGAGGAAATGTTCAGCAAGGATCAGCAAATGTTGATATAAATATTTTAAATTCACTAGAAATTACATGATTATAATTCTTACACTATGACAACTTGTATTTTTAATATATCCTCGAACAATCATTTCAATCATGTTTCACTGATCTCAACTTAATCATCACCATGTACTGTTTTCTCCAAGGCAGCAACTTCAGATTAAAATGCAATTACAGTGATACATGATTACATTACAATTTTTGCAATTACATTATGATTCAACTTGTTATATCTATTTTTATCAAAACTATTAACCTTTTTTGCACTGAGAAGGTTCACTTAACAAATGGTTCAAATACAGGTGATGGTGATATCTAAAAATTTAAATATGTCTTCTTATTTAAAGGATTTATGTCATACAGATATTTTAAAATGCTAGAGCTGTTATGAAATATCAGTGTACTTACTGGCTGTGAGTATTAGGAATCATACACTTGTATTACTAATTACCACAAATTCAGTAAATGTGCCTCATGTTTCTGTATCCACTTGTAACTGTCTAACTGATGAAGACGAATTAGTTTGGAATAAATAACATTGTAGGGTAAGAGGTGGTTTGTTTTTCGACCACATACAAATGTTCACAAAAATCAAGTTGCTAAAAGTAAACTGATTCATGTGCTGACAAAATTGGGAGATAACCAATAACCAAACTGGGTGTAATGGGCCATAACTCAACTCACAATAAATCATAAAAGTAACTACTAAAATTAAAATACAACAAACAACAACCAAAAATTCATTTCACTCATGTTGAACAAGCATATAACCTCATATATTGAGGATCGTTTCTATATAAAAGCAGTCCACTCCGTGACAAAAAAAAAAATTAGTAATACCAAGAGAGATACAAACTATACTGTTAAGTACAAGCTCGTACATTATAATTTTGAATTAAGTGCCTAATATATGTAACTATTGACACTCAACAGAAATATATGGATTATGAGAAAGAAAGATGAAGAGTCTAATACACATTGAGTATAAAGTGGTAAGGAAGTTCTGGCCCAGTTAAAGATCAGCATGCTATGGTTTACTCTGGGTACAAATTTAGACCTATATGCATAGTTTAATAAGGATATTTTTATGATTACTAAGTATGGCAGAGGAAGAAGATGAAGAACTGTACCACCTTCACAGACCTAACCTTACTATGGATGTTAATCTATTCGACACGGTATCTCAGTATATAATAGTCTATTTGGTTGTTTATATGCATTTGTAATTAGAATATATAACCAAAATTATCAGACAAATCTTTATTCAAAAGCATAAACAAAAACCAGAGAAGGACTACAATGGCCAGTTATACAAAATTATTTCAATTTTATTTAAATGAGCATAACTGTCTTTACTACTATCAAATTATTATAAAAGAATATAGCAGACCACCAATTTAACTGGCCTACTTTAACAAAATTGAATTCCCACTAAAATAGGATATATGAAGAGGCTGTATCCCCGAGTCCCACTAATTACAATTTTATTTGGTAATTTCCTAAATAGTATTAGAATATACCATACACTATTGTATGGTAATAAGTTTATGGTCAATAAATAAATCAACTGAAATGATACATTGACCAAGGTACAGTTTCCCAGTTATGGACAGTTATCATATGAAGCAGAGTACTGGATGACAATCTGAAATCTTTGCATGTCTGTCGTGTCTTTACTTCCTCAAATAGTTATGATCACACATAATATCATAATTTCTGGATTTTTTTTACTTATTTTGTCGAAATCAAAAATTAAGTATGCAATATGAATTACATAAATCCTAAGTTAAGCAACAGAGTTACACAGAGACTGTTATGTATGCATAAATACACTACAGGTGTAATTTCAGTCAGAACGGTTTCTCATCAGACGCCCATCTATATTGAGTAGTACTAATACACAGCAATCATAATAATTAATGAATTGACTGCACACGAACCATTAAAGTTTGTTACTATTACAATACTTCACGATTACACTGTTATTACACATTATGAACTGTAAATACCAAACACTATAATATCAAGAGGTATTGTATATTTAATGAAGTTATGATATTCATTGCATACTTCTGTACCTTTATACATATTCGTTTAAACAAACTTCGGCATTAACGCACACCCTTCCTCCCGATCAGTACCTTAAAACGAAGATCTACTGAATATGCCACTAACAATAAACACAGTTGGTGAAAAACAAATACCAACAAAAACACACTACCTATTACATCGATTTTTAATAAAAGATCCCTGTTATAGTTATCGTAAACTTGGCCATAACCGAAATTTACAATTCACACGAATTTAAAATTAGTATAAACTTTATAGGTTATGAAAACGAAGCAGTACAATCCACCATACAGACCATACTACAAACGGTACTACTCTGGTATTATAAGCTTTGAAAATATTTCAGAAATTTCAATTATTTACTTACCTCGATTCATGATTGAGGTCAATCGCCCAGTGTCTGAATTGACACTGCAACTAAATGATTCACAAATTTTATATGAACACGGTTACTAACACTTTTCCCGAAGTTTTTAGGCTAGTAAACTGTTATTTCTAATTAATGAAAGCCAAATGGTTATTTGCATTAACGCAGCACACTTTTAGTAAATTTATCATTGAAACGAACTAAAAACGTTAAGTTTCATACAAAAAAGTACCTATTAATCTTAATTAACAAACAAATACACTTTGAATTGACCCAGACTAGTTTCAGGCGACAGTCTTTCCTGATTTAGTTCACTTTTTATTTATATCCTCGTAAGGCCAAACAACAATATTATATTTTGCTCCTCCTACTATTTTCACAACTAGTCACACTTCAGTCATAACTTCCACATACGATTACATGTGTACACCTGTCACATTATGGGCAGGTCAAATTTTTTGATAGCAATGATGCTTAGTAGTCCTTCCTGTCTTGTCTACAAATCGCCGCCTAGGCTACGTCATCAGGAGAAAAATTTATCAACACTTCTGTATACACAGCATATTACACTTCATTTCATATATTTACAATAATCAAAGTTGTATAAATTAATTATTTTAAAAATGATAAACTCCAACAACGACAGTCAAACTCGAACACGTAAACTACATTATAAAAAACGCCCGTAGCGCCAAACTCATAAAAATCAGTATTTCCACTCCCATTTCACAAGGACGTACTACTCCCACTCCCAATGCATGATGGGAAAATCTCACCACAATCGTTTCACCATGGGGCATGAGCACTCAAAACGGAACGGCTCTAGCCTCGCACGAGCCGTCAACGTTATGCTCGAGTCTTTCATGTTAATCGACCATACTATCGATAGTTGAACGTATTAATTTGTCAGTCGTGTAATGTAATATGTTCTTTTAAAAGTTTTGCAAAAATAATTTTTGTTCAGAACACAGTTTAGTTTCAAAGGTTTTTAAGATGGTAAAAATTGAACTTGGATTCCTTAAATTTTCTCCTCCCAAACATTAGCAGAAAGTTTTAACAACGCTGTGATCTTGAAAGCAACGGTATAATTAAAATAAACTTCTCTTTCAAATCAAAACGAAATTTGAAATTTGCTTACACCAGCATGTCAGCTTACATGGTGAATCTTGTATCAGATGAGGGTAAGTGAATAATTTAAAGTACTTTTAACTTGTAAAAACACATAAAATCATACAAGAAGAAAGAGAGAAATTAAATAACAAATGGTGTTACTTTATTATTTCACTTCAGAAGCACTTTAATTCTATATGTAAATAAAGTAAAATACTATAACCATGCATGATTCATTGATGGTAATAGTTCCGATTGACACCCTTGTCTGGAAAAGCCACGAAACCTGCAAAAACCGATGTTTTTTCAGGTTTTACGTAAACTACAGACCAAAAATTGGTGCGGAAGCAGGTAATCCGCAAAAAAAATTTTTGTAAAAAATTCGTAAAAATTTATTTTGTGGCCTAAATAACGTGAAAATGCGTTATTTTGTATTTTACATGAAATCTACGTATAAACAAAATTATACATCACTCTTTTTGAAACAGAACTCAATGCTGTAATGTCCAACGGCACCTCCGGTGCTGCTCGGCACATCGGCGGGCCTCATAGAGTCTATTCTCGCGCGCTTGGCGCGCGTGAATAGACAATGCCTAGACCGCCCGTCTTCGGGGCTTCGCCCCTCAGACCTTATTACACAATTCTCAAGTCATTAATAACTCTACGACTCCAAGTGGTATATATATCTACAGTATATTCATACGTTACATATATCATTTGTCTAACATCTAATCTCTGCGCACTAGCAAATGAAGGCATACCTGTGCTTGAGTCAGTATTTTTACTACCTCAGTAAGTAACAGAAAATTTGATGTGATGTTCTGCACAACCGAGTTTTCATGTGGTACTTGCATTTACAAACAGCAAGATGACTACGAGAGTAAATATTTATTAATTGTAACGTTATTCTGCATCTAATATGAATAATAGAATACACTATGTAAGGTATGTTATTGTGTTTCAGTGTTGTATTGCTACAAGTAACTGCATTTTTTTCGCAACTTGCAAATAAAAAGTTCAAGTTTTTCGTTTCCGCACCTAGGCTTGATCTGTAGTTTACGTAGAAACACAAAAACCCCGTTTTTTTTTAGGTTTTGTGGCTTTTTCAGACAAGGGTGTCCATCGGAACTATTACCCACACATGTAACAATTTGGACAATTATACAAATACTCTACTTTTTCTTCTGGCATAGGTATATAATCAAACTTTTGTATTTATGTCAACTCAATTTGGGCCAAAATTAAAAAAAAAATTACAAATTTAATCTAAAAGTAGTAAAATTTACAAACAAGTGTTTTTTTCCAAGTAAATCAGTGATACTAAAGTAAACAACAAGCTATAATATGGTAGATATCACAGAAAATGTACAGCCTGTACTGCTAACCTCTCAATGGTTGGCTCTAACAAAAGTTTTGTGTGAGTTTCAATTATAAAAATACACCAAACTCTGCAACTAGTGATGAGATTTGCTATAGGTCATTTTAGAGCTCTTTTGAAAGGTTTTAATTTGATATCAATCCAACCCAGTTATAAAAAATAAGATTTTGTTGACCTTGAATCAGATTAGCCTATTCATTTTCATAAAAATTTTCTCTAAGAAAAAGTAATTCACCAAGAACCATTATTGTTAACTGTGACAAATCAAGTTTAAATTATTTGTTTTAACACTGCAATTAAACCACCTGCTGTTACTAGCTCTTCACTGAATTTTGGCACTCAGAAAGCAAAACTGTATTTCCATTTATGTTTCTGAGATTGGAAGCCCAGCATGAAATTTGTGACTTACTGGGACAGATACAAAATTTGTTACCAGGTGATTCTCATTTGCATTGTATTTCTTAATTGTGCAATATTTAAAATGTTAATTGTAGGAGTTTTGCAGTTAAATCAGACTGTTCTCATTTCCGTAACCATATAACTGGTAAGGTGTTATTATTTGTTCATGATATGTCAGTTGCAGATTTACAATACCTTTGAGACTACCACAAGCATTCTTACATGAGATGATGATTAAAGCCACTCTGCACCAATTCCAAATTTTTTTCTAACCAAGCATACAAAGAGTTTTTCTTTTTTATTGTACTGTGCTGTGGTGCCATGAAAAAAATAAAATATATATTTTGTTTAATTTAGGAATAGCTTGTTTCAGATTAGAAATCAGTCCTGCTTGGATGAGATTGAATGCAACAGAGTAATTTTCAAATATTAAGACATAAAGACATTGTTGAAATGTTTAATTTTTCATTATAATAAATAACAAGAGTTTTCACTCTAATTTGACTGGTAGTCCAGTAGCAGGACTAACCATTAATCCTGAATTAATGAATAATTTTCTGCAAAGTCACAATTAATGAGAACTTCTCTTACCTTCAAGTTTGTTTTATATCATTTTAGAACTCCTTTTGCATGTTAGTAATAAAAGAGTGAGTTTTTAATATCAGAAAGTCTTTACTGAATTTATTTACAAATACATGTGTGTTTTTTCCAACCAACTATTTCCATTATACATCTGTCTATCGATATCCACTTTTTATAATTTAGATTGTATACTATTCCATTCTCAAACATCTGATTTAAAAAAAACTTCGAAAAGCTACCTCAGGATGCTCTTTACACTCATCCATATAACAAAAAAGTGCTGGATGGATTGCACATGATTTTGTACAAACAGTTTTGATAGTTTTTTTAGTGGTATATCATCACCATCCAAAACAAAATTGTTAAATTTGAGTCTATTAACTCAATATTCTGGTGAGTAGTACAGAAACAAACTATTTGAGTTATACTTTCACCTGCTAAATTACAATTTTTTTTAGTCGTAATTCATAGAATTTAGAAAAATCAATGCAGTGTGTTGGGTGCCTCCTTTAAACATTTTATATAATTCAGTCAGATTTCCTAATACTACTCTCTTTTTTAAATGAATGTTTTTTTTTACTTAAAAAAATAATTTCCGGGCTGTTGGGGATTGGTCGATTGCTCACTGATGTTGTCATAACTAAACCCTTCAGCCACCCGCTGGAGGCCTTCTTCAGTGGTAAAAATTAAAACTCATTCAACAAAGGGATGGTAGGCCAAACATACTCCTAGTTGAGGTGAAAGCAGTAAGTTTCTTGGGAAATGGGGTTCCCCATTAAATTTATGATGCACCACGATAGCGAATTACAAGCAGCACTATGCCTTGAGGTTGACAGTGAGCCATACACAACACAACTTTATTCTGACAGACTCGGTAATGCAGAATGCCAGATCCTATTTAATGACAGGCTTCTGATCCACCGGTTCATTGCATTTGGGGCATGCATGTGGATCTGGACTAATGCCATATGAAGGCAAGTGAAGTAACTCCTCACCGAGGACAGGATCTTCGTTTCCTTGAAGAGAATGTGACAGTCTGCATTGGCAATGCACCGGCAGGGCAAAAGCCTGTCTTTTAATAGTATCTGGTATATTCAATTACTGAGCCTGTTGGAATAAAGCTGTGTTTTGTTTGACTCACTGTCAACACCAATGTGCAGTGCTGGTTATGATTGGGTATTGTAGCACATCGTACATATATAGGGAACCCCATTTCCCTGTGAACTTATTGTTTTCATCTCAACTAGGGATACGTTTGGAACATCTCTTTGGTGAGTGATTTTTACAATCCACCATGGCCCAACAGCCCAGAAATTAATCATTTAAGTAATGACTCCAGCTGTGATAGCCTCCATAATAGAATGTTTTTGTTATTTATTACAAACAGTAATGAAATGTTTTCCTGGGTATCACTCTGCTTATATTGTCACTATTATAGAAATAAACTATAAGTTTAGCTGTAGTTTTATCTAAAGTCTTCTCTGGATTAGGATTTGAAATACACAGAATACCTTTTTCTTTGATCAATTTTTTTACAGCACTGGCCATATGTTTACTCACTCCAAACTCATTTTTTATTCTGTTACTGCTCCAGCTCCACCAGTGAAATTCTAGACACAGTGAAAATTAAGAAAATGTTGTTTTAACTGTGCTTCATCCCTGATTCATCATTCATGCTTGATGAAATTCTTTCTCTAAATTATGAAGCTCAATAATTGTTTTTTGACAGTTACACTAACTTTATTAATTTTATTTTTTTGGGTAAGAGTCTTCACTAAGTATGTTTTTCTCAATTGGTGGTTTTCATAAAAAACTCCAATGAGTTATTTAAATAATCCAAAGTTGTACAAAAATCTGCATAAATATATTAATCTCTAAATCTCTATTACCTCTTGACATTCAGACAGGGAGGTTTACTTGGTACAGAGCCGACCGCTGGATCACCTAAAACAGATCAATATTCTGGTCCCTGAACAATTTGGATTTTTTGCTGGGCACTTCTTGACACATGAGTTGATGTGTTTTGTGGAGACAGTTGCCAACGCCAGCTGCTCACAGAAACAGACTGTTACCATCTTTCTTGATATCAATAAAGCCTTCAATCATGTCTGGTATCCTGGACTTCTCTACAGATTGATTGAAATTCTGCTTCTGGATTGCTAGATGTGTATTTGATAGCTAGCTTTCTTTAGAACAGAACATTCTCTATGCAATTTGAGAACACTTTCTTTGGCAAGAGCAGTTACCAGTGGAGTACCTCAGGGGAGCAGCTTAGGTCCCCTGCTTTCCTCTGTGTACATCAACAACGTCCTTAAAGTGCCTGAAACTCAGTTGGCCATGTTCACTGACAACACAAGAATCTGCATGTGTGTGTGTGTGTGTGTGTGCGTGCGGACATGCACGCACGCTATGGATCGTAGTGCTGAAGTGGCTGTTATCTTGCTCCAGGACCAGCTGGACACATAATTTGAATGGGCAGAGGTTCTTCATTGATGCAACCAAGAGCACAGCAGTGTTCTTCTCCAGATGCAGAAGGCTCCCTCCTAGTCTATTCATAGGCGATACTCAATTATCATGGTCTCCTGTTGTGAAGTATCTAGCACTTCACCTCGATAGAGGTCTCACCTGGAGGACAATTCAGAGCAAGTAGCCCACAAAACTGCCAATCTCTTGTACCAACTCAGACAACTGCTCTGCAGTAACTTAATGTCCAGCTGCCTAGGCAAACTCACTGTTACCATATATATCATGGTACCCCTTATGGGTACCTACCTGTTAGGCTACTTGGCCAAGACCCATAAGAAAACCTACGGTCTTTCCTGGACCAAGGTTTGAGCATAGCTCATTACCTCTCATCCAACATGACTATACAAAATGCTATAGGTGTCCAGTCCCTGAATTCCATTTTACTGACACATTCCCAGAAATTCTACCAATGCTGTGCCCATTTACAGGACAACCCCCTCATTAGTGGCCTTGGTCAACAGCCATCTGTGCCAGTTGAAGCTTTGACCTATCATCGGCGTATACTGACCCTGAATCAGACTATATCTAATTGAAACCCCATAGCCAGTAGCTAGCCACATCTAGAAACCCCACAAATCATTGTCCCATGTGGGAGCTCTATTGAAGCTCGGAATATGGTGTGTAGTGGCAAATGACAGGCTTCCCCACCACTTGCACAGCCCTGAATCATCATATGGCGTTAAACTGGTGTAGGATCATCTTGTAAGGTTGACTCTGGGTCTTCATTTTATCTTTTTTCTCAAGTTTTATTCTACATGTTTCACATATTTTCATTCCCATCCATACATTTTTCAAACCCACAGAGCACACCCAGTCATTTACATTCTTCAACTTACTAGATGTAGAACACCCTGTTTCCTAAAAGGGTTACAGTATTTAACAGAAAACAATAATTGCATAGCCTTTTTATCTTGAACTGCTATATTTAACAGTCGTATAAGATATTCCTTATTTGAATAGCTAAAAACATGCATAAAAATTATAAAATGTAGAACTGTTTGTTATATAGTGTTATATTCTTCAGACAAAAAATAAAATTGAGTCACCTTCAAATATAAATTAAATAATCAAATTTATATGTTTTGAAATCAATATATAACTTGTAAAAAAGTTAACAAAATTGTAAGTTATGTGTATATTAAAACCAAAATATATAAATTGGTATATTAACCAATGTAAAAATGGATTTGTTGTTAAAGCATAGTAAAATGTTTTTGTGTGCAAGACCATAAATTTTATATATAAACAACATCTCCTTAAATAACTGACGGTAAATATTCAAACTAAAATGATAATTTTATAAAAAAAATTATTGAATGGAAATGAGTAGTAACTCTCTCACTCTTTCTCTCTCCCCTCCCCTCACACACACACACATACACACACTTGCCCAAGAAGGATATATTATTTGCTATGTTCATAAAAGAAGCAATACTTGGAATCAACATCTAGTATAGTTGTCTGTATTTGAATTCAGCATGACTTTCAAATATTTTTTATTGTGATTGGATTGGGTTATGTTGTTCCTGATGTGTCGAAGTGTTATCACTAACCAAAATACACTAATACAATATGGAACACAATTATCTAAAAAAAATTTTTTTAAATTTATATCACTGCCTTAATCAGTTTTTGCTTGTTACAAGCTTCACCAGAGGCTGCCACTGGGAGTGCTGCCCATCCTGTTATTGGTGACACCGCCATCATTCGAAAGATTGTGTGTGTGTGTGTGTGTGTGTGTGTGTGTGTGTGTGTGTGTGTGTGTGTGTGTGTGTGTGTGTGTGTGTGTGTGTGTGTGTGTGTGTGTGTGTGTGTGTGTGTGTGTGTGTGTGTGTGTGTGTGTGTGTGTGATATGTTCAAATAGTATACGCAATTTAAAGTGTCTCTGTTCATTTAGGACATTGTTTTTATATGTTTTTGTGTGTATATTTCTAGTTGTTCAAGAGTGTCTAGTTTTTGGCTTTTTGTGTGTATGTTAGAATTTTCATGTTGTTGTTAATGTTTGTGTAAGTGTGGTCTGCCTTAATGAGATGTTTTGCAAGGGTGGATTCAGTGGTGGAGTGTAATGCGTTTATATGTCCAATGTACCTTTGTTTGAAGCTGTATCCTGTCTGGCCTATGCAGGGGTGGATCCAGCAAACAATTTTGGGGGAGGAAATTGTTGACTTTGGAGAGGATTTTGAAAAGTTAGATCATTCTTTAAAGGTCTAAAGTATAAATGACAGTAATAAGTGAAGATAAAATACAGTTTGTTTTTATCAACGTAATACATTTGTTACTGTATAAGTATTAATTCACGTTTATATTTGTTAGTAATTGTTCTTTTAATAATATTCATGTTCAATTTAAATAAACACTACTCATTTAAGTTATGCATTACACAAAAATTAAGCACGCTTGTAAGGTGCAGTTACAATTTAAAGTAATTTTAGGGTAAAACCATGAACTTTCATAATGTGATGTGATTTTTAAATCATATTCACCATCATAAAACGTCAAAATCGTTCCTGCAAAGTGACCATTTGGGGAGGGAAATTTCCCTTTATTTCCCCCTCCGTGGATCCACGCCTGGGCCTATATAGAATTTGTTACTTTCTGAGCAGTTTAATTTGTAAATGCCAAGAAAATTAAATTTGTTTAGCTGTTTGTGTGTGTTTTATGATAGTGTGTGTTCAGTTTTGTTTGTAGTTCTGTATGCAATGCTGTATTGTGCCTTTTTAAATTTGTGAACTATTTTTTCAATTAGGTTACTAATGTATGTTAGTGTTATGAATTTGTTGTTTTCTGTATTTGTCTGTTGTTTGTTTTGCATTTTGTGTAGGAGTGTGTTAATTATTGTTCTTTTGTGTCTATTGGCTTCTGTTAGATATTTGATTATATTTAGTTAGCCCTCATAGTCTCTCTCTTCTAGTGGAATGTCGTTTAGTCGATGTATCATAGACCTGAACTGGTACTATCATAGAGTTGATAGTTTGTGTTGCACTGGGTGACTGGAGGTGTCATGGGTGGGTGACTGTGTGTCGGTTGTAGTGGGTTTTCTGTATATACTGAATTTGTGTCTGTGTTCCAGTTTTGTAATGGTAAAGTCTAGGAAATTTATGCTATTGTTGTTTTCATATTCAGCAGTGAAGGTTATGTTTTTGTGGGTTTGTAGCTGTTCACATTATCTTGTGTTTCCTTTGTATAGAAGTATGATGTCATCAATGTACCTGTGCTAATATACTACTTTATTTGAGAGTCTGTCAGCGTCTGCAAGGATTCTTGTTTTTTCCAAGTATTGTGGAAAGATTTCAGCTGGTATGCTAGACATGGGTGAACCCATGGGTAGTCTGTCATTCTGTCTGTAAACGTTTTTGTTATTGGTGGAGTAATTCTGTTTTGTGCTTAGGTTGAGAGTATGTGATTATTAGGTTGGTTATTTATGTGATTAGTTCCTCTGCTGTATTGTTCTGTTTGTGCATGTCATATAGGATACATGATTGTTTCAGAGACAGGAATGTTTGTGTATAGGTTTTTTATGTCAAAAGAGGCAGGCATGGCATTATGGGGATATGTATGCTCTTTATTTTGTTACAAACTCTGTATTGTTTTTTATTGTAATGTTGTCTAGGTGTGTGTGTGTGTGTGCATGTGCACTGTCTAATCATGACTTGTAATTGTTAACAAGTTTGTATGCTGGGGCATTAGCAGTTGGTTATGGGACAGATTGGAATACTTTGTTTTTGTTTATGTATTTTGGAAGTGTTTGGAGGGTACGGGCTGATGGTGTGGTTTGTTTCAGCTAGGGTTTTTGTTTAAAATGATTGTGTCCCATATTGTAATAGTATATTTTAGTTAGTGAAACTTTATTTATTAAACATTGTTTCTGATAACATATTATTGCCTTTACTACAGTCTTAATGTACTTATATGTGATATTTTTCTATCATAATTGACAATATTTTGATAAACATGATTATGATTATTAATCATAACTATAGTGTTCTTATTGAAAATTTGTAAGATAAAGAAGGATAAGTTAAGAATTGTTAAATAAGTTAAAATGTTATAAAGTGTTTTGTATATTAAGGGGCTTAGTAGACCAGTGGGTATGCATCTGGCTAATAATCCATAGGTCCTGGGTCCTTGGGAGTATCATAAAGTTAAGTTATATTTTCAGGCCCTAAGTTGACTTGGCCTGTGAATATGAGTATCCAGGGTAACATCCTGGCATCCAGGGTATCCAGCTGACACATCCTCCTCCTCCTATGGCGCTACAGCCCAAGTCAGTCCCTGGCCTCCACCAATCTCAGCCTCCAATGTACTCTATCCATTGCAGCCCTCCTCAAGTTTCTTATCCCCATGTCCCTCGCATCCTCTGCAACGCCATCTTCCCACCTCTTCCTCGGTCTGACACATAGTGCTGGCAAAACTATTTTCCTTGTTTGTTGTCTGGCTCACTTTCACAAGCTATATATTTCGGTTTTCCCAATATATTTTGGCAGAACAAAAGGAGCCAAAATTATCGTTGTTGTTGTTCTTGTTGTTTATATGCTACAGGAGTTATATTAATTTATAACTGTTTATTTCCTATTTTTTAGAACATAAGAACATTTATGTTATGAATATTTGAATCAATGACTCAGAGAAGGGCTTACCCTACATTTTATGATTGCTAAGATATTAAGTATTTTATTAAATCAACGTGTAATGAAAAAAAATAAGTAGTCTTGTTACTATCATTAATGTAACGTAATGCCCAAGAAAATTAATATTATTTTACTGTATGGCCACTTACATAATTTTATTTTTGGATTTCAACAATTAGTGAGGGGGAATAAATTAATATAATAACCCAACAACATTACACAGAACTATTTATTATTGCTTATTATAATAGTATGTAGACCTACCTTCAAAAGACAATAAAAGGACCAACATTACAATTGTTTATACTTGAGTTGGAAATTTATAGGTGGGGGGGGGGTTAACTGTGTAAAACCCCCTCTTCCTGTGCTAGTGTTCTGTATAAAGATATATTTAATAATAAAAAAAAAAAGATTTGAAAAATGCTCACTCATATGTGTGAGCACACACACACACACACACATCTGTACCACTGACTATTCATTTCTCTGAGGTCTGTCATTCTATACTGAGATTGTTTTTACATATTTGTACTTTTCTTGGATTATTTTTTCAAGCCTTTCCTAACATTCCTCCTTCAGTTCCCAATACTGTTAGAGTATTTGAAGGCTACAGGGCTTCAAATACTGATTTTCCTCTACTTATTCACTATGATTAATAATCATGTGTATAATAAAATTATGGTCCAGGGAGTCAGAACCTCAGTACCAGCATCTGGCAGGACCAAGCAAACGGGCTCCACAGTGTTTTTACCCAACAACCCCAATGTCTGAGGGGTGAACCACTTGGCTCCTGTGTATAAAACTGTCCCAGACAATGTTGTAGACTTCAGGCCATGTACAGGTTTGAAGGGAAAATATAGGAGTTGTTCTTATAAATTAAAGAAAGATGCAATATGCAGGAATCCAATGACTGATAACTCTAAAAGTGGATAGTACAACATTATAATATTATATATAAAATACTCATAATGTATAATATAGTCATTATGCATTACATAGACTGGAAGAGAAAAAGACACAGTGCAGCAATAAGTGAGGTATCTGAGGCTTCAATTTCCTCAACACAGACATAACCAATTTCTATATATGACAGGATGAGAAACAAACATAAGTTGGTATATGCAGCAAGAAGTGTGCTGGAAAGGAAAAAATAATGCTGCCACCTGATACAAAAAGGGATAATACTTAGCAGCCTGAGGATAAAAAGACAAGGCTCCAGAGAGTGGATTGATGGCTGGCAACATCACAGGACCAGAAAATCATGTAAACTGTGAAGCAGGATGTGCTTCCAAATGCACTGATTATCCAAAGGAAGAGAAACTTCATATATGCAGACGTAATGGGTAAGGCGAGAAGGAACTCAGAACTCAAGAGGCTTACAGAAGAAGTAACTAAGATCCACAGAACTCCTGTAGGGAATTTTATTCTTACCTTACAAAAAAATGGATATAAAACAAACAACCGAGTTCTGTGAATCAGTGAAAGTACATGGTTAAGATGCTGTAGTTAAGAGCTGGAACTGGATATAGATGTTCACTGAAGCGCTAACTCTGGAGGAGGTCTGTTAGGTGTACGATGGAGGCCAAGACTGTCACTACCACCGTGCTTGATCAACTAAAAAAAAGCCTGCAGAGACGCTCAGAGTGCTGTTATGAAGCTCCCTGTGGAGGTAGCATGGAAAGCTAATAACACTGGGATGATGCACATCATAGGGTAGTATGCTGTATTATAAAAGAAATGTGACCAATTAGGTGCTCCATTGCTGGAACTTTAGCCATCTGATGAGTAATTGTAGAAATAATATTGGCAGATGTGACACTATATTAAATGTGTGATCAAAGGACACAAGTATGATAAATGTCAGAATGAGCTGAGCTGTCTATTATGGCTTGAAAAGTAACAGTGGCCACATAGCCAGAAATGGTAGATTATGTGCCAGCTTTGTATATGGTTAAACAGAAGCAACAAAGTTTCTATAACTGAACCTCAATCACTGTGTTTTTGCACAAGACTTCTCAGTGAGTCAATCCAAAAATTGAGTGTGACTGTGGCCATCCTGTCAGAGCAGTACAGGAATCTCGTACACACCCCTGGGAGACAAATGCCACCGGTATAACCATTATTCAGTCATCTGATTAGCAGCCTCTTCAGGAGACAGTGACATCACATGAATCAGGCTTCGTATGGGCAAGAATGTATAGAATATACATTTATAGCTAGCTACTATAATTTACCCAATGATCAGACTTACATAATCAAGAATTTCCTGTAGCAACTAGTTAGTGATGCCAAAGGTCACATCTCTGTTGTGATTATTGATGGCTTTAATGCTTTGTTTATTGAATGGGATAAGCATGGAAATTAACATTAGAAGCTATATTCTTCCAGAATAATTTTCTTCTCTGGACCACCTAGTACTTCTCAGTGTTGGTAATTCACTTACCTTCCTTAAAGCAGGAACAGGCTTAATTATTGATTTTATCTTTGCAGATGGTTGTCTGGTAGGAGATGAATTGTTTGGAGTATCAGTGAACACTTCACTAATAGTGATCATCAGGCTATTTTTTTTTTTTTTTTTTTGAAATCTTGTTCAACACAAAATATGAAAGTTCCCCAAGTACACGAACTTATATAATAGATTGCATCTCAAGCCCTTTTGATTAACAAGTTTTTCATCATATTATCCAGGACAGTGCCACCAAGAATGTGAGAGCTTAAGAGAAGATGGAAACACTATGAAGTGCATCAGAAGAGCATGAGATGCTTTGATGTCAAGGAACTGGAGATTTTTCCGATCCATACACAGTGCTACAGATCAAGAAGACAAAATCTTAAGACTAACTTCTAGAACATACACTCTGTATTCAAGAAAATTATCAAGGCAAGCAAAGTAAGATGCTGCAGGGGGCTGGACAGAAAGGAATTTGGGCAAGGCATTAAAAAATGTAATGGTTCAATGCTATCACCAACCTGGCCTAATCTTATGGTCTCGCATAGGCTTCCATTTTGTTTTTACACTGTTGCACACCACTATAAAAAAATTATTCCAGTTAGCGCTTTCAAGCTTCAGAACACATCATCAGATTAGAAATTCTGATCATCATTTCCGATCTGGTGATGAGCTGTGAATCTTGAAAGCACTAATCGGAATAATTTTTCTATAGTGGTGTGCAACAGTGTTAATTGTGTTTGTGATTATAACCACTAATACAACTTTATTAATTAACATTCTGTTTTTGCAGTTTTCTTCAGGTATGGACCTCATCAAAAACGTTTTGTACAACGTGGATATTACAGTGAGTATCCTCAAGTCAAATACAGTCACATACATGGGTCATATACAGTCATAGAACTCTTATGTATAATGCGGGTCTCAGCTTTAGGAAAAATAAGATCATCGGAGGGGTACCAGAGAGCTTGCTACTTGGCCCATTGTTGTGGAATACCATGTACATTAGACTACTGAGGCCAGTGCTTTCTGAAGATATGCTAGTAGCATTTGCAGATATTGTTTATGTAAAAATTGTTACAAGATGTGCAGGTGAAATCACCGGCATTTTTGGTGAAGCTATAAGGGTCATATATTACTGGATAATATCAGTGGCTTAGTATTGACTGTAAGCAAACCAGAGGCAGTTCTAATAACAGGTAGGACCATTGCAATTGAAATTGGCAATTATGTAAATGTTGGTCTCAACCCTTTGTTTGTTATCTTTAAGTGATTAATAACACTAGAGCAAACCTTAGGAATCATCTTCAGCCTATCAATAAGGCTACAGCTGCTTGTATAGCATGAACAAGGACAATGCCCAATGTTTGAGGGCCCAGATAAAGCAGGAGGATACTACTTTCATCAGTAGCGTAGTCTACATTGCTGTGTGGTGTGGCACTGAATGTTGAAGCACACAGACAAATGGCTGTTATATGTTGACTTACTGCATTTAGAGTAATTGCTGAAATTTTCACTGTGTCAGAAAACACTGTGCACTATTACAGGAATGCTCTCCTCCTGCATCTTTGTGACAGAATGACAAATGATTTGGGAGAGGACTCTTAGAAATGATGTGTCTCCTTGGAGAAGCATAGCCTTGAACAGTAGCAAACAGTATAGAACAATTTGAATAAAGGTAAGTCATCTCACCACCTTATACCATCGATCTCATTTATCTTATAGGTAAATAGACCTTACAGAGAGGTTTTTATGCTATACTTTTTTTGTCTGGACATGGATGCTTGCCCACTTATATGGTACAATTTGGACGTGACCGAGGTTCAAGTTGCGCATGCTGTCAGGATTTCATGGAGGATGTGGAACACATGTTCTTCAATTCCTACCACTACAGTGAAGTATAAGAAAGAGATCAGGCATTATTCTCACAGTACCTATTGACACCAGCGAGCATCTAAGGAGTGCAGTGTATGATTTTGCTGCTATTGTGAATAAGCTCTACATGCAAAAAGGCCAAAATGATGTTCCTAGCAGAACCAGTGGCATTATGGTAAAATGCTTATGTGTAATTCCTTAAGAACCCATTATACCAGAATAAGAGCGGTAGCTGAGACTTATTACCATGAAGTGTTGCCTATTGGTAGTCCAATGGGGTTAGCATAAACAAGGTTTGTGTTTAAGGATAAAGCTTTTAGTGAGTAAACTGATGTCTTGGGAGTCCCACCTTGCAAGAAATAGTGGCTTCCTGTGCATGCATAAAGTATTTTTACCTCCTTCAATAAAAAATATGTGAAAAAATTATACACACACATAAGTATGTTTTAACTCTCTTTGTACACGTTCTAAACCTGATAAATTTTTTTTATTGAAATGTTGACACACATATTTTTAATTCCATCCACCCATTCTCAGTGCTACAGCCCATGTAGGGCCTAGGATTCTTTCACAACATGCCTCAATTCCCTTCTGTCCTCTGCCATTTGTCACCACTATGGACACCAAGCCTTCTGAGGTTCTCCTCGAGACTGTCCGGCCACCTTTTACTTGATTTTCCTTTTGGTCTTCTTCCACCTGGTCTGCCCGGAATACTCTTTTAGGCAGTCATCCAAATATTTTTAATTATCTATAGTAATCTAGCTAAGCCTCACTACAAGTCTTAGTCCACATTCATCCAAATTTCTAAATCTGAAAATTTATGTTTAAGGAGTACACTACCTGGATTTTCCTTTCTTATTTGATTATCTGTTTATTTTTCTAAGTATTGTTAGTTCCAACAACACTTCTTGTTTTCTAAATAGCTCTTTGAATTTTTTAAAACAATTTAAAATCTGGTAATCTTGTCTGTAATACTAAGAAAGTTTGTTCATGTGTCATATATCACTAGGCTGTACTGTTTTTCAAAAATATAAATGTATTTTTTGTATGTTGATTGTGATAATATATCTCTGCTACACCAAAATCACTGTTGCTAGGTTTCATGGAAAACGTTGATTTATTTCATCAGATATCATCACTTGAAGTAGTATGCTTCATGAAGATGAAAGTTTTAGCGAGTATCGGTCAATAAGTATATCAAAAATTTTACATTATTTGTGTCAATGTTTTAACAATGTTTATTATCATCATCAAGACAATTGTTGTTGAGTTGTTATTATGCCAATCACAGGTGTGTGTTTGGCATTGTAACAACTCAACAACAAGTGTCCTGATGATGACAATAAATATTGTTGAAACATGGAAACAAATAATGTAAAATTATGTTATACTTATTGACCAGTCCTCACTAAACCTTGCATCATCAAAATTTATTTATAAATGATCACTACTAAATTAAGGCTTAATTGGAAGATTAATATAATTTTATTTTTCCTAAATATCACTATAATATTGACGACTCGGAACACAAAGTTTTTTATAAGTAAAAACGTAAAGTTTTACCTTACAGCCTAAACCGGCTTTCACCTATAGAAGGCTTCATCAGAGGCTGAAAGCTGAGCCTCTGATGAAGCCTTCTATAGGTGAAAGCCGGTTTAGGCTGTAAGGTAAAACTTTACGTTTTTACTTATAAAAAACTTTGTGTTCCGAGTCGTCAATATTATAGTGATATTTAGTTACGTAACGGACACGTCATGGACAACGAAATCCAAGAATTGATTTTTCCTTTTATGAGTATCTATCTAAAAAATAAAACCAGAAATATAATTTGCAGAATGGTACCTAAAGATCCATTAGTACCTTTAGCGAACAAGAAAAAGATTTCAGAACCTTTCAAAAGACTGTTATAAGACCATTTTCATATTATTATACTGATTATTGAATTATTGTTGTGATGATGTAAATAAAACATTATTTTGGATTACAGTTAAAATCATCGTCTGTATCGTTTTATATTCATGTATCCCATGTCTTACAGTTGACTGCAGATGCCATTATAAAACCTATGCTAAAATGATTAAAAATAGGGAAGTATTTAAAAAGTGATAGAGCGATCAATCAACACCACAGTATCAATCAGCAATCAATGAGTCTGAATGTCTCAGCAATAATTATAATTGGAATTTGCTCTCTACTGATACTTTGATAAAGAGAAAACTTCAAAAATGTTTATATACAAAATAAGAGTGGTTTCTATGTAAGCACTCCTTATAGTGACCAATGAACAAGGGGAGTAAGTTGCATAATGCAATATATCATTTTTTATTAAGGTTTCATATTTTCATATGATCCTAATTAACTAAACCATAATTCATGAGATATTTATCAAGTCTTTATTCATTAACCCCTTTTAACATACAATAAATTCAGACACTGTCATCTGTCTTTACCGTCTCCATTTTAAAAATATAAAAAAAAATCTTCCTTCTTCATTCATTTACAACTCAGTTTTTGCTTATTTATGTTTTTGTATATTTAAATTCTTAGTAATAGGATTAAAAATGAATTTTATATATTTGTTTTCTCAATTTATAAATTGCAAACATATTGCCTTTAAGAGTACAGCTGGGTTCTCCTTTTTTTACCACTGGCATAAACTCTAAGGGGAAGGCATAAGGAACTCATCCAATAATGAAAATGGTGGGTAGATCCCACCAACTTGGAAAAATAGTATTCATTAAATAAGACTGTCCTGTTGAAAAAAAAAACGAAAAATCCATGCCGGGTATCAAATTAAACAGAATTTTAATAAAAATCACATTTTGATACAATCATATGTGAATTTTAATAGATATATGATATACACCACAAGTTAAAAATAGAAGTAAAAATTTTGAGGAAATTGTGAAACCTTGATTACTTTACTACTTTTTCTTTTAAGTAAAATAGTAGGCCCAATTGTAAAGCAGACACTCATAATAAAGTCTAAAAATTGCAATCTACTGCATTAGTTTGTAGTTCAATTCATAACAACAGTGCCTAAATGACAAAAATTTAGTCACAGCTTATGTATGTTTCTATAAATGCCTATAGGCCTATATGCTTTATTTTCACAAGTACACATAACTGTTAACAATATATATATATATATATATTTTTTTTTTTTAACATTGTAAACATATGATCTTTAAAGGTGATCCAAAATTTGTGACAAGTGTTGAGAGATATTAATTCTGTCAAATTATTGAAGTTACTGGGTTTGTATTTTGATTAAAATTCTCATAACTTGATATCTCACATGGACTTTTACAATTTTCTTACAATTTTAAATTCTGTTTGTGGCCTGTGGTACTTATAAAGTTAAAAATTTTCATAATAAGAACTACATTTTAATTTGGATTAAAATTTCATTTAATCTGACACAGCTGGATTTTCAATTTTTTTTTCAAAATTTTGATCCCTTTTTGTACCTAGTCTCCTAAAATTTTGAAAGTTCCAAAATTGTACACTATATTCTGGTTTTAGTTAAAATTCTCTTCGATTTGATACTCCAAATAGAATTTGGTAATTTTGTCAAAAATTTTGACCTACTTTTGGCCTCTGATGTCCCAGAATTTTTAAGTATTCAAAAATAAACACTATATGTAGATGTTGGTTAAAATTCCCTTTAATTAATGGACTTTTATATTTTTTTTACCCTCACATTTTGGCGTCCCTATATTTGGGGGGATAAATCTAAAAAAAAAAGAGGGGTCTGTAGGTAAAAGTATGGATGCATATAAAGTTTTATGAAAATCAATTGATGCATTCGAAAGTTATTGTGAGACATACTCCAAATAGACGGATGTAGATAGATAGATAGACAGACAGACAATGCCACACAGTCAAGTTACAACTAATAACTTGCTTTACTTGTTCAATTATTTGTCACTTAGGCAATATGGTTATAAACTAGTAAGCTCCCAGAGCTGAAAAATTCATGCACAATTTTTTATGAAATACATTTATTATTAGATAAAATTGAATTAATAAATTTTATTTTTAATGCTGTGAGTAGTTCTTATATTATGCTTCTTAGCATTAGAAACACCATGAGAAAAATGCAGGTTAAACACAGATATGTAGAACACACCAGACATTCTCAACATTCAAATATGAACTCAACAGTAGTCAAACACATAAGAAAACAGTCTAAGATCTTATATATATGAACAATACTGAATATACAAACATGTAAAAGAAGAGGGCCATGAAAATCTATTGAACATCATGACGGACATCAAAAATCATATCACATTTGAGATAATGTGGCAAAATAATGAAAATCAACATAACCAGCTGATATAATACATAGATCTGAATGTAAACATAAACACTCCACAACAAAGTCAGTTCTTGACAAACTTTGTACACAAATGTACGTTTCACTGTCATTAATCACTGTTTTCGAATTTGTTTTTTCTGTAAATAGTAACTGTTTTGCAATATCATGACCGCGAGTACGTAATGTTTTTTTTTCTTTTTTACTTTAATTTAAATTGCTATATAAAATTAGCTGTGTTCGCTTCCGCATTCCGGACACCATCTTGAATTATTGCCCACTTTACTTACTTAACTGAAGTTCAACCAAGGTCCGTGAAGGCGTATTTGGGAGACAGAACAAGGTTATTCCAGTAAACAAATTGATTGGTTGTGTTCACATATTACTCTCTTTTATTCTCAATTACTTCAATCCTACATTAAACTTTCCCTTAATGCGTTTA
Organism: Magicicada septendecula; assembly: GCA_034769895.1. Lineage (NCBI taxonomy): Eukaryota > Metazoa > Arthropoda > Insecta > Hemiptera > Cicadidae > Magicicada > Magicicada septendecula. Next base: position 59,798,025 of record CM068376.1, read on the forward strand.
ATCATACCACCATAAAACAAGTTATAGAAAAAAGATATAAAAACCCATCAATACCGGTAGTAGTTAACAAATGTTGACATTTGTTATATATAAAAAATTACAAGTAGAACTGTCTATTTAAACATTATTTTAATTCATAAAAAAAAATACCACAAACCAGCACTTCTTAAATTTGTTACCTAATTTTCACCCACACACACACATCCCAGGCCCTTATGAGATCTCATTTTTGGTGATTAAAAACATTTCTTTCAATAATAAAATTTAATATTTGATTTAAAATTTTTTATGATACCCCGAAGGTTACTTATCTGCGAATAATATTGTCCTAAAGAGTTCATCTTCACCACGCAATTTCGATCACTCAGCAGGTTTCCTTACTTTCACTGTTGATATTTTATATATTCACCTTTTAAAACTGAAACTGTTAATTCATTTAAACTATTTTAAAACTGCTTTCTTTCACATTTTGTTCTATTTGGGCGCGCCCGTAAATTTTTTGTCCGCGGACCTTTTTTCCGTGACCGATCAGCACAAAGGTGTAATTTCAACTGGGTTTACTTGAAACGGGCGAGCACACAGCCCGCGTCCGTCATCACTAGATGTTGTTTGCTGACTGAATTTCTACGCCAGGCGCAGATTGTTTTCGCCGATCCGTCGGGTTGACGAACACTCCCCGCATTCCTGTGTGACGTCTGCTGGATTTGGCTTCTGACGTGTTATAGCGTGACCCCAATTTGTGCTTAGTTCAGAGGTCGGTCGGCTAAAAATAACTGCCTTTCTCGCTGTTAAACCGCTGACCTTAAGTCCATATAGTACATTATTTTACCCCATAACATTTATAAATAAAACTTCACATTTTCAACATTTCTCGGCAGGGCCTTACCTGTACCGTTACAAGTATATAGTGTAAATATCCTGATGATGGTCTATGACCAAAATCAATAGAAATTAAGAATGAGAGTAATTTAAAACTTTATTATAAATCATCTGTATGGTATTTTTAGCCATGAATAATGAATACACAACAGTAGAATATTAAGATTATAGGTACCATTAGTAAGCAATAAGTGTGTGTATATTATAATATATCACATTATCATTAACATTATTAAATATAATTAAATCACTACTGACTCGGATCACAAAGTTTTTTATGGGTAAAAACGTAAAAGTTTTACCTTATAGCCTGAACCAGTTTTTGCTTTTAAAAAACTTCTTCAGAGGCTGCCGCTGGGAGCACTGTCTGTCTTGTTCTTGGCAACGGTATCGACTTTTGAAGGATCAATGTTGTGTGTGTGGGGTGTGATATGTTCAAATAATGCGTGTGATTTGAATTGTGTCTGTTCGTTTAGGATGTCGTTTTTATGTGGTTTCGTGTGTTTGTATATTTCCAATTGTTCAAGAGTGTCTAGTTTGCGACCTTTTGTGTGTACGTGTAGAATATCCATGTTATTTTCGATGTTTTTGTATGTGTGGTTTGCTTCAATGAGGTGGTTTGCAAAGGTGGATTCGTTAGTGGAGTGTAGTGCCTTTGTGTGTTCAATGTATCTTTGTCTGAAGCTACGTCCTGTCTGGCCTATATAGAATTTGTTGCAATCTGAGCAATTTAGTTTGTAAACACCAGGTAGATTGAATTTGTTTTGTGCTTTGTGTGTGTGTTTTGATAGTGTTTGATCTGTTTTGTTTGTAGTTTTGTATGTGATTCTGTATCCTGCTTTTTTGAATTTGTGGGCTATTTTTTCAGTGTGGTTATTGTTGTATGTTAGTGTTATGAATTTGTTGTTTTCTGTCTTTGTCTGTTGTTTTTTTGTGTAGGAGTTTATTGACTATTGTTGTGTTGTATCCGTTGGATTCTGATCGTTTTTTTAGTCTTTTTCATCTAGTGGGATGTTGTTAAGTCTATGTATCATAGTTCTGAAGGCAGCTAGTTTGTGTTGTATTGTGTGATTGGAGGAGTTGTGTATTAGTGTGTCAGTTTTCTGTATATACTGAATTTGCTGTGTGCCTGTGTTCAAATTTTGCGATGGAGAGATCTAGGAAGTTTATGCTATTGTTATGTTCATATTTGGCAGTGAAGGTTATGTTTTTGTGTATTTTGTTTATGTGGGTTAGTAACTGTTTACATTGTCTTTTGTTTCCTCTGTATTATGATGCCGTCAACGTATCTATGCCAATATAGTATTTTATGTGAGTGTCTGTCATTGTTTGTGGGGATTTTTGTTTTTTCTAAGTGTTGGAGGAAGGCCTCTGCTAATACACTGGATATGAGTGAGCCCATGGGTAGACCGTCATTATATGTGTAAAATTTATTGTTATATGTGAAGTAGTTTTGTTTTGTGATTATGTTCAGAGTTTCTGTTATTTCTTTGATAAGTTTGTCTGGTGTGTTGTTCTGTGTGAGCTTGTTTTGTAGTATGGTGATTGTTTCGGAGATGGGGATGTTTGTGTACAAGATTTTATTGTCAAAGGAGGCTAATGTGGCATTGTGGGGGATGTGTATGTCTTTTATTTTTGTTACTAGGTCTGTGTTGTTTCTTACTGCAATGTTGTTATCTAGTGTTGTGTGTGTTGTCTGATAATTTTGTCTGGACGTTTTGCGAGCTTGTATGCAGGGGCATTTGTGTTCCGAGTTGGTGGTGATTTAATTATATTTAGTTAAATTAACGGACACGTCATGGAAAATGAAATCCAAGAAATTAACATTATTGTTACTAATGCCATATGTTTTGCTATTTATGTGATGTGTCACCATCAGTGGTAAAACTGAGACTGTTTCAGTAAATAGTACATTTTGTAAAGATTATATAATTTATATGACTATTATATAAAATTATATAATTTTATATGACTTGACTATACTCATACTACTAAAAGTATATATTTTCAAATCACTATTTTATGATATATATAATACTTTCACTTATGAACTTACTATTGTTACTTCCCAAACGTTTCAAGATGTTGTTTCTCTTCTTCAGTGGGAACTCGGTTAGTACTCAACCCACTGAAGAAGAGAAACAACATCTTGAAACGTTTGGGAAGTAACAATAGTAAGTTCATAAGTGAAAGTATTATATATATTATTAAATTAATAAGTGAACGAAGAGGATGCAACAACAAGATAACTATTTTATGATTATTTCCTTAGAGTCTGAATAATTGTTTTATCATAAAAGACTAAAAAACTTGTCTATCAATACTCGACCTATTCAAGCAAGATTTGCAAGTAACTTCAAAACAATAGGCCATATCAAGCAACAAATGAAATACAATAATATTTTAAGGAGTACATAAAAATTGATCTTTATTGTGCTACATGGAGATCAGTTAATGAACGTGAGTACGAGGCATGCTCAAGACTGTTCTAGACACGCATTTCAGATGTTTGTCATTTATTCTACTGGTATTTGGCTGGGAAATGTATACAAGGCTGGGCGTTAACCCAGTTTCTGGTGAGTTCCAAAGCGGCTGTAACTATGCAAATTTTCTCTACACACCATCTGGAAAGTGACAAACTTTTTTCAACCTCAGCAGACTATAAATAAGCAGCCAGTGGCAGTCCAGTTTTCAGTTTGAGTGATATTACAGTGCATTCTGGAGTGATTGTTACTGTGACTTGCGGTGTAGTGTAAAGTGATTATTACTTAATGCAACACTATCAAAAAGGTGACATTCATTATTTGGTTACATTGTTGTGTTGAACAAGCTTTAGCTTTAAGAATGTATACGAGTATCTTCATTTATTTTTAATTGTAATAAGTTGTAATTAGCAACTTCATCTGGTGTCAGTTATTCAGTTTCCACTGTACAATATCCAAATCCATATCAATATCCATGTGAACATCATAACATTGATGTCAGAATTGGGTATGAGACGTTTAACAGCGAAAAGTGAGGACTCTTCATAGAAGAATAGTGTGCGTGCTTAGTGATCAGCAAAAATTGATAGAAGTCAACAATTGGCTATGATAGAATCTTTATGTATTTGGATGAAATAGCAAGATGAGAAATGCTGACAGGAAGCAAAAGAAGCAGTAAATAAGTAGAACTAAAAACATAGGCTTGAAAATAAAACAGCAGAGAGACAGTGAATGGGAGCAAAAGATGTTTAGGTATTTACAGAAGAGGATACGGTACCGATGCAAAATTTGGTCTGTTATGAGGTGAGCTGAACAAACAAGTTGATAGAATATCTGAAATACAAAAATCTGTCAACTGTGAAAACAGATATGTCAAGTACAGAAGACTCGATTACAAATGTGACAAAGTAAATTAAAGTTGAAGTGAAACATTTAATGAAAGAAATAGTTGAGAAAGCAAGGGCATTAATATACACTGATGAAGATTAGAAAAATAAGAACAATGAAAAAACACCATTAACTGTAGTGGGGCCAGTTTACACAAAGGTCCTAACATTTGATGGAAGCACTCAATGAATAACTTCACCAATTTGAAGCTGGCACTCACTTAAATAAATGGTCAGAAGAAGAGAAAGGCCTTTCACTCATTTTTACTTGAAGGGAATCTGCAATAGAACTACTGCAGAAAATATCATCTGACAGCCATAACACATACACAGAATTAACAAAACCTCTGGAATTACAGTAGGGTGACCAACATCTATGCAAAGTGTACCATGTTCAACTTAAAACAAGGTGATAGTGTTCTGGAGAAAGCCTCCAGGAGTTAACCAATTAACAAGATTGGCTTATCCTGAAGTCTCAAAGGACTTCTGAAGACGGATTACTCTCCTTATGTTTCTTGACAGTATCAGAGATAATGAATTATAACAAGTGTTAAGGATGGCATAGCACCAGAATAGCTCAGAAGCTTTTGTTCACACACTCCAGTTTGACCAAGTACCAAGCTCAGCAAGCTACATTAATAAAAGTATGTCATCATGTTATAGTCAAATAGGTCATCTTAAGAGACATAGTAAAGTGATGGTTCAGGAGAAACAATTTAAGAAATCACAGTGTTAGCGCCACAATGTTTTGATAATAGATAAAAGACCTAAGTGTTATAAATGTGGGAAACATGGTCGTCTACAAGCAGATTGTTGGGAGGAGAAAATAGCGAGACAAGGGTGTAAATGCACCAGTTGGGGAAATAAAGGTCATGAATAGCATGTCTCCGCCCTTCATATGATCAGTGGAAAAAGTTGATTGTTAATGGATTTGTTGAAGGGAAACCAGCAGCATTTACAGTTGACATGGATGTAAGTGTCCATTGTGTGCCCCGATTTAGTCAGCCACCGCCAGCCTCAATTTAGATCTTAAACCACACAGACTGCAACTGGAAGCTGTGTCAAAGTGTTAGGAAAGGTAAACGTATGCTTATGCCTAGGTCTCCTCGAGTTTAACCACCAAATGCTCACTGCAGACTTAGTCGATGATATAATTCTTGGCATGGACATTATGGATGCCTATGGGTTTGTTGTGGACTTAAGAGAGAATATCCTGAGGGTTAGCCAAGAGAAGACAAGATTCTCTATGGCTGAAATGATAGAGTCAACCAGCCATTCGATAAAGCAAGTAACAGTAGCTGAAGAAATAGTGTAAGGTGAAGAGAGGAGGAATTCTTAGTGTTCAATCTGGAAACGGGACAAGAACTGAATAACAAAGTTCTAAATTGTGTAACGACAGAAGAGGTTTTAGAAAAACCATCTGTGGTATAGCAGAAAGGCTAGTGCTTGTTCCAGAATTAAAGGAAACACCCGTGGGAGAAGCCGCTGGAGTGAAAGAATTGGTTGACAATAAACAAGATATAGGAGCGGGAAATAAAAATACTGCATGGAACGGATGAGTTCGTAGATGGGACGGGGTAATCTTTGTTACAGGATGAGAAAAAGTTGCTGAAGAGGACGTTATGCAAGAGGTCAGAAGCGGACTGGGAAGGTAAAATAGAATCGATGAAGAGATGTTTGCTAGTGATGGAGAAAGTGCACTGGAAGTGGAAAAAGTCAAACTTAAAACAACGAATACAACATGATTTGTCAAATCGGGACTAACAGGTTTAAGGAGGGGGACAGTAGCCTACTACATGTAGATGAGTTAGTGAACGTGACTACGTGATATTTAACACGCGGTAACGCTCGAGATTTTTCCAGACACGCATTCCAGACGTTTGTCGTTTATTGTACTAGCAAACGTGTGCGCATGTGTATAAGTTCCAGAGCGGCTGCAACTACGCAAATTTTCTCGTCACCACTAGGAAAATGACCGATTTTTCTCGAATCCTGCCAGCAGGGTATAACTAAGCAGCCAGAGGCAGTAGCGTCTAGAGACTCAGTCACAAACGTGACGGAGAAAGTAAGTCTGGCAGTGTGAGGAACCAAGCTGATTGTGGTACGAATTCTAACAAACACATCCGAACATTTACCGCGCTAACGACACCCTGGCTAGGGAGGGAGTATCGTGTATTAAGTATTATCAGGATTGAGCCAAGTAATTTGAGAACATATTACTTTATTAGTACGTATTAATACGATAAGTTTGACGTTAAATTTATCAATATCAATGCAAGTAGGGCACGAATCCGAAATTTCGGATAATCCGAACAGGTTTTTGAAAAATAAAATTCTGATGAAACACAATAATATGCACAACTTTATTACAGCAAATCAGACGAAATTATTATAAACAGAATGCTATATACGAAACAGTTGTATACGGTAATTAACAATAGGTGTATTTACGATATAAATCAAATAGCGTGTACAATAAACAATATTACATGAAAATAAACAGTAAAGTACGAAAATTATTTTCAAAATACCTAGTCTTCTTTAAAAACAAAGTCGGTCAATTTCTTTTGGCGAAGTTTGGACATTCGGACGAAGCAGCGCTTCATAAACGTGACATCAGTTGGCGTAGCTTTGCTGTGCTGTTCGATGCATCGTAGTGCCACCTCCAATGCTGAAGTGCCTTCTGTATGTGAAACTGGTTCCGACTCAGGATCTGCATCATCACTTTCTTCGGAGTCAGTCACGGTATCACTGTCTGAATAGTCCTGGTGGCCTTTGTCAACATTAGCCCAATGAATAACGCCATTCTCATCACTTTCGTCACAACCCGGTAGCTGCTTTACCATCGGAAGAATGGATTCTGTTTCACTTGTCTTCCGTTGATGTTCGTTGATCAACATCTGTAACATCGGGCAATAAGTTTCTCCAGGATTTTATTATGGTCTCACCCTTTACACTGTCCCACGATTCAGCAATCCAATAAATAACATCTTTGATAGTAATTTCCTTTAATTTATGAGATAAAGAACGATTTTCATAATCATTATTAATGAGGGACCGAAGAAGCGTTTTCCTATACATGTATTTCATGTTGTGCAGCACGCCTTGATCCATAGGCTGAAGTAATGGTGTTACATTTGGAGGAAGAAATACAGCCCTTATATTGCCACAGTTTAATTCAGGCTCTTTGGGTGTGGTGGAGCATTGTCAATAACAAACAATGCATCAACAGGCGGACCGTTTTTCTCGGAATAGATTTTTACTGCAGGTACAAATTGTTGATGAAACCATTTCTTAAATAACTGTTCATTCATCCAAGCTTTATTCTGATTTTTGTAATAAACTGGAAGTGAATTCATATTGACTTTTTTAAAAGCTCTCAGTTAGCCGATTTTCCAATGACCATAAGTGGGACTTCCTTGTTACATTGCTACACGGTAAGCACTCTTTGCTTACCGGTAGCTACTTTATATCTACGAGCGCAGGCTTCACTTTGAGACACTAAACTTTTAGATGGAAGCATTTTATGATTTAAACCTGTCTCGTCACAGTTGTAAACTTGCTCCATAGACATGTTTAAAGAAGATAGCAGATTTGTAAATTTAATTTTATAATCATCAGCGGCAGTTTGGTCAGAAGATAAAATTTCGCCACACACAGATAGTTGACGAATTCCATGTCTCTTCTTCCATCGATCGAACCAACCATTACTCGCGGTAAATGAAACATCGCCCTTTAACAGACAGCTCAATTATTTACCCTTTTCTTGTATGAGTGGTCCACTTAAGGGAGTTCCTTTTTCCCTTTCTTGTGTAAACCAGGGCCGGTCCCAGCGCTTCTGCCGCCCTGTGCAGTATTTATGAGTACCGCCCCCTCCCTATTTTAACTCTGAACACATTCACGCACACTAGACCGACTCTAAAGATAAGGCGATTGCCTTCAAATGACGACTAGGAATGTTTGCACTCATTGTCAGGTGAATGTTCTCTCATTCACGAGTTTTCGACTTTTCGTTAAACTCCACTGATTTTATACATAAAGTAATTCTTATTGATCTTACATATTTTGATGAAATTAAGTGAATAATTTTATTTTTTCCCTCAATTTCGAAACTTAAGATCCTGGAATCTGCCGCCCTGGGCGGTAGCACGGTTCGCCCCTGCCTGGAGCCGGCCCTGATGTAAACCATAAATACAACACTTCGTCAATTTTTCCAAATGCTGACAAATTAGAATTTCGCCGTTTTTCGACAGTATCAGTAGACGTTTTTGTAGAGAATTGTTCAATTGTAGTACGGTTCTTTTTCCAATCGTTGATAGTTGCTTTTCCGACACCAAACTCTGTAGCCAATTTAGTAGCACTTTCACTTTTATCCAAAGGTTTAATCACTTCTAATATTTTAATGAACACGAATTGCGTTTACGCTTACTCAACATTTTTACTGTTCCGTAACTTAAAGTTAATAAAGACGTTTTAATAAAAACAAGATTACAATACGCTGTAAGAAGACAGTACCGTAGGTAGGACATAGGACTACGTAAACAGGCGACTGTTTATAACGAACTGAAGAAAATTACAACCGCTTGTTGTGCACAAGTGGGAGGTGATTATGTGTACGCGGTTATTGACACTGACGGGCAAACGGATTGTAGTCTGCAGTGAAATTAATACACATTCCACATAACTTACCTTTTACTAATATTTAGAATTAATATTAGGCAATTACCTGTATTAACTTCCGTCTTGTGACTTCTTTAGTTTTTTCCTTAAAACAACGCGTTTCGAGAATAAATTCTCATAATCAGGTTTTTTAAAAATTATAAAAACATCAAACTCACCCAAAAGGGGTCGTTAACTATTTAAAATACACAAACACAAAAACACCACACATAATTAAACACCGACACAGTCACGGCACAGTAATTATGTGTGGTGTTTTTGTGTTTGTGTATTTTAAATAGTTAACGACCCCTTTTGGGTGAATTTGATGTTTTTATAATTTTTAAAAAACCTGATGATGAGAATTTATTCTCGAAACGCGTTGTTTTAAGGAAAAAACTAAAGAAGTCACAAGACGGAAGTTAATACAGGTAATTGCCTAATATTATTTCTAAATATTAGTAACGTGACTTGGAGACAATTAAAACAAAATGAATTACCTTTTACGTCCGCCTAATCCGAACAGGGGTCGGTCCCAATTAGTTCGGATTCGCGGGGTTCTACTGTATTTAGACTTGTTCAAAAAGAGATGTACAAAACTAAGTGATATTCAAACGTTTAATTTGTTATAAGTTACTTTATAAATGTAGTCAGAGTAATGGGAAATTTTTAATTTCATCACTTAAAAATGATTTTACCTACCGGCGATAGTTAATACACATTTGATGAGAGTAGCCACTATTGTAATGCTGTTTTACTTGTGTTAAAAATTTCTGTAGGCAATAAACATATTTTACTGTGCAAATGAAATGTGGTTTAAAATATCAGTAGCGTGGTGATGACAGAAGTGAGCGCGAAATTCTATTCATTACGGCATGCTACCACTGGATTACTGGATAGATTAATGGTTTAAATTCTTGGATTTTGTTGTCCATGACGTGTCCAATGTTATCACTAACTATATAAAGTAATTCTGACACAATTATTTTAGCTAAACATAATTAAATCTTTTTACCTTACTGTCTAAACTAGCTTTCACTCGTTACGAGCGTCATCAGAAGCTGCCGCTAGGAGCGCTGGTTATTCTGCATTCGATGACGGCGCCGACGTTCGAAAGATAGTTGTTGATGTGTGTGTGTGTGTGTGTGTGTGTGTGTGTGTGTGTTGTATAATATGTTCAAACAGTATGTGTTATTTAATTTGCGTCTGCTCGTTTAGGATGTTGTTTCTATGCGTTTTTCTGTGGTTGTAAATTTCTAGTTACTCAAGAGTGTCCAGTTGTCGACCTTGGTGACGTTTGTGCATGTGTGGTCTGCCTCAATGAGATGTTTGCTAGTTGTTCAAGAGTGTCTAGTTTCCGGCCTTTCGTGCGTACGTGTAGGATTTTCATGTTGTTAATGTTTGTGCATGTGTGGTCTGCTTCAATGAGATGGTTTGCAAAGGTGGGTTCGGACATTTAAAGGCAAAACATTCCACCACCGAATGTAATAACAAACAAAAAAATCCATTTCGAAATTCCGGTAGAAATATTTGTTTTTATAATTATTTTATGTATTTATTTATGTGTTTTATTTATTTATTTACTTATGTAAATTATTACAATATGATTATTACAGTTATTATTTTACAATAATTATTACAATTGTTTATTACAATAAATAATCAAAATTATTTATTTATGTAATATTTATTTTCTGTATCAATATTATAGTTTTGGCATAAGTACACTTTGCAACATTAAAAACGACACGTGATCTGTTAAAGAACAAGCTTCTAAAATGAGTTATAACGTTATGGGCCCCTTTCCACTTGTGAACATCGTAAATTCGTCTCACTTGCGATCACCGTAATGTCATAACAGTAACTCTTATGGTCACAAAAAATTAACGTACAATTTTGATGAAACTTAAAATACTTGTGTGTGTGTTTTCATTTCTAAATTACAAATTGTATATACATCAATTATCTACCCATGTGTTGAGAAAATAGGAAAGAACAATAACATGTAAAATAAAGTTTTTTTAAGTTTGCACTGTACCCTCAAATAACACAGCGTCTAAACAGCTGATATAAACTGTTCACAATATAACATGAGTTGTCAACATAATAAATTTTTTGTACTCATTACTGGTAGCTGAAAACCGCTGGAAACGCTTTTCCTACTGCTTACTTGTGATAAAGGATTTGTAAGTGCAATGGAATGGAACGCATGAATGGAGCATCAAGAGCAAAGGTCAATTCTAATATTCAAGGCAACGTTTAAATACTATAGGTATACAACGTTGAAAACGACCTGCGCAGAACAAAAATTTTTGACACACTTAGGAAATTTATAGGAGGAAGTCACATGTCGCAAGGCAACTGTGTGGAAGGAACCATTCACTCGCCGAACACCGAGTGCGAACTACGCAGCGTGCCGATGATTAGGAAGGAAGGGGAACAGTAAGTCAGAGAAAGTGGAATAGGAAGGAGTGGCCTTACTTTTCCACCCTGCGCATGCTAAAATCGGTGATGGCTTTTTCAAAGTTGTCAGGCTATAGGCTACTACTACCCACTGCCAGCCAACCAACCGTTTTGAAAACCGCTAATATGTCGAAAATGGAAAGTAGGATTTTTACTGAAACAAAAACCAAAATAAAAATTTTAATCTAAAATCTAAATTTCACTTGCTAACATCGTATAGCTGCCTCTTATAGAACGGAAGTTTGTCGCAAGCGGAAAATTTCTTCTTGTTTTTCATCTTCTATGGTGTCGAACCTTAGCCTCCATAATCATCATTTTCATAATCATTTTTCCCTGTCCTTGGCGATCGATGTCCATATTTTTATTTTAAGTAAATTATCAGCATCCCTCGCCACTGCGTCAATCCAGCGTTTCTTGGATCTTCCGACAGGTCTTCTACCCTCGATTTGACTAAACAGTACCTTCCTAGGTATTCGGTTGCCTTCCATCCTAATGATGTGTCCTGCCCATTGCAATTTATGCAGTCGGATGGTGGTGGCCAGATCACTGTCTTTATAGAGCTTGTACAATTCCTCATTGTGACGCAGCCGAAAGTTTCACTACACACGAATTAACAAAGAAGTTTCATGATATGGGACTGTTTGAAGGCGCTGTTTTTGAAAATTGTTAAAGTTATTGCTGAAGTTGTTAACCATCCTCAAACTTCAGGGAACACGATGGTGAGAGTAAGTTATGTTTCTAAAATCGGATACGTAGTTTGTGAGGTTAGCCCGGACAATGAAACAATTTTTATCTCTTTATAATGGTAGTATAGATATAGATTACTGCACTCCTCCCCTGTTCGCGATCCTCTGCCCCCAAAGTGCCAGTCTTACTTTCTCAGTCGTGTTTGCGACTGAGCCCCTAGACACTTGTGCCAGCGACTGGGGGTTTCAGTTTGAGAGCAGCGATTTTACAGTGCGTTCCGGAGTGATTGTTACTGTGACTTGAGGTGTAGTGTTAACACGGCCGATAGTAGATCATATCTAACTTAACACGAGTCTTTTAGGCCCGCGGCGGCAGTTCTATAAGAACTATAAGAATCTCGACACGCGACGTAACAGCCCTTCGCTTCGCACAACCCCTGGCATCGATCGGTTTAGTGTAAAGTGTCACTCAGTGCGATACAATAAGAAAGTCTAACAATTTCATTGTTTTTATTGATTGTTACGTTGCTTGTATTGAATAAGGTTTAGCTTCAAGAACTGTATACGAGTGTCTTTGTTTATTTTTAACTGCTGGAACACAGTATATTATTGAGAACGCTTTTCCTTACTTGTTTTCTGTTTAAATTTTGAGCGAGTTTAGGTTCTGGACGTTTGACATTCGGTACAACCATTTTAATTTCGCTGAACGTTGTTTTGCTTTAGTAATAAAAAGCAAATAATATTTGCTTTAGTACTACGTGAGAGCTATCTTTGATTTACTACAAATATTAAAAATTACCAATTAAGTTAAACATAATAATTGTCTGACAAAAACTTGAATATATTAAAAGAATATCGAGAATTTTCATTGCCAATTTAAAGTCAGTGTTTGATACGTGTGTATTATGACTGTAAATTATTATACCGGATTTTGTATTATCGTTTTAAATGGAATTGGTATTATCAGTACTGATTATTTTGTGCGTGTTTAAACCCGAAAGCTAAAATGATACCGACAGTCAATTGTTGGTGTAATTTAGTTAGGTAACGTCAGTCGACATTTCCAAGGGTCGAGGAACGTGTTAGGTTAGCGGATTGTTGCAGGAATCGTTATCCAGTATGAGTGGCGAGAATAGTAATGGTGTTTTGTTAGGTACGAAATCGAATCCTACAACCGTAACGGACAGTCCGGTTACAGATCCAGGTTCTGTTGTCAAGGTAAGTTTTTTCGTAGTAAAACAACAGTTGATAAACTTTTGTGTACCTTCAGCATAGTGCCAGTGTATTATTAGATTTATGTTGGACAACTTTTTAAGATTTAGGTCAAATAATACTTTTGTGTATATTTACAGTTTTTTTGTGTTTGACAGAAATTGTCAATAACATCGTTAAGTGTCAAATAAAATTTAAGCGTGTGTTATTGACCCTGTGTCACATTGTATAATGTTTTTAAATATTTAAGATGTTTATGTTTACATTAGCTGACTGTTATGTATTGTTGGAAAACGTCTTTGAATTTACTTCAGCATTAGAAGACTTGGTTTTCTGTGAATTATGTAGTCATTGTTTATTGTAATTAATTTAATATTGATAACTGAAACAAACAATCTGGTTTCATTCAGAATGCAAGAGCTTTGTAACTAATATTTCATCTTTACAAATGCTTGAGAAAGTTTTGTTTGTTTAATTTATTTACTTTTAGTTTTCACACAATTTACTGGAGGATTTTGTATACTGTATAAATTTACAGCATTGGCAATTATGTAATACAGTAAACATATGTTTTACTTGGACAAATAGCTGTTTGATATATTATTGTTTCAATGATACATGTTTGTAAATATGTATGAAACCTATCTGTTATGTTGCATGAGGCTTATATAAGAACTGAAATACACACTTAAAAAGTTTTATTCATAACATTTGTTAATTAATCCATAAAACAGAATTTAAAACTGTTGCACCCATTTAAACAGTAGATGGTACTATTTGGAGAAACTGTTAAACATTTCTCTCATTGTTTGAAGTATATAATTACATATGATTGAAAAAAAAAACAGCTGTGTTTGTTGGTCTTGAGTTGTCATGTGCAAATTTAGATAAAAAGGAAAAGGAATTAAATATTGTATTTTCAAATTGTTTCCTGTGCACTTTTCAGTTAAAGCCTTTTTGTATGTAAAGTATATTACTCCTTTTGATTTTTTACTGTGTAAGGGAGCAGTGTAAAAATGCAGATTTTATTGACATATCACTTCATATTTGTCTGTTACAGAGTTTGTTGTGTGGTAATGGTAGCAGTGTGTAGGTGTGTTTGTTATGATTTTTTTAATTATCTGATCTTTTGTGCAATAATTTTCTTGAATGGTAATAAATTAAACAAATGTATTATAACTTATTGTAATGCTGTTGCTCACTGTGTGTGTGCGAGGGCAGATTCTACTAAAGAAACTACAAATTGAAGGGTCATAAGTGTTAATTTGGTCATTTATGCTATTCTTGAATAAAACAATTTTGTAACTACCAATAATATAGCCTATGTAGAGTAGTGAAATTCAGTGTCAAAAGTAAAATATGTAGGGGAGCGGGCACAAATAAATTTTGTAGGAACGTGTCAAACTATAAGCAGTAGATGACAGCATTATGTGAAATACCTTTGAAAACAATAAACTATCAGGATATTAGTGTTGTGCATAAAACAGTTTAGGTGTGTAGGCCTAAATAATTGTAGGCAGCAAATACTTATTGTACAGACTACTTCACTGATAGCAGTATGTGTATAATAGTTAATTAAAGGTAGGTTAACCAAGTGGTAGACAGTGGTAGGTTTTCTTTTGAAATTTACTGTGTTTTTGAGAGAAAAATTTAGCTGTAGATACTCAGTGCCTCAAGGAATTGGTTATATTTTTTAACACACACACACACACACACACACACACACACACACACACACACACACACACACACACACACACACACACACACACACACACACACACACACACACACACACACACACACACACACACACACACACACACACACACACACACACACACACACACACACACACACACACACACACACACACACACACACACACACACACACACACACACACACACACACACTTTTAGGTACAGTCTATTTCTGGATGCATATATAATATATTTAAAATTTATAATTCTAAATAGTTGTAGACACTCAATGTATACTTTTATATATATATATATATATATATATATATATATATATATATATATATATATATTGTACTTATACAGAAAATGATGGATATATATATATATATATATATATATATATATATATTCAATCACTTTCTGCTACAGTCCGTTTCTTGATGTATATAATACATTTAATATTTATAACTAAATTTACCTTAAGATGTTATTTTTCTTAATAACCGAAATAAAAAATAGCCACCAACTAATACTAAAACAAAATTACTTTGAATTTAATAGCAAAATTTATCAACAGCAAGAAGGTTTAGCAATGGGATCACCATTATCAAGCATAATAGCAGAAATATTCTTACAACACATACATACCAAAATACAAAATATTATAAAATCACATGACCCAAATGGCATATGGATAAGATACGTAGATGATGGGCTATATGTATCTAATAACAAAAACACAAATGCAGAGAACATACTGAAACAAATCAATAACATACATCGTAAAATACAATTCACAGAAGAAAAAGAAAAACACAACAAAATCAACTATTTAGACATAACTATCACAAGATACAACAACCACATACAATATGCAATATATAGAAAACCAATTTCCACTAACATCATTATACCTAACCATTCTGACCACCCACCACAACATAAAATGGCAGCATTGTATTCGCTATTTAACAGAATGTACAAAATTCCCGTAAACAAACAAGAAACTGACAGAGAAAGAAATATAATATATCAAATTGGTTATGAAAATGGATACAATAAAAATACTATGAACAAAATAGAAAATAAAATCAAATATAAAATAAAAACTGAACAATTAAGAATTAATCAAAATGAACAACACATAAATAATACCAACAACAACAACAACAACAACAACAAATGGGCCACATTCACATACATAAATAATAAAATGACAAAACTAACAAAACTATTTAAAAACACATATATAAAAATAGCATACACAACTAATAAAAATAAATTACAAAATCTAAATAGCTCACACAACAAAGATAATACAACAACTAACGGTATATACAAAATTGAATGCCAAGATTGCAATAAATGTTACATAGGACAAACAAAAAAACAGCTGAAAAAACGTTATTTTGAACACCTAAACGCATACAAAAAACCAGAAATATATAAATCCAATTTAGCCACACATGCAATAAACACAGGACATGAATTCCCAGACATAACCAATGTGTCACTAATAAAACATATACCACACAAAGGCACCATAATGAACATTTGGGAAAATTTACAAATATACAAACATAAAACACAAAACAAACTAATACCAGAACAAATACAAATCAATACAAAACATGACACAATATTCAAATCACTCAACATCGAAAATACACAAAATACAAATACATATACCACAATCACACACAATAATACAACTTTAAAATACTAAAGACCAACAAACAACCGTAATAGCATCCAGCAGCCAACACACAAATATTTCACCAGACACAAGATCGCAAAGGCTGAGGGTGGGAGCACGGGAGCTCTCGAAACATGTTCCAAAAAGGAAAAATAACATCTTGAGGTAAATTCAGTTATAAATATTAAATGTAATATATATATTACAACATGACAAATTGATGTTTATTTATTTAAATTTGTGGAGCCCCACGATTTTTGGAGGGCTAATTGCAAGAATACAAATACATCGATTCAAGTTAATTTAACTTGTGTAGCCTCATGCTTTTGGGAGACAATTATTTATACCATGCAAGTTAACCAATTTAAATGCATTTACATATTGTGTATTGAATTCATGGGTGTAATCATAATAAGAACATGATACGTTATTTACGTTTAAAATCGTTCCATTATTTATTTATTTAAACAACATCTCTCATATCGGATATTAAATAATACCTCATTATTAAATCGTTTGTACGAAGTTTTCGTACATAACTTATTGCTAACAAATTACATACATAAGTTATATACAACTCTTATTATCTAATTGTAATTACTTTAAACTGTTTATTTTGCTCTCGGCTTACTCGTGGTGTGTTCATATTTTTGCAATTGTTGATCCATTAGCTTCAAAAAATGAATTTACTTCTATTCAAACTTCTTTTATATTACTTTGTTTTACTTTCTACTGCATATACATTTTTTTTTCTTTATCATCAAAGACTTTACTAATTACGTTAATACAAGAATTACTTATTTCTCTTATCATTTGCGTTACTAATTTCTAAATTTGATACAAGAAATATTCTAAGTTTTACTGCTTTTACATTTATGTATAATTTACTTATTTTAATATTGGTTGAATGTCTTCCATTCAAACTTTAATTAGTGTCTTTCAACTGTCTGTAATTAAATGTTTTTTTTATCACCTCGTTTGACGTGGTTATTCATCTGTACATCCTCCGTGTCCTTCGGGTCGTGTCGTCCGCATGTGCTTCTGGTTCTCTGGTCATGTCCTCTGTGTGTTTCTGGTTAATAGTCGTCTCGTATCACGTCATATGCTGCCGGTGTGTCCATAGACCTCATCGTATGTATTTGTAGCTCTGGCTGTATAGGTAGTTGATCCGGTGACTCTTACGATAATTGTGAATTTGTGTCGTCGACTGACATAGCCTCCTGCGGCAATGGTTGAATCAAGAAGAAAAAACTGTATTAGCGCGACCTGGTATTTATAGTCAGGTCGTGCAAAAATTCCTGTCTGAACACTTTTCAACCTGTCAGATTCTGTTGAAGCGTTACTACCCCCACTCTGGCTCAATTCACTATTTTCGCGAATTACGAAGTTTGTTTCACCTCACTCGATGCTCAATCGATCACTAATTTTTATGTGATTACTATACGTAAATTGGACTTCTTTATGGTATTCACAAAAAGAGTTATTCATTTTTTACGTATAGTAATTGCACTTTTCGTCACCTCTGTATGGTTTTTTAACATTTTATTTATCTATAATTTCTACACACTTTGGTGTCTTTTGTTTTATCCTATCGTACATAGTTTTCTTACAATTAACAATAAACATATAACTATTCTACTTGAAAAGGGTTGGTTACATTTCAGGAACGGACAGGTTTCACACACACTAACAAAATACGCACATACACCACGCTAGCGACAGTTGTGTCGAAACTGCATGTCCATGCAGAATTATGCAATCTGAATCATGTTTATTAATTTATATTTATTCATTTTTATTATTTATTTTATTTATTTGGGCAATGCACAGTATCATTACTGTTTGTACTGTTGCATTATTTCCCAGCTTGTTGAAAAAAAAATTTTTTTTAATACAAAATTAAAAATATTTTTTTTTCTCTGCCTTTTTATTAGACAAATATTATGGTTTTTTCGAAATATTTATTTATTTTATGTACAATTAATAATGAGTATTCGATTTTTCAATTGTACCCTTATTTGGAGGTCTTACGCAATATTCTCCCCCTCTATGCGAGTAGAGTTGGTGCAGTTCTTGTAGGTACAGTCGCCGTGTTGTTTTGTTACATCCGCTTTAATTATTGTTCCCCTTTATTCGTTCTAGTGACCCAGTTATTTATGAATGGAATTTTCTTAAAGAACTCGTATGGTATTTACCCATCTCTTTTTTTCTCACGCCATCATACACTATGAATGTCTGTTTACCAACTTGTCGTATTAGTGTATATGGTCCATCATACAATCTGACAAATTTCTTAGCTGTATTGTCAATTCTTTTTCGTACTGGATTAGTCTTTAATATATACCTCTTCTCCCATGTTGAATTGTTGTAGTTTGTGTGTTCTGCGAAATCTCTCAACTCTCTTGTTACCCCTTTCTATTATCGGTCGCTTGGCGTATTCAATTTTCACACTTATTGGTACAGGTACATTCTGGTTGTCAGGTTTGTTTATGTACTTCGTCCAAAATCTGTTCGGCTTTTTATTTATTGTTTTGCCATTTATTGTGCTGATTATGGCAGTATATCCTTAAATATTTACCTAGTTCCTTGTTAACTCTTTCTGCAAGGTTTCCTTGAGGATGTCTTATGGATGTGAGTATAGGTTGTATTCCATTTTCTCTCAAAATTCTCTCTCATTTTTCACTCTGGAATTGTACACCCTGATCACTCAAGACCTTTTTCATCTTGCCAAATGCTGGAATATATTTCTGCAGTAGTATCTTTAGAACAACCTTCGTGGTGGGTCGCATAATTGGGTACAGTTGGACTGCCTTGGAAAACACATCGATACATACCAATATGTGTTTCACTCCTCGACTTGATCGTGGTAGTGGTCCCAGGAAATCCACTGCAATTAACTCTCCCTTATTTTCTTTCTGGATGCTCTGGATTTCTACGTATGTGTGTAAATTCGGTCCTTTCGCCGTTTGACATTCATAGCATTTCTTCACCTCTTTCTTGATTTTTCGAAACATATTATTAATAGTAAAATCCTCTCGCAGACTCAGGTAACATTTCAGAGCAGCAGCATGCACTAAACTCTCACGTGCTGGTCGGATTAACTTCTGCAACATTTCGTTAGTCAGTACTATCTTCCAGTCTTGTCTTACTAACTTGAAAAGGATTCTATTCAGTACCTTATAATGATCCGGTAGCTGTTCTCGATCTTGCATCTCCCTTATGGTAACGTCCAAACTTTGTTGTTGTGCTAAATTTGTTAGCATTTATTTTACCTCATCGTTCGCTTTAAATTTAATTGATAGCAATTGTACTTCTTTCTTCTCGTTCTCGTATACTTCTTCACATTTCTCTGTGATGTATCGGCTTAATGTATCAGCTACAATATTGTCTTTACCTTTACAATATTTAATGGTGAACGAGTATTCACCGATGGCTAGAATCCACCTTAATAATCGGGCATTTGTTACTTTCCATTTCAATAGAAAGGTTAATGCTTGATGGTCGGTGTGTATCTCGAAGTGAGTACCATAAATATAATATCTGAATTGTTTCAGCACGTATACTATTGCGAGGATTTCTTTTTCTGATGTGGAGTAGTCTTTCTGCTCCTTTGAAGACTCCACTGGCATATGCGATGACTCGGTGCTCTCCCGTAGTATCTTGTTGATACAGTACACTCCCTACGGCGTAGTCACTGGCATCAGAGTAGATTACGAACTTTCCTTCACGTTGAGGATGATGTAACATAATATTTTCCATGAATAATGTTTTCACTTGATTGAAAGCATCTTGGTGTTTCTTCTCCCATTTCCACTTCTGTCCTTTCTTCGTCAGCTCTAGTAACGGTTGCATATTCTTCGCATACAATGGTGAAAATCTTCTGTAGTACCCCGTTAGTCCTAAGAATGCTCTTAACCCTTTGAGATTTCGGGGTATAGGAAAGTTAGTTATGCTGGATATTTTTGTAGGATCGGGTTGAATACAAGAGGAAGAAATAATATGACCTAGGAATTGAATAGAGGATTTGATAAATTCACATTTGTCTAGGTTAAGGGGTATCTTCGCTTGTCTAAACTTGTGGAATATCGTGCTTAGATGTTCTATATGTTCGTCTAGTGTTTTAGATACTACTAGAATATCATCTACAAATACTATGGTGTACGGATCCACCTCGGATCCTAACGCTCTCTTCAAACACTTTACTATTGCAGCTAAACTCGTGCTTAGTCCGAAGGGTACCACCTTGTGTTGGTAGCATTTACTTTTATACAGGAAGGCTATATACTTTCTGTCCTCTTTACTAATTGGAATCTGCCAGAAACTTGAGCATAAAACCAGCTTCGTCAGATACCGAGCTCCCTCACATTTGGAAAATAACTCGTCCGCAGTAGGCGCACAGTCATACTCTTTTAATACAATGCTGTTCAGTTCCCTCATATCAAGGCATAGACGTATCTCACCACTCTTCTTCTTCACCACCACTAGAGGATTCAGGAAGTTGCTGTTCGATCGCTCTATGACTCCATTTTCTATCATGCGACGAATTTCCAGTTCAACCTCTTCCTCATATCGCATTGGGATAGGATACGTTCTCCTGATGATTTTCGTAGAATCTGACAACTATAGAGTGCTCGTATACTGTCGTCTGCGTCGGTACTTCACTAAATACTTCACTGTACTCTTCTATTAATTCGTGCAGTTTCTCTTCTTCCTGTCTCGTCATCCCTTCATCTGCTGCATTCACATGTCGAGTTGGACCATATTGTATTTGTGGTTTGGACAAAACAATAGGTGTTTCACTTACCTTAGATTGCTCATGATCTTCATTCATATTTATCTCATACTGAGTGTCTTTATAATTACACTCTATCTTATTCTTATTAATATTTATCTTAGCATCTAGCACATTCAACAGATCAATTCCTAAAATACCATCGTATATTAATTTATTCATAATAATCAAGGGGTATGCCAATTCTAGATTTTTGTATGTTAGAGTTACATATGCTTGTTGGCTAACTTTTTCTTTTTTATTTGTGGCTGTGGTAATGTTCATATTATTTACGGGTAATATCGCCGTATTTTTAAAATATTTCTTATTTCGCTGTATCCATGCAGAATTTAAAACTGACATCTGACTACCTGTGTCTACTAACAATTTTATATCACAATTATTAATTCGAACAGTGACAATGGGACAGTGTGTTTGTTTCTCCACTTGCTCTACATCCTGGTCAGTGCGTAGCAGTTCATTGCGCATATCGCTAGGGTAAATATTGTTTATTGTACAGCGCTTTTTCCGTCCGCTCTGTCATTGTGTAGATGTTGACGGCTTATTGTTCGTTTCCATTGTTCCTCGCTGCATTGAATTGTTGCCGCTGCCTTTCATTGCACTTATGCCTTTGTCGTATGATTTTGGAAAACGTTTACGATTAAACGACCACACACCGCCTCCTTTATAATTTTTTCCGTCATGCAGCTCTGTTTTGATCAGCTGATAGCCTTCTCCTCGTTGTTTAGCCGTGTTCATTCGTTCGGTCTCTGTAGCTGTGCGCATCATTGTGTTTGTGTATTGGTGGCGTATAATTCATTTTATAATTATCACGGTTTTGTGTAGCATTTTATATTGATGTCTTGTCATCACGGTGATAATTATAGTGGTGATTAGTGTGTTTTGGTTCCCAGTGTTGTGTGTTCTTACCTTTATTGATATTCTCCGACTGTGTCACAAGGATTAAAAATTCTTCTATGGTTTTATCCCCTGCGTATAAACTGCTAACTGAATATCTCTCTGGAAATGGTAAGATAACTTTGAAACAATTTTGTACTCTGAGAATTTAGGTTTAAGATGCTTAACGCGTTCTATTTGCGCAATTGTGTACTGTTCTATACTCTGTTGTCCATGTACGTTAAACTTTTCATATTTGAGTTGATCACATACCTGCCATTGAGTATGTATATTCCAGTATCTGTTTTCAAAAGCATCGCGGAATTGTTGATACGTAGTGATGTTATCTCCAATAGTAGAGCACCATTGACTGGCTGAATCTTGAAGATGTCGCGTGACGAAGTCAATTTTCTCATCGTCATTTATCACACTGCCAATCTTCTCTAATTCTTTCTCCATTCTCGCTAGGAATTCCATACTGTTCTTCCATTTACCACCTGCGAACTTTATTCTGCTCCTTTCTTCCATTTGTGTAGGAAACATCTTCATTTGATTCTGTCGTCTTCTTAATTCACCTCGTAGTTGGTTCATTTCCTCTTGGATCTCCTCTTTCATATGGGATTCCTCTCCCGAACGGTCTTTCATAGTCTCTTCAATTTTATTTTCAATAACTACGGTACGCGTTTCTATTTCTCTAATTTTACTGGTATTTGCTTGTGACATATTATTAACAGTTTGAATTTTATCATCCTGTTCTCGCATTATAGTAGTTAACTTATTATTTAAATCGTCATTTATTTGTGTATATCTTCTTTTATATCTTTTCTCCATTCAAGACGCAATTCTTTTTGTTTATTTTCAATCCTCACTGCTTGCTCATGTAAGGCTTGTTTAAAATTATTCTCTAAAGTATCAATACATATGTTGGTGTCAACAATTTTTCTGTTAACTCTTCTACTTTCTGTTATTTTTATGGTGTCTTGTTTAAAATTTGCAGTGTGTTGTTCTAGTTTAGTATCAAAATTTTCAGACTGTTGTTCTAATTGTTTCTTATTAGATTCTTTAATTCGTCTATTCTAGCATTCAAATTTTCTGTCTGTTTATTTAAATTTTCTGTCTGTTTTGTTCTTATTTCATCTACCGAAGCATGCATCATGGTTTGAAATGCTTCCATTTTTAAGCTTTCTGGTGTTGCCATAATGAATAATTTGTATTTATTTATTATGTTTTAGAATATTATTCTTATGGAACCGAATTACTACCTTTACAATGATATTATTTCGTTGAGCGCCAGTTGTGTCTTAATACACAACAATTAACATAACATACAATTAATGTTTAATATAAATAATTATCACATATAATATATTTTGTATTTGACACAGTTTTATTTTTTATTTTTTTAGAGAAATCATTTAGCTAAAAAAAAATTTTTAATAGTCAAATGGTCGGGATCATGCCACACGTCCTTGGGCGACAATTACAACATGACAAATTGATGTTTATTTATTTAAATTTGTGGAGCCCCATGATTTTTGGAGCACTAATTACAACAATACAAATACATCGATTCAAGTTAATTTAACTTGTGTAGCCTCATGCTTTTGGGAGACAATTATTTATATCACGCAAGTTAACCAATTTAAATGCATTTACATGTTGTGTATTGAATTCATGGGTGTAATCGTAATAAGAAGATGATACATTATTTACGTTTAAAATCGTTCCATTATTTATTTATTTAAATAACATCTTTCATATAGGATATTAAATAATACCTCATTATTAAATCGTTTGTACGAAGTTTTTGTACGTAACTTATTGCTAACAAATTACATACATAAGTTATATACAACTCTTATTATCTAATTGTAATTACTTTAAACTGTTTATTTTGCTCTCGGCTTACTCGTGGTGTGTTCATATTTTTGCAATTGCTGATCCATTAGCTTCAAAAAATGAATTTACTTCTATTCAAACTTCTTTTATATTACTTTGTTTTACTTTCTGCTGCATATACATTTTTTTTCTTTATCATCAAAGACTTTACTAATTACGTTAATACAAGAATTACTTATTTCTCTTATCATTTACGTTACTAATTTCTAAATTTGATACAAGAAATATTCTAATTTTTACTGCTTTTACATTTATGTATCATTTACTTATTTTAATATTGGTTGAATGTCTTCCATTCAAACTTTAATTAGTGTCTTTCAACTGTCTGTAATTAAATGTTTTTTTTATCACCTCGTTTGACGTGGTTATTCATCTGTACATCCTCCGTGTCCTTCGGGTCGTGTCGTCCGCATGTGCTTCTGGTCCTCTGGTCATGTCCTCTGTGTGTTTCTGGTTAATAGTCGTCTCGTCTCACGTCATATGCTGCCGGTGTGTCCATAGACCTCATCGTATGTATTTGTAGCTCTGGCTGTATAGGTTGTTGATCCGGTGACCCTTACGATAATTGTGAATTTGTGTCGTCGACTGACATAGCCTCCTGCGGCAATGGTTGAATCGAGAAGAAAAAACTGTATTAGCGCGACCTGGTATTTATAGTCAGGTCGTGCAAAAATTCCTGTCTGAACACTTTTCAACCTGTCAGATTCTGTTGAAGCGTTACTACCCCCACTCTGGCTCAATTCACTATTTTCGCGAATTACGAAGTTTGTTTCACCTCACTCGATGCTCAATCGATCACTAATTTTTATGTGATTACTATACGTAAATTGGACTTCTTTATGGTATTCACAAAAAGAGTTATTCATTTTTTACGTATAGTAATTGCACTTTTCGTCACCTCTGTATGGTTTTTTAACATTTTATTTATCTATAATTTCTACACACTTTGGTGTCTTTTGTTTTATCCTATCGTACATAGTTTTCTTACAATTAACAATAAACATATAACTATTCTACTTGAAAAGGGTTGGTTACATTTCAGGAACGGACAGGTTTCACACACACTAACAAAATACGCACATACACCACGCTAGCGACAGTTGTGTCGAAACTGCATGTCCATGCAGAATTATGCAATCTGAATCATGTTTATTAATTTATATTTATTCATTTTTATTATTTATTTTATTTATTTGGGCAATGCACAGTATCATTACTGTTTGTACTGTTGCATTATTTCCCAGCTTGTTGAAAAAAAAAATTTGTTTTAATACAAAATTAAAAATATTTTTTTTTCTCTGCCTTTTTATTAGACAAATATTATGGTTTTTTCGAAATATTTATTTATTTTATGTACAATTAATAATGAGTATTCGATTTTTCAATTGTACCCTTATTTGGAGGTCTTACGCAATATTCTCCCCCTCTATGTGAGTAGAGTTGGTGCAGTTCTTGTAGGTACAGTCGCCGTGTTGTTTTGTTACATCCGCTTTAATTATTGTTCCCCTTTATTCGTTCTAGTGACCCAGTTATTTATGAATGGAATTTTCTTAAAGAACTCGTATGGTATTTACCCATCTCTTTTTTTCTCACGCCATCATACACTATGAATGTCTGTTTACCAACTTGTCGTATTAGTGTATATGGTCCATCATACAATCTGACAAATTTCTTAGCTGTATTGTCAATTCTTTTTCGTACTGGATTAGTCTTTAATATATACCTCTTCTCCCATGTTGAATTGTTGTAGTTTGTGTGTTCTGCGAAATCTCTCAACTCTCTTGTTACCCCTTTCTATTATCGGTCGCTTGGCGTATTCAATTTTCACACTTATTGGTACAGGTACATTCTGGTTGTCAGGTTTGTTTATGTACTTCGTCCAAAATCTGTTCGGCTTTTTATTTATTGTTTTGCCATTTATTGTGCTGATTATGGCAGTATATCCTTAAATATTTACCTAGTTCCTTGTTAACTCTTTCTGCAAGGTTTCCTTGAGGATGTCTTATGGATGTGAGTATAGGTTGTATTCCATTTTCTCTCAAAATTCTCTCTCATTTTTCACTCTGGAATTGTACACCCTGATCACTCAAGACCTTTTTCATCTTGCCAAATGCTGGAATATATTTCTGCAGTAGTATCTTTAGAACAACCTTCGTGGTGGGTCGCATAATTGGGTACAGTTGGACTGCCTTGGAAAACACATCGATACATACCAATATGTGTTTCACTCCTCGACTTGATCGTGGTAGTGGTCCCAGGAAATCCACTGCAATTAACTCTCCCTTATTTTCTTTCTGGATGCTCTGGATTTCTACGTATGTGTGTAAATTCGGTCCTTTCGCCGTTTGACATTCATAGCATTTCTTCACCTCTTTCTTGATTTTTCGAAACATATTATTAATAGTAAAATCCTCTCGCAGACTCAGGTAACATTTCAGAGCAGCAGCATGCACTAAACTCTCACGTGCTGGTCGGATTAACTTCTGCAACATTTCGTTAGTCAGTACTATCTTCCAGTCTTGTCTTACTAACTTGAAAAGGATTCTATTCAGTACCTTATAATGATCCGGTAGCTGTTCTCGATCTTGCATCTCCCTTATGGTAACGTCCAAACTTTGTTGTTGTGCTAAATTTGTTAGCATTTATTTTACCTCATCGTTCGCTTTAAATTTAATTGATAGCAATTGTACTTCTTTCTTCTCGTTCTCGTATACTTCTTCACATTTCTCTGTGATGTATCGGCTTAATGTATCAGCTACAATATTGTCTTTACCTTTACAATATTTAATGGTGAACGAGTATTCACCGATGGCTAGAATCCACCTTAATAATCGGGCATTTGTTACTTTGCATTTCAATAGAAAGGTTAATGCTTGATGGTCGGTGTGTATCTCGAAGTGAGTACCATAAATATAATATCTGAATTGTTTCAGCACGTATACTATTGCGAGGATTTCTTTTTCTGATGTGGAGTAGTCTTTCTGCTCCTTTGAAGACTCCACTGGCATATGCGATGACTCGGTGCTCTCCCGTAGTATCTTGTTGATACAGTACACTCCCTACGGCGTAGTCACTGGCATCAGAGTAGATTACGAACTTTCCTTCACGTTGAGGATGATGTAACATAATATTTTCCATGAATAATGTTTTCACTTGATTGAAAGCATCTTGGTGTTTCTTCTCCCATTTCCACTTCTGTCCTTTCTTCGTCAGCTCTAGTAACGGTTGCATATTCTTCGCATACAATGGTGAAAATCTTCTGTAGTACCCCGTTAGACCTAAGAATGCTCTTAACCCTTTGAGATTTCGGGGTATAGGAAAGTTAGTTATGCTGGATATTTTTGTAGGATCGGGTTGAATACCAGAGGAAGAAATAATATGACCTAGGAATTGAATAGAGGATTTGATAAATTCACATTTGTCTAGGTTAAGGGGTATCTTCGCTTGTCTAAACTTGTGGAATATCGTGCTTAGATGTTCTATATGTTCGTCTAGTGTTTTAGATACTACTAGAATATCATCTACAAATACTATGGTGTACGGATCCACCTCGGATCCTAACGCTCTCTTCAAACACTTTACTATTGCAGCTAAACTCGTGCTTAGTCCGAAGGGTACCACCTTGTGTTGGTAGCATTTACTTTTATACAGGAAGGCTATATACTTTCTGTCCTCTTTACTAATTGGAATCTGCCAGAAACTTGAGCATAAAACCAGCTTCGTCAGATACCGAGCTCCCTCACATTTGGAAAATAACTCGTCCGCAGTAGGCGCACAGTCATACTCTTTTAATACAATGCTGTTCAGTTCCCTCATATCAAGGCATAGACGTATCTCACCACTCTTCTTCTTCACCACCACTAGAGGATTCAGGAAGTTGATGTTCGATCGCTCTATGACTCCATTTTCTATCATGCGACGAATTTCCAGTTCAACCTCTTCCTCATATCGCATTGGGATAGGATACGTTCTCCTGATGATTTTCGTAGAATCTGACAACTATAGAGTGCTCGTATACTGTCGTCTGCGTCGGTACTTCACTAAATACTTCACTGTACTCTTCTATTAATTCGTGCAGTTTCTCTTCTTCCTGTCTCGTCATCCCTTCATCTGCTGCATTCACATGTCGAGTTGGACCATATTGTATTTGTGGTTTGGACAAAACAATAGGTGTTTCACTTACCTTAGATTGCTCATGATCTTCATTCATATTTATCTCATACTGAGTGCCTTTATAATTACACTCTATCTTATTCTTATTAATATTTATCTTAGCATCTAGCACATTCAACAGATCAATTCCTAAAATACCATCGTATATTAATTTATTCATAATAATCAAGGGGTATGCCAATTCTAGATTTTTGTATGTTAGAGTTACATATGCTTGTTGGCTAACTTTTTCTTTTTTATTTGTGGCTGTGGTAATGTTCATATTATTTACGGGTAATATCGCCGTATTTTTAAAATATTTCTTATTTCGCTGTATCCATGCAGAATTTAAAACTGACATCTGACTACCTGTGTCTACTAACAATTTTATATCACAATTATTAATTCGAACAGTGACAATGGGACAGTGTGTTTGTTTCTCCACTTGCTCTACATCCTGGTCAGTGCGTAGCAGTTCATTGAGCATATCGCTAGGGTAAATATTGTTTATTGTACAGCGCTTTTTCCGTCCGCTCTGTCATTGTGTAGATGTTGACGGCTTATTGTTCGTTTCCATTGTTCCTCGCTGCATTGAATTGTTGCCGCTGCCTTTCATTGCACTTATGCCTTTGTCGTATGATTTTGGAAAACGTTTACGATTAAACGACCACACACCGCCTCCTTTATAATTTTTTCCGTCATGCAGCTCTGTTTTGATCAGCTGATAGCCTTCTCCTCGTTGTTTAGCCGTGTTCATTCGTTCGGTCTCTGTAGCTGTGCGCATCATTGTGTTTGTGTATTGGTGGCGTATAATTCATTTTATAATTATCACGGTTTTGTGTAGCATTTTATATTGATGTCTTGTCATCACGGTGATAATTATAGTGGTGATTAGTGTGTTTTGGTTCCCAGTGTTGTGTGTTCTTACCTTTATTGATATTCTCCGACTGTGTCACAAGGATTAAAAATTCTTCTATGGTTTTATCCCCTGCGTATAAACTGCTAACTGAATATCTCTCTGGAAATGGTAAGATAACTT
Source organism: Magicicada septendecula (assembly GCA_034769895.1). Lineage (NCBI taxonomy): Eukaryota > Metazoa > Arthropoda > Insecta > Hemiptera > Cicadidae > Magicicada > Magicicada septendecula. Next base: position 59,827,454 of record CM068376.1, read on the forward strand.
TGAAACAATTTTGTACTCTGAGAATTTAGGTTTAAGATGCTTAACGCGTTCTATTTGCGCAATTGTGTACTGTTCTATACTCTGTTGTCCATGTACGTTAAACTTTTCATATTTGAGTTGATCACATACCTGCCATTGAGTATGTATATTCCAGTATCTGTTTTCAAAAGCATCGCGGAATTGTTGATACGTAGTGATGTTATCTCCAATAGTAGAGCACCATTGACTGGCTGAATCTTGAAGATGTCGCGTGACGAAGTCAATTTTCTCATCGTCATTTATCACACTGCCAATCTTCTCTAATTCTTTCTCCATTCTCGCTAGGAATTCCATACTGTTCTTCCATTTACCACCTGCGAACTTTATTCTGCTCCTTTCTTCCATTTGTGTAGGAAACATCTTCATTTGATTCTGTCGTCTTCTTAATTCACCTCGTAGTTGGTTCATTTCCTCTTGGATCTCCTCTTTCATATGGGATTCCTCTCCCGAACGGTCTTTCATAGTCTCTTCAATTTTATTTTCAATAACTACGGTACGCGTTTCTATTTCTCTAATTTTACTGGTATTTGCTTGTGACATATTATTAACAGTTTGAATTTTATCATCCTGTTCTCGCATTATAGTAGTTAACTTATTATTTAAATCGTCATTTATTTGTGTATATCTTCTTTTATATCTTTTCTCCATTCAAGACGCAATTCTTTTTGTTTATTTTCAATCCTCACTGCTTGCTCATGTAAGGCTTGTTTAAAATTATTCTCTAAAGTATCAATACGTATGTTGGTGTCAACAATTTTTCTGTTAACTCTTCTACTTTCTGTTATTTTTATGGTGTCTTGTTTAAAATTTGCAGTGTGTTGTTCTAGTTTAGTATCAACATTTTCAGACTGTTGTTCTAATTGTTTCTTATTAGATTCTTTAATTCGTCTATTCTAGCATTCAAATTTTCTGTCTGTTTATTTAAATTTTCTGTCTGTTTTGTTCTTATTTCATCTACCGAAGCATGCATCATGGTTTGAAATGCTTCCATTTTTAAGCTTTCTGGTGTTGCCATAATGAATAATTTGTATTTATTTATTATGTTTTAGAATATTATTCTTATGGAACCGAATTACTACCTTTACAATGATATTATTTCGTTGAGCGCCAGTTGTGTCTTAATACACAACAATTAACATAACATACAATTAATGTTTAATATAAATAATTATCACATATAATATATTTTGTATTTAACACAGTTTTATTTTTTATTTTTTTAGAGAAATCATTTAGCTAAAAAAAAATTTTTAATAGTCAAATGGTCGGGATCATGCCACACGTCCTTGGGCGACAATTACAACATGACAAATTGATGTTTATTTATTTAAATTTGTGGAGCCCCATGATTTTTGGAGCACTAATTACAACAATACAAATACATCGATTCAAGTTAATTTAACTTGTGTAGCCTCATGCTTTTGGGAGACAATTATTTATATCATGCAAGTTAACCAATTTAAATGCATTTACATGTTGTGTATTGAATTCATGGGTGTAATCGTAATAAGAAGATGATACATTATTTACGTTTAAAATCGTTCCATTATTTATTTATTTAAATAACATCTTTCATATCGGATATTAAATAATACCTCATTATTAAATCGTTTGTACGAAGTTTTTGTACGTAACTTATTGCTAACAAATTACATACATAAGTTATATACAACTCTTATTATCTAATTGTAATTACTTTAAACTGTTTATTTTGCTCTCGGCTTACTCGTGGTGTGTTCATATTTTTGCAATTGCTGATCCATTAGCTTCAAAAAATGAATTTACTTCTATTCAAACTTCTTTTATATTACTTTGTTTTACTTTCTGCTGCATATACATTTTTTTTCTTTATCATCAAAGACTTTACTAATTACGTTAATACAAGAATTACTTATTTCTCTTATCATTTACGTTACTAATTTCTAAATTTGATACAAGAAATATTCTAATTTTTACTGCTTTTACATTTATGTATCATTTACTTATTTTAATATTGGTTGAATGTCTTCCATTCAAACTTTAATTAGTGTCTTTCAACTGTCTGTAATTAAATGTTTTTTTTATCACCTCGTTTGACGTGGTTATTCATCTGTACATCCTCCGTGTCCTTCGGGTCGTGTCGTCCGCATGTGCTTCTGGTCCTCTGGTCATGTCCTCTGTGTGTTTCTGGTTAATAGTCGTCTCGTCTCACGTCATATGCTGCCGGTGTGTCCATAGACCTCATCGTATGTATTTGTAGCTCTGGCTGTATAGGTAGTTGATCCGGTGACTCTTACGATAATTGTGAATTTGTGTCGTCGACTGACATAGCCTCCTGCGGCAATGGTTGAATCGAGAAGAAAAAACTGTATTAGCGCGACCTGGTATTTATAGTCAGGTCGTGCAAAAATTCCTGTCTGAACACTTTTCAACCTGTCAGATTCTGTCGAGGCGTTACTACCCCCACTCTGGCTCAATTCACTATTTTCCCGAATTACAAAATTTGTTTCACCTCACTCGATACTCAATCGATCACTAATTTTTATGTGATTACTATACGTAAATTGGACTTCTTTATGGTATTCACAAAAAGAGTTATTCATTTTTTACGTATAGTAATTGCACTTTTCGTCACCTCTGTATGGTTTTTTAACATTTTATTTATCTATAATTTCTACACACTTTGGTGTCTTTTGTTTTATCCTATCGTACATAGTTTTCTTACAATTAACAATAAACATATAACTATTCTACTTGAAAAGGGTTGGTTACATTTCAGGAACGGACAGGTTTCACACACACTAACAAAATACGCACATACACCACGCTAGCGACAGTTGTGTCGAAACTGCATGTCCATGCAGAATTATGCAATCTGAATCATGTTTATTAATTTATATTTATTCATTTTTATTATTTATTTTATTTATTTGGGCAATGCACAGTATCATTACTGTTTGTACTGTTGCATTATTTCCCAGCTTGTTGAAAAAAAAATTTTTTTTTAATACAAAATTAAAAATATTTTTTTTTCTCTGCCTTTTTATTAGACAAATATTATGGTTTTTTCGAAATATTTATTTATTTTATGTACAATTAATAATGAGTATTCGATTTTTCAATTGTACCCTTATTTGGAGGTCTTACGCAATATTTTCCCCTCTATGCGAGTAGAGTTGGTGCAGTTCTTGTAGGTACAGTCGCCGTGTTGTTTTGTTACATCCGCTTTAATTATTGTTCCCCTTTATTCGTTCTAGTGACCCAGTTATTTATGAATGGAATTTTCTTAAAGAACTCGTATGGTATTTACCCATCTCTTTTTTTCTCACGCCATCATACACTATGAATGTCTGTTTACCAACTTGTCGTATTAGTGTATATGGTCCATCATACAATCTGACAAATTTCTTAGCTGTATTGTCAATTCTTTTTCGTACTGGATTAGTCTTTAATATATACCTCTTCTCCCATGTTGAATTGTTGTAGTTTGTGTGTTCTGCGAAATCTCTCAACTCTCTTGTTACCCCTTTCTATTATCGGTCGCTTGGCGTATTCAATTTTCACACTTATTGGTACAGGTACATTCTGGTTGTCAGGTTTGTTTATGTACTTCGTCCAAAATCTGTTCGGCTTTTTATTTATTGTTTTGCCATTTATTGTGCTGATTATGGCAGTATATCCTTAAATATTTACCTAGTTCCTTGTTAACTCTTTCTGCAAGGTTTTCTTGAGGATGTCTTATGGATGTGAGTATAGGTTGTATTCCATTTTCTCTCAAAATTCTCTCTCATTTTTCACTCTGGAATTGTACACCCTGATCACTCAAGACCTTTTTCATCTTGCCAAATGCTGGAATATATTTCTGCAGTAGTATCTTTAGAACAACCTTCGTGGTGGGTCGCATAATTGGGTACAGTTGGACTGCCTTGGAAAACACATCGATACATACCAATATGTGTTTCACTCCTCGACTTGATCGTGGTAGTGGTCCCAGGAAATCCACTGCAATTAACTCTCCCTTATTTTCTTTCTGGATGCTCTGGATTTCTACGTATGTGTGTAAATTCGGTCCTTTCGCTGTTTGACATTCATAGCATTTCTTCACCTCTTTCTTGATTTTTCGAAACATATTATTAATAGTAAAATCCTCTCGCAGACTCAGGTAACATTTCAGAGCAGCAGCATGCACTAAACTCTCACGTGCTGGTCGGATTAACTTCTGCAACATTTCGTTAGTCAGTACTATCTTCCAGTCTTGTCTTACTAACTTGAAAAGGATTCTATTCAGTACCTTATAATGATCCGGTAGCTGTTCTCGATCTTGCATCTCCCTTATGATAACGTCCAAACTTTGTTGTTGTGCTAAATTTGTTAGCATTTATTTTACCTCATCGTTCGCTTTAAATTTAATTGATAGCAATTGTACTTCTTTCTTCTCGTTCTCGTATACTTCTTCACATTTCTCTGTGATGTATCGGCTTAATGTATCAGCTACAATATTGTCTTTACCTTTACAATATTTAATGGTGAACGAGTATTCACCGATGGCTAGAATCCACCTTAATAATCGGGCATTTGTTACTTTGCATTTCAATAGAAAGGTTAATGCTTGATGGTCGGTGTGTATCTCGAAGTGAGTACCATAAATATAATATCTGAATTGTTTCAGCACGTATACTATTGCGAGGATTTCTTTTTCTGATGTGGAGTAGTCTTTCTGCTCCTTTGAAGACTCCACTGGCATATGCGATGACTCGGTGCTCTCCCGTAGTATCTTGTTGATACAGTACACTCCCTACGGCGTAGTCACTGGCATCAGAGTAGATTACGAACTTTCCTTCACGTTGAGGATGATGTAACATAATATTTTCCATGAATAATGTTTTCACTTGATTGAAAGCATCTTGGTGTTTCTTCTCCCATTTCCACTTCTGTCCTTTCTTCGTCAGCTCTAGTAACGGTTGCATATTCTTCGCATACAATGGTGAAAATCTTCTGTAGTACCCCGTTAGTCCTAAGAATGCTCTTAACCCTTTGAGATTTCGGGGTATAGGAAAGTTAGTTATGCTGGATATTTTTGTAGGATCGGGTTGAATACCAGAGGAAGAAATAATATGACCTAGGAATTGAATAGAGGATTTGATAAATTCACATTTGTCTAGGTTAAGGGGTATCTTCGCTTGTCTAAACTTGTGGAATATCGTGCTTAGATGTTCTATATGTTCGTCTAGTGTTTTAGATACTACTAGAATATCATCTACAAATACTATGGTGTACGGATCCACCTCGGATCCTAACGCTCTCTTCAAACACTTTACTATTGCAGCTAAACTCGTGCTTAGTCCGAAGGGTACCACCTTGTGTTGGTAGCATTTACTTTTATACAGGAAGGCTATATACTTTCTGTCCTCTTTACGAATTGGAATCTGCCAGAAACTTGAGCATAAAACCAGCTTCGACAGATACCGAGCTCCCTCACATTTGGAAAATAACTCGTCCGCAGTAGGCGCACAATCATACTCTTTTAATACAATGCTGTTCAGTTCCCTCATATCAAGGCATAGACGTATCTCACCACTCTTCTTCTTCACCACCACTAGAGGATTCAGGAAGTTGCTGTTCGATCGCTCTATGACTCCATTTTCTATCATGCGACGAATTTCCAGTTCAACCTCTTCCTCATATCGCATTGGGATAGGATACGTTCTCCTGATGATTTTCGTAGAATCTGACAACTATAGAGTGCTCGTATACTGTCGTCTGCGTCGGTACTTCACTAAATACTTCACTGTACTCTTCTATTAATTCGTGCATTTTCTCTTCTTCCTGTCTCGTCATCCCTTCATCTGCTGCATTCACATGTCGAGTTGGACCATATTGTATTTGTGGTTTGGACAAAACAATAGGTGTTTCACTTACCTTAGATTGCTCATGATCTTCATTCATATTTATCTCATACTGAGTGCCTTTATAATTACACTCTATCTTATTCTTATTAATATTTATCTTAGCATCTAGCACATTCAACAGATCAATTCCTAAAATACCATCGTATATTAATTTATTCATAATAATCAAGGGGTATGCCAATTCTAGATTTTTGTATGTTAGAGTTACATATGCTTGTTGGCTAACTTTTTCTTTTTTATTTGTGGCTGTGGTAATGTTCATATTATTTACGGGTAATATCGCCGTATTTTAAAAATATTTCTTATTTCGCTGTATCCATGCAGAATTTAAAACTGACATCTGACTACCTGTGTCTACTAACAATTTTATATCACAATTATTAATTCGAACAGTGACAATGGGACAGTGTGTTTGTTTCTCCACTTGCTCTACATCCTGGTCAGTGCGTAGCAGTTCATTGAGCATATCGCTAGGGTAAATATTGTTTATTGTACAGCGCTTTTTCCGTCCGCTCTGTCATTGTGTAGATGTTGACGGCTTATTGTTCGTTTCCATTGTTCCTCGCTGCATTGAATTGTTGCCGCTGCCTTTCATTGCACTTATGCCTTTGTCGTATGATTTTGGAAAACGTTTACGATTAAACGACCACACACCGCCTCCTTTATAATTTTTTCCGTCATGCAGCTCTGTTTTGATCAGCTGATAGCCTTCTCCTCGTTGTTTAGCCGTGTTCATTCGTTCGGTCTCTGTAGCTGTGCGCATCATTGTGTTTGTGTATTGGTGGCGTATAATTCATTTTATAATTATCACGGTTTTGTGTAGCATTTTATATTGATGTCTTGTCATCACGGTGATAATTATAGTGGTGATTAGTGTGTTTTGGTTCCCAGTGTTGTGTGTTCTTACCTTTATTGATATTCTCCGACTGTGTCACAAGGATTAAAAATTCTTCTATGGTTTTATCCCCTGCGTATAAACTGCTAACTGAATATCTCTCTGGAAATGGTAAGATAACTTTGAAACAATTTTGTACTCTGAGAATTTAGGTTTAAGATGCTTAACGCGTTCTATTTGCGCAATTGTGTACTGTTCTATACTCTGTTGTCCATGTACGTTAAACTTTTCATATTTGAGTTGATCACATACCTGCCATTGAGTATGTACATTCCAGTATCTGTTTTCAAAAGCATCGCGGAATTGTTGATACGTAGTGATGTTATCTCCAATAGTAGAGCACCATTGACTGGCTGAATCTTGAAGATGTCGCGTGACGAAGTCAATTTTCTCATCGTCATTTATCACACTGCCAATCTTCTCTAATTCTTTCTCCATTCTCGCTAGGAATTCCATACTGTTCTTCCATTTACCACCTGCGAACTTTATTCTGCTCCTTTCTTCCATTTGTGTAGGAAACATCTTCATTTGATTCTGTCGTCTTCTTAATTCACCTCGTAGTTGGTTCATTTCCTCTTGGATCTCCTCTTTCATATGGGATTCCTCTCCCGAACGGTCTTTCATAGTCTCTTCAATTTTATTTTCAATAACTACGGTACGCGTTTCTATTTCTCTAATTTTACTGGTATTAGCTTGTGACATATTATTAACAGTTTGAATTTTATCATCCTGTTCTCGCATTATAGTAGTTAACTTATTATTTAAATCGTCATTTATTTGTGTATATCTTCTTTTATATCTTTTCTCCATTCAAGACGCAATTCTTTTTGTTTATTTTCAATCCTCACTGCTTGCTCATGTAAGGCTTGTTTAAAATTATTCTCTAAAGTATCAATACGTATGTTGGTGTCAACAATTTTTCTGTTAACTCTTCTACTTTCTGTTATTTTTATGGTGTCTTGTTTAAAATTTGCAGTGTGTTGTTCTAGTTTAGTATCAAAATTTTCAGACTGTTGTTCTAATTGTTTCTTATTAGATTCTTTAATTCGTCTATTCTAGCATTCAAATTTTCTGTCTGTTTATTTAAATTTTCTGTCTGTTTTGTTCTTATTTCATCTACCGAAGCATGCATCATGGTTTGAAATGCTTCCATTTTTAAGCTTTCTGGTGTTGCCATAATGAATAATTTGTATTTATTTATTATGTTTTAGAATATTATTCTTATGGAACCGAATTACTACCTTTACAATGATATTATTTCGTTGAGCGCCAGTTGTGTCTTAATACACAACAATTAACATAACATACAATTAATGTTTAATATAAATAATTATCACATATAATATATTTTGTATTTAACACAGTTTTATTTTTTATTTTTTTAGAGAAATCATTTAGCTAAAAAAAATTTTTAATAGTCAAATGGTCGGGATCATGCCACACGTCCTTGGGCGACAATTACAACATGACAAATTGATGTTTATTTATTTAAATTTGTGGAGCCCCATGATTTTTGGAGCACTAATTACAACAATACAAATACATCGATTCAAGTTAATTTAACTTGTGTAGCCTCATGCTTTTGGGAGACAATTATTTATATCACGCAAGTTAACCAATTTAAATGCATTTACATGTTGTGTATTGAATTCATGGGTGTAATCGTAATAAGAAGATGATACATTATTTACGTTTAAAATCGTTTCATTATTTATTTATTTAAATAACATCTTTCATATCGGATATTAAATAATACCTCATTATTAAATCGTTTGTACGAAGTTTTTGTACGTAACTTATTGCTAACAAATTACATACATAAGTTATATACAACTCTTATTATCTAATTGTAATTACTTTAAACTGTTTATTTTGCTCTCGGCTTACTCGTGGTGTGTTCATATTTTTGCAATTGCTGATCCATTAGCTTCAAAAAATGAATTTACTTCTATTCAAACTTCTTTTATATTACTTTGTTTTTCTTTCTGCTGCATATACATTTTTTTTCTTTATCATCAAAGACTTTACTAATTACGTTAATACAAGAATTACTTATTTCTCTTATCATTTACGTTACTTATTTCTAAATTTGATACAAGAAATATTCTAATTTTTACTGCTTTTACATTTATGTATCATTTACTTATTTTAATATTGGTTGAATGTCTTCCATTCAAACTTTAATTAGTGTCTTTCAACTGTCTGTAATTAAATGTTTTTTTTTGTATCACCTCATTTGATGTGGTTATTCGTCTGTACGTCCTCCGTGTCCTTCGGGTCGTGTCCTCTGGTTGTGTCGTCCGCATGTGCTTCTGGTCCTCTGGTCATGTCCTCTTTGTGTTTCTGGTTAATAGTCATCTCGTCTCATGTCATATGCTGCCGGTGTGTCCATAGACCTCATCGTATGTATTTTGCAGCTCTGGCTGTATAGGTAGTTGAATTGGCGACTCTTACGATAATTGTGAATTTGTGTCATTGACTGACATAGCCTCCTGCGGGAATGGTTGAATCGAGAAGAAAAAACTGTATTAGCGCGACCTGGTATTTATAGTCAGGTCGTGCAAAAATTCCTGTCTGAACACTTTTCAACCTGTCAGATTCTGTCGAGGCATTACTACCTCCACTCTGGCTCAATTCACTATTTTCGCGAATTACGAAGTTTGTTTCACCTCTCTCGATACTCAATCGATCACTAATTTTTATGTGATTACTATACGTAAATTGCACTTCTTTATGGTATTCACAAAAAGAGTTATTCATTTTTTACGTATAGTAATTGCACTTTTCGTCACCTCTGTATGGTTTTTTAACATTTTATTTATCTATAATTTCTACACACTTTGGTATGTTTTGTTTTATCCTATCGTACATAGTTTTCTTATAATTAACAATAAACATATAACTATTCTACTTGAAAAGGGTTGGTTACATTTCAGGAACGGACAGGTTTCACACACACTAACAAAATACGCATGTACACCACGGTAGCGACAGTTGTGTCGAAACTGCATGTCCATGCAGAATTATGCAATCTGAATCATGTTTATTAATTTATATTTATTCATTTTTATTATTTATTTTATTTATTTGGGCAATGCACAGTATCATTACTGTTTGTACTGTTGCATTATTTCCCAGCTTGGTGAAAAAAAAAATTTTTTTTAATACAAAATTAAAAATATTTTTTTTTCTCTGCCTTTTTATTAGACAAATATTATGGTTTTTTCGAAATATTTATTTATTTTATGTACAATTAATAATGAGTATTCGATTTTTCAATTGTACCCTTATTTGGAGGTCTTACGCAATATTCTCCCCCTCTATGCGAGTAGAGTTGGTGCAGTTCTTGTAGGTACAGTCGCCGTGTTGTTTTGTTACATCCGCTTTAATTATTGTTCCCCTTTATTCGTTCTAGTGACCCAGTTATTTATGAATGGAATTTTCTTAAAGAACTCGTATGGTATTTACCCATCTCTTTTTTTCTCACGCCATCATACACTATGAATGTCTGTTTACCAACTTGTCGTATTAGTGTATATGGTCCATCATACAATCTGACAAATTTCTTAGCTGTATTGTCAATTCTTTTTCGTACTGGATTAGTCTTTAATAATACCTCTTCTCCCATGTTGAATTGTTGTAGTTTGTGTGTTCTGCGAAATCTCTCAACTCTCTTGTTACCCCTTTCTATTATCGGTCGCTTGGCGTATTCAATTTTCACACTTATTGGTACAGGTACATTCTGGTTGTCAGGTTTGTTTATGTACTTCGTCCAAAATCTGTTCGGCTATTTATTTTCTTCTAATTCTATTGGAGTATAACTGGTTGCTTCACTGTAGTTCTCGTTGATGGCTTTCTCGAGGAATGGTAAATATTCTGCCCATTTATTGTGCTGATTATGGCAGTATATCCTTAAATATTTACCTAGTTCCTTGTTAACTCTTTCTGCAAGGTTTCCTTGAGGATGTCTTATGGATGTGAGTATAGGTTGTATTCCATTTTCTCTCAAAATTCTCTCTCATTTTTCACTCTGGAATTGTACACCCTGATCACTCAAGACCTTTTTCATCTTGCCAAATGCTGGAATATATTTCTGCAGTAGTATCTTTAGAACAACCTTCGTGGTGGGTCGCATAATTGGGTACAGTTGGACTGCCTTGAAAAACACATCGATACATACCAATATGTGTTTCACTCCTCGACTTGATCGTGGTAGTGGTCCCAGGAAATCCACTGCAATTAACTCTCCCTTATTTTCTTTCTGGATGCTCTGGATTTCTACGTATGTGTGTAAATTCGGTCCTTTCGCCGTTTGACATTCATAGCATTTCTTCACCTCTTTCTTGATTTTTCGAAACATATTATTAATAGTAAAATCCTCTCGCAGACTCAGGTAACATTTCAGAGCAGCAGCATGCACTAAACTCTCACGTGCTGGTCGGATTAACTTCTGCAACATTTCGTTAATCAGTACTATCTTCCAGTCTTGTCTTACTAACTTGAAAAGGATTCTATTCAGTACCTTATAATGATCCGGTAGCTGTTCTCGATCTTGCATCTCCCTTATGGTAACGTCCAAACTTTGTTGTTGTGCTAAATTTGTTAGCATTTATTTTACCTCATCGTTCGCTTTAAATTTAATTGATAGCAATTGTACTTCTTTCTTCTCGTTCTCGTATACTTCTTCACATTTCTCTGTGATGTATCGGCTTAATGTATCAGCTACAATATTGTCTTTACCTTTACAATATTTAATGGTGAACGAGTATTCACCGATGGCTAGAATCCACCTTAATAATCGGGCATTTGTTACTTTGCATTTCAATAGAAAGGTTAATGCTTGTTGGTCGGTGTGTATCTCGAAGTGAGTACCATAAATATAATATCTGAATTGTTTCAGCACGTATACTATTGCGAGGATTTCTTTTTCTGATGTGGAGTAGTCTTTCTGCTCCTTTGAAGACTCCACTGGCATATGCGATGACTCGGTGCTCTCCCGTAGTATCTTGTTGATACAGTACACTCCCTACGGCGTAGTCACTGGCATCAGAGTAGATTACGAACTTTCCTTCACGTTGAGGATGATGTAACATAATATTTTCCATGAATAATGTTTTCACTTGATTGAAAGCATCTTGGTGTTTCTTCTCCCATTTCCACTTCTGTCCTTTCTTCGTCAGCTCTAGTAACGGTTGCATATTCTTCGCATACAATGGTGAAAATCTTCTGTAGTACCCCGTTAGTCCTAAGAATGCTCTTAACCCTTTGAGATTTCGGGGTATAGGAAAGTTAGTTATGCTGGATATTTTTGTAGGATCGGGTTGAATACCAGTGGAAGAAATAATATGACCTAGGAATTGAATAGAGGATTTGATAAATTCACATTTGTCTAGGTTAAGGGGTATCTTTGCTTGTCTAAACTTGTGGAATATCGTGCTTAGATGTTCTATATGTTTGTCTAGTGTTTTAGATACTACTAGAATATCATCTACAAATACTATGGCGTACGGATCCACCTCAGATCCTAACGCTCTCTTCAAACACTTTACTATTGCAGCTAAACTCGTGCTTAGTTCGAAGGGTACCACCTTGTGTTGGTAGCATTTACTTTTATACAGGAAGGCTATATACTTTCTGTCCTCTTTACGAATTGGAATCTGCCAGAAACTTGAGCATAAAACCAGCTTCGTCAGATACCGAGCTCCCTCACATTTGGAAAATAACTCGTCCGCAGTAGGCGCACAGTCATACTCTTTTAATACAATGCTGTTCAGTTCCCTCATATCAAGGCATAGACGTATCTCACCACTCTTCTTCTTCACCACCACTAGAGGATTCAGGAAGTTGCTGTTCGATCGCTCTATCACTCCATTTTCTATCATGCGACGAATTTCCAGTTCAACCTCTTCCTCATATCGCATTGGGATAGGATACGTTCTCCTGATGATTTTCGTAGAATCTGACAACTATAGAGTGCTCGTATACTGTCGTCTGCGTCGGTACTTCACTAAATACTTCACTGTACTCTTCTATTAATTCGTGCAGTTTCTCTTCTTCCTGTCTCGTCATCCCTTCATCTGCTGCATTCATATGTCGAGTTGGACCATATTGTATTTGTGGTTTGGACAAAACAATAGGTGTTTCACTTACCTTAGATTGCTCATGATCTTCATTCATATTTATCTCATACTGAGTGCCTTTATAATTACACTCTATCTTATTCTTATTAATATTTATCTTAGCATCTAGCACATTCAACAGATCAATTCCTAAAATACCATCGTATATTAATTTATTCATAATAATCAAGGGGTATGCCAATTCTAGATTTTTGTATGTTAGAGTTACATATGCTTGTTGGCTAACTTTTTCTTTTTTATTTGTGGCTGTGGTAATGTTCATATTATTTACGGGTAATATCGCCGTATTTTTAAAATATTTCTTATTTTGCTGTATCCATGCAGAATTTAAAACTGACATCTGACTACCTGTGTCTACTAACAATTTTATATCACAATTATTAATTCGAACAGTGACAATGGGACAGTGTGTTTGTTTCTCCACTTGCTCTACATCCTGGTCAGTGCGTAGCAGTTCATTGCATATATCGCTAGGGTAAATATTGTTTATTGTACAGCGCTTTTTCCGTCCGCTCTGTCATTGTGTAGATGTTGACGGCTTATTGTTCGTTTTCATTGTTCCTCGCTGCATTGAATTGTTGCCGCTGCCTTTCATTGCACTTATGCCTTTGTCGTATGATTTTGGAAAACGTTTACGATTAAACGACCACACACCGCCTCCTTTATAATTTTTTCCGTCATGCAGCTCTGTTTTGATCAGCTGATAGGCTTCTCCTCGTTGTTTAGCCGTGTTCATTCGTTCGGTCTCTGTAGCTGTGCGCATCGTTGTGTTTGTGTATTGGTGGCGTATAATTCATTTTATAATTATCACGGTTTTGTGTAGCATTTTGTATTGATGTCTTATCATCACGGTGATAATTATAGTGGTGATTAGTGTGTTTTGGTTCCCAGTGTTGTGTGTTCTTACCTTTATTGATATTCTCCGACTGTGTCACAAGGATTAAAAATTCTTCTATGGTTTTATCCCCTGCGTATAAACTGCTAACTGAATATATCTCTGGAAGTGGTAAGATAACTTTGAAACAATTTTGTACTCTGAGAATTTAGGTTTAAGATGCTTAACGCGTTCTATTTGCGCAATTGTGTACTGTTCTATACTCTGTTGTCCATGTACGTTAAACTTTTCATATTTGAGTTGATCACATACCTGCCATTGAGTATGTATATTCCAGTATCTGTTTTCAAAAGCATCGCGGAATTGTTGATACGTAGTGATGTTATCTCTAATAGTAGAGCACCATTGACTGGCTGAATCTTGAAGATGTCGCGTGACGAAGTCAATTTTCTCGTCGTCATTTGTCACACTGCCAATCTTCTCTAATTCTTTCTCCATTCTCGCTAGGAATTCCATACTGTCCTCCCATTTACCACCTGCGAACTTTATTCTGCTCCTTTCTTCCATTTGTGTAGGAAACATCTTCATTTGATTCTGTCGTCTTCTTAATTCACCTCGTAGTTGGTTCATTTCCTCTTGGATCTCCTCTTTCATATGGGATACCTCTCCCGAACGGTCTTTCGTAGTCTCTTCAATTTTATTTTCAATAACTACGGTACGCGTTTCTATTTCTCTAATTTTACTGGTATTTGCTTGTGACATATTATTAACAGTTTGAATTTTATCATCCTGTTCTCGCATTATAGTAGTTAACTTATTATTTAAATCTTCATTTATTTGTGTATATCTTCTTTTATATCTTTTCTCCATTCAAGACGCAATTCTTTTTGTTTATTTTCAATCCTCACTGCTTGCTCATGTAAGGTTTGTTTAAAATTATTCTCTAAAGTATCAATACGTATGTTGGTGTCAACAATTTTTTCTGTTAACTCTTCTATTTTCTGTTATTTTTATGGTGTCTTGTTTAAAATTTGCAGTGTGTTGTTCTAGTTTAGTATCAAAATTTTCAGACTGTTGTTCTAATTGTTTCTTATTAGATTTTTTAATTCATCTATTCTAGCATTCAAATTTTCTGTCTGTTTATTTAAATTTTCTGTCTGTTTTGTTCTTATTTCATCTACCGAAGCATGCATCATGGTTTGAAATGCTTCCATTTTTAAGCTTTCTGGTGTTGCCATAATGAATAATTTGTATTTATTTATTATGTTTTAGAATATTATTCTTATGGAACCGAATTACTACCTTTACAATGATATTATTTCGTTGAGCGCCAGTTGTGTCTTAATACACAACAATTAACATAACATACAATTAATGTTTAATATAAATAATTATCACATATAATATATTTTGTATTTAACACAGTTTTATTTTTTATTTTTTTAGAGAAATCATTTAGCTAAAAAAAAATTTTTAATAGTCAAATGGTCGGGACCATGCCACACGTCCTTGGGCGACAATTACAACATGACAAATTGATGTTTATTTATTTAAATTTGTGGAGCCCCATGATTTTTGGAGCACTAATTACAACAATACAAATACATCGATTCAAGTTAATTTAACTTGTGTAGCCTCATGCTTTTGGGAGACAATTATTTATATCACGCAAGTTAACCAATTTAAATGCATTTACATGTTGTATATTGAATTCATGGGTGTAATCGTAATAAGAAGATGATACGTTATTTACGTTTAAAATCGTTCCATTATTTATTTATTTAAATAACATCTTTCATATCGGATATTAAATAATACCTCATTATTAAATCGTTTGTATGAAGTTTTTGTACTTAACTTATTGCTAACAAATTACATACATAAGTTATATACAACTCTTATTATCTAATTGTAATTACTTTAAACTGTTTATTTTGCTCTTGGCTTACTCGTGGTGTAATCATATTTTTGCAATTGCTGATCCATTAGCTTCAAAAAATGAATTTACTTCTATTCAAACTTCTTTTATATTACTTTGTTTTACTTTCTACTGCATATACATTTTTTTTTCTTTATCATCAAAGACTTTACTAATTACGTTAATACAAGAATTACTTATTTCTCTTATCATTTACGTTACTAATTTCTAAATTTGATACAAGAAATATTCTAATTTTTACTGCTTTTACATTTATGTATCATTTACTTATTTTAATATTGGTTGAATGTCTTCCATTCAAACTTTAATTAGTGTCTTTCAACTGTCTGTAATTAAATGTTTTTTTTTTATCACCTCATTTGACGTGGTTATTCGTCTGTACGTCCTCCGTGTCCTTCGGGTCGTGTCCTCTGGTTGTGTCGTCCGCATGTGCTTCTGGTCCTCTGGTTGTGTCCTCTGTGTGTTTCTGGTTAATAGTCATCTCGTCTCATGTCATATGCTGCTGGTGTGTCCATAGACCTCATCGTATGTACTTTGCAGCTCTGGCTGTATAGGTAGTTGAACTGGCGACTCTTACAATAATTGTGAATTTGTGTCGTTGACTGACATAGCCTCCTGCGGGAATGGTTGAATCGAGAAGAAAAAACTTTATTAGTGCGACCTGGTATTTATAGTCAGGTCGTGCAAAAATTCCTGTCTGAACACTTTTCAACCTGTCAGATTCTGTCGAGGCGTTACTACCCCCACTCTGGCTCAATTCACTATTTTCCCGAATTACAAAATTTGTTTCACCTCACTCGATACTCAATCGATCACTAATTTTTATGTGATTACTATACGTAAATTGGACTTCTTTATGGTATTCACAAAAAGAGTTATTCATTTTTTACGTATAGTAATTGCACTTTTCGTCACCTCTGTATGGTTTTTTAACATTTTATTTATCTATAATTTCTACACACTTTGGTGTCTTGTTTTATCCTATTGTACATAGTTTTCTTATAATTAACAATAAACATATAACTATTCTACTTGAAAAGGGTTGGTTACATTTCAGGAATGGACAGGTTTCACACACACTAACAAAATACGCACGTACACCACGCTAGCGACAGTTGTGTCGAAACTGCATGTCCATGCAGAATTATGCAATCTGAATCATGTTTATTAATTTATATTTATTCATTTTTATTATTTATTTTATTTATTTGGGCAATGCACAGTATCATTACTGTTTGTACTGTTGCATTATAAATATAATATACTTTTAACACATACTTTTATACTTATGTATATATTTAATATTATAATGACTTTACCTCAAGTGAAGTATGATATCGTATGATGTGTGTGTGTGTGTGTGTTGTATCAGGTTTTTGGGTACATCCATGTATGTGATGCTTATATTACAGATGTTTCGTTCCGTGAGCCCAGAACATTTTCAAGGTGTACTGATGTTGATTTAACTACGCTGCGCGATTTATATCTTGCTTCCCTTGTGATTTCTGCCGGGGGAGGGTTAGGATGTGGGGGGTGAGTGTGTTTTAGCCATATGTTGTTTGTTAATTTGCGAACTGTCAGTTAGGTTTTTCCAAGTTGTCGCTAGTTTTGTATATTCGTTTCTGTCGTTGACCGATCCTCCTCGTTTCCGGTATATCTCAATGGCTTCTCTGTACTGTCTGACTTTCTTATAGTTGGTTTGTGCCAAGATTTTTGTGTTTTTGAAATCAAAAGTGTGTCCTGTTTCCTTAGCGTGCTTCACAATATGAGCATCACATACATGGATGTACCCAAAAACCTGCTACAACAGATATTCACCATGAAAGCCTTCGCACAAGCGCATATATATATATATATATATATATATATATATATATATTTTCAAACACTTTTTGCTACAGTCCGTTTCTTGATGTATGTAATATATTTAATATTTATACTGAAATTACCTCAAGATATTTTTTCCTTATTAGGAACATGTTTCGAGACACAATGGTTCTCGAAACATGTTCCTAATAAGGAAAAAAATATCTTGAGGTAATTTCAGTATAAATATTAAATATTATATATATATATATATATGTGTGTGTGTGTGTGTGTGTAATCAAGTATATCTTCATAAGATCATTATGAAATTCCATTACTTAGGCATAAAAACCTCATATATATGAAATACAAATGAGAAATCAGAAAACAGCATGTTTCATGTTTTACATGTTTTCATGTAAAAGAATAAAAAAACCGAATCAGAACAAAAACTTAACTTTGTCAACTTACAATGTATACAATTAATTAGCGTCTGTGTTGACTTTTGTCTTCAAAAATATTTAATTATGTAATATTTTATATGCATTTATACCTTGATTATTTATGTATTCAAAATGTTATGGGATTCAAATTTTTGAAGGGGCTGTAAAAGTGCCAACTTAGGCAGCCACCTAGGTTACCTGGGCCTAAATATGGCGCTTTATACAACTGGCAAAAGAACCTTACCTTGTTTTCATTTGCACATGCTCCCCACCTCCCATTCATTTGCAGACTCACCCTCTTACTTTACCACTATGCAACATACTTATCATTTCAAATAAGAATTGTAATATTCATTACTGGTTTCTTACTTTTATTATTTGTGTTATGTGATTAAACAGTTAGTTATCTTTTCACTTTCAGTTTGAATATATAGAATATCCTTTTATACAATTTTAATAAATTTTAGTGTGTTATGGCTTATTCTGGTGAGATCAGGTTTTAATAAATACACTTTATACCGGTGTGTATATACTTGAGATGGCTGGAGAATAATTGCCACCACCGCTTCTCAGTGTGGCAAGATATGTTCAAACTTGGTGTGTACAAATTTGGTTCTTGAACAAGTTCTTGAGAAAAAATGTATACAGTCAGGATCGTCTTTATATAAGTTGGAAAATTAATTATAAGTTTTTATGAAATTCAGTATTTTTAGCTCACTTTGTAGTACTAATATGTACAGAAGTGGTAGGTAGGGTTCATAAGTTTTAAGTTGGGTCCTAACTTGAAGGGGGGGGGTGGTGTCAGAGTAAAGCTTTAAAAATTGGAATAAAGGTATATTCAGGATACTGAAATTCCAATCTCTTTGTGAATAAATGTTGAGATTTTCCAGTAAAAATATAATTTTCTCGATTGCTCAACCCATGGATTGGTTTGTAGTACTCCTTTATTCAGCTCTATTTTCAGCTTTCCTCTTCAAGTCAGTATTATTTGTGCAATTGACATCTTCCATTGTCTGTTTTATATATTGGAAGTCGCCTTCCTTGGCACCTCATGCTTTCAACATTTCATGTAATAGTGTCGTGAACAAGCTCTTGTTATTTATGATATGATTTATCAACTTCTAATTTTTTACTACTACTCCAGACAAGTGTTAGCCTATCCAGCCGTGTGATAAACTTTGCTATTAGTTTATTTGTCTCCCCAGTTGATTTGTAACTTTCTTCTGTAACTATTGTTCAGTTTATCCAGAAGCACATTAGGGGCATCCACAGGTGAGCTCACACAGGGTCCCACGCTTTTGGGGGTCCTCACACATTCAATAAGGGAAATGGAAATGAAATAAAATAGATGAAAGAAAGCAAATTGCATATTTGCAGTTATTCTAATTTTTTATGCCTTCCTGTTTCATTTTTTAATGTTGATTACTGAATGTTTATTTACTCAGGTACAGGCAGCAAAATGCAATGCTATTACTAGCATAACCATATCTTTTGACATTGTTTCATACAAACTACAAGAGATTACAGAAAGCTACAAGCAGCAATTACATGAGATACTTGTACAGTTAGTCCAAGTGGCAGTGCAAGGCATGAAAACAAGTGATTTCATTGTGTTCAGCATGTACTGAAAGAGGATTTAAACAGTTAAGACCTGATTACTTTACAAACAACATCATTGATAGTTTTATCAGCTCTGGAATATTGATGACTGGCAGTAAACTGACGATGCTTCATTTGTGAATTGGAAACATATGGAAAAAATTGATGCCCTATCTAAATCACTTCATGATAAAATTATGTGCTTTATGCAATCCAACTCATTTATTTTTGAAAATATATTTGATTTTAAACCAAGCTGTATGCAAACTGTTGGTGCTGTGTGTCATGTCAGTATTTACAGTAATAACAGTATTTTGTTTATGCCACATGTCTAGCACTTAGCAAAGACTACTTTCATAAGTTGTCTTATCATTTTTCATTAATTTCGTGCTATTGTGTCTGTTGTGTTGTGCAAATTAACAATTTGTGTGGTTATAGTGTATGTGTGTATTAGCAATTCACAGAGATTTCAAAAATAAAAAAATAAATAAAATAAAAATAAAAAAGGGAAGTGGAAAGCTTATGGATTTTCAAGTATTCTGTTCAACGTGTCTTGTTGTAAATAACATTAAGTAATAAAGAATTGTCATCCTAATTGTTTAATTGCACTTTAAGGATTATAAGTTAACTTGGTGATTTTACATGCAAATTGATAAGGGTAACTTTTTTATAACTGGAAAAAATGTAATATAGAATATGAGTAGTTGAGGAGGGTGTGTTTGATTTTAAGGGAGTTTTAGGGCACCATGGCTAGTTTGCACGTGGGCCCTGGGGCTGCAGTTGACTCCAGATATATTTTTTCAAACCCATTTTGGTAACCACTTGATGTCTTTTCCTTATCCATTATCACCCACATTTCACACAAGTACAGGGCCACACTTCAAACAAATATTTTCAATATGATTTTCCTAGTTGTCTAACCGATATTGTTTGTATGTGTTTCGTTTTGTTAAATGCTGTCTTGGATGATCCTATTCCTGATTTTATTCACTTCTTCCATGTTTTGTGATATTTCTTCCTAAATGAGTAAATATCTCAGCATCTATCATGCAGTGTTTCTACATTTATTATTATTTTCACTTTTAAGTTTTTTCCTCCATCACACACAATTAGTTTTTGCTTTACTAATCTTTGTATTATATACCAGCCCTATAATTCCCTCTATTCTTTATAGCATGTCCATAAGAACGTAATTCCTGCAATTACTGTCAGAAAATCAAATCATATTTATTCTTTTCTCTTGTATCTTTACTCTGACATCTGTTCCTTCTCTAAGGTTATGTAGCATGTCTTGGATGCAGATATGAACAATTATAGGATATGAGGCACAACCTTGCCTTACTCCCATTCTTATAATTGTTTTAATTCGTCCTTCTATTTAAATTACTGCATTTCCAGTTTTGTATAAATTCCATATCAATCTTATCTCTGCACTGGATTCCTATTTTATTAAAAATTACAACAAATTTAAGTGAAACTTTTAAAACGTTTATAGTAACACTGTACCTAAAAGTAGTTAAACACGCTTTTGTAAAGAAACTATGACACAACTGTAACAAAATCTAACCTTGTTTTTCAAATTAATCCAAGGAAATATTTAATAACATGGAGTCTTTTGAAAACATCATTAAACGTTTTAAAAATTAACTGTGCAGTGTATTTGGTATTTGGTATTTTAGATATGGTAAATATAAACACAGAACTAGAACAGGCAACATCATTGAATCCTTCATGGCAGATTAACCAGGAAGGTTGTGTGTAGACTAGACATATCAAGTGTCTGAAATCACTTTTAATTTACTGTATGATTGCAAACACTTGCTATTGTTACCTACCTTGACAGGTAGTTCTCTGAGTGTTTACACTCAGTGTTCAAGTTTGTGATGTGCATGATATACATATTATGTGTATATTATAAAAATATTACAATGACATAGTTCATGTACTTCAAATTGGTGGGAAGAGAGGCCACCTAGTTAGGGCTCCATGTTACTGGTTACAACTGTCCCTATCTAACTGTATGAAAAACATATTTGAATGAAGAAATTGAGAGAAAACTATTACTATTTTTGGTGCTAATACAGTGTTAATTCTTCAGTGTTTTACCGTTCATGTATGTTTTTTGTTTGAAATATAACTATGTGTAGAATAGAGCACATTCTGAGGAACTACTAGATACAGCACGCGCGCGCGCGCACACACACACACACACACAAAACCATTTGTACATGTACAAGTATATGGGATCTTTTCAGTTAAGTGGCAGCATGCTGTGAGCAATTACTCTACATAGCAATCGCCAGTAACAACGCATTTCCCCCTCCACACGAGGGGTAGCGATAACCAGCGACAGTTGGTATTTTTATTTTCATTTTGACATGTTTTTTATATATTTTTTTTTTTATATTTTATTTTTATATTTAAATTTTATTTACAATTTAACTTACATTTTGTCAGTATAAATTACTGAGGAGGCATAAATTGTGCAATGTTTTCAATAATTTTTTCAAATTTATTATCATTTCAATACCTTTGCCGCCACATAAATTCAGCTAGGTAGGAATCCAACATCAGTCGCGAAGTACCCCATTGCCTTTTGTTCCTCATTTTGGCCTTAGCCCACATGCTTTCTACATTTTGGGTGTGGGCTTGGGTTACTGGATTTACAAATTGTATCGAATGGTTCACTGTTAAATGTTGATAATTTTGGTGTAAATTGTGATATCCCCTCCACTCATCGGACAAAATGGTTGTGCCTGGGGCAACATACTTGTTTATTATAGGCACTAAAGTTCCTGCGGATCTGTCTGGAACGCTCACAAGGAAACAGTCTCTTGTTTCATGACAAATTCCACCAAACACCCATTGATTTGGTAAAACTCTCCCCCTATTATATTTTCTTTTAGTGAAACAAGTATCTTCCACTTCTACATGCAAATTAGGTCCACCAATAACCTTTGGACTGTTTAATAAATGGTGCTCACACACTTCTCGCATGTACGAGTTCCAATCCACGCATGTGGAGTGATTCATTTCCAACTCGTCTTCACAGTATTGCATGGTTGTGTACTCCTTACTCCAACAGTAAATAAAGTATACGATTGTGCGGAAATCTAACTGAGAATTATTTAGGAATATATCCTGTCGCACTTGTTTGGATTCCTGGCAGTCCTTTTTAGAACATACCCAACGGTCTTTACCTGTCGTATACAGTTTAATTTCATGGCCGTTCATACAAATTCTTGGGTTATGTAAAATATTTTTGTCTCTTAGAAACTGTATCGCTGAATCTTTATCGGGAATCTGTGCTGTTAACTGAAGGAAATTCGTGATACGCTAGCTACGATATTACTACACTTGCGACTGCGGCATACAGAGTGACTGGGCACTCACGATGGAATGTTTGCAAGATGCGTTGGAGGAGGAAATGCGTTGTCTACTGGTGATTGCTACGTAGAGTAATTGCTCACTGCATGCTGCCATTTAACCGAAAAGATCTAGTATATGTATGGGCAATAAAAGTGAATTATACAGTTAAATTTTAACACAAAATTGTGCAGGGCTGTTTTGTTTGAAGTTGTAGGGTTTGTGTATTCTATCTCTGTGTGTACTATAGATATATGCAGGTATGTAGCCACACAGGAATTGATTGATAAATTATAATTCCTATAAAGAGGGCTTATACTTTTTAGTAAATTACATGATAACTATATTATTTTGCACAGGTAGATTATAAAACTTGGTACTCTGGTCTGTTATTACCGTTTATTTTTACATATCATGGGTCTGCCATTTGATCTAGCAGTCTGAGCTCTTTAAAAAGGGAGATCAGTAATTTTAAGTGTGACTTTTTTAAAATCAAATTGAGTTCAAAAATGAAAAAAAGCAGATTCAGGATATTGTAACTGCATAAATGTTTGAAATATATTTATAAATCTGTACAGAATATTAGTCATTAATAATTTATTTATGTTTGTTAATGTGAGACCATACAAGAGTAATGATGTCAGTGATCCAGCAAATATTGTTAGTGCAGGAAACAGAGTTAGTATCCATATATCTGTGTTAGGCTTTATGCATGTGTGTTTGGCACACCATATATGGTCACATGATGTGACAAATGGGATTCAGGGAGGGGGCAGCTGTTCTTACTGAACTGTATAAAAAATATATTGAATGAAGAAATTGAGAAAGAACTATTACTATTTTTTGTGCTAATACAGTGTTAGTTCTTCAGTGTTTTACCATTCATGTTTGTATTTAGTTTTAAATGTAAAGCTATTTCTGCTTGTATTCTGAGTATAGTGTTTATGGACATAGTAATGAAATGTGTCATCAGTGTTATGGTTTCCTGTTTCTCAGGTCTGTGTATGAATATTTGACAGATTTTTCGTATGTAAGTCAATTAGTTGTAAAACTTTGGAAGTCTTTAGTCTCTATCTAAAAGAAGAAGACTAAAGTAAAATAGGGAAAGGCAGGGTCTACTGAAGACTACTATTGTATTCAGACATGTAGAGATGTATATTTAGTTTGAGCAAAATGTAAAACAATGTATGTGTATGGACTTGGAACGGGTAACAAATGCATTTAACAAGCATGTGTAGATGAAAATGAAATGTCTAGACAGAGAGTGTCAATAAAAATGATAATTCCAGGTTTAGTCGGCCCCACATTTTGATAATAATGTGAATGTTTAAAAACACAAATATAGAAACACTAATGCATTGCACTGCATGATGTAATATATTCACAATAATTGAAGTGATCATTAACAGAACTAAATTTATAAATACACTCCTTTAATGATACAGGCCATGCTGCCAGTATGCATTTATTCTCTATAATATTTTCACCCAAAAATAATAACATCCAGCAGCTTGAAAGTATGTGTTATTTTAATTATTTGAATCATTACTTTTTTATAAAACATTCTTATTACCTACCACAAAAGTCATAATTTTTTTGTTTCATAACTAAATTTTAATTACAAAGGTTTCTGAAAAATATACAAACACTTGGTAAGTTTCACAGTTTATTATTTACCTCTGACAATTGTTTCAGTCTATTAAGCTATTCTCAAAGAGATCGTAGAAACAGTAAGCTTAGAGAATAGCTTATTAGGCTGAAACAATTGTCAGAGATAAATAATGAAAAGTGAAACTTACCAAGTGTTTGTATATTTTTCAAAAACCTTTGTAGTAATATGTTTCACCAAGTGCCCAATGTCATCAATCAATATGGTAAACTTTAATTTATGGAAAGCTTTAATTTTATAAAGATTAGTTCTGGTCCACATGTTTTCATGTTTTCAATTTATATTTGAGAGGTGTGTGTATTTATGTTCGGTTGTTTGGTCACATGTTTCATAGAAGACACTGACCTGAACTTCTTTGCCTAAAATATCCTGGCTGGGTGGACGTGTTTTAGATTCTCCCATGTGTTGATTGGATATGCTTTTGAAAATCTGCTAAACCGTTTATTATTCCTTTTTACGTGGTTTCTGGTCTGTAATTGGTTTTGTGATACATATTCAATTATGTCAGAACAGTAGATTGCAATACAAACTTATGTTTCAGAATCACAGAAATTTTAAGTATTCATAAATTGAATACTAAGTGTATATTTGATTTTGTTTGTGACAAAGCAGTAATGCAATTCTATAAATGTGATGGATAATTATCAAATAAGTTCAGAATATACAGCAAAAAATTATCTCTGTCACAAACACTTTAGTGTTATCAGGAGTAGCATTATTAATGTTGTCATTTATTTCATTAAATGAAGGTAAAAATATTCAATAATTTTTATTATAGTGCTCGTGTATTATGATACTGAAAACAAACAAATCAACAATTTAGTAGTTCTTGTGGTAGGAAAAACACATACACATACTTTTGTGGTGTAGTCATTTATTAGTGTTACATTGATTAAAAAAATGTTAATTTTATATTTTTTTTTATTCGTATATGCTTTTTTGATAATGAATTAAAATATGAGCTCAGATTTTGTTGTAACTAACATAATTTTTGTTTAAAAACAAAATATTTTGATTGATCAGAACAGCTGTGTGAGTTTTAAAAAATGATTTGTTTTTGTATTGTTGTAAATAATTAGTAATGATGTTATGCACATTAATTATTTCCTATAAATAAATTGTATATAGTAACATCACATTTTGTCTGACAAACATCAAGTGTTACTTGAGATTTGATGACACTTTAGCCGTTTACTTTTAATATATATTAAAAAATGAACTTTGCTATAAACTATTTAATTTGACAACATGGTTTGATTATATACCATTATCATGTGACTGTTCGTGTTATAATGACATGATAATGGTGTATAATAAACCAAAATGTGTCATCCAAAGTGGTCAATTATCATTTTTAAAAAGGATTACATTGTAGGTCAACAATATCTTTTTTGATCATGGAGCTTTGATCTGTTTGTAGTTTATATATTACTATTGATGTTATCCTAGTGTTTAGGATAAGAAGAAAAGAAAAATTTCCATAACAGCCTAACCAGAACTTCATTTAAGTTCTGGTTGCAGCCTAACCAGAACTTCATTTAAGTTCTGGTTTCCACATAATTGGTGTAAGCCTACTGATTAAAAATCACAGTATATGATCATACACAGAATATGACTAGGAAGAAGGAATCTCTAAGGATCAAGGATTAATCCAGCATTGCAGCTTTATTGGAGTGCATGACTGTTAGGAGCAATTGACTAGGAGCCAGTACAGGCAAATCGTGTTGGTGATTGATCAGCAAACCAGTCAGGACTGCCAGAAACCATAAAGTAAATATAAATGTGGCAGTTAATGTTAGACCACGAGATTCTGAAGGAAGAGTACCTAGTAAATACGAAGTCCATTAAAGACAATGAAAATTACTTCAACCCTGAAATCAAAATATGTGGTATTTTTGATGGCTCAACTGCAATTTTATGACCAAATTTCTGTAACACCAAAACTCTCGATTTGCATTGACAAACCTTTTTTGGGTTAGAGAACTGATAGTTTTTTGTTGGACATTTGTTGTTTCATTCAGGGCTATACTGGTGTACCTGTGACTCATCATCACGTGCTATATTAGGATATCTGTGGTGTACCAGTTACCTGCAATAGATGTGTCAAAATGTCTATCTTGTTTTTCCAAAAATGTCTGCTCTTATTTCATATCTTCCTTTGTTCACCTTATCAGTAAACTCTTTTTATCCCCTCATCAAGTACCATTTTTGTAGGTACCTTGCTCTTTCAAGATTTTCATTTTAAGATATTGGTAGTTATCAAAAGGGGTAGGTGTGACTATTACCGTCGTTATAATTTACCACACAACATTCAACCACTAAAAAATCTGTAGTTGTTTTCAGGTTAAATTAAACTAATACATTAAGTACTAACTTAAGTCTACCTGAGATTTGTTCACTAACAAGAGGGAACCATCAAAAGAATAAATCACCACCAACCTACAAAGTTAAACACAACGGTAGGGAAACTACAGTAGAACTCCATTTATCCGAACTAAAGAGCCCCAGACATAATTCGGATATGCAGAAATTCGGATAATTGGGACAAACATAAGAAAAAGGTTATGTTATGAAAGAAAACGTGAAAATTGGTGAAAAAAACACTTTTGTTTATTTTTATTACATGAGTACAATATCATAATAAAAACCAGGACACATGTGTTTTGCAAAAAGTTCACTTTTACTACAAAAAAATTAAAAATACTCACACATAATTATAATTTTTCAGTTGAACATGTCAAATAAAGTTAATTGTTTTGGCGTAGGAACTCGTTTGCGTGCAGCCAGGTCCTGCAAACACTAGACGGCAAGAAGCTGCATATGGTCGCATTCAGGCTGCCGTTCCATCCACTTGAAGGTAGTGTCAAAACAAGGAATGCCTCACTCGCCGTAGGTTCCTTTTCAGGTTCAACTGAAGCAACGTTGTCATCGTCTTCGTCCACCTGCTGAGATTCATCGTTTACACTTTGGATAATTTCATCATCGCCCAAAAATTGATATCCAGGGTCCGGTGAATCGCATTGCAACAACTCGTTTATGTTGTCCACGACACACTCGGAACAACCAGGAATTTGTACAATTTCTGGATGTCTTTAGTTAATACAGCTTTGTTTCCTTCGATGCTTTCTTTTGCTCTTTTTTCCACTTCCTGCACTTGTTGTTTTGTCAAAATTCCATTAATTTTATTCCATGTCATTTCCTGATATCAATTCGGATAATTGGCGATTCGAATAACTGGAGTTCGGATAAATGGAGTTCTACTGTATATAAAAAAAATAACTGCTACTTACCTTGCAAGACTGCTGGACAGAACTGGGAAGCAGAATCACACTGATACAAGTTCACACAACAAACATCAAGCACAAGCAATGCCCTGTTTAAATACACAACTAAGCACCCTGGGTCCATCCACAGGTAACCCAACCCACCAGGACATACATACTCTTTCAAATTCCTAATCCAAGTCCTAGATATATCTTTACTAGGCTAACTGATAGAATTATCATTTATAGCTATAAAAGTGCCCATATGCTTTTACGTTTAATAGTATTGTTTCCTGACCAACAATTTCTACTTGAACCCATTTATATTACTTATCCATTGTTCGGCTAATCTAGAATATGTTAGTCTTTCTGTCTTTAATGTTTTTCCTGTCTTGTGCTAAATGTATAGCAACATTGAAAGCTAAAGGCATCTGCGCAGAAACCAGTTTCTTCATGGATGAGTCCACTTTGAAATTCTGAATGGCAGGAGGGTAATGGAGAATCAGCTGCTATGCAAGCGGAGGTGTTGCCAACATGCGTGTCATGTTTTATTTATGTTGTTAATTACTGTGTTACATACTACCTCAGTCTATATATTATTACCTCAGTTTATTATTAATTATGTTGTTGTTTTACAGTTAATTTTAATTGTTTAAACGGAACTATTCATGCTAGCTTTAACACATAGGGCCTACTTGAGCGAGCCTGAAGGTTTTTTAACGTCTTGCTTAGCTTTACAATAAAAATAAATAAGTAAAAACAAACAGTACAGAAATAATAGTAGAATATTAGTTCTATTATGATATAAAACGTACGTACGTACGTGTGTGTGTGTGTGTGTGTGTGTGTGTGTGTGTGTGTGTGAGAGCACGAGCGTTTTCGTGTTGAGTAATAATAAAACGAAGTAGAATACTGAAGTGAGAGAAATTATTAAAATTTTGATTATCGCATGTTATAACTTTAACATTTTGCTTTATTTATAATAAAAGGTTGTAGAAACTAGTTTCTACAGAAGAAATGTGTCCATGACTGGAGCCTCTTTATAACCTTGTGTGGTAAATACTAATGATGGTAACAACCTGACCTACACTTCTGATAATGTTCATGTACCATTGAAAATTAGATTTAAAGATGTGGGTAGTTGTTTCTGTATCTATTCACTTTCTCAGCTGTGTTTCTAAAACTCATTTGACAATATTTATATACAACTTGATAAAGGTTCACAGTTTCTTCATCAGTGTTGCCATATTGATGGTTGCTCTGACTTCTCATAGCAGTAACACTTTCTCTTGTATAAAAAACTGTTTTATCCATTTGTAAATTCATATTTTCTTCATAGAATTATATCCATAAACTTGTACTAACATGTGCATAATTTTTTTTTCCACTTTTCGTCAGCCTAATTCGCAAAACACGTAACTCACATTTTTCACTTTTTACAGGAGAAGCAAAAAACTAATTTATTTTGATATAAAAAAAGCTATTATCAATCTTTTTTAAAACTTATCAAGAATGTATTTTTTGTAGAGAAATGATAATACTTGTTAATGATGGTTCACATATTTTTATTTTTAATAAATTGGAGATACGAGGTTTGAATTATCCAAATTATGGAGTTACGTGTTTGGGTACAAAAGATACGTGGTTTGCACAAATTCTTATGTTGGAGTTAAGTGGTCTAGAAATAGTGAAATATTGCTTAATAATAATATATTAACTATATTAGCAAGAAAAAGGCTTCATAATGACAGGTAGGAAAGGAAGAATCTAAAATATTTATTAGCTTGAACAAGTCAGGTATGACAAAATCAGTCTTTTAGAAAGCGAGTGAGTTACATTAGTTGACAATTATGTGTAACATGTGATTTGAACTGTTAACGACCTCGATAGAGTGATTTAATCTGATGATGGAGCATATGTTCCGAAACGCGTCATTTTAATCGATGTACAACGAAGTCACACGACGGATACAAGGTGATTTATTTATCTATAATCTACTATTCCTACGTGACTTGGATACCAAGAACCAACATGCATTTTAAATTAGAGGCTAGTCAAGCAAGTATGGTATTTAAATATCAAAACGTTAAAATCCAGTTACTAAAAACTAACGTACACATTAAATTTAATAATATCTGTTCAAAAAATCATCTAATACCAAAATATGCAGTCATAAATATGAAGGCCCTGTCTAGGGCTGCTAAAGCAACCAAAAAACATGCTGAGATTTTTCGGATCAAGGAGGAAATCAAATCTTCGTATATCAAGAAATCTACACTCAATGCACAACTTTATAAATTGCATTTACATATTTTCAACAATATTCATCCGGCTATCATAAATAATGTTATGGAATCAGTACATAAATACGTCTCTGACGTTACTCACAATACATACCTTAAACAGACGCGTAAAATTCATAATTTGAAGAGTAAACATCGCCAAGAAACCGACATCACTTGTAAACACACATTTTATCCTCGTGTGTCTAATTTAACTACAATAGCTTTCAATGAAGACGAAATGAACATCCTTAATAAGGCCATCAATTACAACTTACCTCTTAATAATAAACACCAAATCATACAAGAAATTATCAGTGCAGAAACTGCAGTAAAAACAATTGCCGATCCAAAACTACAAACCGAAGCATGCATTTTAATAAATAATAAATTCAATAATACCATAAAACACCATAATTTTAACAACCATCCTCATGGTTTACAGAAACACGTAAGATTTTCCAATGAGTTCAAGTTATTGAAACAAATCAAAGCTAAATTAGTTGATAATAATGCTCTCATTACTAAGGCAGATAAGGGGAATACTCTTGTTGTCATGGACTTCGATGTGTATAAAACGAAAATAAACGACTTTATTTCAAACAACAATATTAGAACCTTGAAATCTGATCCTACTGATATGTATGTCAAGAGATTGAATAACAAAATCAATAAATGCGTAAATTTGTTTAGCGAATGCACACGTCGCTTCCTAAAGCCTATTAATGCAAAAGCTCCCGAACTCACTGGCCTACCCTAAATTCATAAACACGACATACCAGTCAGACCACTCGTTAATTTTACCACAGCGCCCGCATTCAAAACAGCTAAGAAACTCGTCAAAATAATCAAAGAAAACATAAATTTAAAGAATAATCATAGTGTCATAAACAACACGGATTTTATTGATAAATGTAAAGATGTCAATCTGCTACCAAATTATAAGTTAGCATCGTTTGATATAGTAAATTTGTATACCAGCATACCAGTAAAGGAAACACTAAATATCTTAAAAGAAAATTTATTAGAGAATAATAAATTAAATACACAGACGATAAACGAGTTAATTGGTTTACTTGAAACTATTTTAGAACAAAATTACTTTGCTTTCAATAACCAATTTTTCATTCAGGATGATGGATTGGCCATGGGTTCACCTCTCTCTGGTCTATTGGCCGACGTTTACTTGAATTTTTATGAAAACTCTCATTTGCTCTCATAACAAATACAAAAATGATATAATATTTTTTGCACATTATGTAGACGATACCTTTCTAATTTTCAATGGTACTGTACGACAGATCAAAAACCTAAAACATTATATGAATAGTATCAATAAAAACATTCAATTCACACTGGAAACCGAAGTGGATAATAAATAAATTTTTTAGATTTGTCTGTCATTAAACACATAGATAAATTGAAATTTAATATTTATAGAAAACCGACCACCACTGATGTGACAATACATGCTGACTCTTATCATCCTCTTTCGCAAAAGTTGGCAGCTTATAATTACTTTATCCGCAGATTGTTGGCAGTGCCTCTCAGTGATGATGATTACCGTGAGGAGTTGAATACCATTAACCATATAGCTTTAGCTAATGGTTACAAAAACACGTTAATTGATAATCTCATCAAGAAACATAAAATTCGAAAATCCAAGCCCCCAGTAGATAAGGATACAAAAATAACATTTATTTCTACCACATACACAAATATAATGCCAAAGATTCTAACCTCCACATTTAATAAATTGAATATTACCGCTACCTTCAAAACAAACAATAGTCTATTAAAAATACTATGTCACAGAAAACCCATACCTTTAGAAAAAAAATCTGGCATATATAAATTATCATGTAACGACTGCAACAGTTTTTACATTGGCCAAATGGGGAGAGGTTTCCTCAAACGATTTAAAGAGCACACACCAAAACGTCACCTAAATAATCTCACTCTGTTAAATAATATCAAGTCCAACTTTGCCCGCCACTTAATCTTACACAATCATAATTATACCGATTTCAAATCTAATTTGATACCCCTACATGTGTGCAACAAAGGCCGTTACATGGACGCAATAGAAGAGTTCGAAATATACAAAGCATATAATAACAAACAGCCGAGACTTCATATTGAATGACCATTTAAATTTTAAATCCAACCCGCTATACGATACAGCATTGAACCTGCTTAGGCGTAATCACTCAGATAATAATTCAGTGTCCGATCGGCTTCGCTGTGGTGCACACCATTTAGAAA
Source organism: Magicicada septendecula (assembly GCA_034769895.1). Lineage (NCBI taxonomy): Eukaryota > Metazoa > Arthropoda > Insecta > Hemiptera > Cicadidae > Magicicada > Magicicada septendecula. The sequence goes on from CM068376.1 coordinate 59,859,883, forward strand.
GCGAGTGAGTTACATTAGTTGACAATTATGTGTAACATGTGATTTTAACTGTTAACGACCTCAATAGAGTGATTTAATCTGATGATGGAGCATATGTTCCGAAACGCGTCATTTTAATCGATGTACAACGAAGTCACACGATGGATACAAGGCAATAGTTGTGTACAGATAGTTTTCGCCTGTAATAAAGTGCAGAACAATTCGATTTTGGACTTAACAATAGGCTCTGCAAATCAACAGTATATACATGTTCTTCATTTTTTTTATCTTTCTCTTTTTCTAGTCTTGCAGCATCCTTCATTTTGATATGTTTACTGTGTTCTTCGTCATCAATGTGATTTAGCTTATGAGCTCTACATAGATCGCATTGATCTTTCTTTGGTCTATAGAGGGCTAAATTCATGTCCTCAAATGTTTTGTGGAAGGAGCAGCTAGACAGCGGCGTACATTTTTTTTCTTTGCACCAGTTGTCACAATAAAACTGAAACAACTTTGCTTTGGATGTCCAGATAGACTCTAAATAAAGCTTTTTTGTCGATGCCCGACAGTAATGGGATTCTACAATGGGCAGTGATGATAAAAATTCTTTCAATAATTTCAACCTGGCTGCTAATTCCTCCTGTCTTGTTTTTTTTCCTTGATCTCTCGTTGTTCACAGTACAGTACTTACATCAGTAACATTTACATTATTTTCTACTGCAAGTTCTTCTAAAATTTCATCATGTTCTAATTTATCTTCTTCAAACCATTTATGTAACATCCATTCTCCCAGTCGCAAAGTAGCCAGAAGCGTCTTTTGGCACACTCTGACTTTTGTTTTGTTTACATTCAAATGAAATTTATAAGAATATTTCCTGCGAGAAGTGGTTTCATTAATTCTATCTTAAGACCTCTGAGTAATATTTATGTCTGTCAGACTTCTTACGTAATACTTTTTCTCCATCCAGTTCATTTCCCAGACATTGAATATTTTTGTTCTTTCTGCATCTGTAAGATATTTACAATGGTATGTTTGGCCCTTACACTTGCAGGTTATTGGCTTCAATTCTCTTTTAGGCCTGGTGACATATTCCTTGAATTTTCCATCTACGTATTTTCTTCCTATATAGTCTTTACCCTGTTCACGTAAAATCTTAGCTTTCTTATTCTCCCACTCTTCTTCTACCACTTGGTGTCTTTTTCTTCTTTTGGGTTTCAGAACTACTTCACTATTGTTTTCATTATGGTCTATTTCTTCTGAAACTTCTTCATCAGTTTGTTTTCTTTTTCAGTCCTCTGTCCATTAATATCATTATTTACATCAGTTACATTATTTGTGTTATTATCTACATAGTTTATATTATTTATATCAATAACTGTGGCACTTTCATAGTTTTCAAACATATCAACCTTTAGGGAACACTCTTCCATTTTGTTTCCATGTCCATCATATAGTTCAATGGTACCATTATTATTTACTTCTGTCAGTAGGGCGTTATCATACAACACTTTTGCTGATGGTAATTACATATTTTTGTTGTATACTTCGGTTACAACAACAACTTGTGTGTTATTTATGTCTTCACTTAACTCCAGTTGATAATCCTCCATTACTTGGCCACATGTCGTTTCAATTTCATCCGTTTCATTTAGAATTTGAGACGGTTCATTCAAACTGTAACTGCTAGGGCTAAATATGATAGGGCTACCCACATTTTCAATTTTTTGTTCCACTGCATCACAAATTTCAGTCCCTGAAAAACTTATTATATTATCAGGGAGGCATTCGTTTAAGTTATCAGCATAACTTGGATTAACAAAATCAATTGCTTCAGTATCATGAAGAATCGTGTATACTAGATCGTTGTTTTCAGCAGTAGCTAACGCGTTATCACAACTTTTTTCTAAATTCATATTATTGTCAAAATTTTTTGTAATTCTACTATCTCCATTCTCGATAGGACCATCATCGACACTATCTTCATTTTCTGTAGGAGCTTCACCAACACTCTGCTCCGGTAGCAGAATTATTTTTGCCTCATACATATCTTGTCCTAGTTGCACCAATTTTTTGCTTCTTGAAGACATTGTGGTACTGAAAAGGAAAAAAGCCAATTAGTGGTCAATAAAGTAAAAACAATACTGACCACTTACCTCCTAAAACTTTGTTCATATCACAAGTTGACTTTTTTGAAAACCTCGTATCTCCAACTACATTACGAACGCAAAACTTGTAACTCCAGAACACCTAACTTAGCAAACATATTAACTCCAATAGAGAAGTGATAAATTACTAGAATGGTGTTTTTAACAATAATACATTTTAGTCTTATACTTTATTATTTAACTCTAAAAGGTGTAGAATTTACAAAACAATCGCCATAAAGTCAAGCAATTCGTAAATGAACTTTGACAGATACAAAACACGTAACTCCATAATCACTATAACCTAACCTAAATTTTTGATTCGTTTGCAAAACACTGAACTCCCATACTCTTTTAAAAAACTATTTGACTTAATATTAATGCATAATCAACTACCCATTATGCAAAATAACAATAATAAAATTACTCACCTCCACAGAAATAAACAGCGTTTAGTTTTTGAGCTTAAAACTGAGTAATAACAATGATAACAACGCACAAGCAGTGAAGTTAACCACCTGTTGCATGGAAGCAGGCTGTGAACTGTGGGAGTTCAGTGGTTTGCAAAAACAAAATTCCCTCCAATTAGATAAGTGGTTTATAAATTTCCTTTTTAGGGCATTTCAAAATTTTTGCGAGTTACGAGGTTTGACAGAGCTTTGTGGGGATCTCAAACCAACTAATAACACAAAAAACCCAAAATCAATTTTTTTGGAGTTACGTGTTTTGCGAATTACACTGACGTTTTGCTAAGTTTAATAAGATTAATATTGAGTTTCATAAATTTAATATTAATCTGTTTGCTCTGTTTCAAGCAAAGATGGTCTCAAGATGGTGTACTAAAATTCCACCCTGAAATACAACAATATTAGTCAAAAATGACGTCTCTGAGGTATAAAGTGATGAATCCATTAAAACAATACGATACAGCTATTCAGTGCTGCCACAACAAACACTACAGCAAGTTCTCTAACTTCATTCCCAGAACTTGTACAGCTAGTGTATGTGTTAATTTATCATGACATATGTATCGATTATGGTCCACCCATCCAGCCGTAATGGGAATCTGGTCTTATCAACTGGGGAAGTAATGAATGGGGGCTCTAGGTGTACTCAGGCCCGTATTTAGGTATTGTGCGCCCCTGTGCTCTAAGTAATATGCCACCCCCCACACACCACGCCCCCACCCACACAAACTTACCACTCAAACAAGGAAACAAGCCGTGATTTTACAGACATACCAGCTCAAGTTGAGTACATTATAATAGGTAAACATAAACATATGATGGCAGTCTGTTGTAGCGTTGTAGGTATTACAAGTTACAACGTAATTTTAAATGGCGTAATTCTCTCGACATTGACATATAATTCATGTAGGATGTAGTCTACAGAAAATTTATTCTTTTTACTCTTAATCACAGTTATGTCATATTTTTTTATATTTCACAATTTCACTTAAATTATGATGGTATTTCTTAAATATTTACTCTTAACATTGTAATAATTAGACATGGAATTAAAAAGTAAGCAGTGTTTTTGACATTGATTATTTTTAATACATTACGGAATTACAGTAAGCTCAGTGAAAAGCATTTAACCAAACCTGATAAGTAAAAATGTATCTTACCTTACATAATGAATGGTTTTCGTCTGGCTTGACTGTGAGTAAAATCATTGATTATTTTGTCAAAACTTAGCCTGTTAGTTATATCTGACTCAATACACAGTACTGCTGCACTTACAAGTCGCTCTTGTCTTTGGCTTGACCGCATGTAGTTGTTCACTCTTCTTAAAACAGAAAATGATCTTTCAGCTGAACAGTTGGTTGCAGCTGTGCAGTTATAAATTTTCAGCGCAACACAAATATTAGGATAAACTTCTTGTAAGTTTCTTTCAATTAACATTTTATTCAAACTTGGCAAAGTCCAGGGTTTTTCTACTTTTTCACCTTTCTTGTTTAGCACTTCACGTTTAATATTTTTTATGAAACCTTTAAGATGGATACACTCATTTATTAGACTATCCTCCAAATCCGTATTGTACAGTTCATACAGTTCTTTTGCTGAATTCATTATACTAGTAGGTTCAAGATGTGTAAGTTTGGAAATAAAATCAAATCTAGACGCAAAATATGTGTACACAGATATTCTTTTTTCCAAATCCTCCTTCAATGTGTCAATTACAGCAAAAAAACTTGACTTAAGCTTTTTTTCATTTAAGTGTATTTCTTTTGATCCTTTATCTTCATGTGTAGATAAATTATCACCTTCCTCTTCACTCGTGTCAGAGTCAGACTGATCAAAAAATCGTTTCGTTTTCCTCTTCCTCTTAGGTGAGGTCATATTAAGTTCTGATGATGTTTTATTTAGTGTTAGTGTCATTGTCTCATTTATCTTTTTTACAGCTTGGGATTTGTATTCATGATACAGTTCCCTAATTTCTTCAAGATAACCAATCATCGATTCATAAAGTTCCTTGGCAGCAGAGACATCCAAATCTTCTGCTTGTAGCTTTTCCATTGTCTTCCCAAACTTTTGGAATATGGCACCCCAAAGGCTAGACATAAATGCTGTGTCAATATGAGTTAACTGCTTAAGTAAACCTTTAGCTTTGTTTCGGTCCAAACATTTTTGGGTGGCATCTTCGAAAAATGACTTAAGAGCATTGAATATAGCTGTCCCATCTAAATTTAGACTTTTACACGCTTCTTCTCGTGCACTCCAACGAGTCTGACTTAATGATTTCAATGTTGAGCTTTTTGGACCAAAATATGATAAAAGCAAATTCCATCTCTGTGTCGAACTAGAAAAAAAATTAAAAATACTCTGCAAGAAGTCAAAAAATGTTACAGACTCCGGACAACACTCTGCTGCTCGAGAACCACTCAAATTTGCTGAATGGGCAGCACAGGGAATATAGAAAGCTAGTGGATTGATTGCCTTGATTCTGGCTTGCAAACCAGAATATATACCTGACATGTTTGAACAATTGTCATAAGTTTGACCCCTACAATCAGATATCTCTAGATTTATACTTTTTAAAATCTCCAATACTGCGTCTGCAAGGTTTTCACCTGTGTGCCCAGGATTTTTGAAGAAGGTTAAAAATCTCTCATGTGCCTCCCCTATCTCATTTACATAACGAACAATGAAGTAATGTCTGGAGATGAGTCAACTATTACTGAATAATATTTACACAACTGGACCTCTTCAACAATCTTAGAGACTACTTTCTCCCCCATAATTTTAATAAGGTCATCACAAATTACTGGACTCAAATATGACGTCCTTCCGCTACCTGGATTTCCATAGCGTGAAATGTGAGCAGATAGAAAGGGGTCATACTCAGCTATTAATTCAAGGCACATCATAAAATTGCCATTATGCTCTGACCCAAACACTTCGTTATCTCCTCGGAATGCTAGTCCTCGAGAAGATAATTTTTTTAAGACAGAAATTACCCTCTGTAGTACATTCCTCCAATACTGGACTTCTTGCTCAAAAACGGTTACTAACTTTTTGTCAATTCTAGATAATTCATTTGCTCGGGTTTTAAATGTAATTGCACAATCTCTGTGAGAGGATGAGTTTTCATGTTCGGAGATACGTTGTACAGCGTGAATCCAATCATTAAACCCTGATTTTGAAGCAAACCCAGATAGGCCTCCAAAAAGCATACAAGGAGCACAATATAGAGACCCCTGACTTGATGAATAAACAGAATATTCTCGTTTTACAACATTCCCATTCAAAAGCTTTCTTTTAAATAAACTATCAGTACAGTACCTCTTTCACCATCATGATATAGACAAACTGACTTTGAAAAATCAGAATCGTCATTTTGTTTTATACCCTGTTTGATTAAGAAATCAATGGTTTCGTCAGTAATGACCCACTGATATGGATCATTGTCTGGCAAACAAATTATACTGTCATTATTTTCGTGTAGACCAGGAGATGTCGATGTTGAGGGTTCTGGATGAATCTCATTATTTTCATCAGAAGTGCTAGAACCTTGGTTGGTTGTTTTGCATTCATTACCAGTACCACCAGTATTACTATTACTTACATGAATTATTTGGTTCTTCAGAAATTTTATTTTCAGTTTTTTCATAACTAAAAAACGATTCTAATTTTCTTACTTTTTTAAGGGTGTCATCTTCTTTTTGTTTCTTTTCTTCTGCCTTCCATCTATATGCCGCCCCACTTAGTCTTTTTCTTCCGTCCATTTCAATTTTATACTTAAATATCGATTTGCAATCCAATAAAGAACTAAAGAAGTAAAAATAAACTCGTACTTTTTTTCACTTCACATCACAGTTCACAGTTTAATAAAAACTAACATAACCTAGTTGAACAGAATAGGCAAACGGTAGCACAGAGCGACGCGCGAGCCAGACCAGAGCGGCAGCCGACAGCGCAGCAAAAAAAAAACCTTCCCTACCTCATTTATACAGACTAGTAGCACTAGTAGAACAGCAGCGGAATACAAATCATACCCCGCTTTGCGCGACCCCACATAACACGAATTCGCTATAACGCGTTTTTTTTCTAAGAAAATGTTTATTATACATATTAACAATTACATATACAGTACCAATAATATTGTATATATACGTATCATCGTAAATGTAATGAATATGTAAATTTTGAATTTAACAACTAAAGTTTGTGTATTTTATTTTGAAAATGACAAATAAACACATACAGTACTGTAATTACATTACTGTATTATTTTTTAAGGAGTACGAACACGTCAGCCTACCAACACGTTTGGTGGAAACGTAAAAACAGACAGCTGATTTGTACAGATAAATAAGAGGTTGCATTAGGTCAGACGTAGATCTGTAATAAGTGTCAGCCAAAACAAAACGTTTTGTAAACATACATGGCTGTGCCATTACACATTATAAATGTTATTTGACCTTGAATACTCTCCTTGGCGGGATTCTGATGAATGAGAAATTGTATCTCTGTGCTGGAGGCCAGCGGTGACGCTGAATAGACACAACACATTTTTCACTACACACAGCAGTGGCTGACCATTAACCATTTCTGAGTTCCCGATGCCATAACTCAGATTAAACTGTGCACAGTGTTTGTAGAAAAGGCGGACGTGTGTGACATAGGCGTTAGTTTGCAGTGGAAATATCCTTTCATTGTGAATCTAAAAAATAAAAATCCAAAATTTTTCCGCCCCCCAAATCTTGCCGCCCTGTGTGCAAGCACAGAATAGCACGTGCCTAAATACGGGCCTGGGTGTACTGTTTGACCTAATGTACCACATGACCATAATAATGTAGCGTGACTTACACTGTCCTGTTGTCCTGAAGCCCTCATATGGGTATATGGAGAAGGGTAAATTTAATGATATGTCTAGTGCATTATTACTACCTAAATTATGTAGCTGTGTACTCAAATAACCATTTTATTTTGGTATTTTAATAATTAAGCAAGACTTGAGCGTATACATAAAGGCAGTATGGTCATTAAGAATGTTTTTATCCACTTTCCTCTTTATTATGTTAAACTCAGTTTGTGTATGTATTTTAGATGCCTGTGATACGCAAAATGACACATGCAAAAAAAAAAAAGATTCATAAGCTTACAAAAATATATGAATGAAAACAAGCAAAGACTGTACAATTTGTAAAAAAAAAAATGCGGCAGTGCCAGTGATAACATTTAACATGTGTAAAACATTATAAAAGATATAATTACAAACAAAAATTTTTAATTCTTATTGAATTTATTCTTTTTTTTATCTGAAGAATAGAACGTTACTAGAATTTAATTCTGAAATAAAATGAATATTGTAACGGGACAAACCAGGTGGTTTACACAATATAAAATAACAGATGATAGTATGTGTGCAGTTTTATACAGGTCTTCCAGTGGGGGTTAATTTTGTTTTCTGTTACATATGTAACTAAAGAATTATCATGCATGCAAATCCTAAAATTATTTTATTGCTACAAACATGCATAGCATAATCGTTATATTAGGATGGTGGAATTTGTTATGAAACACTAGAGAAATTGGAAGCAAATCAGCAATATATTTCTATTACTGGCTGTGCAAGTTGGGTTGTCTTGTGTCTAGGAGGTATGTTCATTCTTTTGGTTCTTTGTTCCACCGTATCTCTAAAACAGATGGATGAAGTTTGATAAATAAGGTGACAAATCACTTGTCTTGATTTTGGGAGTGTCAACAAGGAAAACATTTTAGAAGAAAATAATGGTGGACATTACAAACTATAGTGTGTAAAATATGGGCAACTTTGTTGAGTTTGGCATCATTTTATTTAATGAAGTGCACATAAAAATAAGATGACAATAAGAAAAAAACTCTGAAATACTACAAGGAAGATGGTGTTATGATTATGTGACATGTTCAGTCATTTGGTTATAGCTGACTATAGTGATCATGACAACTCACTTATTTAGATAGTTGTTTTCTTTTCCTCATCAGAAATGAGTAAAGGAACATTAGTTACAATATCTGTGTGTGACTTAAAAACTTTTTCATGTTACTATAACGTTAAACAAATGTTCTGTTGCTGTTCTTCACTATTATTATTATTTTACCTATAATAATACAAGAACTTTGATTGTCTTTAATCTCCTTGAAAAACAATGTAATTGATCTGAGCATGACAATTAGCTACGGGCGAAGTTGCTTTCCATACAGTAGGACAGTTAGGTATGAAGTCACATTCACATGTAGTGTGGAGAATTATTATTTTCTTACCCCAATTCAAAATTGGAATTTTTATTTCTTCTTGTTGTTCATAAGATTTTCTGTTCTTATAATTCTTTGGTAGCATTTGGTACTCAAAATGGAGGTGAGAATGGCTTTCCTTCAGCACAGTATTTAGCAGTGTCTTTTAAATAAACAAATATTGTGTACTGTATGGTATATTTTCCATTAAGTTACCCAAAACTTATTTTGGTAATATAATATCTAAGTTACTTTTCAATCAGTAAATATACATTTTCGTTTTTAGTTAAAATGCAGGCTTTTGAAAAGAAGGCAAGCAAACATTACATAATTCAAAATTTGTAACTATGTGTTGGATTGAATTATTGTCAGAACTGGCAAGATTACTTACATATTTTGCAGATTTCTTTCGTTTCCTAGGCGACATTAGTGGTTTTGCAGATTACGGTTACTTTTTTTGTTTACTAATGGATATTTTTTCCACTTAATGTTGAGATTATGTAATCCAACGAGATTACTGAATTCCACAATACAAAAGGCCGTAAATCATTTGATATAGTAGGTGGTGACTCACTGCAGCAGTGGCAGTTTATTAATGATTACCGGTGTACTTTATAGGTGAGGGGAGCAGTGTTATGTAGTGTTTTTATACACACCTGTGAACTAGTTTGGAATGGACCAGTCTTGTGTCTCTTTAACATCTCCACCACAGGTAGATGTATTACACTGTCATTTTCTTTTATCAGTAATTGAATTAGTAATTGCATTATTGTAGGTATCATCTGCTGTACTGTAGAACAAACAAATCCTGAATCCCAGAAACAGAACATAGAGTGGTTTAATGAAAGTATTAGTTGAACTGTAAATGTTATAACTGACAACTTCAGCTACAATTGACTAGATAAAAATGAAAACGCGCGCGCGCGCGCGCGCGCACACACACACACACACACACACACACATTTAAGATTAAGGTGTTTCAGTAACTAACAAACTGGTGTATTCACAGGGAGTAGAGTATTAAAGTGGTAAATGAGACAAGGCATTTTGTGGAAAAGCAAATCATGAAACTTAGATTCTTGCCAGCATCTTGAATTGATGGCTGTTTTGGAAAAGGACCATTTCTGTTGCAATGTTTCAGTACCACCCTGTGTGACATCTTCTGACTGTGTGGTTCTTGTTCAAAAGTCTTTGATTGTCTGAATGCATTAAAAAATTAATTTCAGTATATTTCTGTGTATGTGTTTTTATTATTGAAGTAGGAATGCTTCAGCGTATTTGTTAACACAGTAGGTAATGTGTGTAACACGGCATTGTTGGTTGGATGTTGGGGGTTTCATATATTGTACACATTAGTCATTGGGTTGTTAACTTTTTCCAGGTTTGGTGTAGGTGAAACTTGTAATATAATTTGGTTAAGTCCTTATATATTTCCTCATCACAATAACTATATGTTTTAAGAAAAACTTAGTTAATTGTAACTGTCTTAAAACATTAAAATTGAACACTGTCATTGTAGTTTGCAGTGCATTTGATTCAGCTACTCCATCCTCAGTGTTAATATGTGCCAGCTGTTTCATGTATGTATGTGTAATAGTATGTATGCATACTATTTTATGTGTTTGTGTGTGTGTGTGTGTGCATGTCTAATTCCTTTCTAAGTAACTCGTTGAGTTTCCTGCAGGTCTCCCATGTAATATCTTCAAATAAATACACTGCAAGTAGGTTTATTTTCACCTCACGCACGTATCTTCAGAGGTGTGTTTGAATTGTAATTGAATGTTTAGCTTACAATATAATTAACGGATAATCGATTTTACTTCGATTTATTTTCGATTGTTGTAATGTTCATGTAGTCAGCTATTTATTATATATTTAATGTTATATATACTTTATAATGACTTTACCTCAAGATGTTTTCTTCTTATTTGGAACATGTTTCGGGAAGCCTTGTGTTCCCATCCTCAGCCTTCCTAATAGCTCAAGCCTTGTGAGGTATCTGTGTGTTGGCTGGTTGTTGCTTTGGTTTCCTGTTGGTCTCTGGTGGTTTAAATTGGTATTATTGTGTGTGATTGTGGTGTATATATTAGAATTTTGTGTATTTTCTATGTTGAGTGCTTTGGAAATTGTGTCAAAGGCAAAGCAACAACCAGCCAACACACAGATACCTCACAAGGCTCAAAATTAGGAAGGCTGAGGATGGGAACACAAGGCTTCCCGAAACATCCTCATTTTAACAACAAACATCCTCCCGAAATATTTTAAAGTCATTATAAAATATATATTATATACATCAAGAAACGGACTGTAGCAGAAAGTGTTTGAATTTAATGTTATATATTATATTATTTTATATATTATGTATTTTATGTACTTGTATGTTTTTTAGTTATTCCGTGAGTTCAATACTGTTTTTCATATTATATTTGTATTGAATTTTTACTCTATATTTTAATATTTGTGATACAGTAGAACTTGGTTAATTCGAACGTGCATAATTCGAATTCGTGGATAATTCGAACTTTTACCGTGGTCCCTTGAATATCTTAGTAAAACCGTGCAAAAATATTGTCTGTAATTCGAACTTTTTTTGGTTAATTCGAAATACATATTTTGCTAAAAAATCGCCTGCAGTATGGGCTAGAGCACGTAACAATAGAGGCACGACTGGAAACAGACAAACAGGCATCGCCCTTTGTGAACAGATGCTTGTCCCTTGTGTCAAATTCATGGAATTGGCGCCAGTATCTCGCGATGACACGTGACTGGCTCTTGTAACAGTACCGTCCGCCATTGTCCCTTGTTCCACGCCTCATCAGTCAGCCACCCTCACTGTTGCTTTCAGTTCAGTCTGCCTGCATTCGTGGAAGGGTTAAGTCTTTTTGAGTTTCTATTGTGCGAGCTGTGTCCTGTAGTGAGAGACCGTTCCTTTCTTTATACAGTACTATATATACAGACTGGTGTGTTTTAGTGACATTTATTGTGCAGTTTTATTGTGTTGTGTGTTCATAATGGCCCTTTCAAAACCAACACGGACCCGATACAAATCATTGACATTTGCCGAAAAAGTTGCCGTTATTCGGGAAGTGGAAAAAGGGACAAAAAAAGAAATCTGAAATTGCTAAGGAATTCAGGATACCGCCAAATACACTGTCAACGTATCTAAAAATAAAGAGAAGATTTGAATAGTGTGTGTAAAGCCAGCGACAAAGATAGGAAAAGAGCACGAGGACCAGAAAATCTTGACATGGATGAATGTATAGTGAAGTGGTTTAAGCAAGCAAGGGACAACAAAAATTCCAGTCAGTGGGCCCCTCGTCAGAGCCAAAGCTGAGGAATTCGCATCTAGCTTAGGGAAAAATGATTTTAAGGCCAACACTGGTTGGCTCGATGGTTTTAAAGAAAGGAATGGCATGTCTTTCAAATCTGTTTGTGGGGAAAGTGGATCTGTTGACGTTGAAGCTGTAAATTCATGGAAAGACGATTTGTTGCAAATGATTTCTGATAGAGACGCTAAAGACATTTTTAACGTAGATGAGACGGGCTTATTCTTCAAATGCACCCCCGAAAAAACACTTGCTGTTAAAGGAGAAAGTTGTAGTGGCGGCAAACACAGCAAGGAGCGCATAACACTTTTAGTCGGAGCAAACATGGATGGCTCGGAAAAACTGCCTTTGCTAATGATAGGGAAGTCAGCCAACCCACGTTGTTTCAAAAATGTAAAAACAAAACCAGTTGAATATGAATCAAACAATAAAGCTTGGATGACAGGTGAAAGATGGCTTTTGAAAATCAACAGGAAATTTCGGAATCAAAACAGAAGAATTGTCTTGTTTATTGACAACTGTACAGCGCACAACACTATTCCTGTGATGCAAAATGTAAAGGTTGTATTTTCCCCCCAAACATGGCTTCAGTAGTTCAACTTATGGACCAAGGTGTAATAAAAAATTTTAAGCAGTTTTACAGACGGTTTGTGGTCCAAAAACATTGTCATGTGCTTATTTAGATGAGCACGAAAATACTATCAAGATTAACATCCATCAAGCTGCCCGCATGTGCAACAGTGCTTGGGACCAAGTTACGCAAAAAACAATTGCTAATTGCCTTCGTAAAGGTGGTTTCTGCCACATTGAAGGTGAAGAGGAGAATAAAGCTGCTAGAGAAGTCGTACCCACTGCGGATAACTGGGATGATGTTGGACATAACGCAGGCATTCATTACAAAGAGTTTGTAAACATGGATGAAGACTTGGCGGTGTGCGGTGAACAGACAGATTCGGAGATCGTGTCTGATGTTATGAACAAAAGAAATTATGGTGCATCTTCAGATGAAGAAGGGGGCCAGCTAGAACTTCCAGAGATGCCGATTCCAACGGCTTCACAGGCATCAAATTACATTCAAGGCTTGAGACGGTTTGTTGAAGGACAGCAGAACGTAAGTGACGCTATTTTCCAAACACTTAATAAACTTGAAGAGTTTACTACAACTCAGTGTATTGTAATGGTCCCGCATTACTCAGCCTAGGGGGTGGGTAGACAATAACTCAAAATATTATCCTCAAGTCACTTCAATAGGTAATCATTTGAGGGCGCCACCTTGTTTTCACACAGTGCTATATTACTATGACCATAACAAGGAAAAGGCCGACCTGCTATTAAGATGATGACATGAGGAGAAAGTAAAGCCTTAGGGTCATCCAAATAAAAGGAAAAAAGAAAGCTCTATAATGGCCACTATTTATATTTAACACCTTGGGGGTACTGAGTAGAATTGGAAAATAATTATTAAATTGTAAACAACCAAACAAAATTCTTAAGATGTGAGTGAAAGTGTGCTAAATTTTGGTCTGAACTATTTGTGAACTTAATTCTAAAATAAAAGAAAATCCAGTTAAATTGATTACCTTAATGTACAACCACAGGTTTCGAATTACTGTACTCAACATTATAGAGAGCCTGATTTATTACAAAATTATCAAACTGTATCAAAATATCAATTAGGCTTAACCATATAATAATTCAAGATCAAATATCTCAATAAAAGCAGGAAATATAATATAATACAATTTAGGTGTCAACCTCCAGTATAGCCCTTAATAGGTTTCAATAGATTATAACCAAATAATTAATTAGTTGTACAACCAACGACTCACACCTCAGATAACTTCCTTAAATTATTCCAAAAATTCCAATTACCATACCCCTTATGGATCCTTATTCCCGACAAACCATTAGGCCTACTCATAATACATTGGGTGGCCACCACAACGCTGAAAGAATTAACATTAACAACACATACAAATACACTTAACATTTAATATAGAGTTGGACAAATAAATTCATGAAGTCACAATATTGAACATATAAATAAATTAATGGAGTGGCAGTTAGACAGTTCCTCCACAAGCCGGTGTAGTCGAAGTTAGGTTGCCGCACTAACAAGGTTGCTACTCTTTGTCAGACATAAGAACAGATCCTGCACTCCAGTTGACCGAGGCGGTATGGGAGTTCAATAATTCGAAGTAAGATTAACTACTGAGTCCCGTTTAAGAGAATTTTTAGATAAGTCACTGATACCAGATAACAATTCAGAAATGTTTTAGTAAAGATAAGATATAATGTCCGTTAGAATGATAATTTTCCACTTATCGGTTTGGAGAGCACCAGCCGTTGGCAACTAGGAATGCAGGACAACCACTCGGAGCAGGCAGTCAGGCAGCAACTCCAGCAGTGAAGGTATAGGCACCAGGTAGATGTGATACCAAAGGACACAGCTCCCGGAGAAATCCCTTAACCAACTGCAACATTGGATTAGGAGGGAGCAGTGCAAAAGTAAGGGTCTGGTGTGGTGATTTCCATGGGAAGCTAACTCACACTGAACTATCCAGAACATCTAGGCAGCAGTGGGGTTGAACAAGTGTTTAGCCGATCAGGCCTCACTTGGCTTACAGTGATGAACAATAAGCGACAGGAAAAGTAAAGCAATATTCTTGTTTGGCCAGTTGGAGCTGCAGCATTTTTATCCCAGCTGATAAGCTTATCAACAGGTTGATCAGGCCTGTGTGCTGTCTCGAGTTGAATTCAACTTACTTCTCAGTCTTAATTGTTGGTTATTAAAATTAAAAACATTACAACACCCCCTTTCTCCAGCAGAAAATTTCCCAAATTTTCTTCTGGAAGGCTAGTCCAGGTAAGGTCTCAAGTGCGCTGTGTGCCAGGTTCCAGAAATGCTCTTCCCCTCTTCCGATTGCAGAGTGTAAGTGACAGGAGACAGCTTCTTCTTGATCACAAATGGCCCGATGAACTTAGGGAACAGCTTCGCTGACTTGAAGTTGGTAGCATCTGCTTGGGCAAAATTCCTCTTCCAAACTCGTTGTCCTTCATGAAATTGCTGTTCTCGTCGGCGCCGATTGTATCTCACTGTATTCTTCTCATAAGCCTTTTTCATCCTTTCCTTCACTTCCTTGGAAATCTCTTCTAGACACATCAGCTTCTGGTGGTGACGATCAAAATCAGTGCATTGAGGCAAATCCTCTTCATGAAGATTTCATGATCCCTCTCCTGCTAATCTGATCTTCCGACCAAAAACTAGGAAGGTTGGAGAAAACCCTGTGGTTTTATTCACTTCCGCAAGGCACAGCCAATCTGATGCAGCTTTGTATCCCAGTGTCGATGGTTTTCATCAACATAAGCTCTCAACATATTTCCAATGTGCGATTGGCCCTGTCAGTAGGGTTTGGCTGAGGATGTGAATATAGTCTTAACTTTGTACTCCTGAGTTAAGCTGCGGACTGGCCGGCCAATAAATTCTGAACCATTATCAAAGACAATGAAGTCTGGAATGCCATAAACTAAAAAAACATCTTGAAGGTGCGTTGCCACCGACTTTGCTATGGCAGCTCTCAAGGGAAATAGAAGTGTGTATTTGCTAAAAGAGTCAATCACAACCATAAGATACTTGTTACCTTTAAAGGATCTAGCAAGAGGTCCTATTAAATCCACGCTCAGCATCTTCCTTGGTCGGTCCACAACTTGTTGTTGGCCCATTAAACCAGCAGGTTTAGATGAGTCAGTCTTTGTTTGTTGACAAACCTTGCATCTGGCAACATAGGTCGATGTGTTCTTACGCATCTTTGGCCAATAGTAGAGTTGCTGAAGCCTACGATAAGTTTTGTATACACCCATGTGTCCAGAAGTAGGGGTATCATGGCACTCTCGAAAAGCCTCAAGCCGCTTCTCCTTAGGCAAAACCAGCTTCCAATCCTCTTCACCATCGCCAACCGAAAAAGAAGGTGGGACATGCTTCCAGAGCTTATCATCCTCCACTTTCCAAGATGAAAATTGACCAGGTTTCTGCTTGGTCCACTCAACCGTCCTCAGGTACCATGTGTCCTTTATCTTGACGTCATTCTTCAGGTTGATATAGTCGATAACTGCCAAAGGCTCAGCAGTCTTGAGGGGGTTTGTTGAAAAGAGGTCAGGGACGACATGTTCCCTCCCCTTCCGGTATATTAAGGTAGAGTTGAATGGCTGAAGACGCAAAGACCAACGAGCCAGTTGGCCTTGTGGGACCTTTAAGTTGTGCAGCCATAGAAGGCCATGATGATCGGTAATAACAATAAAGTGGGTTCCTTCTATGTAGGGCCGGAATTTCTCTATTGACCATATTACAGCCAGACACTCCCTTTCTGTAGCAGAAAACTTTTGCTCGGTTCTGCTTGCATATGCTATCACATTTTCGCCACCATCAGAGGATTGTGACAATACAGCTCCCATCCCAACACCTGAAGCGTCACAAGAGATAGTGAATTGCTTTCCAAAATCCGGGCATGACAAGATAGGTGACTGTACTAGACTTCCACGGATGTCGTCAAATGCTTCCTGAGCTTCCTTGGTCCATTTGAAGGGTTTATTCTTCCTGAGCATTGATGTTAAGGGACGAAGGCACGAAGCAAAGTTAGGTATAAACCTACGATACCAACTCGCAGTTCCACAAAATTGCCGGACTTCTTTAGTACTGCAAGGGACAGGAATTTCCAAGATGGTGTTGATCTTTTCTGGGTCTACTTTTAACCCTTTTGCATCAACAACATAGCCAAGGTAACGCAGCTGTGATTTGCAAAAATGGCATTTTTCTTTATTGAGGGTAAGGTTGGCCGCAGCAAGGCATTTGAAAATTTCTTCCAATACTTCTACATGTTTCTCAAAGGTCTGAGTCGCCAAAATAACATCATCTAAGTAGACTAATACATATGGCTCCAGGTCCATACCCAGCACATTGTCTACTAGGCGCTGCCATGTCGCTGGCGCATTATGCAACCCAAAAGGCAATACATTAAATTGGAATAGACCTCTACCCTGTATCGTAAATGCTGTCTTCTCTTTGCTTGACTCTTCTAGACCTGTTTGCCAGTAAGCACTTTTTATGTCTAAGGCTGAGAGAAAGCGAGCATCCCTTAAGCGATCAAGAATCGAGGTAACATGAGGTAGGGGATAGGCATCTCTCTGAGTCACTAAGTTTAGTTTGCGGAAGTCAACACAGAATATTTTGCCTCCATCCGGCTTGTCAACCAAGATAATGGGTGAAGACCAGGCACTCTTTGATGGTTCCACTATGCCTTGTTCTAACATCTTGTCGAGCTCCTCGTACACCAGTTTCAATCTAGCGGGAGACATCGGATAGTATCGTTGTTTTATCGGGGCAGCATCCCCTGTCTCTATCTTGTGCTCCACCAAGTGAGTTCTTCCTAGTGCAGTTGTTGTTTGATCGCTAAGGTAAGTCTCTAGGAGGGCTTCCAAGGTCTTCTTTTGAGATTCAGTTAAGTTGGTCTCGTGTAAAAGTCCAACGGAGAAGATACAGCCAGTTGACTTGCAATTATTGGAAAATTCCCAACTCTTGTTGTAGGCATCCATAACAATGTGCATCTTATTCCAAAAATCCATTCCTAAAATTATTCCTTGGGCCAAGGAGGGTACGACCAAAACAGACAAACACTTAATTTTATAGGAAAGAGTAAGGGATAGCATAGCTTTTCCTATAACCTTATGCTTTTTATGATCTGCAGTTAATATATATTGATCAGAGAGATGTTCTAACTTGGCTGGAAATTTATAAAAAACCCCCATGAGTTCTCCACCCATAATGGTGTGCGAAGCACCAGAATCTAACAATGGTTTGTAAGGCGTTCCAAAAATGCGAATAGTTAGATAGGGTCGCGGGTCATTCTCTCGTGAATCAACAAGAAAATCTAAAGCAAATGGCTGAGTGACTGACTTAGGGGTAAACTCATGGTTTCTAAACTTATCTGTAGGTCTTCCAGGGAGCACTCCAGAGTTGTCTAAGGAGGGCTCCGACTCTACAAGTTTTTTGAGAGGCACTTGGCACAGGCCGTCTTCTTAACCCCAGCTTCCCCGCATCCAAAGCAGAATGTCTTCTCTCTCGTGCAGTTTCTGTGTGTATGATTTCCTTCTCCGCAGTTCCAACACTTTAATGGTCGAGACGCTCGATAAGTAGATGACGAAGAGTCCCTGGTGGTGTTCAGGTAGGCCACATTTCCCTGGGCTGGCCTCCGATGATTTGAAGAACAAGCGAGGTCCGGTTTCAGGACACCAGTCGGTCGAGGCGGATGCTGAAACGTCGATGAACGCAGCCTTCCAACTTCAGCTTTTCGGCCAAGGCGACGAAGTTCCTCAAGGGTTGTAATATTAAACATGCAGAGTTTATCTTGTAGAAAGGTATTCACATTCTTCAAGATGCGTTGAAGTTTAGTCTCTTCAGGTACAGGTTTTGAAAGGCGGCCAAACAAACTATCCATTGCAGCGAGATACAGATCCAAACTCTCCATCTCCCCTTGAGTTCGATGCAAAATCTCTAATTGTAGACGATCATCATAGTCAGCGCTTTGGAAGACAACTTTCAGCTCCTCTTTAAGCTCTTCCCAAGTAAATATCCTTTGACAAGCTGAGCGATACCAAATAAGTGCAATTCCACTAAAAAGATCTACCGCACTTTCATAAAGTTCTTGTCAGGAGACACCCCTAGTCTTTCCTAGCTCCTCTGCCCTCTCAAGAAATGCTGATATGCTTTGACTTCCCTCGCCATTGTACTTAAGTCCCCATTTGTAGACTGGCACCATGTTGGGCTTAGAACCAACTTCCAATGCGTGGAGTGCCCCAGAGGGCTCCCGCTTAGTTGATGTAGGTTGAACAGTAGATAAGGGTGTGCCAACTGGTTTTACTGATGATTCCTGAAGAGCATGGTCCTGTCGAGAAACCGAGTCACCACCAAGATGTGACTGCGATGTTGTCCGTGTGGAAGGAAGTTCTAATCCAGCATTTTGAGGCTCAGAGACAATATGTTTTCCCGGCTTTCCGGTTTTAGGTTCCAATTCTTCCTCATTGCCTTGTAATTGTTCACTGGAGTCTTTAAGGTCGGTAGACGCATCCACAAGCCGCTTTATCTTCCCCAGAAGGTCATTTTTCCTATCTTCCAAGTCGGTTTCAAAAGTCGCAGGTATTGGAATCCTCTCCACGCGCAAGAGCCAGTGCCATAACCTCGCTTGAATGCACTTATACTCATTATCTTTAGCATCCCCTTCATAGTCGGTTACCAAGTTATTGAGAACAGAGAATTTCTCCTCACAAGTGTCTAATTCTTCCGAAGGGTCTAGCTGTGCGATACGTTTTCCATCAACCGGTATGTTGTTTGAAAAGCAGTGTGATAATTTCTTCCTTAAATAATTCGCATTTCCCTCAATAGGAACGCCTCAAATTCTCAGTTCATACTTGATTTCCGAACGACGCAAGTAGTAAGCATTTATGTTAATTGTAGATACCAAGTTCCAAACAGAATTAGAAAAGTGCATAAATACTCCGAATTTTCTTATTTTGCCAGAAAAATTAAAGTCAAAACATCAATAACCAAATGTAAACAAAGACAGCACAAGACATAAGACAGACAACAAAAATTTAATAATAAATAAATTCTCAAAGTGCAACTCCTTAACAAGGTAAATTTCCAGCAAGGTTCAAATATTTGTTTTAAAACACAAGTCAAATCAAGGAGGAATAGCAGACAGACCCCATATTGGGCGCCAAATGTAACGGTCCCGGATTACTCAGTCTAGGGGGTAGGTAGACAATAACTCAAAATATTATCCTCAAGTCACTTCAATAGGTAATCATTTGAGGGCGCCACCTTGTTTTCACACAGTGCTATATTACTACGACCATAACAAGGAAAAGGCCGACCTGCTATTAAGATGATGACATGAGGAGAAAGTAAAGCCTGAGGGCCATCCACATAAAAGGAAAAAAAGAAAGCTCTATAATGACCACTATTTATATTTAACACTTTGGGGGTACTGAGTAGAATTGGAAAATAATTATTAAATTGTAAACAACCAAACAAAATTCTTAAGATGTGAGTGAAAGTGTGCTAAATTTTGGCTGAACTATTTGTGAACTTAATTCGAAAATAAAAGAAAATCCAGTTAAATTGATTACCTTAATGTACAACCACAGGTTTCGAATTACTGTACTCAACAGTATAGAGCCTGATTTATTACAAAATTATCAAACTGTATCAAAATATCAATTAGGCTTAACCATATAATAATTCAAGATCAAATATCTCAATAAAAGCAGGAAATATAATATAATACAATTTAGGTGTCAACCTCCAGCATAGCCCTTAATAGGTTTCAATAGATTATAACCAAATAATTAATTAGTTGTACAACCAACGACTCACACCTCAGATAACTTCCTTAAATTATTCCAAAAATTCCAATTACCATACCCCTTATGGATCCTTATTCCCGATAAACCATTAGGCCTACTCATAATACATTGGGTGGCCACCACAACGCTGAAAGAATTAACATTAACAACACAT
Organism: Magicicada septendecula; assembly: GCA_034769895.1. Lineage (NCBI taxonomy): Eukaryota > Metazoa > Arthropoda > Insecta > Hemiptera > Cicadidae > Magicicada > Magicicada septendecula. The sequence goes on from CM068376.1 coordinate 59,880,624, forward strand.
ACAAATACACTTAACATTTAATATAGAGTTGGACAAATAAATTCATGAAGTCACAATATTGAACATATAAATAAATTAATGGAGTGGCAGTTAGACAGTTCCTCCACAAGCCGGTGTAGTCGAAGTTAGGTTGCCGCACTAACAAGGTTGCTACTCTTTGTCGGACATAAGAACAGATCCCGCACTCCAGTTGACCGAGGCGGTATGGGAGTTCAATAATTCGAAGTAAGATTAACTACTGAGTCCCGTTTAAGAGAATTTTTAGATAAGTCACTGATACCAGACAACAATTCAGAAATATTTTAGTAAAGATAAGATATAATGTCCGTTAGAATGATAATTTTCCACTTATCGGTTTGGAGAGCACCAGCCGTTGGCAACTAGGAATGCAGGACAACCACTCGGAGCAGGCAGTCAGGCAGCAACTCCAGCAGTGAAGGTATAGGCACCAGGTAGATGTGATACCAAAGGACACAGCTCCCGGAGAAATCCCTTAACCAACTGCAACATTGGATTAGGAGGGAGCAGTGCAAAAGTAAGGGTCTGGTGTGGTGATTTCCATGGGTAGCTAACTCACACTGAACTATCCAGAACATCTAGGCAGCAGTGGGGTTGAACAAGTGTTTAGCCGATCAGGCCTCACTTGGCTTACAGTGATGAACAATAAGCGACAGGAAAAGTAAAGCAATATTCTTGTTTGGCCAGTTGGAGCTGCAGCATTTTTATCCCAGCTGATAAGCTTATCAACAGGTTGATCAGGCCTGTGTGCTGTCTCGAGTTGAATTCAACTTACTTCTCAGTCTTAATTGTTGGTTATTAAAATTAAAAACATTACAACACCCCCTTTCTCCAGCAGAAAATTTCCCAAATTTTCTTCTGGAAGGCTAGTCCAGGTAAGGTCTCAAGTGCGCTGTGTGCCAGGTTCCAGAAATGCTCTTCCCCTCTTCCGATTGCAGAGTGTAAGTGACAGGAGACAGCTTCTTCTTGATCACAAATGGCCCGATGAACTTAGGGAACAGCTTCGCTGACTTGAAGTTGGTAGCATCTGCTTGGGCAAAATTCCTCTTCCAAACTCGTTGTCCTTCATGAAATTGCTGTTCTCGTCGGCGCCGATTGTATCTCACTGTATTCTTCTCATAAGCCTTTTTCATCCTTTCCTTCACTTCCTTGGAAATCTCTTCTAGACACATCAGCATCTGGTGGTGACGATCAAAATCAGTGCATTGAGGCAAATCCTCTTCATGAAGATTTCATGATCCCTCTCCTGCTAATCTGATCTCCCGACCAAAAACTAGGAAGGTTGGAGAAAACCCTGTGGTTTTATTCACTTCCGCAAGGCACAGCCAATCTGATGCAGCTTTGTATCCCAGTGTCGATGGTTTTCATCAACATAAGCTCTCAACATATTTCCAATGTGCGATTGGCCCTGTCAATAGGGTTTGGCTGAGGATGTGAATATAGTCTTAACTTTGTACTCCTGAGTTAAGCTGCGGACTGGCCGGCCAATAAATTCTGAACCATTATCAAAGACAATGAAGTCTGGAATGCCATAAACTAAAAAAACATCTTGAAGGTGCGTTGCCACCGACTTTGCTGTGGCAGCTCTCAAGGGAAATAGAAGTGTGTATTTGCTAAAAGAGTCAATCACAACCATAAGATACTTGTTACCTTTAAAGGATCTAGCAAGAGGTCCTATTAAATCCACGCTCAGCATCTTCCTTGGTCGGTCCACAACTTGCTGTTGGCCCATTAAACCAGCAGGTTTAGATGAGTCAGTCTTTGTTTGTTGACAAACCTTGCATCTGGCAACATAGGTCGATGTGTTCTTACGCATCTTTGGCCAATAGTAGAGTTGCTGAAGCCTACGATAAGTTTTGTATATCCCATGTGTCCAGAAGTAGGGGTATCATGGCATTCTCGAAAAGCCTCAAGCCGCTTCTCCTTAGGCAAAACCAGCTTCCAATCCTCTTCACCATCGCCAACCGAAAAAGAAGGTGGGACATGCTTCCAGAGCTTATCATCCTCCACTTTCCAAGATGAAAATTGACCAGGTTTCTGCTTGGTCCACTCAACCGTCCTCAGGTACCATGTGTCCTTTATCTTGACGTCATTCTTCAGGTTGATATAGTCGATAACTGCCAAAGGCTCAGCAGTCTTGAGGGGGTTTGTTGAAAAGAGGTCAGGGACGACATGTTCCCTCCCCTTCCGGTATATTAAGGTAGAGTTGAATGGCTGAAGGCGCAAAGACCAACGAGCCAGTTGGCCTTGTGGGACCTTTAAGTTGTGCAGCCATAGAAGGCCATGATGATCGGTAATAACAATAAAGTGGGTTCCTTCTATGTAGGGCCGGAATTTCTCTATTGACTATATTACAGCCAGACACTCCCTTTCTGTAGCGGAAAACTTTTGCTCGGTTCTGCTTGCATATGCTATCACATTTTCGCCACCATCAGAGGATTGTGACATTACAGCTCCCATCCCAACACCTGAAGTGTCACAAGAGATAGTGAATTGCTTTCCAAAATCCGGGCATGACAAGATAGGTGACTGTACTAGACTTCCACGGATGTCGTCAAATGCTTCCTGAGCTTCCTTGGTCCATTTGAAGGGTTTACTCTTCCTGAGCATTGATGTTAAGGGATGAAGGCACGAAGCAAAGTTAGGTATAAACCTACGATACCAACTCGCAGTTCCACAAAATTGCCGGACTTCTTTAGTACTGCAAGGGACAGGAATTTCCAAGATGGTGTTGACCTTTTCTGGGTCTACTTTTAACCCTTTTGCATCAACAACATAGCCAAGGTAACGCAGCTGTGATTTGCAAAAATGGCATTTTTCTTTATTGAGGGTAAGGTTGGCCGCAGCAAGGCATTTGAAAATTTCTTCCAATACTTCTACATGTTTCTCAAAGGTCTGAGTCGCCAAAATAACATCATCTAAGTAGACTAATACATATGGCTCCAGGTCCATACCCAGCACATTGTCTACTAGGCGCTGCCATGTCGCTGGCGCATTATGCAACCCAAAAGGCAATACATTAAATTGGAATAGACCTCTACCCTGTATCGTAAATGCTGTCTTCTCTTTGCTTGACTCTTCTAGACCTGTTTGCCAGTAAGCACTTTTTATGTCTAAGGCTGAGAGAAAGCGAGCATCCCTTAAGCGATCAAGAATCGAGGTAACATGAGGTAGGGGATAGGCATCTCTCTGAGTCACTAAGTTTAGTTTGCGGAAGTCAACACAGAATATTTTGCCTCCATCCGGCTTGTCAACCAAGATAATGGGTGAAGACCAGGCACTCTTTGATGGTTCCACTATGCCTTGTTCTAACATCTTGTCGAGCTCCTCGTACACCAGTTTCAATCTAGCGGGAGACATCGGATAGTATCGTTGTTTTATCGGGGCAGCATCCCCTGTCTCTATCTTGTGCTCCACCAAGTGAGTTCTTCCTAGTGCAGTTGTTGTTTGATCGCTAAGGTAAGTCTCTAGGAGGGCTTCCAAGGTCTTCTTTTGAGATTCAGTTAAGTTGGTCTCGTGTAAAAGTCCAACGGAGAAGATACAGCCAGTTGACTTGCAATTATTGGAAAATTCCCAACTCTTGTTGTAGGCATCCATAACAATGTGCATCTTATTCCAAAAATCCATTCCTAAAATTATTCCTTGGGCCAAGGAGGGTACGACCAAAACAGACAAACACTTAGTTTTATAGGAAAGAGTAAGGGATAGCATAGCTTTTCCTATAACCTTATGCTTTTTATGATCTGCAGTTAATATATATTGATCAGAGAGATGTTCTAACTTGGCTGGAAATTTATCAAAAACCCCCATGAGTTCTCCACCCATAATGGTGTGCGAAGCACCAGAATCTAACAATGGTTTGTAAGGCGTTCCAAAAATGCGAATAGTTAGATAGGGTCGCGGGTCATTCTCTCGTGAATCAACAAGAAAATCTAAAGCAAATGGCTGAGTGACTGACTTAGGGGTAAACTCATGGTTTCTAAACTTATCTGTAGGTCTTCCAGGGAGCACTCCAGAGTTGTCTAAGGAGGGCTCCGACTCTACAAGTTTTTTGAGAGGCACTTGTCACAGGCCATCTTCTTAACCCTTGCTTCCCCGCATCCAAAGGAGAATGTCTTCTCTCTCGTGCAGTTTCTGTGTGTATGATTTCCTTCTCCGCAGTTCCAACACTTTAATGGTCGAGACGCTCGATAAGTAGATGACGAAGAGTCCCTGGTGGTGTTCAGGTAGGCCACATTTCCCTGGGCTGGCCTCCGACGATTTGAAGAACAAGCGAGGTCCGGTTTCAGGACACCAGTCGGTCGAGGCGGATGCTGAAACGTCGATGAACGCAGCCTTCCAACTTCAGCTCTTCGGCCAAGGCGACGAAGTTTCTCAAGGGTTGTAATATTAAACATGCAGAGTTTATCTTGTAGAAAGGTATTCACATTCTTCAAGATGCGTTGAAGTTTAGTCTCTTCAGGTACAGGTTTTGAAAGGCGGCCAAACAAACTATCCATTGCAGCGAGATACAGATCCAAACTCTCCATCTCCCCTTGAGTTCGATGCAAAATCTCTAATTGTAGACGATCATCATAGTCAGCGCTTTGAAGACAACTTTCAGCTCCTCTTTAAGCTCTTCCCAAGTAAATATCCTTTGACAAGCTGAGCGATACCAGATAAGTGCAATTCCACTAAAAAGATCTACCGCACTTTCATAAAGTTCTTGACAGGAGACACCCCTAGCCTTTCCTAGCTCCTCTGCCCTCTCAAGAAATGCTGCTATGCTTTGACTTCCCTCGCCTTCGTACTTAAGTCCCCATTTGTAGACTGGCACCATGTTGGGCTTAGAACCAACTTCCAATGCGTGGAGTGCCCCAGAGGGCTCCCGCTTAGTTGATGTAGGTTGAACAGTAGATAAGGGTGTGCCAACTGGTTTTACTGATGATTCCCGAAGAGCATGGTCCTGTCGAGAAACCGAGTCACCACCAAGATGTGACTGCGATGTTGTCCGTGTGGAAGGAAGTTCTAATCCAGCATTTTGAGGCTCAGAGACAATATGTTTTCCCGGCTTTCCGGTTTTAGGTTCCAATTCTTCCTCATTGCCTTGTAATTGTTCACTGGAGTCTTTAAGGTCGGTAGACGCATCCACAAGCCGCTTTATCTTCCCCAGAAGGTCATTTTTCCTATCTTCCAAGTCGGTTTCAAAAGTCGCAGGTATTGGAATCCTCTCCACGCGCAAGAGCCAGTGCCATAACCTCGCTTGAATGCACTTATACTCATTATCTTTAGCATCCCCTTCATAGTCGGTTACCAAGTTATTGAGAACAGAGAATTTCTCCTCACAAGTGTCTAATTCTTCCGAAGGGTCTAGCTGTGCGATACGTTTTCCATCAACCGGTATGTTGTTTGAAAAGCAGTGTGATAATTTCTTCCTTAAATAATTCGCATTTCCCTCAATAGGAACGCCTCAAATTCTCAGTTCATACTTGATTTCCGAACGACGCAAGTAGTAAGCATTTATGTTAATTGTAGATACCAAGTTCCAAACAGAATTAGAAAAGTGCATAAATCCTCCGAATTTTCTTATTTTGCCAGAAAAATTAAAGTCAAAACATCAATAACCAAATGTAAACAAAGACAGCACAAGACATAAGACAGACAACAAAAATTTAATAATAAATAAATTCTCAAAGTGCAACTCCTTAACAAGGTAAATTTCCAGCAAGGTTCAAATATTTGTTTTAAAACACAAGTCAAATCAAGGAGGAATAGCAGACAGACCCCATATTGGGCGCCAAATGTAACGGTCCCGGATTACTCAGTCTAGGGGGTAGGTAGACAATAACTCAAAATATTATCCTCAAGTCACTTCAATAGGTAATCATTTGAGGGCGCCACCTTGTTTTCACACAGTGCTATATTACTACGACCATAACAAGGAAAAGGCCGACCTGCTATTAAGATGATGACATGAGGAGAAAGTAAAGCCTGAGGGCCATCCACATAAAAGGAAAAAAAGAAAGCTCTATAATGACCACTATTTATATTTAACACTTTGGGGGTACTGAGTAGAATTGGAAAATAATTATTAAATTGTAAACAACCAAACAAAATTCTTAAGATGTGAGTGAAAGTGTGCTAAATTTTGGCTGAACTATTTGTGAACTTAATTCGAAAATAAAAGAAAATCCAGTTAAATTGATTACCTTAATGTACAACCACAGGTTTCGAATTACTGTACTCAACAGTATAGAGCCTGATTTATTACAAAATTATCAAACTGTATCAAAATATCAATTAGGCTTAACCATATAATAATTCAAGATCAAATATCTCAATAAAAGCAGGAAATATAATATAATACAATTTAGGTGTCAACCTCCAGCATAGCCCTTAATAGGTTTCAATAGATTATAACCAAATAATTAATTAGTTGTACAACCAACGACTCACACCTCAGATAACTTCCTTAAATTATTCCAAAAATTCCAATTACCATACCCCTTATGGATCCTTATTCCCGATAAACCATTAGGCCTACTCATAATACATTGGGTGGCCACCACAACGCTGAAAGAATTAACATTAACAACACATACAAATACACTTAACATTTAATATAGAGTTGGACAAATAAATTCATGAAGTCACAATATTGAACATATAAATAAATTAATGGAGTGGCAGTTAGACAGTTCCTCCACAAGCCGGTGTAGTCGAAGTTAGGTTGCCGCACTAACAAGGTTGCTACTCTTTGTCGGACATAAGAACAGATCCCGCACTCCAGTTGACCGAGGCGGTATGGGAGTTCAATAATTCGAAGTAAGATTAACTACTGAGTCCCGTTTAAGAGAATTTTTAGATAAGTCACTGATACCAGACAACAATTCAGAAATATTTTAGTAAAGATAAGATATAATGTCCGTTAGAATGATAATTTTCCACTTATCGGTTTGGAGAGCACCAGCCGTTGGCAACTAGGAATGCAGGACAACCACTCGGAGCAGGCAGTCAGGCAGCAACTCCAGCAGTGAAGGTATAGGCACCAGGTAGATGTGATACCAAAGGACACAGCTCCCGGAGAAATCCCTTAACCAACTGCAACATTGGATTAGGAGGGAGCAGTGCAAAAGTAAGGGTCTGGTGTGGTGATTTCCATGGGTAGCTAACTCACACTGAACTATCCAGAACATCTAGGCAGCAGTGGGGTTGAACAAGTGTTTAGCCGATCAGGCCTCACTTGGCTTACAGTGATGAACAATAAGCGACAGGAAAAGTAAAGCAATATTCTTGTTTGGCCAGTTGGAGCTGCAGCATTTTTATCCCAGCTGATAAGCTTATCAACAGGTTGATCAGGCCTGTGTGCTGTCTCGAGTTGAATTCAACTTACTTCTCAGTCTTAATTGTTGGTTATTAAAATTAAAAACATTACAACACCCCCTTTCTCCAGCAGAAAATTTCCCAAATTTTCTTCTGGAAGGCTAGTCCAGGTAAGGTCTCAAGTGCGCTGTGTGCCAGGTTCCAGAAATGCTCTTCCCCTCTTCCGATTGCAGAGTGTAAGTGACAGGAGACAGCTTCTTCTTGATCACAAATGGCCCGATGAACTTAGGGAACAGCTTCGCTGACTTGAAGTTGGTAGCATCTGCTTGGGCAAAATTCCTCTTCCAAACTCGTTGTCCTTCATGAAATTGCTGTTCTCGTCGGCGCCGATTGTATCTCACTGTATTCTTCTCATAAGCCTTTTTCATCCTTTCCTTCACTTCCTTGGAAATCTCTTCTAGACACATCAGCATCTGGTGGTGACGATCAAAATCAGTGCATTGAGGCAAATCCTCTTCATGAAGATTTCATGATCCCTCTCCTGCTAATCTGATCTCCCGACCAAAAACTAGGAAGGTTGGAGAAAACCCTGTGGTTTTATTCACTTCCGCAAGGCACAGCCAATCTGATGCAGCTTTGTATCCCAGTGTCGATGGTTTTCATCAACATAAGCTCTCAACATATTTCCAATGTGCGATTGGCCCTGTCAATAGGGTTTGGCTGAGGATGTGAATATAGTCTTAACTTTGTACTCCTGAGTTAAGCTGCGGACTGGCCGGCCAATAAATTCTGAACCATTATCAAAGACAATGAAGTCTGGAATGCCATAAACTAAAAAAACATCTTGAAGGTGTGTTGCCACCGACTTTGCTGTGGCAGCTCTCAAGGGAAATAGAAGTGTGTATTTGCTAAAAGAGTCAATCACAACCATAAGATACTTGTTACCTTTAAAGGATCTAGCAAGAGGTCCTATTAAATCCACGCTCAGCATCTTCCTTGGTCGGTCCACAACTTGCTGTTGGCCCATTAAACCAGCAGGTTTAGATGAGTCAGTCTTTGTTTGTTGACAAACCTTGCATCTGGCAACATAGGTCGATGTGTTCTTACGCATCTTTGGCCAATAGTAGAGTTGCTGAAGCCTACGATAAGTTTTGTATATCCCATGTGTCCAGAAGTAGGGGTATCATGGCATTCTCGAAAAGCCTCAAGCCGCTTCTCCTTAGGCAAAACCAGCTTCCAATCCTCTTCACCATCGCCAACCGAAAAAGAAGGTGGGACATGCTTCCAGAGCTTATCATCCTCCACTTTCCAAGATGAAAATTGACCAGGTTTCTGCTTGGTCCACTCAACCGTCCTCAGGTACCATGTGTCCTTTATCTTGACGTCATTCTTCAGGTTGATATAGTCGATAACTGCCAAAGGCTCAGCAGTCTTGAGGGGGTTTGTTGAAAAGAGGTCAGGGACGACATGTTCCCTCCCCTTCCGGTATATTAAGGTAGAGTTGAATGGCTGAAGGCGCAAAGACCAACGAGCCAGTTGGCCTTGTGGGACCTTTAAGTTGTGCAGCCATAGAAGGCCATGATGATCGGTAATAACAATAAAGTGGGTTCCTTCTATGTAGGGCCGGAATTTCTCTATTGACTATATTACAGCCAGACACTCCCTTTCTGTAGCGGAAAACTTTTGCTCGGTTCTGCTTGCATATGCTATCACATTTTCGCCACCATCAGAGGATTGTGACATTACAGCTCCCATCCCAACACCTGAAGTGTCACAAGAGATAGTGAATTGCTTTCCAAAATCCGGGCATGACAAGATAGGTGACTGTACTAGACTTCCACGGATGTCGTCAAATGCTTCCTGAGCTTCCTTGGTCCATTTGAAGGGTTTATTCTTCCTGAGCATTGATGTTAAGGGATGAAGGCACGAAGCAAAGTTAGGTATAAACCTACGATACCAACTCGCAGTTCCACAAAATTGCCGGACTTCTTTAGTACTGCAAGGGACAGGAATTTCCAAGATGGTGTTGACCTTTTCTGGGTCTACTTTTAACCCTTTTGCATCAACAACATAGCCAAGGTAACGCAGCTGTGATTTGCAAAAATGGCATTTTTCTTTATTGAGGGTAAGGTTGGCCGCAGCAAGGCATTTGAAAATTTCTTCCAATACTTCTACATGTTTCTCAAAGGTCTGAGTCGCCAAAATAACATCATCTAAGTAGACTAATACATATGGCTCCAGGTCCATACCCAGCACATTGTCTACTAGGCGCTGCCATGTCGCTGGCGCATTATGCAACCCAAAAGGCAATACATTAAATTGGAATAGACCTCTACCCTGTATCGTAAATGCTGTCTTCTCTTTGCTTGACTCTTCTAGACCTGTTTGCCAGTAAGCACTTTTTATGTCTAAGGCTGAGAGAAAGCGAGCATCCCTTAAGCGATCAAGAATCGAGGTAACATGAGGTAGGGGATAGGCATCTCTCTGAGTCACTAAGTTTAGTTTGCGGAAGTCAACACAGAATATTTTGCCTCCATCCGGCTTGTCAACCAAGATAATGGGTGAAGACCAGGCACTCTTTGATGGTTCCACTATGCCTTGTTCTAACATCTTGTCGAGCTCCTCGTACACCAGTTTCAATCTAGCGGGAGACATCGGATAGTATCGTTGTTTTATCGGGGCAGCATCCCCTGTCTCTATCTTGTGCTCCACCAAGTGAGTTCTTCCTAGTGCAGTTGTTGTTTGATCGCTAAGGTAAGTCTCTAGGAGGGCTTCCAAGGTCTTCTTTTGAGATTCAGTTAAGTTGGTCTCGTGTAAAAGTCCAACGGAGAAGATACAGCCAGTTGACTTGCAATTATTGGAAAATTCCCAACTCTTGTTGTAGGCATCCATAACAATGTGCATCTTATTCCAAAAATCCATTCCTAAAATTATTCCTTGGGCCAAGGAGGGTACGACCAAAACAGACAAACACTTAGTTTTATAGGAAAGAGTAAGGGATAGCATAGCTTTTCCTATAACCTTATGCTTTTTATGATCTGCAGTTAATATATATTGATCAGAGAGATGTTCTAACTTGGCTGGAAATTTATCAAAAACCCCCATGAGTTCTCCACCCATAATGGTGTGCGAAGCACCAGAATCTAACAATGGTTTGTAAGGCGTTCCAAAAATGCGAATAGTTAGATAGGGTCGCGGGTCATTCTCTCGTGAATCAACAAGAAAATCTAAAGCAAATGGCTGAGTGACTGACTTAGGGGTAAACTCATGGTTTCTAAACTTATCTGTAGGTCTTCCAGGGAGCACTCCAGAGTTGTCTAAGGAGGGCTCCGACTCTACAAGTTTTTTGAGAGGCACTTGTCACAGGCCATCTTCTTAACCCTTGCTTCCCCGCATCCAAAGGAGAATGTCTTCTCTCTCGTGCAGTTTCTGTGTGTATGATTTCCTTCTCCGCAGTTCCAACACTTTAATGGTCGAGACGCTCGATAAGTAGATGACGAAGAGTCCCTGGTGGTGTTCAGGTAGGCCACATTTCCCTGGGCTGGCCTCCGACGATTTGAAGAACAAGCGAGGTCCGGTTTCAGGACACCAGTCGGTCGAGGCGGATGCTGAAACGTCGATGAACGCAGCCTTCCAACTTCAGCTCTTCGGCCAAGGCGACGAAGTTTCTCAAGGGTTGTAATATTAAACATGCAGAGTTTATCTTGTAGAAAGGTATTCACATTCTTCAAGATGCGTTGAAGTTTAGTCTCTTCAGGTACAGGTTTTGAAAGGCGGCCAAACAAACTATCCATTGCAGCGAGATACAGATCCAAACTCTCCATCTCCCCTTGAGTTCGATGCAAAATCTCTAATTGTAGACGATCATCATAGTCAGCGCTTTGAAGACAACTTTCAGCTCCTCTTTAAGCTCTTCCCAAGTAAATATCCTTTGACAAGCTGAGCGATACCAGATAAGTGCAATTCCACTAAAAAGATCTACCGCACTTTCATAAAGTTCTTGACAGGAGACACCCCTAGCCTTTCCTAGCTCCTCTGCCCTCTCAAGAAATGCTGCTATGCTTTGACTTCCCTCGCCTTCGTACTTAAGTCCCCATTTGTAGACTGGCACCATGTTGGGCTTAGAACCAACTTCCAATGCGTGGAGTGCCCCAGAGGGCTCCCGCTTAGTTGATGTAGGTTGAACAGTAGATAAGGGTGTGCCAACTGGTTTTACTGATGATTCCCGAAGAGCATGGTCCTGTCGAGAAACCGAGTCACCACCAAGATGTGACTGCGATGTTGTCCGTGTGGAAGGAAGTTCTAATGCAGCATTTTGAGGCTCAGAGACAATATGTTTTCCCGGCTTTCCGGTTTTAGGTTCCAATTCTTCCTCATTGCCTTGTAATTGTTCCCTGGAGTCTTTAAGGTCGGTAGACGCATCCACAAGCCGCTTTATCTTCCCCAGAAGGTCATTTTTCCTATCTTCCAAGTCGGTTTCAAAAGTCCGCAGGTATTGGAATCCTCTCCACGCGCAAGAGCCAGTGCCATAACCTCGCTTGAATGCACTTATACTCATTATCTTTAGCATCCCCTTCATAGTCGGTTACCAAGTTATTGAGAACAGAGAATTTCTCCTCACAAGTGTCTAATTCTTCCGAAGGGTCTAGCTGTGCGATAAGTTTTCCATCAACCGTTATGTTGTTTGAAAAACAGTGTGATAATTTCTTCCTTAAATAATTCGCATTTCCCTCAATAGGAACGCCTCTAATTCTCAGTTCATACTTGATTTCCGAACGATGCAAGTAGTAAGCATTCATGTTAATTGTAGATACTAAGTTCCAAACAGAATTAGAAAAGTGCATAAATCCTCCGAATTTTCTTATTTTGCCAGAAAAATTAAAGTCAAAACATCAATAACCAAATGTAAACAAAGACAGCACAAGACATAAGACAGACAACAAAAATTTAATAATAAATAAATTCTCAAAGTGCAACTCCTTAACAAGATAAATTTCCAGCAAGGTTCAAATATTTGTTTTAAAACACAAGTCAAATCAAGGAGGAATAGCAGACAGACCCCATGTTGGGCGCCAAATGTAACGGTCCCGGATTACTCAGTCTAGGGGGTGGGTAGACAATAACTCAAAATATTATCCTCAAGTCACTTCAATAGGTAATCATTTGAGGGCGCCACCTTGTTTTCACACAGTGCTATATTACTACGACCATAACAAGGAAAAGGCCGACCTGCTATTAAGATGATGACATGAGGAGAAAGTAAAGCCTGAGGGCCATCCACATAAAAGGAAAAAAAAGAAAGCTCTATAATAACCACTATTTATATTTAACACTTTGGGGGTACTGAGTAGAATTGGAAAATAATTATTAAATTGTAAACAACCAAACAAAATTCTTAAGATATGAGTGAAAGTCTGCTAAATTTTGGTCTGAACTATTTGTGAACTTAATTCTAAAATAAAAGAAAATCCAGTTAAATTGATTACCTTAATGTTCAACCACAGGTTTCGAATAACTGTACTCAACATTATAGAGAGCCTGATTTATTACAAAATTATCAAACTGTATCAAAATATCAATTAGGCTTAACCATATAATAATTCAAGATCAAATATCTCAATAAAAGCAGGAAATATAATATAATACAATTTAGGTGTCAACCTCCAGTATAGCCCTTAATAGGTTTCAATAGATTATAACCAAATAATTAATTAGTTGTACAACCAACGACTCACACCTCAGATAACTTCCTTAAATTATTCCAAAAATTCCAATTACCATACCCCTTATGGATCCTTATTCCCGACAAACCATTAGGCCTACTCATAATACATTGGGTGGCCACCACAACGCTGAAAGAATTAACATTAACAACACATACAAATACACTTAACATTTAATATAGAGTTGGACAAATAAATTCATGAAGTCACAATATTGAACATATAAATAAATTAATGGAGTGGCAGTTAGACAGTTCCTCCACAAGCCGGTGTAGTCGAAGTTAGGTTGCCGCACTAACAAGGTTGCTACTCTTTGTCGGACATAAGAACAGATCCCGCACTCCAGTTGACCGAGGCGGTATGGGAGTTCAATAATTCGAAGTAAGATTAACTACTGAGTCCCGTTTAAGAGAATTTTTAGATAAGTCACTGATACCAGATAACAATTCAGAAATATGTTAGTAAAGATAAGATATAATGTCCGTTAGAATGATAATTTTCCACTTATCGGTTTGGAGAGCACCAGCCGTTGGCAACTAGGAATGCAGGACAACCACTCGGAGCAGGCAGTCAGGCAGCAACTCCAGCAGTGAAGGTATAGGCACCAGGTAGATGTGATACCAAAGGACACAGCTCCCGGAGAAATCCCTTAACCAACTGCAACATTGGATTAGGAGGGAGCAGTGCAAAAGTAAGGGTCTGGTGTGGTGATTTCCATGGGAAGCTAACTCACACTGAACTATCCAGAACATCTAGGCAGGAGTGGGGTTGAACAAGTGTTCAGCTGATCAGGCCTCACTTGGCTTACAGTGATGAACAATAAGCGACAGGAAAAGTAAAGCAATATTCTTGTTTGGCCAGTTGGAGCTGCAGCATTGTTATCCCAACTGATAAGCTTATCAACAGGTTGATCAGGCCTGTGTGCCGTCTCGAGTTGAATTCAACTTACTTCTCAGTCTTCATTGTTCATCATCATCATAGGTTCATCTGTTGTATAACAGGTTTTCTTTATGAACTCCTCCATTGTTCTCTGTCTTCTGCCAGCCTTTTCGTGGTAATGTAGTTTTCTGCCTAGATGTTGTCCATCAACTGTCGTCTCTTTCTTCCTCTTCTTCTTTTTCCGCTAACCATGCCTTCTAGACTGTCTTTTATAATAGAATTTCTTCTTAAACAGTGTCCTATCCAGTTCTTCTTTCTTTTCCTTATTGTTTTTAATATTTCTCTTTTCTCTCCCACTCTCCTCAATACTTCCTCATTCCGTACTCTGTCTTCCCATTTAACTCCTTCCATTCTTCTCCACAAATGCAATCAAAAGTTTCTAGTTTTTTTAAAAAACTGTAAATGCTATATTTTGTACTGAAACGTATTTATACGTTTGTAATACATATGTATAAGGAAATTGTTTAATAAAATAACATATTGCTTTACTGAATTTCGGTTTTTGATTTTATTTTTCTACCCTTATTAAAACTTTCCAAATTCGAATTTTTGGATAATTCGAATTTTTTACTGGTCCCTTCAGCTTCGAATTAGCCAAGTTCTACTGTAGTAATTTAGAGATTTTGTAATTTGGTGATGTTTTAGTGTTTATTAAGGGCCTAATGGGGACATTAAATATATAATATATTATTTAATATTTGTAATCACTTTACCTCAAGATATTTTCTCCTTATTTGCAGAATAAATAAAAAAATAAAAAAAAGTTTTTTTTGTGTGGACATTCTTGGGTCGCAAATACTTTTTTGGTTATTTTCATAATATTCAGTATAGTAGAGATAATGATGTAAACATAAATTTGTAACTAGGTGTCAATGTTTTTCCTAACCTAGTTCAAAATTAGTTCAATATAACACTTTTCTTTATAGGCATAGGATGAAATATACTATAATGGCATAAAATAAAAGTCATGGGTATTTAATGTTATCATTTAAATTTAAGTAGGCTACAAAGTTTACATTTGACATATCATTGAAATATTTTGCATGACTGACTTACAACAGGGTAGGACTACACGTTACAACATGAATACCACATGACTGTACAGGCAGCCAGTCAAGGGTACATTAAGCCTCAGTTTGCTCTGTGACACTGGTTGTGACAGTTGCAATAGCATACAAACAGTGCATAATTAGTTCATTGTAAAAAAGTGTATACATTGTTTGAAGTGGTTTTGTGTAAAATAGTTTTTTATAATCTATAAAATTATACAGTGTAATAGGGGACAGTAGGGTTTGGAACAAACATACAAACTACAGTGAGTAGTCTGATTCATGTGATTCTGGTTCAACAATCATTTTGTCTGATTTAGTACTATTAAGTTTCATTGATAACCATTAATGTGCAGTTTAAAACAAAGATTTATTTATTTATTACTGTACTATCTATGTATAATCATGAGTTCGGATGAAGAGTTGTTAGTACCTAAAGAACAGTGTAATGTGGTGCTGAGCACTCATTCTGTTTGTCACAACACAAATTTTACAGATGAGAAAGAAATACTGTTGGTTTCAAATTTACCAGATGAAGTTAAAGCAATTCTTATGGAGGTTAGGAAAAACAGTGACACCTAGTTACAATTTATGTTTACATCATTATCTCTACTATACTGAATATTATGAAAATAACCAAAAAAGTGTTTGCGACCCAAGAATGTCCACAAAAAGGTCATCAGAGCAGGTTTAAGACCAATATCTCTTATATATGCTAAAGAAGTAAAAAAAAAGGGAATAGGTTAATATTAATTCCTGGAAAAAAGATTTGTGACAACTGGAGAAAAAAATTGCCATATAAAGATCAGATTTGTACACCAGAAGAAATGTTCAAGATTTGTGACCAGCATTTTTCAAAAATAACATTTCAATTCATCAATACAGACAATGTAAAAAATGTAGAACCTATGTTAACTTTGCATTTTAGTGATCATAAAACTGTTATTGGCACAAGGTCCTTCCATTATTTCCAACCACTACCCAAAACCGAAATAGCAGCAAAACGTATCAGCAGTGACAAAGATTTTTCCTTAAGATATAGCTTTTCGCAAGAACTGCAACTTCCAAATCTCCAACCAAATACCTATGTAGGCTGTGTCTATGAAGAAAATGTTATATTGGACTAATTTTGGAGCTAGATGATGACAACCAAGATGCTTACATCAATTTTATGCATCCTCAGTAGCCATCAAAAACTTTTTTTTGGCCAGAACCCAGAAATGTTGGGAGAGAGGGTAAGTGCTGGGTCTCTTTTACAAACATAATTTTCTGCATAGATGTACCATAATTAAGTGCTTAGGTGGGCCAAATGGTTTTCAGACTATCCAAAAAAAGTATTCAAAATATTAATGCTGCTTGGGCAAGGAAAAATTAAGTTCCATATCAATCAAGAAGCACCTGTATATATTATAAATATCCTCTTTAATATTTCAATGAAATATCAAATATAAACTTTGTACTTAAATTATAAAATGATGTCATTAAATACATATGACTTTTATTTTATGCTATTATAATACATTTCATCATCTTTCAAATGAGACCTTTTTCTGCCTCATAGGACCAGACAGAAAAAAGTTATAAACATTTACATAAAAAAAAGAAAATAAATACATTAAAGCTGCACGGAGAAAAAAAATTCACAGTTGCCAACTTTGAAGTGGAAAATAAGTTTATATGAGTCTAAATGTTATTTTTGACTTTATATTTGGAATCCTTGTGAAATTTCAAGTAAGTATTGTGAGTTTCATAACTTAATATTAAATAATAACCATACAAGTAGAGTTTTTATTGAAAAGTGCTCTTTAGATCTTGCGCCGTGACTAACAAATTGGCTAAAAATGGACTTTTTTCAAAATATCATTAAAAAAAGCTAAAGCGAATTTGGCAAAAATGAAAAATATTTGTTGTTATATTTGTCCATAGATGCTGTAAAAAAATTTCATGAAAATCTGAGAGGGTAGGGTGAACACCCCTGGATGATTTGACTTGGAATGACCCAATCTATAAAAACTAAATAACCCACACAACAAAGAGAATACAACAACCAATGGAATATACAAAATTGAATGCCAAGATTGCAATAAATGTTACATAGGACAAACAAAAAAACAACTGAAAAAACTTTATTTTGAACACCTAAACGTATACAAAAAACCAGAAATATACAAGTCTAATTTAGCCACACATGCAATAAACACTGGACATGAATTCCCAAACATAACCAACATGACACTAATAAAACACATACCACACAAAGGCACCATAATGAACATTTGGGAAAATTTACAAATATACAAACATAAAACACAAAACAAACTAATACCTGAACAACAGATCAATTATATAGATACAAACTAATACAGAACAATTGATTACAACAAATCAATACAAAACATGACACAATTTTCAAAACACTCAACATCGAAAATACACAAAATACTAGCACATACACCACAATCACACACAATAAAACCAATTTGGAATGCCAGAAGCCATCAGGAAGCCACAATAATAACCAACCAATACATATGTACTTCACCAGACACAAAATCCGGAAGGCTGAGGATGGGTACAAGATAGTACCCGAAACATGTTCCAAATAAGGAGAAAAAATCTTGAGGTAAAGTGATTATAAATATTATATATATATATACATCAAGAAACAGACTGTAGCAAAAAGTGTTTGAATATATAATATATTATATATAATATAATATATAAGATTAAATATACAGGTTGGGCCAAAAGTCACTACCCATTGTGAGTTACTGAGTTATCCATTGTAAACATTAAAATAACTTTGGTTGTGATCTTCCCATTGATTTTAAATTACGCGCCTTTGATTTGTGTCTGATAGTTTCTTATGTAAACACTAGAGTGCAATTTTATTGACAAAGATGGAAAACAATTTGAGAAACCAAAGTTATTTTAATGTTTACAATGGGTAACTCAGTAACTCACAATGGGTAGTGACTTTTGGCCCACACTGTATAATAAATAGCTTACTACATAACCATTACAACAATCAAAAATGGATTCGAAGTAAATCCGATTATCCGTTAACTATATTGTAAGCGAAACATTCAATTACAATTCAAACAAACCTCTGGAGATACAGAATAATTTCTGTGAAACATGCGTCAGGTGAAGATATATATATATATATTCAATAACTGCTATATATATATATATTCAATCACGTTCTGCTACAGTCCATTTCTTGATGTATATAATACATTTAATATTTATAACTAAATTTACCTAAAGATGTTATTTTTCCTTATTTGGAACATGTTTCGAGAGTTCCCGTGCTCTCATCTTCAGCCTTCGCGATCTTTTGTCTGGTGAAGTATTTGTGTGTTGGCTGCTGGATGCTATTAAGGTTGTTTGTTGGTCTTTGATATTTTAATGTTGTATTATTGTGTGTGATTGTGGTATATGTATTTGTATTTTGTGTATTTTCGATGTTGAGTGCTTTGAATATTGTGTCATGTTTTGTATTGATTTGTATTTGTTCTGGTATTAGTTTGTTTTGTGTTTTATGTTTGTATATTTGTAAATTTTCCCAAATGTTCATTATGGTGCCTTTGTGTGGTATATGTTTTATTAGTGACACATTGGTTATGTCTGGGAATTCATGTCCTGTGTTTATTGCATGTGTGGCTAAATTGGATTTATATATTTCTGGTTTTTGTATGCGTTTAGGTGTTCAAAATAACGTTTTTTCAGCTGTTTTTTTGTTTGTCCTATATAACATTTATTGCAATCTTGGCATTCAATTTTGTATATGCCGTTATTTGTTGTATTATCTTTGTTGTGTGAGCTATTTAGATTTTGTAATTTATTTTTATTAGTTTTGTATGCTATTTTTATATATGTGTTTTTAAATAGTTTTGTTAGTTTTGTCATTTTATTATTTATGTATGTGAATGTGGCCCATTTTTTGTTGTTGTTATTATTTATGTGTTATTCATTTTGATTAATTCTTAATTGTTCAGTTTTTATTTTATATTTGATTTTATTTTCTATTTTGTTCACAGTATTTTTATTGTATCCATTTTCATAACCAATTTGGCAGGCCTATATTATATTTCTTTCTTTGTCAGTTTCTTGTTTGTTTAGGGGAATTTTGTACAGTCTGTTAAATAGCGAATAGAAAGCTGCCATTTTATGTTGTGGTGGGTGGTCAGAATGGTTAGGTATAATGACGTTAGTGGAAGGTGGTTTTCTATATATTGCATATTGTATGTGGTTGTTGTATCTTGTGATGGTTATGTCTAAATAGTTGAGTTTGTTATGTTTTTCTTTTTCTTCTGTGAATTGTATTTTAGGATGTATATTATTGATTTGTTTCAGTATGTTCTCTGCATTTGTGTTTTTGTTATTTGATACATATAGCCCATCATCTACATATCTTATCCATATGCCATTTGGGTCATGTGATTTTATAATACAGTATTTTGTATTTTGGTGTCTATGTGTTGTAGGAATATTTCTGCTATTATGCTTGATAATGGTGATCCCATTGCTAAACCTTCTTGCTGTTGATAAATTTTGCTATTAAATTCAAAGTAATTTTGTTTTAGTATTAGTTGGAGGCTATTTTTTATTTCGGTTATATATTGTTTGTTTTCATTTTGTTCTTTAAGTTTGTTTATTATTATGTCTATTGTTTCTTCTACTGGGATGTTGGTGTACATGTTTGTGATGTCATATGATGTGAAAAATGTATTTTCATTTATATTTATTATTTTTAGTTTGTCTGTTAATTCGTATGTATTTTTTATGTTATGATGGTTATTTGTTAGATGGTTATTTTTTAGTTTTTGTGCTATTATTTTTGATATTTTGTATGTAGGTGCTTTTTTGAAGTTGGTTAATGGACGTATTGGGTAGTTTAATTTGTGTATTTTTAAATATCTTGTTGATTCATCCTCTTCGTTCATTTTTACTAATATTATTATATATAAAAAACTTTCAAAAATGAACTTACTTTAGGTATCACTTTCACAAACATTTCAAGGTGTTGTGCCTCTTCCTCAGTGTGAGTAAATACTGAATGTCATTGTTACAGAATAACGATTATGGACTATAGGTGTGTGTGGTGGGAATTGATGGTGGGAGGGAATTGGCGCTGAGGTTCAAATTTTGTGTTTGGATCAATGTATCAAATAGTGTATGTGATCTGTAATGTAATGGTTCATTTAATATGTTGTTTGGATATAATGCGTGATATCTGTATATTTCAAATTGTTCGGTTGTGTTTAATTTTCTACTTTTTGGTAAGTAGTGTAATATTTCCATGTTGTGTTTTATGTTTGTGTAACTATGGTTTTCATTTTGTAAATGTGTGGCAAATGTGGAATGTATGTAATTTGTGGTGAGGGCTTTTACATGTTCTGAAAATCTGGAATAAAAAGATCTTCCCGTCTGGCCGATGTAGAATTGGTTACAATCATTACAATTTAATTTATAAACTCCTGTTTTACTGTATGTGTCTGTGTCTTTGTTAATATTTATATGTTTCATAATGGTGTTGTTGGTTCTGTAGGCTATTTTATAATTGTGTTTTCTAAATGTGTTAGCAATTTACAACTCCAATACACACAAAATTTTTGACATATTGTTTAATTATTCTGTTTCTTTTTTGTTAAATTCTGTATTGCTAAGGTTAATGGTTCGAGGGTAAAATGTGTGTTTATATGTCAAAAATGGTAAACAATATGGTATATGGTTCGAGGGTAAACAATATGTCAAAAACTAACATAACTCATGATGCAAACAAAAATCTAGAAAATTTAATAATAGAAACAGAATTTGCCATTAACCTAACAAAAGACAATATACAAGAAGAAAAAAGAACAGAAGCAACACATATAATTAAAAAAATAATCACTTGCGAAATGAAAAACAAAGATAAACAAAAGAAAGACAATAAAACAATAAAAGAAATTAAAAATAAAGTAAAGAACAATAATTTAATAATAACTAAAGCAGACAAAAGTCAAGCAACAGTAATCATTGATAAAGCAGACTACATCAGAAAAACCGAAGACTTCATCAACAATAATAAATGCATACAAAAATATCTTAAACAAACAATAAAACTAATAAAAACAACTAAAAACATTTTCAACAATAAAAACACAGACATATATATAAATAATAATCCAGAACCACCTAAAATGAATAGCCTAATAAAAATACACAAATTAAACTACCCAATACGTCCATTAATCAACTTCAAAAAAGCTCCTACATACAAAATAGCAAAAATAATAGCACAAAAACTAAAAAATAACCATCTAACAAATAACCATCATAACATAAAAAAATACATACGAATTAATAGACAAACTAAAAATAATAAATAAGAGGGCTATCCAGAAAGTAACAGACGTTTTGACCGACCGCGGCAGTGGGCGGGGATAGAGCCGCCATCTTGGTGTCAGAACGTTCCTACGCTCAGTACGCATCCAGCTGTGGTAACGTACGGTCTGTGTCCCTCTTACTTTGCTCTCTGTGACGTGTTAAAATGTGCGCTGCAATAGAAAATCCCGCTACTTGTGAGGTGCGTTCTGTGATTAGGTTATTGTTGGCAAAAAATCACAAACCAATTGAAATTTATCGCCAACTTTGTGATGTGTACAGAAAAGGAATAATGAGTGAAAGCCGAGTGAGGCAATGGTGCATTGATTTTAAAAATGGCCGTACCAATGTTCACGATGAGGACCGCAGTGGTAGACCTAGCGTTGTGACTGATGAACTGGTGATGAAAATCGACGACAAAATTCGTGAAGATCATTGTTTCACGATTACGGAACTTTCGAAACATTTTCCCCAAATTTCACGGAGTTTGGTGCATGAAATTGTGGCGGAAAAGCTTGGTTACCACAAATTTTGTGCTAGGTGGATTCTGAAAATCCTAACGGAAGACCACAAAAAACAGAGACTGGCTGCAGCAGTAACTTTCCTTGAAGATTACGACAAAAATGGTAACAAAGTTATCGATCGTATTGTAACTGGGGACGAGACTTGGGTGAAGCATGTCAATAGTGAAACAAAAAGGCAGTCGATGGAATGGGGACACACAAATTCTCCCAAGAAACCAAGGAAGTGTTTGCAAACGCTGTCAGCAAGAAAGATCATGGCTACTGTGTTTTGGGACTCTGAAGGAGTGATTCTCGTTGATTTTCTTGAACGTGGCACAACAATTAACTCAGAGAGGTATTGTGAAACACTGAGAAAGTTAAGGCGCGCGATACAAAACAAGCGTCGGGGAAAACTTAGTGCGAAGGTTTTGTTTTTTCACGACAACGCACGTCCACACACGGCCAATTGTACCCGAGAGCTCTTCGATGGTTTTGGATGGGAGGTGTTCGATCATCCACCATACAGCCCAGATTTGGCGCCGAGCGACTATCACCTCTTCCCAGCGATGAAGACATGGCTCGCTACACAACGCTTTGATACTGACGCCGAACTGCATGCCGGTGTAAACCAGTGGTTGAAATCGCAGGCGGCAGATTTCTACAGAGACGGTATTGAAAAACTTGTGCCACGGTATGATAAGTGCCTTAATTTGAATGGCGATTATGTAGAAAAATAGCTTAAGAGTGTACCTTTCAAATGTATATAATAAAATTTTGTTTTTTCATTTTGTAAATTTTTTATTTCAAAACGTCTGTTACTTTCTGGATAGCCCTCGTATAAATGAAAATACATTTTTCACATCATATGATATCACAAACATGTTGTAGACATAATAATAAACAAACTTAAAGAACAAAATGAAAACAAACAATATATAACCGAAATAAAAAATAGCCTCCAACTAATACTAAAACAAAATTACTTTGAATTTAATAGCAAAATTTATCAACAGCAAGAAGGTTTAGCAATGGGATCACCATTATCAAGCATAATAGCAGAAATATTCCTACAACACATAGACACCAAAATACAAAATACTGTATTATAAAATCACATGACCCAAATGGCATATGGATAAGATATGTAGATGATGGGCTATATGTATCAAATAACAAAAACACAAATGCAGAGAACATACTGAAACAAATCAATAAATATCGGTATGGAGAACCATACATGACTTCCATATTCTAAGATTTATATTTAAAAACCATTTTCACCCAAACAGCCAGGCTGTGTCTTACCTGCCTTTTTATTGCTGTATTAAATGAAAAATATTATATTACATTAAAATGAAAAAATTATAATTTTATTGCCTGGCAACAAAATTATTTTATTTTTAACAATTACCATTGTTTCAAAAAGTTTAAATAAATTTTCAAGTACTTTACTCTTGTTAAAACGTAAAAGGTTGCAGGTAAACTAGCCCTTCCCCTTAACCGATCTTCACCGAAATCGAAAGTCATTGAGACCTCTACAATTCAGGGACGTATGCAAAAAATTATTTGATTCTGTTTGAATTTGCGGCTGTTATCGTTTGCCATAGAAAATACGCTTGAAAAAAAAACGTTGCAGGTAAACTACCCCTTCCCCTTAACCGATCTTCACCAAAAACAATAGGTCTTGAGTACTCTACAAATCAGGGGTGTATGCAAAACATTATTTGATTCTGTTTGAATTTGCGGCTGTTATCGTTTGCCATAGAAAATACCCTTTTTAAAAAAACGTTGCAGGTAAACTACCCCTTTCCCTCAACCGATCTTCACCAAAAACAATTGGTCTTGAGAACTCTACAATTTAGGGCTGTATGCAAATAATTTTTTGATTCTGTTTGAATTTGCGGCTGTTATCGTTTGCCATAGGAAATACCCTTGTTAAAACATAAAACGTTACAGGTAAACTACCCTTTTCCCTTAACCGATCTTCACCAAAAACAATAGGTCTTGAGTACTCTACAAATCAGGGCTGTATGCAAAACATTATTTGATTCTGTTTGAATTTGCGGCTGTTATCGTTTGCCATAGAAAATACCCTTGTTAAAAAAACGTTGCAGGTAAACTACCCCTTTCCCTCAACCGAACTTCACCAAAAACAATAGGTCTTGAGAACTCTACAATTTAGGGCTGTATGCAAATAATCTTTTGATTCTGTTTGAATTTGCGGCTGTTATCGTTTGCCATAGGAAATACCCTTGTTAAAACATAAAACGTTACAGGTAAACTACCCCTTTCCCTTAACCGATCTTCACCAAAATCAACAGATCTTGAGAACTCTACAATTCAGGGCTGTATGCGAAACATTATTTGATTCTGTTTGAATTTGCGGCTGTTATCGTTTGCCAAACAAACAAAATTACCCTTGCTAAAAAAAAACCGTTGCAGGTAAACTACCCCTTTCCCTCAACCGATCTTCACCAAAAACAATAGGTCGCGAGTACTCTGCAAATCAGGGCTGCATGCAAAAAATTATTTGATTCTGTTTGAATTTGCGGCAGTTATCGTTTGCCATAGAAAAAAAATCTACAGACAGACAGACAGACAGACAGACAGACACACACACAGACACTTTTCGGAAAACGACTTTTTTTCATGTTTTGAGTGTAGTAGAATCAGAATCTGCAATAATCTCGAACACGATTTTTTTTGCCATCACCATACTTCCATTCCTTAAGGAATATGGAAGTAATATACATCCTAAAATACAATTCACAGAAGAAAAAGAAAAACATAACAAACTCAACTATTTAGACATAACCATCACAAGATACAACAACCACATACAATATGCAATATATAGAAAACCAACTTCCACTAACGTCATTATACCTAACCATTCTGACCACCCACCACAACATAAAATGGCAACTTTCTATTCGCTATTTAACAGACTGTACAAAATTCCCCTAAACAAACAAGAAACTGACAAAGAAAGAAATATAATATAGGCCTGCCAAATTGGTTATGAAAATGGATACAATAAAAATACTGTGAACAAAATAGAAAATAAAATCAAATATAAAATAAAAACTGAACAATTAAGAATTAATCAAAATGAACAACACATAAATAATAACAACAACAAAAATGGGCCACATTCACATACATAAATAATAAAATGACAAAACTAACAAAACTATTTAAAAACACAGATATAAAAATAGCATACAAAACTAATAAAAATAAATTACAAAATCTAAATAGCTCACACAACAAAGATAATACAACAAATAACGGCATATACAAAATTGAATGCCAAGATTGCAATAAATGTTATATAGGACAAACAAAAAAACAGCTGAAAAAACGTTATTTTGAACACCTAAACGCATACAAAAAACCAGAAATATATAAATCCAATTTAGCCACACATGCAATAAACACAGGACATGAATTCCCAGACATAACCAATGTGTCACTAATAAAACATATACCACACAAAGGCACCATAATGAACATTTGGGAAAATTTACAAATATACAAACATAAAACACAAAACAAACTAATACCAGAACAAATACAAATCAATACAAAACATGACACAATATTCAAAGCACTCAACATCGAAAATACACAAAATACAAATACATATACCACAATCACACACAATAATACAACATTAAAATACCAAAGACCAACAAACAACCTTAATAGCATCCAGCAGCCAACACACAAATACTTCACCAGACAAAAGATCGCGAAGGCTGAAGATGAGAGCACGGGAACTCTCGAAACATGTTCCAAATAAGGAAAAATAACATCTTTAGGTAAATTTAGTTATAAATATTAAATGTAATATATATATATGTGGTGTGTTCTTTTTTGTCATATTCAGGAGTAAGTTGTTTTTTTTCTTCTGTTGGAAACGTTTGAATCATGGAGCGTCAGGTCACACCTGAAAGAACAGAGAATTTTTTGTTTAGTTAAGTCACTCACGTAGACGAAACTAGGTGAACCATCATGGAATTCCTAATTGTGCAGTTACCGTTATGTTTTCAGTTGTGTGTGTCATTGATATTAAAGATCCTCATGTATAATAATATACCATTTGTATGTGCTTTGTAATCGACATAGCGTAACTAGGCTTTTTGTTGTCTAGTAGTGCTGAACCTGGTTGTGGTAGTATGAATTGAGGTGTAGTCATCTGTAGGTGTGCAGTAGACAAAAAAAAAACTTGTCTGATTTTTGTTCATGCGGGCTATCCATCACTGTTTCATTAACATGCTATTCCCCTACTGTTCTCGTACACAACAGTGACAAGCATTTAAAATAAACATTGTTATAATGTTTTCTTACTTGATTATTTCAGTTACTTAAATAGACAGTTACTTTAGTTTTTCCATTCAATTTGAATGTATAGTAAATACAGTATAGTATAATACAGTCAATTTAAGTATAGCTTAGAGCGTGTAATGGCTTATTTTGGTGAGAGGCATTGTGCTTTATAGCAATGTGTATGCTACTCAGGATGGCTGGAAAATAATTCTCACTACCACTTCTAATTATCCGCAGACTTGGTGCTTACAAACTGAGTATGTGAGTAGGATCTTTATAAAGTTGTTTCTCTATAGTTATAGTGTGTCTGCAGCTATCAAATGTATGGTATGGAATATTGTACAGACACGTTGGGTTGGGAGGAATAAATTACTGTAGAAGTTAAAAAATAAATCAGGAGGATGAGGGAGAAGGTAGTTAGACTTGACACTTTTTATTGAGGAGGGGGAATTCCATTTTATATGGAATAAGTGGAAATTTTAAAATTAATTGAAAGAGGGAGATAAATTGATGTCATAATAATTAGTTCTAAGTTTATGATTGGTGCTATTGATGATAATATGAAATAAGTAGTTAAGGAAGTTAGACTCAAATGTTATTTTAAAATTAAAACTTAAAATTATGAACCAAATGGTGAATGGCTTGAATAAACTGTGATGAACAATAAATTAGAGAAAATCATATGTCAGTAAAAATCGTTAATTTTGGTGTAATTCAAAATATTGTTAATTAGAAGAAATTACTTGTCCCTGTTACTTTTATGTACAAGTACATTTAAATTGAATTTTGTGATTCAAAATTTAGGAATAAAAATATTTTTCAATTTGAATTTTTTATTTTATTTCTGATATTTTAGGACAGTATAGTGAGATATTGATAATGTGGCACAGTCGATTTTCAGTCAAATTGACGAAAGCTTACATCATGCTGAGTATATACTATGTACATTCCATAATATACCATGGGGGATTGGGGTATTTGTTATTTTTCAACATCAGGCCTAGTATACAACATAACAGCTTGTATATAATTCTACAAAACATGCTGCATTCCTGTGGATTGACTTTTCAGATTCGGGACGTATTACATCAACCAGTACACAGTACAGTAATTTATAAGACCATTGATGGTGTTTATGTGTGTGCTAAAGAGTAGTTTACAGTATAAAACATTCTGAATTATATTAAACATGGTTTATTTTCCTGTCACTGTAGCATACAGAAATATCAATTCATTTAAAAATCTCAGTAGTTAAAAAAATACAAAACTGTAACTTTGAAACAAAAAGCTGAAATTATGAAGGTAGTAGAAATTGGCTGATAGGAAGAAAACTGAATTTGACAAACCGTATGGTATTGCTCTGTTAATACCTCAAACTTATTAAAAAACTAAAGAATCATTTTATAAAATTAATGATGACAAAGATGAAAATAAAGAGGGGCAGAATTTCTGGATATTCAAGAGTGCATATCAACACAGTTTAGAATAGTGCATAGTTGTAACATTCCATTAAGTGGTCAGTTAATTTGGGCAAAGGCTGAGGAGTTTGAGGAGCATTGAAAGATTAACTGCTTATTCTAATTATAATGTTTGACTGTTTTTTGAAAAAGGTTCTTATTAGAAACATTGTTGAGTCAATATAAGTACCTAGTACACCCAACTACCCTAGTAAAGATTAGTAGACATACTCTATATTACCCTATAATACCCTAGTATTAGTAGACATAAACAATTAATAGGAATTGAGAAGTAAATTTTAAAAGTCAGTCTCTGGACTTTTAATAAATTTAAAATTGTCAGTCTCCTTTTGTAACATAGGCCTATTTTTAGTGTCATTTGTTGTATTTGATTCTCAATCTCTATGACTGTTTAGATATTTAATGTCTTGAAGTTTCCTCAGATATTTCATTGGTTATGTCAGCCATTTACTTGATTGTGGTGTTTTGTTATACCATACAAATTAAATATGTTGTTTCCCTCAGTATGTCATGCCTTCTTCTATTTTAGCCTTAGTACTTGTAAATATATTCAAATACTTATTTTAGTCAGGATATTCAATTATCCCAAATAAAAATGGTAAACAAATATGTAAAGATGTCCAGTTGTGTAGAGTGTAAGTAGAGTTGTTGTTTGGTACCATAAAAGCTAATAGTGAAACATTGACTGGGGAAAATATGATGGGTTGGGTATGCAATTTATAGTTTGTTGTTATGGACATTATAGTATGCAGATGAGCAGATTGTGGTATAAAGGACAGAGAGAATTGGAAGTCAGTATTTTGTGTTTGCTAGAAGACTATATAAAAGTGAGGCGTATATGGAAATCGGCCATAGTACTTGTCTGGAGCCAGTAACACTACCAGGCATATACTGATTGATGATTTCCATGGAATGCAGGAATTCTCTAGGTGCATATTAATATGAGCTGTTAAATGTCATGATAATACAAATAAAAAGGTTTATTTAATTTTATTGACAGATTCATGACTTGTGTTGTAAGCTAGTTTGTAGTACTGATAAAGTGGGCATTTATTTGAGGTTTGGATATTTTAAAATTGTCTTTTAGTGCATGAGAAATTCAATCTTGACGTCCATAGGTTGAAGACCATTGTGCATAATATATGGAGAAAACAATGTTGAATGCCATTTTATTTGTCTGATTAGTGAGTAAAGCAAATAATTGCATGCTGCTGCTGATAATCAGGATGCAGGTTAATGCAGTCAGAAATGGCAGTCTTTTTTATAATCTGTCATACCCTGTGTAATCTCAGTTATAATAACCTAGGAAACTTGAATAGTGGCAGAAAGCAAGAGCACTCTCCAGTCTGTTCTTTACTGTTTACTACAAACACGTTGTGTAGAATATATTGCATATACAATCTACCCTGAATTTAATTAAGTAACAAATAAAAAAAAAAACATCAAATCAGCCAATGTAGAACTTAATAACTGGGGCCAACTAATTTCAAAAAAATGAAGAGTAGGTTGCAGGAATGTATATATATTTTACTGTTATCATTTCTTGCAATTTGTTACAAAGAACTGAATATTGAATAAAATTGTCTTTAATATTTCATGTTCTTAAAAATATTAATTAATATTTAGAAATGCGTGTTCTTCTTTAGTGGGACTATTTTACACTATATATCCACCACTGTCATGTACTTGTGTCAGGATTAACAGCAGAATAAAGTAGCACATGTAGTTTATATAGAATACTTTTGTACTTACAAGTGTAAGTACTGTGGTGTAAGGTTGAAGTGTTTCAATACAAAATTTGTGTTATATTTTAAACTGATAATATATCTTTGACTGTGTAATAATTGGGTTTAGTACTGTAAACAATTCTAACACATTTTTAATGATACTGCAACATAGACTCCAGTATACTGAATATCACTGACTAATAAACAAATTAAAATCTCCTTTGATTAATGTTGCTATATTTTTTCTACTTTTACATAATGTTTGTAGTGTTATTTTTAGTGTGTAGTAGAACCATGTTATTAGCATGCATACAGGCAACCCTGCAGATGTGGCTACTTTCGCGTCATTTTTAAAAGTAAGGAGTTACATATAATGTGTTGTATATGTCGTTAGAATTCTCAGAATATGCGCATTTATTTCTCCATTATGTATTTTTCCAAACACATTATTTTACAGATCACCCTTCAGGAATTAAAAGTGCTGCCATTGTCGTCATAGTGTGGAAACTCTTTTTTATACGCTAACTAAAGTATCAAGGTATATAATTATTTTATCAGTACTCTGCTTAGTATTCATAACATTAGTTTTTATAACAAAGGTGTTGGGACACTATTACTTGTTGCATTGTACATTTAAGGGAAAATGTATTAATGGGTTGTGTGCATATGCTATGTTTGTTTTGGGAATGTTTCCTATAGATTCTTTCTTATCTTTCCTATTGTTTTTTTGACCATGAATCTGAGATCTCTTGTGGGTGGGTGTTATTTCTTCTAAACAAATGTTTGTGTGATTTTAAAGTGAACTAATCTTGTATTTACTTTTTATGTGTGCGAAGTTAGCGTCTATAATAATAATGTACTAATGGATATTAACAACATTGCATTGTGGTTGTGGAAAGCATTTTTTAATTTATTATTTTATAGACAAACCTGTAATAACAACTCAAAAGAAAAATAATCTGGTGATTTTATTTTGTTGAAGGCACAGTAAATAAATTAGTAAGATCAACAAATTCTGAAGTAATAGTAAGAAATATTCATATGAATTCTAGAGTAAGAAAATTAATATGATGCTGAACATTTATATAGTAATCATGTTATTCATTATCTAAAAGCCAGGGTTTGTTGTTGCAACCAGGCATTTTCGTTCTCTGCCATTGTTTTCAGTGTGTCATACCTTCCAGATCATCTGCACATCATACAAGTGTTTTTCATTTTTGAATGACCTCTCATTGTCTTCCATAACAGTTCCAATTAAAAGGTTCCAAATAAATTTATAGTCTTAACATATTGTCTGGCCTAGAAAGTTCTCCTCTACTAATCACTTTTATTTAATTTTGTTTTTTGTTTACTTCTTTTAAAACTTCAAAATAGATTTTCTTTGTATCAGAATTTACTTTGTCATCCTTGTCCATCTCCACTACATCCAGCAAGATGTTCTCCTTCCTTCCTGAAGTCCAGGTTCACAACCATAAAGTACTGTAAACAAAAGGTTCTGCAAAGGTCTTCATAACTTCTAACTCCTTGTGATTATTTGTGTGCATATTTATTTTATTGCTTCTCTTCTTTTCACTTAGCCATACAGCCATTGCCTTCTTCAGTCATATTATCCATTGCTTCTCTTGTTTATATTCTTGATTATTTAATTTACTCATGATTGTTTCCTTTACTTACAGTCATCTTGATAGTTTAATCTTCAATTTAGTTTCCATCCTTTATCAGACTGTCCAGCATATTAAACATTCTTTTTCAGAATCACTTACTGTAGGCTTACCATACTTTTGAGATCCAAAACGGACAGCTTGGTAAAATTTGTGGCGTCGATCAAGGGAGGTATTATAAGCTTAACTGTACTGGTTTATTAACTGTACATGATCTAAATAAACCGATATTTTTGTAATTTGATATTTTCTGTATTTTCTGAATTATAAAACATGTATAAAATGTTTAACATATATATATGTTTCATGAATAAACATTATTCATGAAAATTAATGAATATAATAATACCATTATTAACAGAACATTCATTATAAAAAATTAAATTATAAACTACATTACAGTTTACTTATTAATTAATTAACTTAGGCCTATTTAATTTGCTTGACTGGAAGGTCCTACAGCATCAGTTTGTATTTTTTACTTGATACAGGTTTATTAATAATATTGTAATATTTTAAATAATTCTGTAAAATTAACTACAGCTATACTCTAAATTATGTTTGATGTTAAGTAAAGGTGTTATTGTTCCTGTAGCCATTACTTTCTCTTTCTGGACATCACACATTCTTCATTAAAGAAAATACCCATTTCACAGTTCGCAGTTCCAGATAAAAAAAAAAATAAACAGTTAATTTGACCAGATTGATAGGGTTTTCTTCTAGATAATTAAAATGCTAGAAATTTCTACCCATATCTGTAACATCTTTAAAATTTTTATTTTCACTACTGGTATATAAAAATGTATCACCTATTGAAACTTAATCAAATAAGTCATCAATATTAATTGCACTGTCCTTTTGTGCACTGTACTGTTGATAAATGCAACTGAACTTTCAGCACCAGTCCACAGTAATTTGTTATCTAATAAGCTAACCCATTTAAATTTAGTGATGCCACTAAACGTGTTTCCTAGCCGTAATTCAGTGCTTTTGACATAAACAGGACAACATCTCACATCAATCTATTTTCATCAAGGTTCCCACTAGTAAGTAAGTTTTTTAAACATCAGTGATTTAGGTTTTTGTGGAATATAGCATTCATTTCCTCCTGAGCCAACATTTCGTTTAGTTTCATGATTTTGTAAACTACTTCTGTGGAACATATCTTGTTGCCTTGTATTTTCAATATTGTTGGTAAAATATTTTTGTAGTAGCACTTAGAAACCACATATACACTAATGAATTTCTGTCTTCAGAAAAATCTTTTCGAAATCGAAGGACGGTGCTCCTAGATATAAAATGTGATTTTCCCCCTCAAACATCTCCTGTACTTATTCAAGTGCTGGTTGCATACTTATAAATCTTGTTTCGCTATGGGAAAGAACTTGTTTATATTTAACTTCTGTAAAGTTTGCAAAACCCTTTAGCTGGTTTACTATATTTTTGACTTTTCAGAATATTTTTTTGCTTGGACATATCTTTTTGAATTAATGTGCGCTTTCATATTACATTATGAAACATTATGTGGAGCCCTATCAGCTCCACGGACAACTGTGATCGGCAAATTTGAACAACTAACTTTTACCATCTGACCACTAGGTTGCACAATAAATTGATACTGTTCTTTAACCGCTGACTGAATGCAGATTTTTGTTTTGGCCTTATTAAGAAGTTATAAAACATTAAATATTAATTAACTGAGATTAAAATTGACGCCTTTTTCAGTAACACAACTGGCATAACATAAATATCATTAGCCAAGATTCAATGTGCTAACATAACTGAAACAGCAGTATTTCATGAGACATGGTGCCTATATACTATCGATACTGAAATTACGTATTGATTGTACATTATTATGATTTAATCATATGTATATAGGTTTATTCCAACCTTTCTGTCAGTGAATTATATCAAATAATTTTGAAAATTTGGTGAATTATGAAGTAAAATTAACTGTGGGAAACATCGAGGTCAAAGCTGTGTTTTGCCCAAACGGTGCCTAGACATAACCTAAAATCAAGGACAGTCTGGGGCAAATGAGGATGTATGGTAGCTCTACTTAATAGTACAAAGTCTTCTGCAAACCTAATTCAGTGTACTCTAATTCCACTTTATTTTATTCCTTTCATCATTTCCTTTGTAGTCTTGTTTCAATTAACATATCAAATAGACATGGCAAAAACAGATTTCCAAATATGAAATTATTGTCTATACAAATATAAATATGTCTCTGTTGTTCTATAATTACAACATAGGCCTAAGTTAATAAGTTCAATATTGCTTGTTTATGGAATTTTGTGGCAATTACATGACAAGAAATTTGTTTCACATTAAGTGTGACTTGCATGTATTTTACGATAATGTTGTAATGAAATCTGGTAACAATTTTGCAGTTTTTGTATTAAATTTTTAATAAATTTTTTAATCTGTTATTTTATCTGTTACCCTAGTTTTACTGATTAATATTTTGTTTTTATCAATGTACCTTTGTCATTAGTTATGACTAAATCTGTCTGAATCACATAAGATAAGTTACCAAAATGAAGATTAACCAAATCATTTGAGATAAGGAGCTGACATATTGGTCAGCAATGACTGAAGTATTGGTCACTAGTAGTTCCTGTGTGATTGTGTACACTACAGTAAAGTGGTTTTGTATTTCATTGTTAGTGTGTAGTGAATACTAAAATATTTAGTACACTTTAGTGAATTCAGATGTCTAACTTTTCCATCAAAATAAAGGTGTTAACTACTTCAGTAGGTATTAATTGCACTGTTCTCTAAGATTTGCTGTGTGTGAATTTGTTTTGAGTCTGGTCTCTGGTTTTGGTTTTACCAGTACAAGTTACAAGTTAATAGGTACTATGTTCTTGTACATGTTTTGTTTGAATAGTTTTGTATTAGATAATGTACTGAAAACATTTTAAATTCCAGTGGCCTCCTTTGCCTCGGCAGTTTCTTATAGCTCCCAGTATATTGGACATACTAATGTGTTATGACCATTTATTGGACATTTCCAAAAAAAAAGTGTAGCATCTTCAAATAAAAGTTTCAAAGATGCTAGTCATAAAGTTGTGTAGTTTTGGGAAAACAAATTAAGATGAGAACTTTAATTTCATAGATAAACTAAACTAGGATAACAGCATTAATATCAGAAATAAAAGGTACCATGGAAGTATGTCTTATATCTTATAATTTTAATAGTCAATGGGGAGGATAAGACTGGTAATAAGTTAGGAGGTGATTACTGTAATATTGTTAGATGAATATTTGTAAGGTAGTTAGACTAAACTTTTGAAAAATTAAAAAAAAAGACTGAAAAGGTAATGTTGCTAATGCAAGGTATGTTTTCTTTATTGTGTAACAAATGTAAAGTAACAAAAAGGTAAGAGTTCCTTTACTTATAATAATTTTAAGTTCAAATTTAGATACTTTTTTAAATAACATTTCATTGGATACACAGAATTTAAGTCTTGTTCTACAAAGACAGGCTCGTCAGTGTAAGTGAAGCAGCTCCACTTGTGTTGAACAAACTAGACATGAAAAAAAATCATATTAAAATTTTGATACAGGTGATTTTTTGTCAGTTTTCTTTTGTTCTATATGATAGCTCTGAAAATTTGATGAGTAAAACCAACATCTAGCCTGTATGGTGTAACTTTTACAATTTGGACCAATTCCAGTATATAAATATGATTAAATTAAGGACTTAATTGCTTACTGCAGGGTCCCATCTACAGTTGAACCTGGATGAGTGTGGTAAACCTCTTTTACTAGAATGAATTTTACATGGTCATTTTTATTATAAAAAAAAACTTTCTACAAATTAAACTACTAGACATCCATTAGTAGACATTTTCCCTTGCAATCATCATTGTAAGTGTGTGATTAATGTTGGAAAACTCCATAACTTAAGTGTAGGCCTAATTGTGAAGGAATGTGAATTGTGCATCTTTCAACAGATCTCTCCTACTACTCTGTCCCTCCATTAACTTTGTTGTCTGCAGCTAATTTGATCTCATCAAGTTTTTATACAAATGCTGTGAAATAGTAAAACATCTAAGAATCAACGAAGTTGTTTGTTAGTGAGTGAAAATTAAAGTTTCAATGAATGAAAATGATAGTGGCAATTCATGAGACCAAACTTGTAGGGAATTTGGTGTGCATAAATCAACTTTAAGATTCTGAAATACAGAGAAAATATTAGTTGAATAGGTGAAGAACATGCTAAATAGAAAATATTTTGTTAACTGGATTGTTGTGAACCAAACAAGTGGTGTGTGTGTAAAGAGTGCTTTGTTAAAAGACTTCCAGTAGGCAGACAATTAATTGAACAAAGGTCCAGTACTTAGCCAAAAGACTAAACAAAAAGTTTGCATCTAGGAAAGGTTGGTTACAGTCATTAAAAAAAATTGATTTAGTTTTTTAAAAAATTCGGGAGGGACCCATACAATTTTAGTTTATTACTCGGTGAATTTAAGAACTTTCATCACTTTTAAAGAGTTATTATCCAGACTACATTTTCAACACAGACGAGACAAGTTCATCATATAAACCTTATTATAAGGTTCTTTATAGAAGAAAGTTTAGCAAGCAGCATACTATAATACTTTTTTGATATACCAGCATAACACTGGTTATTGATTACCTATTAAAAATCATTAAAAGTCTGGTTCAGGAACTAGAATAGATAAAGTGATAGATTAGTGCTGAAGAAAGAAAATTATTAATAAGAAGTAGTGAACATCAGTGCTTCAACTTTTGCCCCAATCCTAAAACAGAAGCAACAATTCATTGGCTTTTGATGACTGTGTCAGTAACAGCTGAATGGGCACCTTCTCTTTCTCTACAGAAAGTAAGGATTCTTATGAGGGTTATCATGAAGAAGCATGCTCAGAAGAATAATAAGACAATATGCGTGTCACAAATAAGTAAAGTTATGAAAGTGCTATAAACATAACAAAGCTTTTTGAATTGTCCAATGATTGTGATCAAAGCATAAAAACATATTTGATAACATTGACAAATTTTAAAATATTTGAGCTTGAAAAAAATTGTATGAGTGATGTGTGTGTGTATACACACACAGTGTACACTGTAAATAGAGAAGAAATATTTCTTGAATCTGGATAAATGTAAATGGAAAACTGGGCAACAGGGATACCTCTGTAAGTGGAACAAACATCAGTGTCCTCCTACAGATTCCAGTGTAACTCTTGGTCTATATGGGTGCCAGAGCAGTTAGGGAACGACTAAATGCAGTTAGTGTTCATCTGATATGGCTGTAAATAACTTACCCGTATGTTTTTGTGCACATCATTATTTTTTAAATATTATATGTAATAAATTACACATTTTTAGTACAGTTTGGTCAGTCAATTGATCACATGTATAATAGTTATGTCAGCCATATACGATACAACAAACAACACAAATATTCAGTTTGTGTTCTATAACTAACTGAACTTCATTGAACCTTTCATGCATGGTTGCTACTATAAGGATTCTCATTTTAATGATATCTTTTTAAGGGGAGCAGGTCATGAGTGGTACTTTCATGTTAATCACATGGAGAAAACATCAATGCTTAGGTACCATTATTTTAAAAACTATTGAAGCTACTGACTTGACATTTTTTACATTTGCTTTGCATAGTACCCTGCTCAATTTCATGCTAAATGAACAAAGTAGCGTAGTTTTTGAGAAAAAAGTATTTATTTTAGTTTTATTTTTGTAAATATTTTTAAATATACAAAAAATTTTCGAGTATGGTAAAAGTTAATATATTTCAACAAAAATGGATGAAATTACTCACCATACCATAAGGGAGACTTGTGCCATATTTGAAGTTGATGGGTTTAATAGTTTATGTTAACAAATGGTATCTAAAGACTAAAAAACTGTACTTTCGGGGAAACAAGTTTAAAAGATTGTCAACACTTTACGCTTAAACTAAAATGCTTCAGAGCAATATTCTGCACTGTCACTGTCCTCTCTTTTCCTCTTTATTAGCCTTCTTCTTATTCTTTTCTTTTTATGTTCTTCTCTCACCTTCTTGTCAGTTTTTTGTATTCTTTCCTCATCAATTTTCATCATACCTTCAACCACTAGTTTACCTGGTCGGAAGCCCAAGGTTTCAAGCACATTTACGTTTGGTACAGAACCATCATTAAAACAGAGGACTGCATTTGTTGCTCCTAGTTTCTATACCTGATGGCCTACAAAAACTGTTTTTTGTACCATTTGCCAAATGAATCCATTTACACTTTTATTGGGATT
This sequence comes from Magicicada septendecula, assembly GCA_034769895.1. NCBI lineage: Eukaryota > Metazoa > Arthropoda > Insecta > Hemiptera > Cicadidae > Magicicada > Magicicada septendecula. Next base: position 59,918,010 of record CM068376.1, read on the forward strand.
TTGGGTTTTCCCATGAAGGTTGATGTTTGATAAATCTGAATATTGGCTTCACAACACCCTTAACTGCCTCTGCTAACGAATGTTTATGTTTATGTTTATATATTTCTGTTGGGTTTTAGTATATTTATACCATGTTTCACTGTGGGTAGGGCATAATTGATGTTGTGGTTTCCCGTCTATCGACAATTTATGAAACCGTAAGTCCCCCAGATCGCCTTCTTCATTGCTTCAGCACTAATAAGGTTTTGGCTAATAGCTAGTCCATAGTACTCGTGAAGCTTGTCTATTTCTTCATCAGTAAGCCTTCCTTTACCTGCCAATACTTTCTCATCTTTTAGTTTTACTCCTTTCATATCTTTTTTTTAGTATCCACAGTCTAAAGCCTACATGCTTTTACATGTGCCAGACTGCAAACAGTCAGCTGGTGAGTCTGCTTCTTACAGGTTAGCCAACATGAAAAATTAAATACTATTGACTTAAAACAAAAACTATATTACAAGTGTAAGGTACAATGGGGAATGTAGTTAGTAAGTCACGCTAGAGTTATGCACTCAGTTCACCCGTTGCATACAGGGCACGCTTCTATTCAAAACTTTTTTCTCCTATTAAATGGCGAATTAAGTATATGATGTTATACATTTTCTGAAACAGAAAGAAATGGAGAAATGTTTAACATCATTTTTGAAAAACTGATTTTTTTGACACTGTGTTGAAGTCTTTATACCAAAAATTAACTCGAGTTTTTGGAGTTCTAGTCTAGTCTACATATTATGTGTTGTTAATCACATTATATTAATATGAAAGTGATTTAATTTGGAGAGGACAAGTAATGGATACACACTTGTGAACATTACATTTCTCTCAGAATTGTGCTTCTGATGCAATAATTTGTACACACATTGTGTGTGTGTGTGTTTTATGCAGTGAAAATTAAAAATCTGTTTTATTTTTAATCCTTGTATTTTAATTACAAATTATATTGATGTTTCAGAAATTTCTAAGCAATTATATATAATGTTACCTTTTTTTTTACTTCAGTAAAACAGTTTATAAAATGTTCAATAAAAATGTTTCTTACTTTTTTGCTGTATAACTTGTTCTTACACAGGTACAGAATTTAAAGAATCCGATTTAAATTAAACAGTATTGAAGTAAGTAAAGATATGCTGTTTTGTTAAGTAAATATATGCAAATTTACATAAAAAAGTTAAAATTTCGTGTTTCCGGGTAAAAAATAATATTATTTCATTCAGCACAATGCTTCTTGTTGCTGCCACTGCCGTTTCCATTTGGTTTTCATTTTGATGTGTTTTGGTAAGCGTAATTTACGAACGCAACTGAGTAAATTTGAGTTTTCGTATATGGTAAGCTGTATTTACACTTAATGCTTTTTTGTACCTCAATTGGCAATTACTGAGTCGATCAAGTAGTTGCCTGTGCATGTGCGTGTGCACATGCGTATATGAGCATGCATATTACATATGTGTGCATGAATAGTACAGTTTCAAGAGATATAGAAATTAGTATGGAAGTCACTTGCCTACTTTGCTTTTTAATAGATTCAGCATTCAGTTACCCAATGAATGGGTGTGCACCATTGAACTAGTCAGTATCAAAATGTAGTCTGTTTTATAGCATCTTGTTTCAGAAAAAAAATTTAAGTGTTGAAATTAAATTTTTGTAAAAATAAACAGGCTATATGACAAGCTTTTCTGATTAATTTATTTGCTAACATGTAGTAATAATAGATGTAATCATTTAAATATATACTGAATTATGTATAGTAGAAATGTTTATGATTTCAGCCCCCTTCCCCTCTATCTCTTTCTGTAACACACACACACACACTCACACATTTCTTGCTTATTTACTATGATTCTATGTTATTTACTAGGTGATATACTGTATGCCTTAATGTTTGCACCTTACTGTTGTTAGAGAGATGGACTCTTGTTTTTCTTTATCTTTTCAAAAATTGTGTTTTACTTGTGCTCGTAATGTAGGTGCATGTTTCAAAGACAGTGTAGCAGATTTAATAACATTGAAATTATTACAATTTTTCATTCATTAGAACAGTGTGTCTCTTCCTTTTTAAAGTGATCAAAATAAATTTCCTATTGAATTTAAAACTAGATACTTAACAAAATTTGGCTAGACTGGCTCCAGTTAATGGATAGCTGAATTGTATACTTTAAAATTTGTGTTTATATTTTATAAAAGAATGCGGTACTAATTAATTAAAATTTTATTCGGAATATTTTTATCAAATTAGTAAAATAATATATCGATATAATGATTTTTCAGTAAAAAATAGGATTTTGAACATATCATAATTATGAACAGGTAGGAGTTTATTAACATTTAAAACTAAATAAAAATTATAAAATCATCTAAATTTTTAAACTAAAGCAAACAATGTAAAGTTATAAAAACATGTAATAACAATTTGTCGTATTTTGTAAAAAAAAATTGAAATAACTTTTGGTAGTCTAATATATTTGAAATCTTCTATTGCAGAGCATAGAAGTTGGAAATGCTGCTTTTGTAGGACAACGGAAAATGGTGAGTGTAAAATCTGGTAGTTGTGTCTACATGTACAAAATATTATTTCATATATGTATGTAAAATAATAAATTGGCACCAAAAAATGAAACAAGTTGTGCAGTTTGTGTCTATGATTTATTGTCAACTCAGTGTTTGAGATGTTGAAGTATATATCTGCCCCTTTAATAGACAAAATATTTTTATAATACAAATTTACTGAATCTATATCAGTGGGATGACTTGTAGGGAATATTTTCTAGAAAGCCATGATGTATATTTTACCAACTGTATCAAACAGCAGTTGAATTTGAAGTTTCTGAAAGTAAATTTCAGAAATTTACTGTATGTTATTCAGAAATTTCAGGCATCTGTGTGGTATGTTAGTTAAAGATATGCATGAATAAACTGGAAAGGAGGATACAAAACCTTGAAATGAATTAAGACTGTGTAGTTTTTGGAATGTTAAACTTTCCTTAGAGGCATTTTATTATTAGTAAAAACGTGATTGCTTATAAGTTAATTAATTTTGTTCTTTTATATAGGTTATATTTGTTTGTACGAATGTACATAGAATATTTAATGTTGTTTTTATATATTTGTGTATGCCTTTGTTTGGTATGCATAATGTGTGCACATGCATGTGAAACTTACAGTAGTACCTATACAATACAGAGCACACGTATAGATGTAAGTTAGATATTATTGGACACAGATCATTACAAATGGATACAATAAGCTTTTGCATCTTGAAAGCTGCATGATATTTTATCTATAGACACATAAATTATATTAAAAAAAAAATTTTTGAAGTCATTTAGATATAGTACTCTTTTTATAAATTAATATATTTTGAACACATAAGTTTTGTATTGTTTGTATTATTATCAAGTGTCATAACATTTTTACTTACATAATTGATGGTAATTGTTGTTTCAAGAAAATTATGTGAGACATATTATCAGTCCCCAGAAACCATTTATGTTCCTTGGTAATACTGTGAAGTTGAAGGATTCTATAACTAGGGTAAAAAAGGTGAAATATTGGACTTCTTGAAATCTTAATACCTGGATGAGTTGAAAGTAATAAAAATAAGATAAACGCAAACTTTAATTTATCACTACATGGGGTACAGTATCAGTATTTCCCTTTTCCATTAACTATCGTATAGATATAGAACATGGAACTTGGTGTTGGGCTGTTTAATTGTGAAGGAATTTCAGGAACTTGAAAGTAGGATCTAAAGTAAAGCAACAAGTATTGAACTTTGTCACCTTACATGTCAGTTAAGCACATTCTGTTTGGAATACAAATTTCTCAGGTTCATTATACTCGACAAAAAATGAATGTAATCTGTTATTAGTTTCCTCACAATCCAGATAATTTTTGAATTGTTTAATCTTACAAGGGTGTATTTAATATTTTTCATGTTTTGATAAAAATAAATAATATGTAGGTAGATGCATTGTTCCATGTTACAATGGCATTAATGATTTTGATACGCATGACTGAAGTTCTAGAATTCTGGATTTACGTTAAAGGATTTTTGATTGTTTGTTATGCCCACTTGAGCATGCAGCCATCAGCTTTAGTACAAACCAGCAAATTTATAATAACTTTAAACTTATATTTTAATTTTAAAATGACGCATTTGTTATTCACTAAAATGCATCTGGATTGAAAGATTTTTTTTTGTACAAGTTAAGTAAAATCATTTCAAGACAAGTTTGTCAGCCAACTACAAATCAGTTATTATCAACTCCCCAGTTTAAGAACATAATATTAAATCTTCATATATATATGTAAACTTTTATGTGAGCCATCTGTAGCAGAATTCACAATTGTCATTAAACAATTAAAAAACACTGTATTTAAACAAGAGGAATTAGATGCTAAAGAAAACAATAATACAAATATTTTGGCAGTAAATAATAATAATTATTTTTTTTATTACTGTTAGTTTACATAATGTACTGGTATAGGAAATATTTTATTTGAGATAACAAATAACATTTTCTGTATTCATGTTAGGCAGTACCATGTTACTATTATATTTATCTGAAGGCCAAATAAAAAAAGAGATATGGTTGGCTTGTGTAATTGAATAGTTGGCTTTCCCTACCATTTCAGAAAAACCTTAATTTTCTCTTGACCAAACATCAGGACATTTTACTCTTAATCTGCTATAAACCCATAGCCATTCATAATGTTCGTGCCAAAAATTACTTCACTGATAGTGTCTATAACGAAGCACTTGGTAACTAAACTTGAGGAGACCCAGGTGTAAGCACATAACACTTTGACAAGGCTTCCAATTGAAGCTATATGGTAAAATAACACAACCAAGGCTGAAAATATCTGACTATATCGGAGTGTACAATGGTTACTGTAGCACCTGTGTCACCTGAAAATGCAGTCGGTTTTTCTTCAATAAATCTATTAACAATCAAGTTTCTACTGATTTCTGAAGAATAAAGACACTTGATGTTTTCCCACCCTTTGATTTTAAGTCTGTCAGCAATCGAATTATTAAAACCACATCGCACATTAGACGCTTCCATCAAATGTATGGGTCTTGACATGAACTGGGTCTACTACAGGTAAAGCAACTTTCTCTGTTATCTTATTTTCTGTGCTATTTTCTATTTTTATTGGCAGCACAGCTTGTTAAATCATTTGATTTGTAAGGGGAGGCTGTGCTTCCATTAGTTGTGTGATTCCAGTTAACATTTTTTCTTAATACTGACAATTGACTCTTCTACTACAGATATTTTTAATACCGTTGATTTTGTCCTCAGATATTGTAATAATTTGGTTATTCAGCCCATCTCGCAAAGGTTCCAACTCTGCAGTGGTATGCACTTGCATTTGCTTTTGATCCTACATCAGTGCTTTGATGTCCTGTGATTCCTGTTTTGTTTTCTTTATGTCGTGCCATTGGTTCAAGGAAAATACTTTTTGATGCTATTCTGTCTCTAACAATAAAGCTTTTTGGCACTCCTCTGCTTTCAGCATCAGTAATTTTCATTGTTTTTCGGCTTCTTCTGTTTCCCATCAGTGTTATTTCTACTGTTCCTTTGTTTTTGAGAATACCGCTTGGAAAGCTTCCATCATGGACAACTGATTGGTATGTATATTTTTTTTTAAATTGTTGATAATGTAGAGTAAACTGTTCTCTGGGTTCCACTGTTAAAGGTTTTATACCACACTTCTAAACACCATATTGCACACATCATCATCTTTAAACAGTGTAATAAATAACAGAAAACCAGAGAAATTATAACCCACACTTTTAATATCCATTTCAATAAACAAAACACTTGTGTATGGCAATTTTTCCAAGTTTACGATTATCCCACACATAATATTCCAACACATAAAGTCACCATGTACTAATGTCCGCACACAATAAACCAGTGATGGTCCATCTTTTTTGTACCATGAACTGCTTCTGTGACTGTGAAACTTTGGCTTGCTATATGAGGTAATCATTTCTTATGAACATCACGCGCGCGCGCACACATACACACACACACACACACACACACAAAATAACTGTCTTTAAGCATTTTTGGAAACAAATTACTTGTCATATTTTTCATTATTTTTTCTACTACATCTGTATTATGGTTTCTCAAAACCAACAGTGATATTACATTTCATTATGGAGAGGCCATATAGTAACAGGTTTTAATTTCAAACTGCGATTTAGTGGTACTAAATATTATATTAAAATTTCAGTTTAAAAATACTTCAGTTGTAAAATTTTTAAGAACATCAAGAATAATAACAGATAACAATAGGGCATGTTTCTAAAATTACATAGGTAAGGGCTGTCAAATTGTATAGGATAAATGTGACAGTCTGAAGTTTATTATAGTGTTGTGACAGTCTTGCCGCTCATTGTATGGTACAGTGGAAAACAAAATAAAAACACCAATGAAGTCACGTATATCACCAGCTTTAATTTATCACAAATAACAGTTTGTAAACAACAAGTTATTCAACAAGATTATACTTGTACAATAATTCGTGTTAAATTGGTATATATACAATAATAATATTAAGTAGTGGAGTCCCGCACAATAATCACTTTTCACTAATAATCACTTGAACGCACTGTGTAATCGCCCGACATAAACTAAAACTGACCATTGCTGGATGCTTATATTTATACCCCACTGAGATGTCAGAATAATCTGTAACTTTTTGGATGATGTGTTAAACAACTGCCTCTTACAGGCGCTGTCTAATCCACTAGAAACAGTGTCGTGTCTGGCCTTGAACACTGTGTGCGGACTGGTGCGGTCTGGAACAGCCTCGATTGTTGACACATGATAAGTATCACGTAATTGTCTTTCTTCTCAAATTAGCAATATGTACGCACAGAAACATTACATCAGCTGGGGCTCTGGTGGGATAGCCGAGAAACGCGTAGAACAATGTTCTACATAGTACGAGAACGTTCTGTATTGCATAAAAATAGTTTTAGGAAAGCTTACGTAAAAATTTTCTTTTGTTTTTCTTATTGTGTGTTACTTATCGTACCTTTGTATGTCACTAATTGGTATGTATGTCGCGGGTTGGCCACCACTGTCCCAAAACACTTTATATTAAATACCATTTTCAATTAATACGTCTTATCACTTCAGATCAGAATATACAAACTCACAACTACAACTGCCTGGCCACTTTCAATCACTGCTATTTTTACACACTTTGTTGATGTGTTATTGTGCATTGCGAATTCTTGTAGCTGCCAGTAGAATAATTGACTGGAAGGCTCAGAACATACAAGAGCTTTACATCACCCTGGTGGTTGCACAATGCATGCAAAGTGTCATGTAGCCACATATCTCATTAGCACACAACAGTGCAATTAAATTTTTGTGTGGTATCATGAATCTGTACAGAAAAAAAACTTCGATAATTCTGACATAATAAATTCTTTAATGTAATGGTAAGCATTCAACAAATTCATTGTGAACAATTTTTAAATAATCAATAAACATTCTCCTAACTTTTCATAGTACTGATAATTTTTAACAAAACTATTAACACTTAATAATTTAAGATCCTCTAGAAGATATTTGTGTTAGTCGTTTGGTAGTTTTCACTGTGATCCCCTTAAACGATAATACTTGTGTAGAAAGGACCAAAACATCATTCAATAATAAACACACGAATAGTCTGTCCATTTAGAGACACTAAATTTTGAAACAAACAGATGAGTATTTTCCTTTTAAATCCCTGATATCTAAGTTTTTATTTCTTCAGTTTGATTGGTTTAAGTGCTCTCATGCTTTTGAAATGTGTGAATTCCAATTGATATACTGTCAATTTTCTATTGTATTGTATGTATTGTTCATAGACTAAAGGTACCATACATACGATGTGCAATAACATTTTTATTACTCACATTCTTAAAAATGATCGATTTCGGTCACAGACCATCGTCAGGTCATATATAGCACACTTGCGGTCACAATATCGTAAAACAGCCACTATTTACAAAACAAATTCGTAGACATTGATTAATGAACGTGATACGATTAATGAACGTCCAAAGTTTCCCGAGATCTGATTTTGTTACAGAGTGTTTATATTTACATTCTGTTCTATATATTATATCAGCTGATTACTGAATGTTGATTTTCATTTTGCTGCAATATTTCAAATGTGATACGATTTTTGAAGTCCGTCATGATGTTCAATAGATTTTTATGGCCCTCTTCTTTTACATGTTTGTATATTCAGTATTGTTCATATATATTCGATCTTATTTCATCACTGCATGTTTTCAATACAGTTAAATGTTGCTGTATTGGACCATATTCACAGGACTGTTGTTTTATGTGTTTGGCTACTATTGAGTTCGGATTTTGTAACTTTACAATTAAAATATAAGCTAGGCAACACTTTACTTACCCCCGATTCTGACAAACTTACTACGATTTACCTTATTATAAAAACCAGAAGATCCCAAATTGTTGTACAAGTTCGCCACGATATTTTGAGGTTCAATATCGAAACCATAACATTCTTCCCATTAAATAATTTAGGTAATTTAGTTCCCTTAATTCAAAAACTCACAGGTACTTTTAGGCGAGCTTTTTGGCACAGAATAGGTTATGGTAATTTGGCGTAATAACTACACTAACACATGGTTATTGTAACACAGAAGTCTGATTTTATTTTCTTTATATGCAGACCAAAAATTACTGAACAAAAATTATTATTCAAAGATTAATCAAACAAAAAAATTATTCAAACAAAATTACAAGTCACTAATTATAATGGTGCAAACCAGTACTTTGTTTAGTGTATTTCCCTTCCCCTTTTTCTTACATTCTCTTCTCCCTCTCTCTCTCTCTCTTCCTTTACATATTTTTATGAGATCTCATTTTAATTTACGTTTGTCTTTAAGAATAATATAAATTGATATTAAATTTTGGCCAGTCGATCTTGTTACTTATCTATGTCGTAGTCATCGCCAATATTTAATTTCCAAAATGTTAGATTATGTCATTTCCATTGATCCGTGAATTTAAACAGTCTTTTAAAACTTCATCACAATTTTAAGTATACTTTTCGGTAAGCTTACCTAGTCGGCCCGCGGGCACTTTGTTAAGCTACGAATTAACTAACAAAATTTAAAATACCATACAAAATAATAAATAAAAAAAAACTTCCACTTACCGTCCATGGGTGCTCTCGGGTCCAGGGTCTCATACGTATGTTGAGATACAAGCGTAATTTTCAAGGTTGCGTGAATAATTTACACAATACATCTTGGAAGAGAAATTATTTTTGTTTAATAATCAAATATTGTGATTTTATAAGTTTGTTCTCCAAATAGATTGTTTTACATGTTTTTCAAAGGTTGTGCAATTCTTGCTTATACATCTTATTTTCTAGACTTACATAATATTACTTACAACTTAGATAGCCCAGCCTGCTCACGCACTCTCACATTCTAAAAAAAATAAAACCCCTAATATTATATTACACTTAGAAAATAGTTGGCCTTTATATATTCATGTTTCGCTTATGTTCAATCACTATCGCGATGCCGACCGAACACGTGTTTTGATGCCCGATTTCACTGTCCATATTTTAACTGTTTGCGTTTCACACTTTCGTTACACCAAATGTTATCTGGTTACTTCCGTCAATTCCACGGGTCCCGGTCGGTTATCTATTGTTGACTCCGTTACATTTTATAAACTGCACCGACCGGGTCCGGACAAAATGTCAGCGTCAGTAGCTGAAGTCGGTTGCTCGTGTACCGCCTATCGTAGACTGACTGAGGCGGGAGGAAACTGTGATCCACTGCCCGTTTGATTTTGTCGTCGTTCATAGCTGATTTGCCGCGGCTTATTAACTATGACCATGACACATAGTGGGTTTTTTCATAGTGTGTAACGACGATATTAGGCACTGCTATTCTGACGTCACTAAAAGGAGGCGGTCCTTAGCTACGTTTCCTGTAGGTCGGCTTGTTGATCTCACAAATTGTTCATTCCTGCGCCATTTTTTTACAGCGTCGTTTAATTTTCTTGGTGTCCCAACAGCGCGCATACTTGTTTCACTGCGTGCGTGCGCACTGTCACATTCCCGCACAGTTCTGAGAAATAGAGGGTCGTGCATACCTCGGTATTAATTTCACAACGGAATATTACGTCTTGCCTTTGTTCTGAAACTGTTCTACTTGCCACGTGGTCTGTTACCATGGAAAATAAAACTTTCACAATATTTTGTATAAAAATCCCGAAATGACATAAAATGAAATACCCCATAACTGCAATAAATAAACTGACCCAATTTTGACACGTTACAATACCCCCCCCCAATGAGAATTCTTCTGTCCAGAACAGAAGAAATCTCATTGATAAAACCCCTAAGAGGACCGGTGAGGAACTGGTGCCAACAACCCCCTGGTTCTTACTCTTCATGGGTACACGACCCCCCTGGCTTGGCGACTATGGACGCATCTGAACGAGATCACTGGACTTCTCCGTAAGAGATCCCAACACCGAAAAATCGAACAGACACGCACCACGGCACACCTCACCTTCTAACATGCTACCCCCCAAAATCCTCAATCCCTGGCTTAGATTATGCCAGATCCTCAGCCGATATGTTTCCCCTTATATGCAAGCTGGGCTGCCTTTAGCAGATACTGGGCTCACACACACTCACATTACATGTTATAAATTGAAAACTTTTTTAAAATTTATTTGAGTTGCAACCCATTGGTTGTTTTTTTCATGTAAAATCACTTCATAAATTTTGTATAAATTTTAAATTATTCTCTTCCCTGGTTTCTGTTTTTATTTAAAATAAATTGATTTAAACATTTCTTATAATTAAGAACATCCTTAACCTAACATGTGAATACTTAGAGTCTAACAGTACAAGTCAATACAATAAATCAATAAAAATAAACATGGTTAGTACACAAACAATAAAATAATCAAAGCTTAAAATATTCATTAGCTGGCAGGCGCAAAATCTTTTTTTTTTCCCCAAAAAATATTTTCCAAAATTTTAAAATTCAAAGAAAAAAATTTAAATTTATTAAAATGTTTCCTTTACATATAGAAATTATTTAAAATTTGTTTAAATTGATCAAAAAAAAAAAAAAAGTTAAATTGACTTCCTTCCTCAACAAGCTTAGTATGTATATGACCTCGCTGTCAGCTGATCAAAACTAGGTCAAGTCCACAACCTTGAACTACATGTGTTATGTATAAGTTCTATCTGAAAATACATTTAACATCTGTAACATTCTAACTTTAAACCCAAAACATAATAAAATAAAACATTTAAAATTAACAAAATATTAATATAAATAACAATCAAATTGACATTAAGTTATTCAAAATAAACATTCTCTAACTTTACCTCTTCAACTTCTATCAAAATTTTGTCACTGGTTTCAAAATAAAAATTTTATATCTTTATTATAAATCTCTCTCTTTGCTTAACAATCTTATTCTACATTACTTTGGGTGATTTAAATTATTTATTCTCATTGACTGTACTACTTGATCTGTATACATCTATAATCTTTCTCCCTTTTAATCTACTACTAACAACTTTTACTAACATGACACCCATCTCTATCAAAACATCTACCAAACACTCTCTAAACCCAACTTATCATTAAACTCAAATCGCCACCTTCTCTCTATATATAAAAAAATACTCTCTAACCCTTTGTACTTAGGATACGTGTTCCCCCCCTAAAAAACTCATTTCCCATTATCTGGTCCCTGGATTCTACCTGAGGCGACCCCTTCCCCCTAAATCGGTCCCATCCCGTCCCAACCTATCATTATGTTGCGGACTCCTACATTACACTACCCCGTACTACAAAATTGCCATCCCCAAAATCTCAATCTCATTACCTTACTACAACTACAACAAAATAACATCATTAATTATAAACATCAATATATCACTCAAAACTACATAGATTCTCCATTACTACTGTGTCAACATCAATACTTCTTAAAACTCTCTAATATACATTACTTCAAAACAACATTACATTATCTTCATCTCTACTATTTCTTTAACTTTGACTTCAACTTGGACCGATCTACATGTCCCATCAAATATTCATCACCCAAAAACTATCTTTTATTAACTTTCACCAATTATTACTTTATTTCTCACTTTAAATAGCATCGGTAATATATTGAAACATTACATTAAACATTAATTACTTGGAACATTTATAAACCATTTTACAGTGACCTTTTATTGCTGATCAGCTGACCTTCTTAACAAAATGAAAACACATCTCAAAATTTAGCAAATCACATGAAATATATATATTGATCAATACTTACATCTATTATGTTAACTGCTTGCCAGTCGGTTTAATTATTTACTTAGTTTCAAAGATACACACATAATGAAAACACATATTTTTATCAATGCTTATATCTAACCTACGACAATAAAATAATACATTTAAAATTATAGCATGAACACCCTATATTGAATGTATGAGCATCTAGTTATTTAAACAGAACACAAGCATTTTTATTGGATCAAAATTTGAGTCAGCAATTTTTATGACATAGAATTTAAATTCGTGGCTCCTCTGAGACACCCCCTGATCCACACACAAAACTTTTCAAATTTATTATTAATAATTATTATATATCATCGTTCAATTATTATTAAATTTTTTAATTATCATTTTTATTTAACACAATTATATCAAATCATTTCATTATTGAATTACAATCTTTCCATCTGAGTTATACATGTTAACTTTTTTTATTATACTTGATTTGTACTATAAAAATTTTATACTTACAGTCCATTTGCATTGACATACCCAAAATATCTACCCCCTACACCCCAATACTTTCACCTCACCTCTGAAACATTTAACACAAATATTAGTTTAAATCAAACAATTTATCATTTAATTACCGAATTCACAAATCTCGTAAAATCATTTAACTTCAAAAAAAAATTTCAACTATATAACTTTTAAATCAATCAAAATATTTAAAACCTATCAAATTGTTTTAATTAAATTAAAATACCAATTATTGAAAATACAAACTACATACCTACCAAGCAATTACAATTAGTCAATTACTGTTCTCAAAATTAATTCTGATATTTATTAAATTGCAAAATATTACTATTATTATTGTTGCAACAATTACCTGCATACTTGTTTACTTAACATTCTACAAGGCACACAAATAAATTTACTACATTTTTATTTACAAACTTTTGTTATTAACTGTTCAGTTTTTTCGCACTTCATTGTCCAAATCTGCCGTGTCAAAACCACAAAACAAAATGTTTATAATTGTCTTTTATTGTTTCATAGTTTAGCCTCCATCGTCCCAGATTAATCTTGGTTTTATATAACACTGTTCAATTTTATTACCCCACAAATTACTGTTTTGTGTGTTGTAACCATAAAAACTAAATTCATTCATTCTACCAAAATAATCATTAAACCAGTCAACGTTAAGTACATTTGTTAAGTCTCCATCAGTAATTATATTCATTGTCCAGTCAGTGATTTTATCATTTATTACAACATAAGGTAAGTTATTATTATTTAAAACTGTATCATCAAAATAATCTTCACTCTCTATTTTAACAAGTAAGTATTTCATATCAATTAACATCTCTTTCAACTCATTATAATTTCTCTGCAACTTATATAATTCTATTTCTTTATCAACACACAACTCTCTCTCAAAACCTCTTTCATCCTCATAACACCTATCACTACCCCCCTGAACTATCTCACTCCATGCAGAGGGTACAAAATTATTCAACAAAAATAAACAACTCAAATCTTTCACTAATAAGGGTCTCTTGCCCTCCAATAATAACATTTTTAACACCTTGGTTCATCACAAATAAGGGGAAAATTTACCCTCTGCCCTACACATTCAGCTACTCTCTCTCTCCATTCTTTTTCTAATTCATCAACACTAATTACAACTTCGTTACTACATATAGCGTTCTCTCTCTCACTCACTATTTCACTATCTACTTCCAATGTATTATTCTCTGATACCACCCTTTCAATCACATTACCACTTTCAATCTCATTGTTAACATTTGTTATCTTACTCTCTACTACTATGTTTTTACACATATCATTATAATTATCCTCTATTTTACATTCAAAATTTTCAATTACCTTTTGTCTTTGTTTATCAGTTTTTTCCACCACATTACTCTCTATTTTGTCAATTCTGTTATTCATATTTTTTAATGAATGACTCAATGTTTCATTTAATTCATATTTTAATTTGTTCCAGTTACTCTCACAGTTGATTTGTACTTTATTAATTTCAGTTTTAAGTTCATCCAATTTGCAATTAAATTCACTTTTAATTTCGGTCTTAATTTCATCAAAACGATTATTTAATTCGTTAAATTTGTTATTCTGTTCATCATGTTGTTTTTCTGAATTTTCTTTCATACTACACATCAAACTATACAAATTTGTTAACATGCTACTGTCATCACATTTTTTATTTTGATTCATTGGAATAGGTGTTGATTGATGTTTGACATCTTTCATTATTTTTGATTCGGTTATTTCTACATTAGTGTCAGTGAAACTGACTTCATTATTATTATTTTTATTTTCTCTATTTGATTTTGGGGTCGTTTGGATCCCTGAATCATCTGTATTATTTGATTCATTCGTTTTGATTACATTTGTAATTTTGTCGTCTTGACCTACATTCGGTGTTGAATGTACTTCAAGACTATTCATAACAGCTGATTCATCAAATTCAGCTGTTTCGCTTATCACAGTCGAGTCGGACAAATCGACTCCATTCTCTGTATTTTCCATTATTATACTTTTAAATATGTAATTTATTTATTACCTGAACAAATATTTTTTACTTATTTTACGTAACTTTACGTATTTTCACTCAACCTCTAAATTGTGCTTGTATCTTATTTGTAGGTATGGAATTTCATTTTATTAAATTCGTGCCTGTTCCGCGGCGCCAAATGTTAAGCTACGAATTAACTAACAAAATTTAAAATACCATACAAAATAATAAATAAAAAAAAACTTCCACTTACCGTCCATGGGTGCTCTCGGGTCCAGGGTCTCATACGTACGTTGAGATACAAGCGTAATTTTCAAGGTTGCGTGAATAATTTACACAGTACATCTTGGAAGAGAAATTATTTTTGTTTTAATAATCAAATATTGTGATTTTATAAGTTTGTTCTCCAAATAGATTGTTTTACATGTTTTTCAAAGGTTGTGCAATTCTTGCTTATACATCTTATTTTCTAGACTTACATAATATTACTTACAACTTAGATAGCCCAGCCTGCTCACGCACTCTCACATTCTAAAAAAAATAAAACCCCTAATATTATATTACACTTAGAAAATAGTTGGCCTTTATATATTCATGTTTCGCTTATGTTCAATCACTATCGCGATGCCGACCGAACACGTGTTTTGATGCCCGATATCACTGTCCATATTTTAACTGTTTGCGTTTCACACTTTCGTTACTCCAAATGTTATCTGGTTACTTCCGTCAATTCCACGGGTCCCGGTCGGTTATCTATTGTTGACTCCGTTACATTTTATAAACTGCACCGACCGGGTCCGGACAAAATGTCAGCGTCAGTAGCTGAAGTCGGTTGCTCGTGTACCGCCTATCGTAGACTGACTGAGGCGGGAGGAAACTGTGATCCACTGCCCGTTTGATTTTGTCGTCGTTCATAGCTGATTTGCCGTGGCTTATTAACTATGACCATGACACATAGTGGGTTTTTTCATAGTGTGTAACGACGATATTAGGCACTGCTATTCTGACGTCACTAAAAGGAGGCGGTCCTTAGCTACGTTTCCTGTAGGTCGGCTTGTTGATCTCACAAATTGTTCATTCCTGCGCCATTTTTTTACAGCGTCGTTTAATTTTCTTGGTGTCCCAACAGCGCGCATACTTGTTTCACTGCGCGCGTGCGCACTGTCACATTCCCGCACAGTTCTGAGAAATAGAGGGTGGTGCATACCTCGGTACTAATTTCACAACGGAATATTACGTCTTGCCTTTGTTCTGAAACTGTTCTACTTGCCACGTGGTCTGTTACCATGGAAAATAAAACTTTCACAATATTTTGTATAAAAATCCCGAAATGACATAAAATGAAATACCCCATAACTGCAATAAATAAACTGACCCAATTTTGACACGTTACAACTTTATAATACGACCGTACGATCTCAAAGTGGGCTGCAGACTGCCACGATTTGCGTTGGCGTGGGCACACTATCCTTGTTTCAAACGAATGTCCACCTGTCTCCTGCCTTCAAGCATCGAAGCTTCTAGACGTTTCTCGTACCCGGAAGTTCATTGTAACATCGAAAACACATGGTGTTCTGATGACGCCGTAAGCCACGTGCGTGTTCTGTGATTCACCTAAGCTTTGTTATGTCTTCCAACACACCTCTAACAATGGGTTTTATAAAATTGTTACATACATTGGGAATTACTGAAAATTATTAAACAAAAAATGGTTCTGCCAATTTTGTCCCGTTACAATTTGAGTGTTGAGAATGTTTGGTATGTTCAATATATATGTGTTTAACCGATCTTGAAGTGAATCCTATGTACTTTTTGTTGCACCGTACATTACATTCTGTCAAGTTCGCAGGCTGACATTTATATTGGTAGACTCCAGCTTTTTCATAAATGCTTTTCTTTTTTGTACTGCTTATTTTCAGATTGTTGAAGATGTCATTCTTTGTTCTGAACGCTAGTTGATAGTCATATTTTGCAAATGTTCTAGCTAATTTTTGAGAGTTGTTGTCAATGTAATGTGCAGGTATATAGGTTCTCTTCCTTTTGATTGATATGTTATTTGTTTTTGATTTATTTCTTTTTTGTTTTTCAATGATTTTATCGATCATTTGAGGCTGATGTCCATTGCTTTGAGCTATTTGCTTTATGATGTGTATCTCTTTTTCATACTGTTTCTTGCATAGAGGATATGTGAGGGCTCTATATACCATGCTGTTGTATGCAGAAATTTTGTATGAGTAGGGATGGTTGCTCTCTGCGTGAATGGTATTATCTGCGGTTTGAGTATCTTTAATGTAAATAGAGAAATGATGTTTGCTTGCATGGCGTTTTATGGTAAGGTCTAGGAAGTTTATTTCGCCTTTATTCTCTATTCCTTTTGTAAATTTAATGTCAGAATTGATGGAGTTGATGTATGCTAGAAGTTGGCTGATTTGTCTAGCAGTACCTACAAATAAACAGGTGACGTTATCCACATACCTGTACCAATATTTGATGTCTTGTATAAATGGATTTTTGGTTGAGTATAAAATTTTCTTCTAGGTGCTGTAGGTACATTTCACTCAAGATTGATGAAAGTGGAGCCCCCATTGCAAGACCATTTTTGTTATCATAGTGGTGATTTTCATATACGAAATAATTTTGGTTAATTACCATTTTCACTAATTTGACCTAATTTTCAATTTCATCTTTCTGTAATTTATTGGTTTTTCTAAATTCTTTTTTAATACTGACAATAAGTCATCCCTCAGTATACTGGTGTACATATCAGAAACATCAAATGATATAAATTTACTATTGCTAAGTTCATTTAAATCTTTCAGTTTACTAGTAAATTCAAAACTACTCTTGATTTGAGACTTCGATGATAACGTGATATTATCTTGGATTAGATGTCGTAGAAATTTGGCCACTCTGTACGAAGGTGCTGTTCTACTATCAATTAAAGGACGCACTGGTTTTTCAGCTTTATGTGTCTTCAGAATTGGGTTGAATGTAGGTGCAGATATTTTGTGTTTTGTTAACCATTTTTTTTCTTTTTTGGGTTTATTATGTTGGAATTTTCAATCGCTTCCCTTATTTCTTTTTTGTATTGGGGTGTAGGGTCCTTATTTAGTTTTTGTACTTTATTCTTTTCTAAAAAGGTGTTGACTTTTTGATCGACTTCATTCTTCTGTATAATTACGACAGCCCTTCATTTATCTGCAGGTATAATAACACAGTTGTTTTTAATTAATTTGTTCTTAAGTGATTTTAATGTTCTTTTGTGTTTTTTATGTATTCTGTGCCTCTTTTTGTATTTCCGGTTGTTACATTTTTTCAGGATGGACTCAATATTATTAGCGACTCAATATGGGGGTATAATGATCAAAAATTTTAATTTCATAATTTTATGATCGAGAAGTGCGTTTGCACAGGTCAAGCCACCAACCCAAGCCGGAGTAATAAATAAGGACAATTTAACAACACGTCAACCCGACGCCAACTACAAGACAATGAGAGAACGCCTAACATAACACAACAAAAGAAGATAGGATCGACTGTGACAGACCAAGCTCAACTCAGATTTACAACACCACAACAAACTGAACAAAAGCAGAGTCTAGTGGCATGGATACGCAGAAATTGAAGCGAGCACATGCTGTAGGGTTAATTCAGAGCGTGTGAGCCTTAAGAAAAGGGTACTCACTCACAAAGGAATTAGAAAGGTTTTACCCAGTATGAAGACAAAGCAACGTACAACAGATGAATACAGTCAAGGGTGTCGCACAGCGTGAAAACAACGTTAGGATGACAACTAATATTTATGACGAGAGACTGTAGAGGAATCTTGGGGTGACGACGAGCAAGAAGCTGTTAATTGGAAGAAAAAAGACGAAGGGAAGTCAAACAATGAACGAGGCGATACGTATTGTTAGTAAAGGGAATAACAGCAGGCCTTGGGAAACTCACAAGAACAAAGGTTTGACAGACAGGCGAGGAATTACTCTACATTCTAAGAAGTAGCCCTTTCGCCGTGTATTTTGGGGATGTTTGATAGCCAACCAGAGTCTAGCATCTTCCAAAGAAGCGAGTGGAGAGGACTGTTGTCATGGTGACAACCAGAACAGCGAGTCAGGGTGTTGAGCACCTTAGATCTTCATAGTGGAAGGAAATATCGGACCTATCGAGGACGACCAGAGGCGTGTACGAGAGAAAGTTGCATTATGGTAGAACACGTTTAATAATAACTGTTTGCGAGGTACGCGTGCTCTCAGTTGTAAGAAATCGCTCAGTAGTTATTAAAGTTTACTCAGTTACCAGTTGTTCAAAACTAATTTACAGAAGTTTACCGCAGTAACGCGAAGTGTGAAGTGATACAAGTACCGCTAGAATTTGAGTTTGATACTATATACTTGAAAAGTATTCGTCATGCAAACCATGCATTAATAAGCGAACGAACGATTCGATGTTAGAACTTTGACGCGACAATTACGAACACAGCGATTGATATCAGAACACACTATGATTCAGATATAACTATCTCAGTCGTGCGAACTCAGAAACACTAAGTGAATTAGCACTCATAATACTCGTGGTGAACATTGCACACAATCATGATCCAACTAAATTAAATGTATATGAAACACGAAGCAGTTTAGCGACAGACAGTTATTTGTACACAACCACTAATAATGAATGCACTTATACAACACAAGACTTTATAAACTTTCATTATTAACGGGCAACACCAACGGAACGACACGGACCGGGAGTGAATCTTATCCGCGAGTGCGAAGTGATGACAGATACCTAATCTACGAAACTTCTACTTACATGGGATCATCAGTGAACAGGAACCTTCACCGATGGAGTTTTGGATATTCCCTATCTCAAATAAAATCCTCATGTTATTAATATTATAATAAAACTACTGCTCTGTCTCTTTTCCAAGAAACCACACTTTGAGAAATTAGATCAATTGTAATGATAACATTAAATATAAATATAAAAAGCTATTCATCTGAGGCAAAATGAACGCATTAGTGTAGGATAAATAATATTTGATTGTCTATGTTTGTATGTTTATTGTATTGTATGTTATGTTTTACAGCGAACAACGAAACGGATATATATATATATATATATATTGTGATTTATATTCATATATGTTTTCTTAACTGTATTTTCAGGTCATAATTTATATTTATGTATCAGAAGTTTATTTGAATGATGTTTGTACGATAATATTTTAAAAGATTGAAAGTAAGACGGCTTTCACTTGATAATTTAATAGCCTCTGGTGAGCTCTATAGCAGCAGCATGCAGAATTGCTAACAAGACATAAATAATATAAAAATGACTTACCGTATCTCATGACTGGGTTGATCCTGACACTCAAGGCAGGATAGACTGGTTGGGAAAAGGATGGGTGAAATGCATGGATTTCTACCTGCCGAGGAGGCCCGACTCGTGGATGATGACACTAGGATGGCTGGCGTACGACCAAAGCTACAAGTTTATGTGCATGTATGAGCTCTACAAAAGCCATAGTGCCAACTTCGGAAAATGAAAATAATGACCGGTTCGATCCGAAATATCGAACACCGGCCCCCGTTGACCGCAATGGGTCAACCACCAACTACACCAAAAGACATGGCCAAAATACATTACAAAAATTTGGCTTTTGGTGAACAGGAACACTCTCTGAAAATTACCCTCCAACATAGGAGGGGGTCACACGCAAACACAAGAAGATACAAACATACAGAAAACATGCAAAACGTGCAATGAATTAGAAAACCATGCCGAATAGCTCTGCCGCGGGCGCATCGACCAGGCGAGCAATCCGAAAGGTTCGGGTAGAGCAGACCAAACCCAATAACATCCAATAAACAATGGCCCAGCCAAACACAATGTAAAACTCAGCAAATCAACTTAGTTAGTTCCCTAGGTTTTTTTACATTTTTTTTTCCTTTTTTATTTTTTTGTTGTTGTTCCCTTTATTCCCCCCTTTTTTTTTCATTTTTTTTTTTTTTTACTTATTTTGTTGTTGTTGATTTGTTGAGCATCCATAACTCCCAATAAACTGGCACAACGCCATGCCAGAAACATTCCACAATGTAAAAGTCACTGCGGACAACAGCTGGAAGGAATCACCTGGGAAATCCCAGCAAAGTGTCCAGTAAGTCCACAACACTCATTGAAACTAATTCTGCTCACCCGAAAAAACAAGATAAACCCAATTAAGAAGATATGGGCAACCGGTATAATTTAATAGCCGGTCGTTCAAAAGAACCTGTGGAGGTTTTAACTGAAGCGCGACGAACAATCCCGTCGCTCCCCGGAAACACAGCTGAAACTCGGCCAAGAGGCCACATCAGGGGGGGGGGAGAATTCTGTTCCTCCATAACCACCAGGTCCCCAACCATTAAATTTTTTGACTTAGACGACCACTTCGATCGGGCATGAAGTGCCGTCAAGTATTCCAAACGCCACCTTTTCCAAAAGGCTTGGAGCAAAGCAGCAATTTGTTTGTAATGACGGACGGTCCCTTCATTTAATGAGACTTCAGCTTCCGGGGGCGCGGTAATGGGGCGGCCAACCAAAAAATGACCAGGCGTTAGAGCCTGGTAATCACTAGGATCTGAGGATAGGGCAGTCAAAGGACGGGAATTTAAGATTCCCTCAATGCGAATGCATAACGACAAAAATTCTGCTATGGTCAGCGACCTGGTCCCAATCATGCGTTTCATGTGAAACTTGGCCGACTGGACAGCCCGTTCCCACAAGCCACCCTGATGAGGGGCAGACGGAGGGATAAATCTAAATTCAATGTTATTGTCGACAGCAAAAGCTGTTATCTGAGCTGACAGGTCAGGATTGGAAAGAACATTTTTGAGTTCCCGTTTAAGTTCGGAGCGCGACCCCACAAAATTCCTACCACAATCCGAATACAGTGTTTTCGGAGCCCCACGGCGACTAATAAACCGTCTCAACACATCAATAAACTGGGGCGTTGAAAGATCCATAGCCACTTCAAAGTGAACTGCTTTAGTGGCTAAGCAGATGAAAATGCATAGATAGGCTTTGACGATAGGTGCCTTCCGAACAGCGTAAGCCCGTACCAAAAAGAGGCCAGCATAATCCATGCCGGAAGAATAAAATGGAGGTGCCGGATTAACCCTAGGGATTGGCAAATCCCCCATTAACGGGTTGGTGGAGCGCGGACGTGCCCTGAAACAAGGAAGACATTTCCAAATTATGGTTCTTATTGCCTGACGTGCGGACAAAATCCAATAATTTTGGGCAAGCTGAAATTGAACTTTCAAGGGCCCAGCATGACCTAACCACACATGGGTGTGATGAATTAGCAACCCTACTAGGTGGTGATGCTTGGGCAGTAAAATCGGAAAACGATTTCTAGTAAGCGCAGAGTTGGTCAAGCGACCGTGTACTCGAATGAGGCCAAAATCATCTATAAACGGGACCAGGTGCTGAATGCGGACCGGGAGCCGCTTACCTAAACGTAGAGCCGCGAGCTCCTGTCCAAACAGGCTGCGCTGAATGTAGCGTAAAATATACTTAACAGCCAACTTCTTCCAATCCATGGCTGTGGAAGCTTCAATCCGCGAAGGCATAGCCCACCTTAAGATGACTGAGGTAACCCCTACCACTAAGGGCCACGAAGACAAGTGCTCAAACAATTCCACCCGGGGCTCCTGAGTGAGAAACGAAGAGACCTTGGTCTCCAAGGCAACATCTTGCACGTCGTGATTCGGGCGATAATTAATAGGGGGCCAGCATAGAGCATCAAGCTTTAACCAATCTGGCCCTGACCACCACATTGTCGACGACCGGAGGCTGGAGAGTGACGTGCCTCTAGAGGCTAAATCAGCGGGGTTAGAAACACCATGAACATGACGCCAAGATTTAGTATCGGTCCACTCGGTAATGGCAGCCACCCGATTAGCAATAAACGTCTTCAATTTAAAAGTAGGCATATGCAGCCAATCCAAGACAATCGTCGAGTCTGTCCATAAGAAAACTTGACTCAATTGAATACATGACGAGAATAAGCCAACATAATGACGAACAAGTTTGGCTAACAGATAAGCTCCCAACAACTCCAAACGTGGGATTGATAAAGTTTTAAGAGGTGCCACTTTAGTTTTAGACGACACCAACGAAACCACCGGAGGACCAGAGTCAGTATAAATGGACAGATAGAGGACGGCCGCGTAACCCAACTGGGAAGCATCACAGAAACCATGCAATATTACCCTTTCAATATGCCCACCTTTAGGGAAGAATGGCCGGGAAATAGTAATTACTGGAAGATGATTCAAAGAGGACAGGAATTGACTCCAATAATCATTTAAGTCATCACTTAGAGGAGCATCCCAGTCCAAGCCCTCAGCCCAGAGTTTTTGGAAAAAAGCCTTGGCCCTGAAAATCACTGGCGAAAGCCAACCACATGGGTCAAATAATTGTGCCGTCTGAGATAACACAACACGTTTGGTAAATTGAACCTGAGCATTGCTGCAACAGGCTGAAGGAGGAAAGGAGAAGCAATCGGTAGAATGGTCCCAACTTAAACCCAGAATATCCTTATCCTTAGGAACGACGGAATCACTCGGAGCAGCTGATTCAGGTAGGCAGTCGGGTTGATTAGTACACCATTTTTTCAAATTGAACCCCCTGAAGACAACAACAGAATTAATTCCCGTTGTAATTTGCAAAGCTCTGATTTTGAATCAGCGCCAGCAGCAATATCATCCACAAAAATATTACGGCTAAGTACCGCCGCTCCCGCAGGAAAATTAACTGCCTCATCCTGAGCCAGCTGCTGCAAGGTTCGCAACGCCTGAAAAGTGGCGCAAGCCAGCCCGTAAGTAACTGTACGCAAAGTGAAAACCCTTAGTGGGGCGGTAACCTCCTCACGCCATAAAATACACAGGTACGCCGAGTCATCAGGATGCATAGCAATTTGGCGATACATCTGTTCGATGTCGCACGTGAAAACATGGCTAAACCGCCGAAACAAAGTCAAAACGTCGGACAGTAAGGTCTGCAACTTAGGGCCGACACATAACACGTCATTTAAGGAAATCCCAGAGGACGTCTTCATGCTGGCGTCAAACACCACCCTTATTTTTGAAGTATCACCTCTAACTTTAAAGATACCATGATGAGGGATGAAATATTTTGGAAAATTGGGGTCAGACACCAATGACATATGCCCCTGAGCGACATAATCCATTATAAATTATACATACTGGCTCTTAAACTGACTGTTCGCCGCAAATTTCCTTTCTAACGCAAAAAACCGAGACATGGCTCCCTTAAGGGAATTTCCCAAAATGTGAGAAGAGTTTTTGAAGAACGGCAAGCGCACCTGGTAACGACCCGACGGCAACCGACTTGTTGACTCCATGTAAAACCTTTCAGCAAAGTGATCCTCTTCAGATAATTGGTGGGGTACCGCTGGAGGCTCTTCGACCTCCCAAAAACGATGAACTTGCTCAAGTAGGTTTGGTATATCCATTGATAACGTTGTGACGGAAGGATAAAAGTGGTGGAAATGACAGTGAAGCTGATGTGCAGATACCAGATCCAAAGGAAGGCCAGTGAGACCGCTAGCACAAGTCAATGCACAATTAAGTGCAATTGGGGTCTACCCATAATCACAAACCGAAAACGTGTCCTAACTGCAACAGGCAAACCTGCACCCAAAGGAATAGTCTCTCCCATAAGAATAGCCGCTACAATATCGGCTCCAAACAACGCATCAATTGGGGCTGCTACATCGAAGGTAGGGTCAGCTAACAAAAGATCTTTTGTAGCCTGCTTAACTTCAGGCAACACCTGGAACCTAGATGAGTCCGACGAGATCTTAGAAAGAATTATAAAGGCATGGTTAGATGCCACAACCTCGTGTTTTAAAGTTTCCAAGGACAGATGGCACACCTTTTTTGCTTTGGTGGCAATATCACCTACCCCATTGACACTTACTGAAGCGTCAAAACAAGCACACTTTAAGCGAGATGCACATGCTTCAGTTATGAAAGAAGCATGGGACGCATTATCCAGGATGGCCCTAACTACAATATAACCACCATTCGGAGACGACAAGACTGCTAGACAGGTGGCTAACAGAACCCCTGCAGGATGGGGCAGAGACACTGTCAGAGTAGTGCTCGACAGATCAACTTGGTCTACAAGCGATGACCCCGAAGCCTTGAGTTCAGCTGGGTCAGAAATTTGTGAACAAGACGGAGACGGACGGGCATTTTTGAAATGAAGTGAAGTGTGGTGGTACTTAGAGCCACACGTTTTGCACCTATTTTTGCACCAGCCCGAATGTTTATGTTGGAGGCACGAAAGACAACATTTTTTATTTTTAAGACTTTGAAAACGAGCCCTAGGGTCCTTACTCAGCCACGCCGGACACTTGAGAAGCACATGGGTCCGGGAATCGCAATGAAGGCAACATGAACTAGATGCATCCCATTGCGTAACCTCCGCAGATAATGTAGACACAGCAAGAGGAGTAGCCTTAGAAAAAGAAACCTTCTGGGTTTTCTGGTGGCTAGTGCTGGGAAGAGCAGGTAAAGCCGATTCCAACGATGCCTGTTCTTTCTGTTCCGCCATAGCGGTTAAAAAAGTCATAATTTCTGTTAGGGCAGGGAGATTCTCTTTGTCCGTAACAGACGCCTCAAAGCGTTCACGCAATGATAGATCCAGCCTAGACAATACAAAAGACGCATATATCGCTTGATATATATCAGCAATGTTTAGAGCTGACAACGCTGAAAAGTTAGCATTGAAGCTGTCCACCAACTTTCTAATAGACGCAGCTGATCGCATAGAAGCGGCTGGTAACTGAAGCAGATTGGTACAATAAACCCGGGCGGCCAAACGAGGATTGTGATAACGGTTCTTAAGAGTTGACAGTGCAAGCGAATAACTATCGTCAACTATGGGAAGCGCGGCAACCTTCTCATACGCCTCACCCTTAAGATGAGTCAGTAAATATAACAATTTTTGCTTTGGAGTGAGGGCAGGACTTTCGTCCACTAATGTGGTGAACTTTGACCAAAACTCGGACCAACATTTGGCCTGGCCATCAAAACAAGGTAATGAAAGCTTCGGCAACTCATGAACGAGAACACCTGAGTGCCCGCCACTTGCCGATGAGAACCGACCGGAACCAACCGGTATCTCTGGTTTTGTTAGTTTTGAAGCTAAAATGCTACCCCGGACATAAATATCCTCAATTTGCGCTACCACTGAAAAAATGTGGTCCTCGTCCAATCCCTTGGGCAATGACTCGGCCGATAGGTAAGGCTCCACCTTACCTAGAAGATCTTGATATTTTTCGGACAACCTGGAGGCCAAAATACCGGCTTCATGTTGATCCACGACCCTTAATTGCGGCAACCCTTCCAACCTATTTATTAAATGCTGCAACGCAAGTATTCCCACCGAAGTGGTCCGGTCAAAAGCTGCCAGCGACAATTTAGCAGGCATACTGAATTAAAAAATATCATGCAACCAACAACCACCCTTAACAAGAGAATTAGAAACTGAACAATAATCACGACCCGACTTAGCCTAACCGTGGTCGAGATAACTAGGCGTCTCACACAACTACTTTGCATACACAATACCGAGCAAGATAAATACAAAAGTAAATTAGTGCAAGGCAAAATACAACTTACACAATCCAACAGGCAAATAATACCAAACACAATAAATTAAACACGCAACAAATTGATTTACACAGCGCAAAAGCACGACAGCAAAACCACAAGTTACACAAGATTACAGCACATACGGTGCAAAATAATGGTACACAAAAGTGCACCCAAGAACAAACATGTATAATACCAAATAGAATAAATACACACAAAACACAGCAAAGTACAATGTACAACAATTCACCAGTTACCGAACCAACCACAATAACTGGGACACATTAAATGCCAAAATTGATGGCCAACGCGGCGTGTATGGACAGGATATCGCATGTGCAAAATATAAACCGCACCTAAAGGTAATAGTCAACCAAAAAAAATTAAATTAAATACAAAGGCAGGCTATTCCGAAATCCGGATAACCTAAAACTGTTCCCTTTACGCCTGACAGTCGCAAACACGTAGCGCACAATTTCACGTGGGACGCAAACCGTAACAGGACGGAAACAAACTTCACCAGACTTGACCCAGTAATTAAACGACTACCCCAAAAACAAGGTGCAAAATTTTTACACAAAATTTGCCCACCTGGTCATGCACACACGACGTTCACTGCTGACACCAAGCAACAGCATTGAAACGCAAACTCGTAGTTCACATGCGTACGTATTATACCAACGTGCTTCCGTGCAAGAGCATGCAAATGATGAACATTCATGCAAGTGGAAAATTAACGGCATGCAAAACAACCACGAGCAGGCACAAAAAACGAAACGGCACGGCACGTTGGTAATTAAAATAAAAATCACGCAGCCAAAACTGACTTATAACCCAATTACTGAAACTCGACCCACCAGCAGCAACATGCACAAAATTACGAAACATGTGGTCCCAGTCGTGACGGCAAACAATTTAATTGAAAAGCTAGCAACCTCATGATTCCTCTGGTAGTAAATAGATGTACGATAATATTTTAAAAGATTGAAAGTAAGACGGCTTTCACTTGATAATTTAATAGCCTCTGGTGAGCTCTATAGCAGCAGCATGCAGAATTGCTAACAAGACATAAATAATATAAAAATGACTTACCGTATCTCACGACTGGGTTGATCCTGACACTCAAGGCAGGATAGACTGGTTGGGAAAAGGATGGGTGAAATGCACGGATTTCTACCTGCCGAGGAGGCCCGACTCGTGGATGATGACACTAGGATGGCTGGCGTACGACCAAAGCTACAAGTTCATGTGCATGTATGAGCTCTACAAAAGCCATAGTGCCAACTTCGGAAAATGAAAATAATGACCGGTTCGATCCGAAATATCGAACAATGTTTAATAAATAAGTATTTATTTGTTAAGTATTTCATGCATTCATTATTGTCACAACCTTAGTAACGAAACACTAACGTTAATTAAATTGTAATAAATTTTCTTATATCAATTTATAAGGACATTAAAGGAGTCTCAGTAATTATGCTAATCGTTAATGATTACAGTTAATTATATCAGAGTAATTAATATATTCACATAAATAAATCAATTTCACACATTTAATCTAATTGAATAATTGAATTTGCATAAATTAGCATAATTGCACATTATATAGAAATGGCTCCCAAAGAACGTGGGGCTCCATAAATTTAAATTAGAGTAAATTTGTTCATTGTATGAAATGGCGCCCATCGCATGGCAAAAGAGCAGGCAGTAGGTAGAATAAGTAGATTTACATATTAGTTATTAGAATAAGATTTATAAGTGTAAGGCTAGTTTGACTGGATGCTAACGCGAAGTAAGGCAAAAATGACTAGCAGTTCCGATAGCATGAACTTCGAGGTCAACAACCCACAAGGTGTGCCCGATAACGAAGGTGAAGACTCGCCGATTGAGTCACAAATGACTGAGGAGACGTCAAACGTCAGAGCGCGGGGACAGGAGTCCCAACCACAAGAAAAGGTAACATTGCGTTCATTAATGGACTTCATGAATGAAACTAGAAGAGAACAGAATGAAAAATTGGAGGAAGTCAGAAGAGAACAGAATGAAAACAACAAATTACTCAGCGAAAAGCTAGACAAACATAAGGAAGAAGTTACGCAACAGATGGCCGAGCAGATTATGCAAATGCGTGCAGAAATGCGTGAATACAGGAGTGCTTGTGACCAGAAAATAAACGAATTTCAGAAGCAGCAGGACGAAACCATAAAAGAACTGAAAGACGACACTAATAAGAAGTTCGAAGAAATACGAGAGACCATGGAAGTAGACCGCCAAGAATTAAAAAACATAGCCCAAAACACACAAACGAATATTAAAAAGATCAATAGCAAATTAGAGACGCACATTAAGGACAACCACAAGAAACAGGAGGAGTTGAAGGTCGAGCTATATGAGACCGTAAGACAGTTACAACAAGAACAGGGAGACGTGAACAACACAATACAACAGAAGATTGATGAAGTAGACGGAAGACAAAAGACGATGGAGCTGAAACTGGATGAAAACGCCAGGGAGAAGACAACTCGTATAAACGAACTGAAGTGTCAGATAGAACAATTACAACGACAGCTAATCGAAGGTGAAATTGGACCAATTAACAGGGTCAATGGACAGGTACATGTCGAACTCAAGTACAACGGGACCGATAGATTCCCGATGGAATTCCTCAAGGAATTATCGGAGATCCAAGAATTGTACTACACTAACAACGACATCAAATGGATAGGGAAACATTTGGAGATGGATGCTGGAATATGGTGGCGTGTGATACGAAACCAGATATCCACATTCGAGGAATTCAAGGAAGCATTTACCTTGAAGTACTGGGGACCGGAGCGTTAAGATAATATCCGTGATAACCTCGAGTACGGAAGGTACGAGTGGAATGGACCGATCACAGCCATACAGTACGTCAAAAGAATTTTATTAGAGAGCAGGCAGTTAACACCCACGTTAACTGACCGTCAGCTGATTAAAAAGATTTCCCACCATTTTGGAAGAGATTTACAGCTTGCCGTAATTACATGCGGAATTACGACAATACCAAACTTTGAGGCGTTAATTACTGAATACACGAACATCCAGCCGTGTAACGAAAACAACCGTAGATTACAATACCGACCTACTAGCGAAGAGAAAGTGAATAACCGAGGGAGAGAAGGTTTTTACAACAAAAGTGAAGCCGACCAGAAACGGGTTTGGCCGGACCGACAGCAGAAGGGTCGTTTTGAAAATAAGCAATACGTCAACACTGTAAACACTATGCAGTTTACTAACGGGGGTGCAAGTACAAGTGGAGCGGTTAATGACACTACCCCAAGGGTGAGCGCCAGCGAGAATAACAACAACAAAAAAACACCTCGAATCAGTAAATGAGATAGAAATTTTAAGTGACCCAGTCTCACCCGACAATGTAAACATTTTACTACCGGAATAAGGAGTGATTTATTACAAGAAGATGATGAAACTATCACTAAGCAAATATTAAAATGTCCAGAAATCATCATTAAGTTTAATAATGGTGTTACCGTTGTGACGTACTGATCGATCACATTTATTATTATTACCAAATTTCAGATTAGTTGTTACTTACCGTTACGATAGCTCTTACAGGGTCACAGGATTCGATCACATGTACCTAGATACAAACATGGTCTATGGGTTACGCAAAGTACTGACACACTCATTTTTGAAGAGAATTAATATTTATTATTATTTAATCTTGACTGCTTGTAAACTCATGAAGATTCATTGAGATACATTTCTGCAAAGTTGTGCAACACTAGCATAACACTTAGGAACTACAGCTTACCTTATTATTTCACAAGACACAAATGCAAATATCAAATACAAACACAAATATACACAAAAGCTGCCCAGCTTTGCACACACACACATTCACTCGGTAAATTATTAAACCCTGAACATTTTAAATTACAAATTCCAAACCCCAAATGCCGGCCACGCGGTCACCGCACACGCACATCTTCTCCCGAGAATTGGTGATTTTAAGTTATTCCAACGTTATTCTTGATGATGTTTTTTCTAAACACGACCGCGGTCATATAAATTTATACTGCTTTACACTGTTATATTAGTTGTTACATTAATTACAAAAATTTTGTTTCTGAGCCCTGGTTGTCGGGCAGCCTGCGCGGGCGGGAGTCGACAACGAACTGCTGGCGTCTCTCTGTTCCCCACTCCGGGAGCATTTTAGTCAAGACGACGGACATCAATGCCTTTCAGTTAGTCGTCCCAGTTTCGACTCATGCTAGTCATGTAGTTGTTGGAGTGACGATAGCAGACGATTTCAACTAGGCACTGGCTAATGTCATAAAAGTGGGTGGGACTTAAAACAGCATTTCCGCAAGGTCTTGGAGAAGGCGATGAATATTATCCTCTCTAGCCATCTTGGTTTTTTACCATCGCTTGGGTAGGCGCTCACGCGCGAGTAGTGGCGTGTGTGCAGTGCCACACCAGTACAGAGTTCTGCGAATTTCTAGGGTGGCGCGAATTCTCTGCCGCATTCCTCGACAACAACTGCGCCTTACTGCTTTATTTCGAACTGTTTCTTAACACTGTTCTGTTGTACGGACAAATACGTTGCACAATACAATTATTTCGCAATATTTTATAAGGCTCCCGACCGAAAACGAAATGAATAAAAATATATATATGCCCCAAACGGTTAAAATAAAAACACCCAAAATTTGACCCGCTACACCGTACCAGCTTTGATTGATACAGGAAGTGTGATTAATGGTTTATCTGAAGCGTGGTTCAACAATCATAAGAAAAGCATCGAACCGTATGAAATACTACCTATGACTAATACTCTTATTATAAGTGCTGTAGGGAATAAGTCTAAGTTAATTAGAAAGCAAATATTGTGTGACATTGAAATTGATGGTGTTCGAAACGAATGTGTCTTCTTAATAATACCAGAGTTTATTAAACCATGTATATTAGGAATTAGTTTTTTACAAGAATTGGGATGTCATATCAACATTGGAAATTAGATAATCGAGTTAAAGAATAAAGCTGATGAAGAGGAGTAAGCTGTACCTATCATGAACATTGAACCACTAAATAATGAGGAGGAAGAGGAGATACTGCGATGCATCGATGAGAAGATAGGAAGTATAGAGTGTGAGGATGAAAGTATATTGGAACGACTGAAAGAGATTTTAATAAAGAATAGGAATGTCTTCAGGGAATGTCCGGGGAGAATAGAAGGATACGCACACGAATTTCAAGTTACGGACAGGACGCCTTACTTTCAAAAGGGTTGGCCTGTGCCACTTGCCTACAAGGACAAGCTGAATGATGAGATCAACCGGATGCTGCGATATGGAGTGATTGAACGCTGCACCAGTCCGTACATCAACCCAATCGTCACAGTGATCAAGAGAGATGGAAGGGTTCGCCTGTGCCTTGACACAAGAAAAGTAAATAGTGTGACAATACCAGACTACGAAGGCGTTTCCCCGATAAACGAGATATTAGCGAAGTGTAGCGAAATGCGGTATCTATCAACAGTCGATTTATCCAGTAGTTTTTGGCAAGTCCCATTGAAACCAGCATGCAGGGACTTCACGGCGTTCATGTATGAGGGAAGGTGCTACCAATTCACAGTAACACCGTTTGGACTCAGCACCAGTTCTGCGGCGCTGACGCGAGGATTGGATGTAGCCCTAGAAGAAGAAATTAAGAAGAACACAATAATCTACGTGGATGACTGTTTATGTTATTCCAACAACATCCAAACACACTTGGAACACTTAGAAGCGTTATTGAACAACCTCAATAAAGGGAACATAACGTTCAACCTCGCCAAGTCACAATTCTTTAGACAAGAGATCTCGTACCTTGGATACCGACTAACGACACGAGTAATCCAAGCAACCGACGACAAGATAAAAGCTATTATGAATTTCCCTACACCCAAGAACCAGAAGCAATTAAAAGGTTTCTTAGGCCTTACCAACTTTTATAATCGATTTACAAGTAAGTATGCAGAGGCAACACGACCGTTGAATGAATTATTAAAGAAAGGACGCAAGTTTTCTTGGACAAAAGAACTAAGTGATTGCTTTCAGAAGGTCAAGAATTTGTTTGTAGATACTGTAATTCTAAGATTTCCACGGCCGAACCAAAGATAC
The DNA here is from genome assembly GCA_034769895.1 of Magicicada septendecula. Lineage (NCBI taxonomy): Eukaryota > Metazoa > Arthropoda > Insecta > Hemiptera > Cicadidae > Magicicada > Magicicada septendecula. Next base: position 59,950,734 of record CM068376.1, read on the forward strand.
TACATCCAGTGTGACGCCAGCAATTTTGTGTATGGTGGCCAACTTTATCAATTAGACGAAGAAGGGAAGTTTGGTGTGATTGCTTTTACTAGCAAGACATTTAAAGGTGCGGAACGGAACTATTATACGACGGAGAAGGAACTCTTGAGTATCGTTCGATGTCTAGAGAAATTCCATATGTATATCCTTGGCCAACCACTGACAATAATTACTGACAACAAGGCATTAACGTTTATGCATAAATGTCACCTAAATAACTCAAGAATTACTCGATGGATTCTCGCCGTGCAAGAGTACAAATTTGACATTATCCATTGTCAAGGCAAGGATAATGTAGTTGCAGATATTTTAAGCAGATACCCAGCCGACGAAAACCAGATGAGGTCAACGACGACACACACGAATATTTAATTAACCACTTAGGCATTAAGATGAACAATAATGTAGGTAAGATCATTAAAGATATTGGAAGACACCAGCTTGATGACGATAAACTTAGGATAATTATTGATAAGATCAAGGACAAGAATTTAGACCATAAACTAAGTAAATTTTATAAGTTTGTTAGCAATAAATTATACAGACGACAGCGAGATGAATGGAAGCTGTACATACCCAATAACGTGTCTAATAATTTAATTGTGGAAATACATAGGATGTATGGACATCTAGGACCGAAAAGGTGTATAAAGATGTTACAAGAACATTTGATCGGATGCTGAAGAAAGTGAAAGCGTACGTTCAAACATGTGACACGTGTCAAAAGGGCAAGGACACTAACAACAGGATGCTGTTTGGAGGGACCAGAGCTGTGATACCCTCAGCAAGAGGAGACCTCGTGAGTGCAGACTATTATGGACCCCTACCAACGGGAGCAGGAGGTGTGAAGTATCTACTTGTAATGGTAGACAGTTTTACAAAATTCGTCAAGTTGTTTACACTACGGAGAGCGACAACTACCACAATGTTACGGAGAGTAAGAGATTACTGCGAGGAGTTTGGACGACCAAAGGTCATTATGACCGATAATGGGACTCAATTCACTTCCAAGAAATGGGTCAATGGACTCAAGGAATTGAACATACAACGAAAGTATACAGCAATATGGAATCCTTGTGCCAACCTAGCCGAAAGGATCAACCGTCAGCTTGGAAATCTATTTCAAATTTTTGTACACGACCAACACAGCAAGTGGTCACGGTACATAAGGACGATTGAAACATGCATAAATGAAGTGTACCATGAGACGATTGAAATAACCCCTCATGAAGCGCACTTAGGCAAGAGACCGACTCGTGCATGGGAAAAATGGTTAGATAAGGAAGTTATCACAATCAGAATGATCACAGTTGCACACCACTATATAAAAATTATCCCGATTAGCGCTTTCAAGCCTCACAGCCCATCGTCAGATCGGAATAGGCAGAAATTATAGTACTAATGGGATGGTTAAAATAAGGGTGTGTGACTGACCCACGTGTGTGGAGAGGAAGTAGGGTAAGTTTAAAAGGATGCACACACACACACACACACACACACACACACACACACACACACACACACACACACACACACACACACACACACACACACACACACACACACACACAACACTGAAACACAAGGAATTTGCTAGAAAAATATGTAACTGTACAGATGGTGTGGGACAGGGTTTAGGGGGTGGGGAAGGGTCATTTATATTATAGCTTGTTGTGTGTGAGCAGGGTGGGGGAGAGGGATGAAGGGTTTGTTTTTAAAATAATTTCTGCCTATTCCGATCTGATGATGGGCTGTGAGGCTTGAAAGCGCTAATCGGGATAATTTTTATATAGTGGTGTGCAACTGTGATCATTCTGATTGTGATTTCAACCACTAACACAAATTTCTTCATTAAAAGGAAGTTATCGACGTTAAAGGTAGCTCGAACAGCAACATATTCGTGAAGATTAAAGAAAAAAGAGAGAAGCATGCAAAACGCAGCAACGAAAATAAAAAGATCACGAAATTCGTAATCGGCGATAAAGTACTGATAAGGGGACCTACTATCAGTCGGACGCTGCAATGAAGAAAATTGATAAATTTTTTGAACTTTATGCAGGACCATATAAAATTAACTGAATCCTTGGAGATGCTACGTACGAACTTGTTGACTGCGACGACAACAAAGTACGAGGAAAGTTCAACATACGGCAGATCAAGAAGTACTACGAACAGGCGGAGAAGATACGAGTTACGCAGAGATGTGAAAGTGACATCAGCAGTTAGTTGACTGTGGGGAGGGGAGCACACGCATTAGATGATTGTCCCGCGAAGCCAGTCCAACTAGCTAAAATAATAAGGTATGTGACATAATAACATGTATAATTTAAATTTCACGTGATTTCTTAGATCACAATGTATTTAATTAGATCACTAATTAGATGTCAAGTAACATTTATGAAACATTTCGATAGTACGTACCATGAATAAAAGACACTTATGGTGCAAAATTTTGATCGAATGTGCAGCAATAAATTGCTGAGAAAATACAGTGAGCACGTAAACGAACATATAAAACAAACAAGTAGTGTAGAATCAACTATTCAAATATGAGGTTGAACATTCGAAACCTTATAGAGTAAAGTTGTCAATGATTACAATGATATGAAATGAACCTTTAGTTGTTCATAGGTCATGTATATATTTTGTCAATTAATATAAACAATAGTAATGTGTATTGCAAGTGATGTTTAATGATGATTAGTGATCCTATATATGTGTTTATTTGTTTATAAATTGTAGTTTTTGGAACACTCGAAAGAAGTTACAGATATCATTTATTGTAGTATGATTAACACAATACATGATTAATTGAATTTAATGTTAAGAGATCGTTATCTCATTTATTATGTTGTAGGTATATAACATAGGTATCCTCATTTATTATTATTATAAAACAATCTTATATGAGCTATTTACACATGTATCATATGCAAAAATGCGTTCATTCTTACTCAGATGCATGGCAATAAATTCCTGTAGTCGATTAATACTAAAAGATAGGGAATATCTATCGATCTACGCCAGACAAAGGAAATTAGGTCAACTGACCGTGACCTTTCCCAAAGAAGACGCCCACAACGAGGACAGAGCGCAGAAATTGGATTAGATTGTCTCCTAAGAATCCAACATCCAATCCAATTTGGGGACGCTATAACGATCAAAAATTTTAATTTCATAATTTTATGATTGAGAAGTGCGTTTGCACAGGTCAAGCCACCAACCCAAGCCAGAGTAATAAATAAGGACAATTTAACAACATGTCAACCCGACGCCAACTACAAGACAATGAGAGAACGCCTGACATAACACAACAAAAGAAGATAGGATCGACTGTGACAGACCAAGCTCAACTCAGATTTACAACACCACAACAAACTGAACAAAAGCAGAGTCTAGTGGCACGGATACGCAGAAATTGAAGCGAGCACATGCTGTAGGGTTAATTCGGAGCGTGCGAGCCTTAAGAAAAGGGTACTCACTCACAAAGGAATTAGAAAGGTTTTACCCAGTGTGAAGACAAAGCAACGTACAACAGATGAATACAGTCAAGGGTGTCGCACAGCGTGAAAACAACTTTAGGATGACAACTAATATTTATGACGAGAGACCGTAGAGGAATCTTGGGGTGACGACGAGCAAGAAGCTGTTAATTGGAAGAAAAAAGACGAAGGGAAGTCAAACAATGAACGAGGTGATACGTATTGTTAGTAAAGGGAATAACAGCAGGCCTTATGAAACTAACAAGAACAAAGGTTTGACAGGCGAGGAATTACTCTACATTCTAAGAAGTAGCCCTTTCGCCGTGTATTTTGGGGATGTTCGATAGCCAACCAGAGTCTAGCATCTTCCAAAGAAGCGAGTGGAGAGGACTGTCATCATGGTGACAACCAGAACAGCGAATCAGGATGTCGAGCACCATAGATCTTCATAGTGGAAGGAAATATCGGACCTATCGAGGACGACCAGAGGCGTGCACGACAGAAAGTTGCATTATGGTAGAAGACGTTTAATAAAAACTGTTTGCGAGGTACGCGTGCTCTCAGTTGTAAGAAATCGCTCAGTAGTTATTAAAATTTACTCAGTTACCAGTTGTTCAAAACTAATTTACAGAAGTTTACCGCAGTAACGCGAAGTGTGAAGTGATACAAGTACCGCTAGAATTTGAGTTTGATACTATAGACTTAAAAAGTATTCGTCATGCAAACCAAGCATTAATAAGTGAACGAACGATTCGATGTTAGAACTTTGACGCGACAATTACGAACATAGCGATTGTTATCAGAATACACTATGATTCAGATATAACTATCTCAGTCGTGCGAACTCAGAAACACTAAGTGAATTAGCACTCATAATACTCGTGGTCAACATTGCACACAATCATGATCCAACTAAATTAAATGTATATGAAACACGAAGCAGTTTAGCGACAGACAGTTATTTGTACACAACCACTAATAATGAATGCACTTATACAACACAAGACTATAAACTTTCATTATTAACGGGCAACACCAACGGAACGACACGGACCGGGAGTGAATCTTATCCGCGAGTGCGAAGTGATGACAGATACCTAATCTATGAAACTTCTACTTACATGGGATCATCAGTGAACAGGGACCTTAACCGATGGAGTTTTGGATATTCACTATCTCAAGTAAAATCCTCATGTTATTAATATTATAATAAAACTACTGCTCTGTCTCTTTTCCAAGAAACCACACTTTGAGAAATTAGATCAATTGTAATGATAACATTAAATATAAATATAAAAAGCTATTCATCTGAGGCAAAATGAACGCATTAGTGTAGGATAAATAATATTTAATTGTCTATGTTTGTGTATGTTTATTGTATTGTATGTTATGTTTTACAGCGAACAACGAAACGGATATATATATATATATATATATATATATTGTGATTTATATTCATATATGTTTTCTTAACTGCATTTTCAGGTCATAATTTATATTTATGTATCAGAAGTTTATTTGAATTGTGTTTAATAAATAAGTATTTATTTGTTAAGTATTTCATGCGTTCATTATTGTCACAACCTTAGTAACGAAACACTAACGTTAATTAAATTGTTTGTAATAAATTTTCTTATATCAATTTATAACGACACTAAAGGAGTCTCAGTAATTATGCTAATCGTTAATGAATACAGTTAATTATATCAGAGTAATTAATATATTCACATAAATAAATCAATTTGACTCATTTAATCTAATTGAATAATTGAATTTGCATAAATTAGCATAATTGCACATTATATAGAAATGGCTCCCAAAGAACGTGGGGCTCCACAAATTTAAATTAGAGTAAATTTGTTCATTGTAGGGGCTCCACTTTCATCAATATTGAGTGAAATGTACCTACAGCACCTAGAAGAAAATTTTATCCTCACAACCAAAAATCCATTTATACAACACATCAAATATTGGTACAGGTATGTGGATGACTTCATCTGTTTATTTGTAGGTACTGCTAGACAAATCGGCCAACTTCTAGCATACATCATGAGAAGTTACTTTCACTTGAAAATAAATTCCACTCCCCTTATGTGTTCCCAGGAAAAGTTATATTCTTGTAAAGCTAACACCCACGTGGTAAGTCGACTGTGTGTCAGTTTACACGTATTCAGAAAGGAGAGAGCCTTATGGTCGGTTCTGATGATTGTGGAACTCCCCAGCAGATACGTACGAAATTTCTTCACAGCGAAGACTATGCTAAGTAGCTCTTTCTCAGTGGTGGTATAATTTCTCTCCGCCGCTAGCAGGGTTCGACTGGTGAAAGCGATGGTCTTATGCTCCTTGTCTCCCTCTTCCTGGTAGAGTTCCACACCCAGGGCGACATTGCTGGCGTCCGTCTGCAAATAAAAGTTATGTTCGAAATTAGGGTGGTTCATCATGATCATGTTTGAAAACTTGTGTTTTATCTTGTTGAAAGCATTTCTCTCTGTTTCACCCCATTTCCATTGTTTACCTTTTTGCAACGCTGTGCCTAACTTTGCGGTGATTTTTGCATAATTCCGCTGAAATTTTCGATAAAAGTTACATAACCCCAAAAAGCTCTGCAGTTGTTTAACGTTTGTAGGTTCAGGGAACTTCATTATTGATTCTACTTTGTCTGGGTTGGCTTGTATGCCTTCAGGTGTAATGATAAATCCCAAAAAATGTATTTCTTTTTGCAAAAAACTCAACTTTTCCCAATTAACTGTCAATCCCCCTTGATATAGTTTATTCAACACATATTCTATATGCTCTAAGTGCTCCTCAAAAGTCCTCGATGCTATTAATATGTCATCTACATAAATCGTTAAAAAATCTAAGTTTTTCGGTTGTAGGATCTCATCTACACATTTTATGAAACTGGCTACACTGGTGTTCAGTCCAAACGGTAATCGTTTGAATTGATAATTTTCCCGTTAAATAAAAATGCAGTATACTTGTGGCTACTTGGTGCTAGTGGGACCTGCCAATACCCGGCTGTCAAATCCAGTGACGTCATATATTTTACTCCACTAAACTTCTGGAATATCTCTTCAATTGCTTCAGGTGACTCCCTATCAGGAATAATAATTTGATTAATTTTTCTTGCGTCCAGACATAACCTAACTCTCCCGTCTTTCTTGATGACTACTACTAAAGGGTTGGAATAGGTCGACACCGATCTCTCTATAATACCCCCTTCTAACAGCTTGTCCAACTCTAACTGTAGGGCTCTCCTCTTCGAATATGGTACCGGATAACTTCTTTGTACGTAGGGCGCATGTTCCCTTACCTTTAATTCGCATTCATAACCTTTTGCCCTTCCTGGTTCCCCGGCAAACACTCCCCTAAAACCCTCTACTACCCGCCACAACGCTTCACGGTGAGAACTCCCTATTGCGCCACCCTCACTACAAAATTTAACCGCTCTATCCTCACATATTCGCTCCTCACTCTCATCACTCTCTCGCTCTCTGCAGATATTTATACTAACCTCCGTGTCCCTATCTATAACCCGATTCGGTACAACCCTTATTCCCGAAATTTTCACCGTATCAAACACCCGTTCGACATTAACCGTTATTTGTTTACCTTCGTTATTTAGTTCTAATATTCTCTTTTTAAAATTGATTACAGCATTGTTCCGGATCGGAAAATCGTTACCTATTATTACTTCCAAGTTTAATCCCCTCACCACTAAGAATGTATTTTCATAGCTCTCCCCATTTATTACTACGTTCAATTGGACTTGTGTGGTCACCCTTTTACTTCTAACTCCCATAATGCCTACGATGGTTACCCCCGTAACTGGCAAAGGTGGAATATGTTTATTATTCTCCCTTAACTTATCTAATATGTGTTCTGCTATTACTGAAACTTCACTGCCCGTGTCTATTAGTGTCGTAACTGGCTTACCTTCAAAATCCAGCTTTACCTTCGTCAACCACGCCTCTGGTCTAATTGCTCCCGTCTCCTCTTCCTCCATGAGGTCTGTAGACATATCCGTATGAATGACGTGATTCTGGTATATGTCTTCTTGGACCTCACAGTCATCTATTGACATTGGCCGGGCCTCCTTTTCCATTGTCTTCCTCAGTTTTCCGCCTGCTCGGCCGTACCTCCTGGTGTGTATGCTCTCTCCGTTCGGTTGTTCACTCCTCCACTTCTTGGTATTCCTGCTCGATCCTCCCCTGTTCGTTGATGTGGGTTGCTATATCTTTGCGGCGTCCGGTTCTGCTGACATGGTCTCACCTTCCTGCATCTATAACAAAAATTCCGATTGGCATAATTTTCCGTTTGACAATCCACACATTTCCACATCGTATATCGTCTGTTTGGTTCCCGTCCATTGTATGTAGTTCCCGTGCGCAGTCCTCCTTGCTGCGTATAACTCCCTCCGCTGTTCATATTTGATTGGGGTGGACATCTAACATATTCTCTAAATCATTTATATTACCCACCTCTCTAGTCATTAAAGTGATTTGACCTCTCTAGGTAGGTGTTTGCTGATATGCCGGACGAATGACTGAAACGGCAATGGCGGCTCTAAATACTTCGCCTCGTTGAACAGTTTCATTACGTACACAGTGATATTGTTACTATGTCCCCCGAAATTCCCTGTTCCCATTATTCGTCTGCGCAATATTTCCTGCTCCTCTTCCAACCAATACTTGTTTCGGAATGCCGTTTCAAAATTTTCGTAGCTCCCCCATTCGGTTCTATGCACTTCCGCCCATATTTCGGAATTTCCTTTAAAACATTTAAAAATTTTTAAAAGCTTCACCTCCCAACTATTACCGTTAAAATGATTGAACTCCCGTACTCTATTTAAAAACTGCATTGGATGTACTCTATGGTTCTCACTACAAAATGTTTCAAGTTCTATTTCATTGTTGACATCTCGCGTAATCAATGCTCTCTCTGTAATGCCGGTTAATTTTTTATTTATTTCTCCACTTAATTCGTCTTTCACATTAATTATATTTCGTTCAATTATATTGAATTTGCTATCGTTAATACATTCAAATTGAATATAATTTTGGTTTATTGTCTTTACAGTATCATGCAATAATTGTATTTCTGACTTACAACTAGTATTTATTTTGTTAAGTTTACTATTAGTATCTACTTCACATTTCTTAATATTTTTATTAATCTCTTCCATTTGACTCATTATATTAGCTTTGCACTCATTTATTTTAGATTCAAAATTTTCAGTCACCTCATGCATTTGTTTATCGATTCTTTCTGACATACTATTATCCATTTCATTAATTCTATTATCCATACTTTTTAATGAATGACTCAATTTTTTGTTTAATTCATTAAAATTACTTTCACATTTATTCTTTACAGCATTGATATCAGTTTTAAGTTCGTCAAAATTACTACTTATTTTATCAAATTTACTATCGAATTTCTTACTTTGTTCGTCAAATTTTTTGTTCTGTACATCAAACTTATTATTTTGTTCCTCAAATTTTATGTTAATATCCCTTCTTAGTTCACTAAAATTGCTATCTTGTTTTTCTAAACTACTATACATCATACTATACAAACGTTTTAACATAGCATTGTCATCAGATTTCTTATTTTGATTAATTGAAATTGGCGTTGAATGAATTTCTACTTCATTCATTATTTTTGACTCGGTAAAATTACTTTCACTTATTAACATTACATCTGTTTGGATTCCTGAGTCGCTTGTATCAGCCGACTCAGTCGACTTATTTTCCGATTCATCACTGACAATTACATCAATCATATTGATCTTACTTTCGTTATTTTCCATTTTTATTTTATTTATGAAAAAAAAATCATCTACATAAAAAAATCATAATCTTAAATGTATTCAGTAGTATTCAATATAATATAAGTATCGCTTAAATAGTGTAACATAGTGTAACATAACATCATTTTTTGCACGTAATTTATACGCAATACCACTTAACCTCCAAATCACATCTTACACCCATGAGTAAACGTGGCTTGTACAAAAATGAATTTGTACAAACTCCCTGTTCGGGCGCCATTGAGAAGTTACTTTCACTTGAAAATAAATTGCAAACAACTTTATTTACTATCCATAAAATATTTAAATTTCCCAAGTTCCAAAATGCTTACCTGCACAGGGTCCGGGGTCTTTCACGTGAACTCGTGACCTGTAAGTGTGATTATGGGTTCGTATTACTTAATAAACTCGACTCTCATTGATAGCATTTAACCAACTTGTTTATTAACATTATTTTAATTGAGAAGTTATTTTTACTCTGCTTTCTTTATCTTACTCTCTATGAAATCATAATGGACGCTTACTTATTTTACACAAAAAGAATTAACAATTGATCAATTTGCTTATCCAAATAACTATATTCTAGGCATTCTAAGACAATCCAGTGCTTTGCTCATACACTCTCTCCCTTTCACACTTTTCACCCCCCTGATTTAGAGCTCTTTTTATTTTTTTATATTTATTTAAATTGTATATACTGTAGTTACTTCCCTGTTATGGCCTCAGACACGTGGTGGAAACACTACCGGTTTTTTGTTCTTCATTCACTTTTTGTCCTAAAAATAATTTGAATTGTTTGAATTTTGATCACTTGTTGTTGTTTAACGTTTAACTGTTGTTGTAGCGCTCTATACCATTTTTAGTTCTTGTTTATTAATATTTTTTACAAATTTTATTATACGTTGGCTCGCGAGCACTTTTACACTGAACCGCACGGTTCTGCCAGATGACGCCAAGTGCGTCGTTTTCAAGATGGCCAACCTCATCCTAAGCGTGGCAACCTGCCTTCTCATTGGCTGAGTGCATTTCTCGCAAATTCTCGTTATTTATCGTAATCTCGTAGCCGGCGACCAGGAACCCGTATGTGATCTTCACGATGTCAAAATCGGCACACGCGCGCTCAGACACATTCCGATGCTACAGATTTTGTCGCACCTCGCCTGGCTGATTGTACAAACTGACAACTGGGTGGTTCAAAAAGTACGCTTTACTTATGAGCCGGGGCTCATTGTGGGTGACTCCACATTATTACAATTGATGAAAGAATAAAATAAATCCCATATCTTTGTCCCTTTACAATCAACTCCATTAATTCTGACATTAAATTTACAAAAGAAATAGAGAATAAAGGCGAAATAAACTTCCTAGACCTTACCATAAAACGCCATGCAAGCAAACATCATTTCTCTATATACAGAAAAGATACTCAAAGAGATATTACCATTCACGCAGAGAGCAACCATCCCTACTCATACAAAATTTCTACATACAACAGCATGGTATATCGAGCCCTCACATATCCTCTATGCAAGAAACAGTATGAAAAAGAGATACACATCATAAAGCAAATAGCTCAAGGCAATGGATATCAGCCTCAAATGATCGATAAAATCATAGAAAAACAAAAAAGAAATAAATCAAAAACAAATAACATATCAATCAAAAGGAAGAAAACCTATATACCTGCACATTACATTGACAACAACTCTCAAAAATTAGCTAGAACATTTGCAAAATATGACTATATCAATTAGCGTTTAGAATAAGCAATGACATCTACAACAATCTGAAAATAAGCAGTACAAAAAAGAAAAGCATTTATGAAAAAGCTGGAGTCTACAGGTTGTCCCCGTTATACGCGGTAGATGCGTTCCGGCAAAGTGCCGTGTAAAGCGAAACTGCGTATAACGGGGACTATTTATAGACTGGCTCGATAGCGGCAAATAAATGTCATACAGCTTAGTATTGATATTGATCAAGTAGGCTTACGTTAAAAAGGATTTTAGTAATTAAAACAAACGGTTTTGTTATTGAAATTAATTTTATTTATTGACGAAATACACAACAAAATCAGTATAAACAATACAGCAAATGAAAAATTTGGATAGTATCACACATATAAATTGAGTAAATTATGTTAAATAAAGGTACAGTAAGAGGTTATAAAAATAAAAAAGTTATACAGTACAATAGTTTTTACCAAATTAAAATTACTGTAAAATATTTTGAAAGAAATTCAGTTTTTTACTTACATTTAAGATTATTACTCGTGACCAACATTTTCTGTAGCCTCAGAAGAGCTTGTTTCCTGTTCATTTGACACAACACTGCTTTGTGAAAAAAAGTTTTTTATGGACAGTTGAGTTGAGGATTTTAACTTCGAGTTATACAGTTCACGGTAGCACTTTATAACATGTTCAACTTCTCTTTTAACTTTTCCACTTCTTGTTTCATCGGGATCATTGTTCTCAAAGTAGCTTAAAGCATTATTGATCATTTGGAAAGCCTCTGACATCCCTTTACCGGTTAACACTTTAACACATTCAGGTTCTTCATCTTTTTCAGACACTTCCACACAATTTTCGTCTTCCATGGACAGCAGGTCCTTGTTGCTCAGATCATCTTCTTCTTGTAGAAGCGCAGAAACATCTTCCTCGTCAACACCAGTGAATCCAACTTGGTGAGCCAAGTTCACTATTTCTTTGGTCGTTTGAGAGACACCATCAATTTCTTCACTGTTGTTGATTGATTCCACCGTAACCTGAGGCCATAGTTTTTTCCACACCCTGTTTATACAGTGAAGTGTCAGTCCTTTCCAACATTTATCTATGATTTCAATAGCCATCTTAATATTGAACTGTTTCCAGAATTCTTTAATGGAAAGCTGGTTATTAGCATCACATGAGTTTATGAGTTGTGAGAGTGTCTCCTTAAGGTAGTTGGCTTTGAACACTGAAATTACGCCTTGGTCCATGGGCTGCAATATGGAAGTAGTGTTAGGGGGAAGAAACACAACCTTGATGCTTTCATTCACCTCACATATTTCTGAGGGATGGCTCGACACATTATCCAAAAGAATCAAAACCTTAAACTCAATGTTTTCCTTTTCACAATAGCGTTTTAGTTCCTCTTGAAGCTCTTGTGAAACATAATCATAAAATATTTTTCCTGTCATCCAACCTTTCTTACTAGATTTCCAAACCACAGGCAGTTTACTTTTATCGTAACCTTTAAGTGCTCTGGGGGTTTCTGATTGATAAATCATCAATGGTTTTAATTTGCAATCGCCAAAGGCGTTGCCCCCAAAAAGCAATGTGCAACGGTCTTTAGCAGCTTTGAAACCAGGTGCAGTTTTTTCTTCAATAGAAATAAAAGTTCTGCTTGGCATTCTTTTCCAATATAGGCCAGTCTCGTCTAAATTGAAAACTTGCTTTGCCACATAACCACCTTCTGCAATAATATTTTTAAATGTAGTTTCTCTGAATTCATCAGCTCCTTCATTATCAGCAGAAGCAACCTCGCCCGTAACTTTTAATCTGTGAAAAGCATTGCGATCCTTAAAACGGTTGAACCAACCTCTACTAGCGTTAAATGTTGGTGGATTTTCATTGTCTTGTGTTAATTCTGCATAAAGACTTTTAGCTTTTTCTTGAATGATTGCCATAGAAATAGGCGCATTCCACTGGTTGTGGTGTTCAATCCAGGTAGAGAAAAGCTTTTCCATTTTTTCCATTGCATCTGATCTCGATGTAGCTACTCTTGCGACACTTAAATTCGTACAAGATTCAACACTTTTACGAATTGCGCCTGCGTTCGATCGGATCGTCCTTATAGACGACTCTGGAAGACCCATTACTCGCTGAATATCGACAACACGTTCGCCTTTATCGATACGTTTTAAAACTTCCAGTTTAATTTCCAATGAAAGAGAATTTCTCGCACGTTTTTTAGTACTCGCACTTGAATGTTCCTTGCGTTTTTGTGACATTTTCAATAACTCAACAACACTGAACGAAATGACACACTCACCACTCAATGAAACATGAACAGGAAATAATTGCTAGACGAGGTACACAGCGCAGTGCTACTGACAGCTATTGATAGCGAGAGGTGACTGACTACGTTGTAAAAATAGACAAACACAGACAATGACAGAGCAAGTAGGGGTGGGGAGAGGCAAGCGGTATGAGACCATTGACCTTGAGGAGAGAGAACAGCGTGTCACTGCCCCTCCATTACTAACTGTACACTTCAAACAATCACCGCTTTGGCGCAACTCAACTCAAATACAAAACCCTTCAAGGAAATTTTTTTTTTTGTTTAAACCGCATAAAAGTGAAATCGCATAAAGCGGGACCGCGTATAACGGGGACTGCCTGTACCAATATAAATGTCAGCCTGTGAACTCGACATAATGTAATGTACGGTGCAACAAAAAATACATAGGATTCACTTCAAGATCGTTTAAACACAGATATATTGAACATACCAAACATTCTCAACACTCAAATCCGAACTCAACGGTAGCCAAACACATAAAACAACAGTCTTGTGAATAAGGTCCAATACAGCAACATTTAACCATATTGAAAACATGCAGTGATGAAATAAGATCGAATATATATTAACAATACCGAATATACAAACATGTAAAAGAAGAGGGCCATGAAAATCTATTGAACATCATGACAGACTTCAAAAATAGTATCACATTTGAAATATTGCGGCAAAATGAAAATCAACATTCAGTAATCAGCTGATATAATATATAGAACGGAATGTAAACATAAACACTCTGTAACAAAATCAGTTCTCGGGAAACTTTGGACAATGACGTACGTATCATGTTCATTAATCAATGTCTACGAATTCGTTTTTGTAAATAGTGGCTGTTTTATGATATTGTGACCGCAAGTGTGCTGTATATGACCTGATGATGGTTAGTGACCTAAATCGATCATTTTTAAGAATGTGAGTAATAAAAATTGTATGGCACATCGTATGCATGGTACCTTTAGGCTATGAACAATGAATACAATACAATAGAAAATTGAAATTATAGGCACCATTAGTAAACAATAAGTGTGTGTATATTTTAAATACATCACATTATTATTAGTTGATATATTGTCATCAAAGCTGAAATGTTTGTATGCAATACCAATCAAAAAGCAAGGCAAATAAAAAGATTTTTGAAAATATGACTTCCACAAAATCATGGTTAATTGTCATATTTCAAGTTCTGTTCTGAAATTTCATGTGTTTTATGATTTTCTAGTGGAACTAGCATTTTTTTGGTGAAAACATAAGATTATCGTGTTTGACCAAATAATAAGTATGTTTATTAACATCTTTCCACATTGTAGGGTAAGTTTTATAATAAAGAAAAAGAAATACAGATAAATGAAACATGGTAGTTACACAAGGTACAAGTTTAATATGTATGAATTGCAAAACAAAATAAAACCTTAAAAACTGAAACAAGAAATTTGAAGAAATAACGTCAAAAAGATATCCTGTTAATGTTGTGCTACAGGTAACAGATTGTGACAGCATTTTTACTATTTTTTTTTTGCCTGTAACAGCATTAATAGCAGCATTTCTTTATTGATGCCTTGTATGTTCTCATTTTTATAAATTAGACATCTTACTAATTTTGAATAGTTTTGTTTCTCAGTCAAATGCAACTGTTACAGTGGCGGCGATAAGGCCCCCGCAGACCCCGCGGCGCAGGGTGGCCCCGACCCTCATGGGGGGCCCCAGTTGGCCCAGTCATGGGACATAACTTGTAACATGAAAAATAAGCGTAAACGAGTTGTAAAACGCTTCTTTGTTGAATTATCAGTTGACCATAGAATTGACGACCCAGTGAAATCATTTGAAGTAAAAGTTTTCAATGCAACACTAGATATTGTAATAGCTCAGCTACAAATGAGATTCGAAGGATTGCGTTGGATTGATGATAGGTTTTCATTCCTGACGCCTCAGAATTTAGTAAACTTCTCACAAGAGACAATAGTGGAGAAAAATAAGGCTCTGGTAAATGTGTATCCTGGTGACCTTTCCACATCACTGCCTGACCAAGTAATATCCTTCAAAGCTCTGATGGCCAAAGAAATTGTACACAAGAAAAGAATTCGAGAAATGATGAATTTACTGGTTGAAGAAAACAGCTGCCTTATGAGTTGCCTCCCAGACTTAACTACAGCTTTGCAGCTTTATTTAACCATACCTGTCACAACAGCTACAGCGGAAAGAAGCTTTTCAAAACTTAAATTAATTAATTTAAGTCATACTTAAGAAGTACCATGGCCCAAACTCGGTTGAGTGACTTGGCACTGTTAAGCATTGAGCATGAAGAGACACAGAAAACTAATATCAACGAAGTGGTTGAAAAGTTCTTAGCTATTAAAAAAAGAAGACTAGGCTTAGGAAAACAGTGAACTTTGGTTGATCCTCATCTGTAAATATTGTACATTACTTGAGTTCGAGTGTTATTGAATTGGATTAGACTTAAGGAGAACTTGTATAGAGTATATTCAAGAATTTTACAAATTCAGGTACAAACTAATTTAAATGTTTGAAAAAAGCTAGAATGTTACTTTGATATTCGTTTTTAAATAATAAATTTTTAACACTCTATGTGCGGTACTGTTTCATAGTCTGAATTTAGATCTTTGACGTAAAAATAAATCATTTTTTTATTTTGGTTTTTTTATAGTTTGTATAGAACTTTGTCTATTTAGCAACAATGAATTTTAAGAGTTTGTACATGTGTAAAACATCCTTTGCAAATTGCAAACGCTTTGTGATAGACGAGAAAGTATTCACAAACCATTGTTGTGAAACACACGTAAATATAAACTCATTTGAGTGTTTTCCCCTATTACGTATACAAAATTTAACCATTTTTATAGGGCCCCCTAATTAGTTTCGCGGGGGGGCCCCCGTTACATTAGCGCCGCCACTGAACTGTTATATATAGTACTAATATCATTAAAACTTGTGCACAGTATTACAATATCGTATTCATATCATATCATATTGTCAAGTAAGTGTTGTATAGTATTGCTGTTAATTTTATTGGATTATATTTTGTAAACTATGGAAACAAATAAGAGCATAAAGAGTAAAAAGAGAGAGATGCTATGTAGACTACGAATTATAGTGAACATTAAAGATTAAATGAAAGGAAAGAAAGGTAATAATAGAATGCATGGAATGGTTCTGTGAAGAGTTATATAAAAGTAAAGATAATTCAAACTACACCAACTAAGTTGCTTAACCAGGTTATATTAGTTTAGCCAAATCATACAAATGGACCAATATAGGGTGCAATGTGACTACACCACAGTGGACCCAGAGTCATGCTGAACAGGACTGGGTTAAAAATGTGAGTGATGCCACTTGAATTCCATTTGAAAAATCCATTTTATTTTTTTCAGTGAATGATAGTGATGTATTTGGTTGGTATTGCATGTGTTTTTTTCACACTTTTTTAATTTAATTTTTTTCTATTGTAATCAATTACATATAAATCCCATTATCCTTCTTTGATAAATTCCATTATTTGCTGTTATGTGTATTATATTGTATGGCGTCAGTTCAGAGCCCATTGTAATCTATGCAGTCAAATGGTGGTGGCC
This sequence comes from Magicicada septendecula, assembly GCA_034769895.1. NCBI lineage: Eukaryota > Metazoa > Arthropoda > Insecta > Hemiptera > Cicadidae > Magicicada > Magicicada septendecula. Next base: position 59,967,713 of record CM068376.1, read on the forward strand.
AGATCTTTGTCTTTATATAGTTCCTCAAGTTATAACTTAAGCTGTAATTTTTTAAATAGATACAGCTTGTATTATGAATTTTCTGCATTTATAAGTTTACTGTTAAAATTCGTGAAGTTTGTATACTGTTATTATTATTGTTACTATTCTTATTTCTGTTGTTATTGTCTGATTCCATTAGTATGTATTCCATTTCCCACAGACGATAAATACTGTTACGATGGTCTACTCGATCGTCGTAGGTACAGTGGAAACAAAATAAGTACAAGACACCAGTTAAGTCATTAATCACCAGCTTTAATTTTTACAGTTAAACAGTTCGTAATTAACAACACAGTCTCTACAACAAATCAAATGAAAATTGTTCACACGCAATAAAATGTCACTAATATTAAACACACTTGTATTACAATAAATTGTAATTATACCTCCCGATTATAAAACGCAACACTTCACTAACAACCACTTGAACGTACACAGTAATAACTCGAACCGCTCTGTAAATATATCGCACTAATACTGACATGAACATCGTTGAGTACTGGTATTTATAGCCAGTCGAATATCTAGATGATTCCTAATTGTGTCTTAGCGTTTGTATGAACTACGTAATTAACTGCGGCCTTGACGCAGTCCGCACGGCTGGCGGCATCAAGAACTCTCTCGCAAATGCGTCTACAAGCACGTACACCACACGCTTACATTCTGGATCTCTCTGGAACGTTCGATAAACATGTAGAGTGTTCTGTGACGTCGTAACACTGCCTCCTCCTTAAGCCTGTTCGTCCCGTGGCAAACCGTCTCTAACATTGTACTTAGCCAGGCGATCTAGGTGGACGACCTTGAACTTTCGCTGTCCTTCCTGTTGAATCTGATAAACTACATCGTTAATTCTTTTTTTCACAGTGTAGGATCCTTCCCAGTTAGACTGAAGCTTAGGTGAGCGACCACAACGGCGCTTTGGATTGAACAACCAGACCTGATCTCCTTCTTGGAAACCCACACTATTGCTGCGAATGTCATACCGAGTTTTCATTTTATCACTGGCAATCTTCAGCTGTCCTCTTACCAAGCGATTCATTTCTCGCCGTTGGTTTTCTAATTGCGAGGAATAGTTCTGCGGCTCTTGGGACTGAGTCTCAGGTGATCTGAACATTAAGTCCCCAGGAAGACGAATCTCCCTCCCAAACACCAATTTTGCTGGAGTCATACCGGTTGTGTCGTGTACTGATGATCTATACGCCATGAGAAATAGAGGTATACGTTGGTCGCAGTCTGTTTGGTTCTCGTCAACAACCTTCGAAAGATGCTGCCCAAGTTTCCTATTGAATCTCTCAACCATCCCGTCCGACTGAGGATGCACAGGCGTTGTCCTGGTCTTTCGAATTCCGAGTAGACGGCATAATTCTTTAAACACTCCTGATTTGAAATTTCTCCCTTGATCCGTATGGATTTCCATACGGGCTCCATAATGGCAACAGAAGTTGTGAACTAACTGCTGCTTTGCCACAGTGGTAACCTCCTGATTTGGAATTGCGTAAGCTTCCACTCACTTAGTAAAGTAGTCACCTACAACCATGATGTACTGGTTTCCATTGTCAGTAACTGGGAATGGTCCAGCAATGTCTAAGGCAATTCTCTCGAAAGGTAGTCCAACGTTATACTTGTGACGATTTAAAAAAATATTTAAATCGCACAAATAAAAAATTGCTTTCAATATAAGTAAGAGTATTATCCACCCCTTACCTATGCCTAGATTCATGGAACAACGTGCAAATTGTCCCGTACCAACACGTTAAGAACCGTGTTATTTAGCTAATAATAATAATTACAGTAGACGCCCTCTTAACCGGTCAGCTTGGGACCAGGGGGTCAGCCGGTTAACAAAATGGCCGGTTAAACCGAACAAAATCAAACACTTGTACAGTACTGTATCATTAAAAGTTGTTTTATATAATTAAATTACCTTATTCGGTCCACCTTAGTGACACTAGCTGCTGTCGGTTAATGACGCGTTTCGGGATAAAATCCCATCTTCAGATACACAATTATCAAACTTTAAATATATACCACAATTTGTGGTTTGTCATAATTTTAAAATATTTAAAATCTTTTAAATAAAATATATATAAACAAAAACGTAACAACGGAATCGTTCAGAGCGTCCGCATGCATGCACGCTGTATTACGACGTCCTCACGACTGGCTATACTTATCATCCAACCGTATAGCAGTGTCAAACAGGTTATTAGAACCTAAGTTCATTTGATCGTTTAATATGTTATTTTTGGTCATAGCGTTTTTTGTAGCTTTGTATATTTCGAACTCCTCTAGACTATCCATTAATTTACCCTTCTTGCAAGTATGCAACACCACGAAATTGTTTTTGAAACTAGTATAACTATGATCATTTTCTATTAAATGTTGTGCATAACTGGAATTATTATTATTTGTTTTTGGAATGTGCTCTAAAAATCTTGTGTAAAAATCTCTGCCGGACTGGCCAATGTAGAATGCTGCACAATTATCGCATTTAATTTTATAGACACCTGATTTATTTTTTACAGGAATATTTATTTTAGTTTTGAAAAAATTTTTTAAATTATTACATGTTTTGAATGAAATAGTATAACCTTTACTTTTAAAAACAGATTTTAAAATATTTGGCAATAAGCCAGTATAATTAGCTGAAATGAATTTTTTATGGTTTTTATTATGTTGGTTAATAATATTGGTATTTTTATTTTCTAAATGTTTTTTATGTTTCATTATCATTTTATCGACTATTACTGGCTTTTAACCATTATTTAGAGCTATTTGTTTTATAATATTTACTTCTTGATCATAGTCTTCGTTATTAAGGGGAACACTAAGTAATCTGTCAATAAAGCTGTTAAATGCAGCCATTTTTTGGGCTGGAGGATGAAATGACTTAGCATGTATAACCGTATCTGTGTAAGTGTGCTTTCTGTATATTTTGTATGTCAGTTCATTACCGTTATTCGTTATGGTTAGATCCAAGAAATTAATATTTTTGTTATTTTCAATTTCCATAGTGAATTTTATTGTCTTATGTATTTTATTTAAATAATTATTAAACGACTCGAGCTGTCTATTGTTACCATTGAAAATAACAAAGGTGTCATCCACATATCTTGAATAATATATGTCGTGAGGACGTCGTAATACAGCGTGCATGCATGCGGACGCTCTGAACGATTCCGTTGTTACGTTTTTGTTTATATATATTTTATTTAAAAGATTTTAAATATTTTAAAATTATGACAAACCACAAATTGTGGTATATATTTAAAGTTTGATAATTGTGTATCTGAAGATGGGATTTTATCCCGAAACGCGTCATTAACCGACAGCAGCTAGTGTCACTAAGGTGGACCGAATAAGGTAATTTAATTATATTAACCATATAGTGACTCGGTACGTTAAACATGAATAAATTGAAAAGTTGTTTATTTTACAGACATAACATTAACACTGTATACAGTATTTCAGTTACACTTTAAAAAAATCCGTGATTGTTTTTTGCTTTTTAAGTTTGAATGAATATTTAAAAGCGTGGTCACGCCACTTTCGCATAAACATGACATCGACACCAGACGCCTCACCGTGTTGTTCGACGTATCGCACTGCCAGCTGTTCTTCGCATTCTGCCATTATTTTTTGCAGATCACAGAGTAAACTTTGATTGTCGTTATCTGGGACACGTGTATTTTCTTCCGTTATCTGGTCAACGTAATTCTCAATGCCTGGCCAAGCTTTCCTCCATGATTTTATAAAAGCAGTGTGGGTAATTTCTTCAAACGCAGCTGCTATCATGTACACCACATCTTTGATGTTTATAGTCTTTACAGCGTCTACAAGTCCTGAGTTTTCATCTTCCATGTTACCCAAAATATCAGATAACAGTTTTCGCCTATACCGTCTTTTGAAACTTGCAATAACTCCCTGGTCCATAGGTTGTATGAGACTAGTTACGTTAGGAGGCAAAAATAAAACGCTGATGTCTTCCTTACATACTAATTGATCAGCACTGGGGTGGGTCGGTGCATTGTCAGTGACAAGTAGAGCTTTTACAAGCAATTTTAGATTGATTAAATGGCTTTTAACTTTTGGTATGAATTGTGTTATAAACCATTCTTTGAAAAGATGGGAGTCCATCCATGCGGATTTTTGAGATCTATAGTAACCGGGAGGGCTTCCATATTAACATGTTTAAACACACACGGTTTCTTCGATTTACCAATCACAAAAAGAGGAATCTTATGTGTACCCGCGGCATTGATACAGAGAGCAACAATCTTTCTTTGTTAACTTTCATTCCCGGTGCTGATTTTTCATCTGCCATAGCGAAAGTTTGTTTAGGTAGAAGTTTGAAATTTAAGCCCGTTTCATCTAGGTTATATATCTGCTCTGGTTTAAGTTCTTTTTCGTTTATGATTTTTACGAGTTCTGTTGTAAATTCATCTACTGCTCCTGGATTAGCGGACAGCTTTTCCCCACACACATCAAGCACATTGTTCCATGCCGTTTTTTCCACCTCGATAACCATCCATCACTAGCAACAAATTCGGCCTGGTTTTTGAGTTTTTTGTGAAAACATAAGGCCTTTTCTTTTAATATTGGCCTACTAATCGGCGTACCTTTTCGACGTTGTTGGACAAACCATACCCAAAGGGCATCGTCAACAATCTCGTTGGTTGGTTTTCTAATTGTGCAACGGGACTTGAGTACTTTTTGTGATTCAACCTGCATACAGTAATCCTGAAGTGAATTTCTGTTTCTCCGTCAGTCGTTGACAGTACTTTTTCCCACGCCTGATTCGTTACATATTAATTGTACCGATTCACCTTTGTCTAAACGTTCTAAGGCGTTAAGTTTTTGCGCGATACTGATTACTACGCGTTTCCGTTTTTTGTCACTCATGTTTGTAGCACACGAAAAAAATAATGAAACTGTACTTACATACTTACAGTAGCACCCAGTACAGTAATAATCGACACGTCTTCACATTGACAAATCAACCACTAAACTGACTAAAGACGTTCAATATAATAAACAAGTGCAAATCATGAAACTTTTGACATGCCGGTGAGCTGTGTCGGTGTAATTTCACATTTATGTTTACGCGGTACAATCGAAAGCCACTTGATTACTAAAAACATAAATAGATAATGTATAAACATCTGTTGAATTAACGGATATCGAAAGCGTGGGAAACAGACGAGTCTGAGGGTCGGCTGGTTAAAGCGGTAATCGAAAGCAGCTTGATTACTAAAAACAAATAGAAAATGTAGAAACATCCGTTTAATTAACGGATATCGAAAGCGTGGGAAACAGACGAGTCTGGACGGTTAAAGCGGCGGCCAGTTGATCCGAGGCCGGTTAAGAGGGCGTCTACTGTACTTTAATTAAATAAAATATGTACCAAATAAATAAAGAAATTCCTAATTCGTAACCAAAAGGTAAAATAATGTATTACGACTTAATTAGTAAATAATTAATATAACTTAAAAGAACGAACTATTTTCTCAGTGCGTAAAACCGCGCCAGCTACTGACCCCTTGCCGCTAAACTTTGCATTCACTCGCCCGATAGACACCGAGATGTAAGGATGTAGCTGCTGTGTTGTGAACATACACATAGGTGTATACCGTTAAACAATATTTAATCAAGTTTATAATGAGTTCGATTTGACCTATGTAGTATAATAATAATAATAATAATAAAAACAAAATTATAATGTAGTGCGTGAAGAAACATGCAAAGAAAAAAAAAAAGGAAACTTAGCCGACACATCTCTTAGCAAACTGTAAATGGTGAGAAATGTTAATTACCAGAATTTAGTGCTGATAAAATATGAACTGTAACCAAAAGTAAAATGTAAACTACCGACTCCGAAAGAAGATAACACAAACAGTAACCGGATGAACTTCTAGAACCAAAATCTAATCGTCTAGGAAGAGACTACCAGAAACAATCAACCTCATTTAACATCAAGAGGAACCGTGGATCACACCCTAGAAGAGGACTGAAGATGACCATCATGGACCCCACAGCATACACATTGTTATATTCAGGTGATATCAAAACATAATATTTGTAACACAAATTCACTGTAAAACAACAAGACCAAAAAAAAAAAGGAACAGTAAAGAACTTTTGATAATTTAAAGTTTAATATATAGATTTTTGTAATCACTGTAATGAAGTAGTAATGACATTATGATGTTTAGATTTAAATTAATATTAAAATTTACAACCAAAATTATTCTTCTAATAATTTGGTTGAAGTTGTAATAAAAACTTAACAAACTTGCTACCCGGATCCGGGGTAATTAAAACAATATCTAGCTGAATGATTTTGATATAAAAAGAATAAAGAGTAAAATTTACAAAATATTTAATGCAGAATTTTTTAGAATCTGAGTTTTAAAAGTAAAGTAAAGTATGAGAGGTAAATATGTTAATAAAGAGATGTTTTTGCTAACACCCAACGAGTGAATAAATTTATACAATCCTTGCTTAATTCCTGAATAATAAAGTGTTATAATTTGTTAGTGATTAAGGTTTACTAACAACGGCAGCTAGTTCAATTAACGGATAACAAATTGAACTGGTTCCCGACATTTGTGATATCTTAACAAGGGAGACGTCACAAAATTGCGCCACTCTGCTTAAAGTTAAAATAGTTGCGAGCATCGTGACGCACAATATTGCGCCACTCTGCTCTGCTTTAAAAAAAAAAAAAAATTGTGTAGATTGTTATAATTCTTTAACAATAACTTTGACAAACATAAATTTATTCACTCTGAAATCGGGAACAAATAAATGAGTAAAGTTTTAATTAAGATATAATAATAATTAGTATCGTGAGATTGCCATAATAAACAAGTCATCGCTGGTAAATATTCCATTCTAAACCTGTCGGTATGAACAAGCTGGTTCATGTTAAATACGTGTTGAGGAATATAAACTCTCCCTCAAAGGAAGAATTACAACAATTACCCGAGATAATGCGCGAATTACGTCGAAGATCCGAATCATTTAGATTAGAAGAGATTGAAGAAGCAATGACGAAACTAAATATTTCCCCTACCCAATCTCCTACTCAAGAACAGCAAACCGGTACTGTAAAGTTTCAGTTTCTGCAGGAATCCAATATAGATCCATTTAAAGAACGGTTAACTGATAGTCAAGTAAATATCCAACCAGCAAACGTTACGTTACTCCCTAATGAACTAGAGAATATGTCTCGTACATACGATTTACCTTCTCACTTGACGATGAATCAATCTCCGGAAAAACCGAGAATGACGACTCCTTTTAATCTAACTACAGAGCTTTATGGAAAGATAACCCACTCTGTAGAACATATTTTGTTGGACATACCAATCACTGATGGGCTGAATATTACAAAGCTCCTAGATTTTCTCAAGCACCTTTTACAATTAAAGGATCTGCGACAACTAAGAGATGACCAGATTTTACAAGTAATTTTACCTAAATGTAGACCTCCTTTAAAAAATCGTGTGTTAGAATCCTTAAGGCATAATCACCCAATAGAAGAACTTCATACCACCCTAATAAGACATTTCATTCCCACCGGTATCTACGAAGAATTGAAGCGAAACCTAGTACTTCGTGTATAAGGAGCATATGAGAGATTAGCTCATTATATATCTGAAATAAGAGAATCTGCCTTATTACTGCAAGTCAAATGGAGTGAACAACAGTTAGTAGACAATATCTTAGTCGGACTATCCCCCGATGAGCGATCTCGCCTAGCACTCATGAAGCGACCAACCACTTTCTCCGAACTAGAACTATGTTGTATACATTCGTCCAACGTCTGGTATTCTGACCAGAACAGACGCGTTTCTATGACCCAGACTCAACACAGAGATTCATTCCAAACTCTACCAATTGGAACAGATACCCGAACCTACCGCGATAAGCGATTCGTAAGTACATATAAAACCCAAAGCTACCCCCATATTTCATACTCTAGATCAAAATCCCGACAACCTACGAGCGAAGTAAATGAGGAAAGAAGATGTTATAACTGTGGAAAGGCCAGACACATTAGCAAGGTATGTAAACAAAAGCGCTACCAACAGAAAACCGACCAATCAAAAAACATGTGAAGCTGGAAGAACAAAAATCCTACGTCTTCCGCAGCAACAGAAGGAAAGGTAAAAACGATAATAATCATATAATAAAAATAAATAAAAATAAACGCATAGACCCTTACCTAACAAGATTTATTGAGAAGTGCAACTCTATTGGTGCATGTAAAACAAGTATCTGCCAACTACCCTACGTACAGATAGACCTTGGAGCAACGAATTCCCTTGGTTTAATTGATTCCGGATCTACCCGTAGTATAATTAGTGAACAGTTAGCCACCGTATTAGCTAATCATAACCTGATTAAATGTAGCCAAAACGTGAACATAAAGTGTGCCACCGCAAATAAACAAAACCTAAAGATATCGCGCAGTATTTCGGTGAAATTAAAAATAAAGAATTTTACTTGGTATATTCCCCTGCTAGTAGCTGAAGTGTTAGGACAAAACTTAATACTAGGCGCCGATTTTATAAGTAAAACTGGCCTAATCCTTGATATGTATGCAAAACAATATTTCTTCAGATTTGATCGTACTCGAAAATATCAATTCGACTCCGAGTCAAGTAACGACGTTAATTGTGAAACCTCAACTATTCAATCAGAGCACCAAGAGTCTAGTCTGAGTCATTTAAAAGGAAATGAGAGACTAAGAATTCAAAAGTTAATAAGAGAATTTTCTACAGTACTCACTCCCAAGATAGGATTAACCCATTTAATCGAATATAAAATAAATCTTAGTGACAACAAGGTAATACGACTTCATCCATACAAATTATCACCGCCCAAGATGGAAATAATGAGAAACCACATTAACAAACTCCTTGATCAGCACGTCATTGAACCGTCTACTTCTCCATACTCATCACCTGCATTCCTAGTACCAAAAGGAACTGACAAACATAGACTAGTCGTGGATTATAGACAGGTAAATAAGAGTATAGAATTTGAATCGATACCACTGCCCGACATTCACAGCGCGTTTCACTATTTTATGAAAGCGAAAATCTTCACCATAATGGATCTCAACCAAGCATTCCATCAAATCCCACTAGCTGAGGAATCAAAACATCTAACTGCTTTTGCTGTCCCATTTAATCTATATCAGTTCACTAGAGTACCATTCGGTATATCACAAGGAAGTTCAGTATGTAGCAGACTGTTAGAAAAAATTTTTCATGATGTTAAATTTAAATTTTTATATCACTATCTTGATGATATAGTAGTATATAGTGAATCTATGGATCAACATATTGATCACCTGCGTGAAGTATTATCCAGGTTAAAGAAAGCATTATATCCCCACCGGTATTGCAGTTAGCAGATTTCAGTAAACCATTTGTCGTACAGACTGACAGTTCAAGTGTAGCATTAGGAGCCGTAATATACCAGGAAATCAATAATACTAGACTCCCGATCAGCTATGCATCCCGTACATTGACCGACCAAGAAAGGAAGTTCTCAGCCTACGAACTTGAATGTTTAGCCGTAGTATTCGCCTTTGACAAATTCAAACCATTTTTGGAACATAAGGAATTTCTACTAGAAACCGACAATCAAGCTTTGTCATGGTTATTGAACCACCCAAAACAGTTAGGTCGCATCGGAAGATGGGTGTTAAGATTGAATTGCTACAAGTTCAAAGTACAACATATTCGTGGTACTCAAAATGTAGTAGCCGATACTCTATCACGCATGTTCCACCTACCCAATACAAGATCTGGCGAAGAAAATGTTGAAACCCCTACCGTAAATACGCTAATTACTAACTTTCCCCTTGCATTTAAGGATATCGCATACCACCAACAAAAAGATCCGAAATTGTGCAAAATAATAAAACAAATAGAAAAAGGAAATTATTCTCACAAATATACCTTGAGTAAATGAGTACTTTGTTTTAAAAAGGCAAACGGAAGATTACTGAGAGTAATCGCCCCGGAAATAATCAAACCTATGCTAATGGAATACTACCATTCATCGACCATTGGAGCTCATATGGGAATTAAGAAAACTATACATCGTATTCGCAAAGAATACCATTGGGAAAACATGAACAGTGAAATAAAAAAGTTCGTGAAAAAATGCGAAATCTGTGCCCTGAGCAAGCCAGCAAGAATCAGTCAAGTAGGAAAATTAATCTCAGAAATACCCACAACTCCCTTCTCGAAGATATACATAGACTATTCTGGACCTTATCCCCGTTCTAAATCTGGAAATACCATGCTATTAATTTGTGTAGACTCCTTCACTAAATTTGTGTGGATGTATCCTATGAGACGTGCCTTAGCATCTACGACAATAAAAATTCTACAAGACAGACTATTTAAAGATTATGGTACGCCTTTAAACCTAATATCTGACAATGGACCTCAGTTTAAGTTGAAAGAATTTAACGACATGTGTTTTAAATTAGGGATAAATCATATTACAGTGACCGAGTACAGACCGCAAGGAAATCTAGCAGAAAGATACTTGCGTAACTTAAAATCAGCTCTAATATCTTATCACGCTAAAGACCAGACAACCTGGGATCAAAATGTATCGTGGATACAATTTGTGTTCAACTCAGCGTATCATGAAGGCCATAAATCAACACCATTTGATTTACTGTACAAATATAAACCCAACCATCCTTTAACCACGAAATGGAAAATCCATGAGTTATTGCCCCGTGACATAAATACGAATAACGTAAGAAAAATATGGAACGAAGCTCGTGCAAATTTGAGAGCGAATTTACAAAAATCACGAAAATACCATGAGCGGAATAATAGGCAAATAGAATATAAGGTAGGTGATTTAGTAATGTATAAAACGCATCCAATGAGTAAAGCCGTTGATAGGACCACTGCGAAACTATCATACCGATGGTGTGGCCCCTACAAAATTCATAAGTTCATCACCCCCGTTAATGTAGCTCTGTATGAACCCAATACAGAAAATTACGTTCGCAGAAGCCATCTGTCTCGAATAAAAAAATGTTTTTCGTGTCAAAATACAGAAGCACGACTACGAGAAAGATAGCAAACAGAGAATACTATTTAAGTATTGAGAATAAAAAATATGTTGTATATACTTATACAGGAATATGATAAGATTTTGCAACATCATATATCGTAAATGAGTATAAACTCAAAACCCTCGTACGAATAATAGCGAGGGCTGATCAACCTTAGCTAATGTCCTGCGAGAATGATATAATAAATGAGAAGTCAGCTGACGTTGACGATGACGATGATGAGAAAGTAAAGAAATAATCCCTAGCGAAGTAAACTAAAAGTAATTCAATTGTGATTACAATACGGTATTATTATTAGTAACATACTCATGAGTATAACTCCGTAAAACGAGTGAAGAAATCAAACAAAAAAAAATCTGGTAGTAGATGTAAGAATTAAATATAAGGTAGATTTATGTTTTTGTGTATTTTATGTGTAATAGATGTATTAGAAGTTAAATAGTTTGTATAAGTTGTAAGATAATCATTTGATAGATAGAAATAATCTGAGTGAGAGAAATTTCAGTATGAAATTCTGTGCCCAAATGTAATTGTGTTTATTAGATTTTAATTATTACCCCACCACCCCAACTTCATCGTTAAGTGCAGGAGGATGTGACGATTTTAAAAAATATTTAAATCGCACAAATAAAAAATTGCTTTCAATATAAGTAAGAGTATTATCCACCCCTTACCTATGCCTAGATTCATGCAACAACGTGCAAATTGTCCCGTACCAACACGTTAAGAACGGTGTTATTTAGCTAATAATAATAATTACTTTAATTAAATAAAATATGTACCAAATAAATAAAGAAATTCCTAATTCGTAACTAAAAGGTAAAATAATGTATTACGACTTAATTAGTAAATAATTAATATAACTTAAAAGAACGAACTATTTTCTCAGTGCGTAAAATCATGCCAGCTACTGACCCCTTGCCGCTAAACTTTGCATTCACTCGCCCGATAGACACCGAGATGTAAGGATGTAGCTGCTGTGTTGTGAACATACACATAGGTGTATACCGTTAAACAATATTTAATCAAGTTTATAATGAGTTCGATTTGACCTATGTAATATAATAATAATAATAATAATAATAATAATAAAAACAAAATTATAATGTAGTGCGTGAAGAAACATGCAAAGAAAAAAAAAAGGAAACTTAGCCAACACATCTCTTAGCAAACTGTAAATGGTGAGAAATGTTAATTACCAGAATTTAGTGCTGATAAAATATGAACTGTAACCAAAAGTAAAATGTAAACTACCGACTCCGAAAGAAGATAACACAAACAGTAACCGGATGAACTTCTAGAACCAAAATCTAATCGTCTAGGAAGAGACTACCAGAAACAATCAACCTCATTTAACATCAAGAGGAACCGTGGATCACACCCTAGAAGAGTACTGAAGATGACCATCATGGACCCCACAGCATACACATTGTTATATTCAGGTGATATCAAAACATAATATTTGTAACACAAATTCACTGTAAAACAACAAGACCAAAAAAAAAAAAAAAGAACAGTAAAGAACTTTTGATAATTTAAAGTTTAATATATAGATTTTTGTAATCACTGTAATAAAGTAGTAATGACATTACGATGTTTAGATTTAAATTAATATTAAAATTTACAACCAAAATTATTCTTCTAATAATTTGGTTGAAGTTGTAATTAAAACATAAACTTGCTACCCGGATCCGGGGTAATTAAAACTATATCTAGCTGAATGATTTTGATATAAAAAGAATAAAGAGTAAAATTTACAAAATATTTAATGCAGAATTTTTTAGAATCTGAGTTTTAAAAGTAAAGTAAAGTATGAGAGGTAAATATGTTAATAAAGAGATGTTTTTGCTAACACCCAACGAGTGAATAAATTTATACAATCCTTGCTTAATTCCTGAATAATAAAGTGTTATAATTTGTTAGTGATTAAGGTTTACTAACAATGGCAGCTAGTTCAATTAACGGATAACAAATTGAACTGGTTCCTGACATTTGTGATATCTTAACAAGGGAGACGTCACATACTGTCTCATTTTTCCCCTGCTTCTGGTTTGTGATACTTTGCTTGCAGCATATATTTCACACGTCCGAACCCATTCCTCTACGTCGTGGCGAAGATGAAGCCAATAGAATCGCTTCCGTATTTTGTCAAGGGTTTTTTTTAACGCCAAGATGGCCTCAAGATGTTCCATCATGCATCTCCTTCAAAACAGGCTGCACTTTACTTCAGGGAACTATCAACTGCATGACCACGTCTCGTCCATCTGCACTTTCCCAAGCCTTTTTCAGCAATCCGTTTTCTAAGGTGAGATTCCCATTGTGCCCAGTAGCCCTTCAGCACTTCGGAACCATGGCAGATATCTTGCCGATCCGGGTGGCGACCTTCCTCTTTTGCTGTCAAGATCGGTCCAATGTCTTCATCAGTCATCTGTTCTTGTCGACAGTCTTGTGTTGTTCAGCCGTCAGCCAGGAAATCTACAGTGATGGCTTGAACATGTTCGCTTGAGTTTTGTTCTTCCTTTCTGTGGCAATTTCGGCAGTATTCCGGCCATGGTCTTTGTGATAAGCCATCTGCATTACCATGCAGGCGCCCCCGCCGATGTTGTACTCGTGCAGACGTTCAAGCCACCTTGCCAACTGTCCTTCCGGATTTTTAAAACTTAAGAGCCATGCAAGCGCAGCATGGTCGGTACGTAGTGAAAACTCTCTTCCATCGAGGTATTTATGGAAGTGCTCCAACGCTCGGACGATTTGTAATAGTCCTTACTTTCTATCAAATAAATATTTAATAAAAAACACTTCTTACCTTCTTGGATTCCAGGGTTCTACACACGAACTCGTAGCCTATAAACGTGATTTAGGGTTTATTTTATTAATAAACTCGACTCTCATTGTAAATTTTTAACTAACTCCATTTTTATTAGACTTTTTGTTTCTTTTTGGTGGATCATTTGAAATTAATATTTCTAACTCTATTCTCCATCATTTAATAAATTAAACTACATTCCACACTGAGGTGAAGCCCCATTTAACCAACAACCAAATTGAACATCTTATAATTCCTTATAACTAAATTATATTATTATCAAATTAATTAAAGGTGACCCAGCATTTGCCACACACACTCTGACACATCTTTTACCCCCTTTAACTTAGCGCTTTTATTTTTTAAAATTTTCAAAATGATATCTATGTTATACGGTTACTTGGTTGTGAGTGTCCTTGCAGATCACGTGTTGCACTGATTTCAAATTTTAGTCACTGGTTTTCTGAATTTAGTTCTCTTTTAATTTTTTATATCACTGACGATTAATAAATGTCACACATTTTAGACCACTTTAGATTCTTTGTTTAAGTCACATTTTTGTATTTTTTTAATAGATTTTCGGCTCGTGAGCCTGTATATTGAACCGCGCGGTTCTGCTGGTTGACGCTAAGTAATTTTTTCAAGATGGCCAGGCGTCGCCCTGCCCGTGGCAACTTGCGATTTCATAGGTTGAGCTGGCGTCACATGATATCTCATTTAGAGCGAGTGTATTAACAGGATCTTATGATCTCAGGCTCGCTCAAAATTTCGTGACAAATACGATGTTCGGGCAAGCAGGCGCGCACTCGTTCACATTCCACAGCATCAGGAATTGTCGCCTCAACCCTATCTGACTGAACAAACGTGCAACTGGGTGTTCCACAAGTGAATGCTGCTCTGAAATTGAAACCTTGTCCGGGCGAGTCCCCGTCATTACCATTTACAATTTAATAAAAGAAAAACCCTCAAATCTGTCCTGTTACAGATTGCTAGCATCTCTCTCCTTGTAACACAATAATTTCTCTCTGGTTTAGAAAGTGTCTTGCTGTAATACACTATTACTCGTTCTTCACCGTTCTGCACTTGAGACAAAACTGCTCCTGGACCAGTATTGCTTGCGTCTGTGTCTACGATGTACTTCCCTTCCGAAGCTGGAAAAACCAGAATTGGCTGCGAACATAATGCAATCTTCAACGTTCTAAATGCTTGGTCACACTCTCTCAACCACTTGAAGTTTCGTTTATTTTCCGTTAGCTCATGTAGTGGTTTACCAATAGTAGTGAAGCCTTTCACAAAACGTCGGTAATATGAGCATAACCCCAGGAAACTCCGAACTTCGTGTTTACTCTTCGGAACTGGCCAGTCTCTTATGGTGTCTACTTTATTAGGATCCATGCTAACACCCGCTGCCGAAACCAGATGGCCCAGATACTGTACTTCCTTCTGGAATAGACAATACTTCTTCGGGCTCAGCTTCAGTTGTGCACCATGAATTCTAGTTAGAACTTCCTTAAGGTTTTCCAACTGGTCTTCGAAAGTCTTCCCGATCACTATCACATCGTCTAAGTAAACAAGGCAAGTTTTCCACGTCAGGCCTCAGAGTATCAGGTTCATCAATCTCTCAAATGTTGCCGGTGCATTACAGAGTCCAAATGGTATGACGTTAAATTGGAATAAGCCACTTGGGGTCGAGAAAGCGGTCTTTTCCTTGTCTTCTTGATGAAGACCCACTTGCCAATATCCACTCTTCAGGTCCAATGTGGAAAACCACTGTGCTCCGGACAATGTGTCGAGTGTATCGTCAACGCGAGGTAATGGATAGCAGTCTTTCTTTGTAACGTCATTTAACCTTCAGTGGTCTACGCAGAAACGCAATCCACCATCCTTCTTCGCTACCAGCACTACAGGAGAAGACCAAGCACTTGACGAAGGTTCAATTACTCCCTCTGTTAACATGTCCTGTACTAACCGAGACATTTCCTCTTATTTAGATAATGGAGGCCTTCGAGGAGGTTGGCGTATCGGTGTTTTGTCCCCGGTATTGATGTGATGTTGCACAAGAGAGGTTCTTCCCAGTGACTGTCCCCGAACTGCAAAACAATCTTTGAATTCGTGTAAAAACTGTCTGAGTTCTTTTACCTCACCACTTGAGAGGTCGTTAGAAGATCTGTTCAATAATTCTTGCAGTTCTCTGGTAATTTGGAAGTATCCAAAGAACTGGATCTTCGTTGCATCATTCCGGCTACCCAGGCCACAGGAGTCAATTTGCCTAGGAGCGTATTGCTTTGTAAAGTGATAGCTTGATCCAATATATTAACCACTCTAATAGGTACATTTCCGGTTTCGTCAGGTTTTACTAAACTTCTGGCAATTAGTATGCCCGGTGTGGTGACTACCTGGGGTTCAAATATAGAGCACTGGTTGCCCCTAGTATCTACATCAGTTCTAACCATGATGATCTTTTCAGAGTTTAGCGGAACAGTTACGGCCAATTGGTTTATGACGTCCATCGATTTTTCTGCTGTCGTCATTGTTGATAGCATTACCTCTTCACCTCCGATTCTCAAGACATTGTTTTTGAAGTCGACTATAAATCCGTATGCGTTCATAACGTCCACACCAAGAATTGCTTCATCCACAATGTCTGCAACAAGTACTTGATGATTAAACTCAAGTCGACCGAGGCGTAGATGTATCTCCACTTTTCCAAAGACTTTTACAGGCCGTTCAGTAGCTGTTCGCAAGCTGCAAGAGCACCAGATTGGCTTGAGATCTTTCACCACGTCGGGGCGCACAATAGAAACTGTTGCACCTGTGTCAACTGTAATCGAGGTTGGCCTTTCTTGAACAAATCCGGTAACTACCAAGCTCCCGCTGTTTTTCTGAAGTGTAGAAATTGCGTATTGTCTAGGGGCTTCGTTCCTCCAGGTAGTCAGCACACGCCCCGTTGTACCGACTATTGCTCGTTTCCCTGCTGCTGAATTCTAACCCGACAATCTCGTTGTAGATGTCCAGGTTTCCCACATCTATAACACTTCGGTCTTCCATCCTTTCTTATTTTATTCTGTGGCACCGACCGTCAAGTCTCTGTTCCTTGTTCTTCTTCCTCATCGTTTGTGCCATCGCGATCTTTTAGCACGCACACTTTATGACTTGTCCAACCAGATGCTGATTTGGCGGCCTCAAATTGCAAAACATGTACCAGGGCGTCCGCACTTTTCTGGTGTCTTGCCATTTGTAACACTTGCTGTAGTTCGTTGTCTCGGACACCAGGAGTAAATGTCTGCATCGCAAAACTCGTTCGAAAGTCTTCTGGTGCTTCAGGATAGGCCAGTCTAATTAGTGTGTCGATACTTGCTTCAAACTCTTGAAGGCTCTCCCCGGAATGCTGCCGCCTTGCTCTCAACTGGGTGCAGTACACATCTCGCAAATGTTTATCACCATATCGTAATTCTAGAGCTTTTATCAACTCGGCATAGATGTTCTGGCTGTCAGGTGGCAATTTCTGTAGTAGTTCTGCCGCTGGTCCTTTTAATAGAGAACGAGTGAGACTGCCTTGTCTTTCTCTGTCCAATTATTTGCGCATGCAGCAGCTTCAAATTGGTGGAGGTACGTTGCCCAGTGACTGCTTCTGTCAAAGGTTGGAGCTTTGACATGAAATGTCCCTACTGCAGGCATAGTGACTTTCTCTACTGACTTATTTTCTGTGTCTTTTTCTGTTTTTATCATTGGTACAGTCTGTTCAGAAATTTGTTTTGGATGTATTTTCATGAACTGTTCAACTTCATTTTTAATTTGCTCTGTTATATTCACCACTGATTTTTCTACTTCAGCTATTTTATTTGACATGGATTCTTCTACGTCAGATATTCTGGTAATGTGATTATTAAGCTCACCTCGTAATTCACCTACGTCACTACGTAGGAGACCCAATTCGGCTGTAGTATGATCTTGCATCTGCTTTTGCTCTTGAATGAAGGCTTTGATCTGCTTCCTGTTTACGTTTTTCATCCTGTCATTTTTCTGCCTCCTGCCTGCGTCTTTTCTCTGCTTATTCCGCCTCCTGTCTGCGTTTCTCATCCTGTCATTTTTCTGCTTCTTCCTGTGTCTGCCGCAGCACTGTTTGTAAAGCTTCCATCATCTGACTGGGATCCATGTTTACCGATTAATTACGAATCACACTCGTCTTGTACAAAGTGTCCACTGTTTCCACTGTTAACCGTTTTATCCCAGTTTTGACACCACTGTTACGATGGTCTACTCGATCGTCGTAGGTACAGTGGAAACAAAATAAGTACAAGATACCAGCTAAGTCATTAATCACCAGCTTTAATTTTTACAGTTAAACAGTTCGTAATTAACAACACAGTCTCTACAACAAATCAAATGAAAATGGTTCACACGCAATAAAATGTCACTAATATTAAACACAATTGTATTACAATAAATTGTAATTTACCGCCCGATTATAAAAGGCTACACTTCACTAACAACCACTTGAATGTACACAGTAATAACTCGAACCGCTCTGTAAATATATCACACTAATACTGACATGAACGTCGTAGAGTACTGGTATTTATAGCCAGTCGAATATCTAGACGATTCCTATTTGCGTCTTATCGTTCGTATAAACTACGTAATTAACTGCGGCTTTGACACAGTCCGCGCGGCTTGCGGCATCGAGAACTCTCTCGCAAATGTGTCTACAAGCACGTACGCCACACGCTTACATTCTGGATCTCTCTGGAACGTTCGATAAACACATAGATTGTTCTGTGACATCGTAGCACAGTGTGTTCAGTTTTATAGTGTCCATCATCAATGATGTTCACAAAATTTTTGTAGTTGTGTTGTATCAGGTTACTGTATAAGAACTAGGTCTGGTGACATAAGGCACTTTCATCTGTTATTTCAGTTTGTCTTTACTGAACACCATTTATAAACACGTGCACACACACACACACACACACACACACACACACACACACACACACACACACACACACACACACACACACACACACACACACACACACACACACACACACACACACACACACACACACACACACACACACATATACACACACACACACACACACACACACACAAATACTGTAGAGACACATTTTGGTTGTATTTGGTATGGACTGTTAATGTTTATTTTGCATTAAATGATTAAAGTTAAAGCGAGGACAGTTTACTTTTACAAATGCATAGATTGGAAGATGTTTTAGTATAATTCATGATGCCACATTTGCATACAGCATAGTGCTATCACAGATACTACGTATAAAACAATAAAAATTCCCAGTTGCTTATGAGTCATGGTATTGAAGATGTACGCTAGAAATAAAGTAGACAGATAAAATGACCAACCAGGAGTTATACCAAAGAATGTGCAAAGAAAGGAATTATGAAACGCCACTGGATAGGATGTGGTAGTTAAAAGCAACAGATTTATTGTAAATATATTAGGAAGCACAATGGAGGGTAACAAAGCATTAGGTAGATCCAGGATGGATTTTTTTAAACAAGTCAATTTTGAAATTATCTGATTAAGTGCATAGGAGTAACAAGATATTAAGAAATATATGAACTTGTAACAAAACCAAATTGAAAACTGCCCACCAAATTGTAACTGCTTTTCGCCGCGTTACAAATCCAGGGAGCCCCTCGTAATTAAACTACGTTAATCAGATGGGCTGCCTACGTTGTAACAGAATTGATCACAAATAATTAATGTAACAAATTACTTACTAACTGTGTAAGGAAACAATGGCAAGGTATACAATTGATTTAAGCACTCCTCATATGTGTGTAACAAGAAGACTTCTCTTTTATTTAACATTTAAAAAAAAACATCTACTGACAGATCCCATGACATTACTAATTCAATTATTAAGTTATTTGAAAGGTTTCTTTAGACTTTGAGATCAAACTTGATTTTATATAGCTATACCTCGGATCCGGGTCAACTTTCTGTATTTCTGTAATTAAAACTTAATTATACTCATTTCATGATATTAGCTTGCAAGACTTTCTTTTATTCAACCATTGGAAGAATGGTATCATTGCTTGAATTATATTACTCTACATTAGCATATAAACTGTTACAACGTATGAAGCTAGAATAGTTACATGAAATTCTTAGATTTAATTTATAAGTCTTTACAAAGTTAATATTTTCTGAAAAGTCTCTTTCAAGAAGTGTTGTGTGACAAATATTAGTAACCCTCGATAGACAGGCTATCGAGTCACCTTTTAATTGGTATGCAGAAGACTCGTCCTGGGGTATCCGTCTTGGGAAACAGGAACAGCTACGTCGTCATCTCGGTCTGGCCTTCCTCTGTAAAGGGCTCCGAAAGTTCGCAGGTTGAACAATATGTCGTGTAGGTATCTACGATGATCTTGTAGATTCCCTGATGTCCTGATCTGCATATTCTGTCACGTGCAGTAGAGTTTGTGGCTTCTGATAGTTCACATCTTCTGGTATGACTTTGGAATTGTTGTTATTTGTTGAAGCACTAAGTCATCATGTGTTACACTCCTTTTTGTTTACGTTTCGGTTTTTTACTTTACTTTAAATTTCTTGTCTATTTACATGACTATATTAATTAACACATCCAGATGTTTTAAACAACTACATCTGTACACCATCTTAAGGTGAAGCAAAATATCGTTAACATATTTTAAGCGCACAGCTCCTACGTCTGTACTGTACGAAGTCACCATTGCAAGAGAGAGAAATTCCGCTCCCTTCGCCTGGTACTGGGCAAAAGTTAGTGGGACAATTTCCGCGCGAGAATATAGTTCCTAACTATATTTAAGTTAACATTTTTTATTTATCCAAACTATCCCTAAACAAATATACATAATTTAAATCAGTTGTTTTAGCGACTATTTATGTCTTCATATTTTTTTATTATTAACATTAATCTTTTTATCTTATTCTAACTCACACAAGACTCGGAAAGCATGTCGAGTCTGGAATCAACAGGACAGCGCCTGCTTACAAGCAAAGGGTTAAATACGATATTAATAACGCTTTACAGTTTATCCTTTTTATTAGACCATCTTCTAAATAACTAATTAATTACTACTTCCTCTCATACTGAGTACATACAGGTATTTTATATTAATACAGTGAGATTTAAATGGCTTAAGAGCTCGCAACCTTAATTTTTAAAAAATTTTTATTTTCTTGATTATTTCTTTTATTTAAATCGTCACATACTCCACCGCTTAAATTGCACGCTACGGTTAAGCTTTTGGAGTCTAACTCACTATTGGGGACTGGGAGTACGATTAGTGTCAGTGTGTGTAATTTCTTTCACATCGTTGTCGTACACTTTACAACGTTGTCCACATAGTTAATACCTATAGTTACAACACAGTACACTTTATATTCTTAT
Source organism: Magicicada septendecula (assembly GCA_034769895.1). Lineage (NCBI taxonomy): Eukaryota > Metazoa > Arthropoda > Insecta > Hemiptera > Cicadidae > Magicicada > Magicicada septendecula. The sequence goes on from CM068376.1 coordinate 59,989,101, forward strand.
GAACTACCTTTTTTTTCTTACATACTATTTACACTAAATATTTACACACTTAAAACACAAAACTCTTTCTTATCTCTATCACTTAATTTTACTACCGGTTTTTTTGTTTGTCTTACTCTCTCTTCTATAGAGTAACTTTCTAAATCTTTACTATTTAGAATTCTATCTTTTCTTCTGTGAGTCCTATATAACTCATGTAGTTAATGAGTGTTAGTACCCATCTACTTAATGATTATTCATTAATGCATGCTTCGCAGAACTGGAACTCAGGTTGATCAGGCCTCGTTTCCAAACTCTACGTTTTACATTTTTTACGTGGATTCAGAAATATAATTTTCTTTACTGCCTAGTATTCCCTTTCTTTTTGGGTTATACTATACCGTCACTTCTTCTTATACAACTTTAGTTGCGAAATATGCGTTCTCCGCACATATTTCTGAGTTGCAGGTTCGCACAGGGCTACTGTAACTGGAGTTAGGTACTTTTGGATTTGGTAAGGGCCACACCATCTGAATGATAGTTTCGAGGTGGTCTTATCAATCGCACTACTAATGGGGTGAGTCTTGTACATTACTAAGTCACCTACTTGGTACCTGACTGAGTTGCTATGATTACCTTTCTCGTGGTATCTTCTGGATTTTTCCAAGCTTGCTCTCAAGTTAGAGCGGGGTTTGTTCCATATTCGCTTTATCTGCTTATCCGTTATTTGCGGAGGCAGCAGATCGTGTATATTCCATCTTGTGGACGAAGGGTGGTTTGGTCGATACTTGTATAGTAACTCGAACGGGGTCGACTTGTGACCTTCGTGGTAAGCTGAATTAAAAGCGTATTGAATCCAGGATAGATTTTGGTCCCACGACGTGTGATCGTTCGCATGATAGGCTATTAGCGCAGATTTGAGGTTTCGTAGATACCTTTCAGCAATATTGCCTTGCGGTCGATACTCTGTAGTGGTTATATGGTCTATCCCTAACTTGAAACACATATTCCTAAATTCTTTTGCTTTAAACTGCGGGCCGTTATCAGATACTATATGTACTGGAGTACCGTAATCTTTAAATAATCTTTCCTGTAGTATTTTAACTGTTGTCGACGCTAATGCTCGTCGCATGGGATACATCCAAACAAATTTGGTGAACGAATCTACACATATCAGTAACATGGTATTTCCTGATTTGGATCGTAGATACGGACCTGAGAAATCTAGATAAAGTTTCGAAAAAGGGGTCTTTGGGATTTCTGATATCAATTGGCTTACTTGAGTATTTCTGGCGGGTTTGCTAAGGGCGCATAATGAACATTTCTTTACGAAGGTAGCTATTTCTCAGTTCATATTGTTCCAATGATATTCCTTTCGAATACGATGTATCGTCTTATTGATTCCCATATGGGCTCCTATGGTAGATGAATGGAAGTATTCCATTAGCATGGGTTTAATTACATCCGGGGCTATTATTCTTAATTCCTTTCCGTCTCTTATTTTGAGACACAGTACATTCTTACTCAGTACGTACTTCTCGGATTTAATACCTTGGGTAAGTTGTTCTATAATAGGCTTCAGTAAGGGGTCTTGTTGTTGATATAGGGCAATGTTTGTAAAGGCAAGGGGGAATTCAGTAATTACGGCGTTCGCACTTGCTATTTCCGGCTTCACTACGTTTTCGGAAGTTTTAGAGGGTGACTGGAACATACGGGACAGGGTATCGGCGACTACATTTTGAGTACCTTTAATATGCTGCACTCTGAATTTGTAGCAGTTTAATTTCAATATCCATCTGCCAATTCGTCCTAATTGTTTAGGGTGATTCAATAACCATGATAACGCCTGATTGTCGGTTTCTAAAAGAAATTCTTTATGTTCTAGGAAGGGTTTAAATTTTTCGAACGCAAAAACTATTGCTAAACATTCCAATTCATATGCAGAATACTTTCTTTCTTGATCGCTCAGTGTTCGTGATGCATAACTAATTGGTAGTCTACAGTTATCTATCTCTTGGTATATCACTGCACCTAACGCTACACTGGAACTGTCGGTTTGCACGACGAATGGTTTTGTGAAATCAGCTAATTGCAAAACTGGGGGAGATATAATGCTTTCTTTAAGTTGCTCAAACGCGGTTTGATGTATTGAGCTCCATTCGAACTTTGTTCCCTTCTTTCGTAAGGAGTTTAGGGGTGCTGCTATTTCGGCAAGATGGGGAATATATTTGTGGAAATAATTCACCATACCTAAAAATCGGGCTATACCTTTTGCATCTCGTGGGGGTGCAAATTCTCTGATAGCACGGGTACGTTCGGGGTCAATGCTTACCTTTCCATTCGCTTTCACTATGTGTCCTAAGAAAGAAAACTGAGGGACAGCAAAACTTACCTTATTTGGGTTCACCGTTAATCCTGCTCTTAGTAAACGAGATAACACTTCACGCAAATGTCTGAGATGTTGTTCCATTGATTCACTGTATATTACGATGTCGTCCAAATAGTGGTACACATATTTAAATTTAATGTCGTGAAATATCTTCTCTAATAGTCTACTACATACGGAACTTCCTTGAGATATTCCAAAGGGTACCCTAGTAAATTGGTACAAGTTAAAAGGAACTGCAAACGCGGTTAGACGTTTGGATTCTTCTGAAAGAGGTATTTGGTGAAGAGCTTGATTTAGATCCATTACCGTAAAAACCATTGCTTTAGTAAAATAATGAAACGCACTATGGATGTCTGGAAGAGGGATTGATTCAAATTCTATTCTTTTATTTAATTGCCTGTAGTCTACAACTAGTCGGTGTTTATCTGGTCCTTTCGGTACTAAAAAGGAGGGTGAAGAATATGGGGACGTAGAGGGTTCTATGACTCCTTGATCCAATAACTTATTGATATGGTTTCGCATGACTTCCATCTTGGGAGGCGACAACTTGTACGGGGGTAGTCGTATTACTTTCTGATCACTCAGATTAATTTTATACTCTATTAGGTCCGTCAGTCCTAGTTTTGGTGTAAGAACCGAGGAAAATTCTTTTATTAGTTTTACTATTTTGACTCTCTTCGTTCCAGGTGAGATAAATCTGAATCTTGGTGTATTACATGTGCAGTAGATGAACAACGTTTATCTTCATTACTATCAAATTTATGTTTTCTTGCACGGTCAAATCTGAAATAAAATTCTCGCTCGTAGATGTCAAGAATCATTCCTGTCTTACTAATAAAATCTGCACCTAATATTAAATCAGGTCCTAATTCTTTACATACTAACATTGTAAATATCCAACTTAGGTTTTTTATTTTAACCTTAACGGTAATGCTCAGGTTTATATTTATTTTACGCTTATCAGCGGTAGCACACTTTATATTCACAGGTTGGTTCCGTTTTACTAGATGATGTTTAGCTAACATGTCCGCTAATTCTTGGCTGATTAAGCTTCTACTAGATCCCGAATCAATTAAGGCGATGGGGGATGTAACGCCTAAGTCGACTTGTATTAATGGTAGTAGATTTTTTTTCCATTTACATCTATTAATCGCATTACACTTTTCATGAAATTCTCGCACATAGGGGTCGATATCTTTCGCACCTTTTTTGTTTTTCACTTGGTTACGGAATAATTCATTCTTATTATTATTACTGGTTTCTTTTAGTTTACCCAATTTTGAGTAGCTGCGGAAGACACAGGTTTTCGGGTCTCCCTGCCTTACATGTTTTTTGGATTGGGGTTATTCCGTTCCAATGGCTTACTTTTGCACTCTCTTCTCATGTGCCCATATTTGCCACAATTATAACAGGTGGGTTTTCTGCGAGGTGGGTACTTGGTTTCCGCTTTATCTAGGTTTACAGTTAACTTACCAGCTTTGCGCACATGGTGAGGTCTACTAGAAACTTGTCTTTCATACGAGGTTGTTACATCAGGCAGTAGTGCTCGCAATTGATGTCTATTAGTTCCAGAGGTTTTCATAGCTTCTCTATTTTGATCTGAGTACCATACATTTGAAGAATGGATACTGCACTGTTCTAGATCAGCAATTGTATTGGGTCTATTCATCAATGATAGTCGAGATCTTTCTTCAGGTGACACTCCTATTAAAATGGTGTCCACCAGTTGTGTTTCATTCCAGCTTACACGTTGTAGTCGAGAGGACTCCCTAATATCGGAGATGTAGTGAGCTAATCTCTCCTGATGTCCTTGTACTCGGAGTACTGTCTTCTTTTTTATTTCCTCATAGATGCCGGTGGGAATAAAGTATTTTATTAAAGAACTATGTAGCTCTTCTACTGGGAAAGTAGAGGTTAGGGCTTCTAGCACACGATTTTTCAACGGGGGTTTACACTTAGGTAACAGGACTTGTAGAATTTGCCAGTCATTCAGCTGCTGTAGATCCTTTATCTGAAGAAGATAACTAATAAATGTTAGTAATTTAGAAACATTTAAACCATCTGTATAAGGGATTTCGGTTAAAATCTTCTCCACAGGGTGAGTCATTTTTCCGTATAGATCTGCGTTATAGTTCACGTGGGTAATTCCTCGATGAGGGTGATTAGATTCATTGGGGGTGTTGGTCAATTCATTATTTCCGGGACGAAACTGAAAATGCTCGGGAGGAGGGACATTTACATCTGTATCAGTATTTTGTTCTGGGTTCGCTTGCACATGCGATACGATAGGTGAGCTCCGATCCGAGTTAGGCGGAGGTAAACCAGTGGTGGGGGATAGTACTGGGGAGATGTGTAATTTCATTAATGATTTCTCTATTTCGTCCATCCTGAATGAGTCGGATTTTCGTCTTAAATCGTTGATAATTGAAGGTAAGCGGCATAGAGCTTCGTCTGCTAGCTTTTGTACATCAACGGGTATTTCTGTGAGATTCGGCCAGATCGACAAATTTTTTATTCGCCTGGTTAAATGCTCTATTCTCTGAGTAGTCCGCAAAATTTTTTCCGGAGATTTCTCGTCTTGGAGTGTTTGAGACAATAAGTATAGTTCACTATACTTGGCATTACAAATTTCTTTCTCGCTTTCATAATCGAGTTGGCTTAGATTGTTTAATTGCACGGGCGCATCAAATCCACATTCGCGAATTGAACTTCGTAATTCCGCGACTGTTACATCAGCATGGGGTAGTCCACGCAAAAGGGCTTCGTAAGACAGCTCGTCTTTTAATAACAAATCCGGGTTAAATTGGGCCATTTTGTTTTAACACATTAGCACGTACTTAAAATTAATACTAGTATATTACACATATATTACATATACATATAATAAATTCATAAGTAATAAATTTACATACATTAGAAAAGAACAATTTCTCTTCTAAGGGAGATACAGAAATCACACACACATATCTTTCAATGTTAAATAGCCGATCAGCTGTTTACTGGAATGTAGGTCAGAGGGTGGCCTACATATTTAGTTAACAAAGGAGGGTTGAGCGTGTCAGTGAGAGAGGGGGTTTTACTCTTATTGTTCTCCACAATGCGACTGAATAACACAACTACTGTATACGTACTCTAAACAAGAAAAGGGGAGCGCAATTTTATGCGCAACACATTTATTATTACTACGCTTGGCAACACTTTGGCTCCGTTCATTCATAGACTTTTCTCAATTAAATAATTACTTATTTTGTACACAAGTTTTAAATCACGAACTTCTACTTAATTACTTTATTATTATTAACAAAGTTATTTTTAATCAAAATTTTTTTTTTATAACACATACTAGTGTATGTAAGCTAGATAGTTGGACATACACTGTTCAGAATGATTCAGGAAACAACAGGTCATAGATTGTCGTAAACAAACCTGTTACAGATTGTTCGGTTGACCAAAATTGTTATGCTTGGTCACAATTCATGTATGCAAGTACTTATATCGAATTATGCAGGTTCCTACTGGCCTATAGAATGCAAAAGCTACATGCATTGTATGACGCTAAGGATATTTTACTTATACATACTACCATTTACGTAACTTAATACACTATTAAATAGGTTTTGAACATTACATTTATTAAAGTAACTTTCTGAGTGCATATATCAATATTATATATTTAGTTATTGATCTTACAATTTATCCACGCATCGTGAATGCAATTTTGTTTGTGACACTATATACACAATTAAAACTCTTTCCTTTGTTTCCTTTATTTTTGAATGACGCATTTTTGTTTGCTTAAACACCTTTATAAAATTTAGCAGAGTGGCGCACTTTTGTGACACTCTGTAAACAATTACCCTTTTATTTTTTTTACAAGTAAGCAGAGTGGCGCACTTTTTTGTAACTGCTTTTCGCCGCGTTACAAATCCAGGGAGCCCCTCGTAATTAAACTACGTTAATCAGATGGGCTGCCTACGTTGTAACAGAATTGATCACATATAATTAATGTAACAAATTACTTACTAACTGTGTAAGGAAACAATGGCAAGGTATACAATTGATTTAAGCACTCCTCATATGTGTGTAACAAGAAGACTTCTCTTTTATTTAACATTTAAAAAAAACATCTACTGACAGATCCCATGACATTACTAATTCAATTATTAAGTTATTTGAAAGGTTTCTTTAGACTTTGAGATCAAACTTGATTTTATATAGCTATACCTCGGATCCGGGTCAACTTTCTGTATTTCTGTAATTAAAACTTTTAATTATACTCATTTCATGATATTAGCTTGCAAGACTTTCTTTTATTCAACCATTGGAAGAATGGTATCATTGCTTGAATTATATTACTCTACATTAGCATATAAACTGTTACAACGTATGAAGCTAGAATAGTTACATGAAATTCTTAGATTTAATTTATAAGTCTTTACAAAGTTAATATTTTCTGAAAAGTCTCTTTCAAGAAGTGTTGTGTGACAAATATTAGTAACCCTCGATAGACAGGCTATCGAGTCACCTTTTAATTGGTATGCAGAAGACTCGTCCTGGGGTATCCGTCTTGGGAAACAGGAACAGCTACGTCGTCATCTCGGTCTGGCCTTCCTCTGTAAAGGGCTCCGAAAGTTCGCAGGTTGAACAATATGTCGTGTAGGTATCTACGATGATCTTGTAGATTCCCTGATGTCCTGATCTGCATATTCTGTCACGTGCAGTAGAGTTTGTGGCTTCTGATAGTTCACATCTTCTGGTATGACTTTGGAATTGTTGTTATTTGTTGAAGCACTAAGTCATCATGTGTTACACTCCTTTTTGTTTACGTTTCGATTTTTTACTTTACTTTAAATTTCTTGTCTATTTACATGACTATATTAATTAACACATCCAGATGTTTTAAACAACTACATCTGGTACACCATCTTAAGGTGAAGCAAAATATCGTTAACATATTTTAAGCGCACAGCTCCTACGTCTGTACTGTACGAAGTCACCATTGCAAGAGAGAGAAATTCTGCTCCCTTCGCCTGGTACTGGGCAAAAGTTAGTGGGACAATTTCCGCGCGAGAATATAGTTCCTAACTATATTTAAGTTAACATTTTTTATTTATCCAAACTATCCCTAAACAAATATACATAATTTAAATCAGTTGTTTTAGCGACTATTTATGTCTTCATATTTTTTTATTATTAACATTAATCTTTTTATCTTATTCTAACTCACACAAGACTCGGAAAGCATGTCGAGTCTGGAATCAACAGGACAGCGCCTGCTTACAAGCAAAGGGTTAAATACGATATTAATAACGCTTTACAATTTATCCTTTTTATTAGACCATCTTCTAAATAACTAATTAATTACTACTTCCTCTCATACTGAGTACATACAGGTATTTTATATTAATACAGTGAGATTTAAATGGCTTAAGAGCTCGCAACCTTAATTTTTAAAAAATTTTTATTTTCTTGATTATTTGTTTTATTTAAATTGTCACAAAATTAGATTGAAATAGAAAGACATAATTTTACTGATTAACTTATGTGTAGTGTGTGCCGTGATTGGCACAAAGCATATAATCACGGTGCCGTTACGGTTAGTAAATTTCGTATTTCTATTGTTTTGCACGCCTGGTGTGTGTCGAAGTCATGCGCGCCCATTCTGGTGATTGAAAAAAGCATGTGGGTGCACGGATGACAGTTCAGTTCCATTTCCGTCACAGCTGAATGATTATCAATATCTCGGCGGCGAATATTTTCTTGTGTGCTCATTTTATATCTGTATGGATTGCTAATCCATAAAGTACCTCTGGGTTCCTGACTCGTCGAAGTGCTCGAGAGATGAGGATGACTACAACTCCATCCATGGTCATCTGCTGAGCAGCTAAGCTTTACCTGAATTTCCCCGTCGAGAGAATGTAACCTGGGAAACCGAATCTTTCACCCTCTATCTGCAATGAACTGTAACGGGGACTTCTGTGACCTTAAACTACACGCAGGCAGCTGATCGCCTTCTAACCACGGAATACAAGGTGACCATTTTCCATTATTTCAAGCTCGAGTTTCGCAACAGAATTCACACGTGATTGACACCTTCTACAAATCAAATTACATTCTCTTTGAACTTAACTTGTAAAGTGATATGAATAGACCGAACTTGACGTGTGCATAGAAAATGTGCTCAGTTGTGCACTGTTTGTATTACACCCTAGATTTATATGTATAGGGAGTCATAAATTGTATGCGGGTTAGCAGGCATCGCCAGCTCCCTTAATTTTTGTAACTTAATTTTGGGTACTTTATGATACACAGTATATACTTTTACTCAAGCAAGTCCGTCTGAACTACATGCTGGAACATTCATGAATTACCATGTCAGGCTTGCACATGCTATTGTCGGGTTTTACTTTTTTTACTTAATGATGTTTGAGTTGGCTTACAGTTGGGCGGGGAATTTTGTTAAACCCTGGCGCTTATTATTTTAACTTTGAAATTTATTATTTTCGTTTCTTTGGTCTCTTTCACTCTTTCGGGTCATGTCTGTGCAAGGGATGCCTGGCTTGGGCATGCGGCTGGGGTCCGGTCATTTTGAATTCTGTGTGACTTTACATTTTGTGAATTGCCGTTTTTAGTCTAGTCTATATTTCTAGTTAGTTGTTTTATTTAATTGCTCTAATTTAAGATTTCGGTTGATAGTGGGCTGGTTATGCTGGCTGACTTGCTGGTCACATGTGTCACTGCAGTATGTAACAAAGTGTTCAAATTCTATTAATGCAGAACCAAGGGTCATTAATAATTATGAATGTATTTTATATAATAGATGTTAGGCTGTTATGAAAGGGCACACAAAAAAGAATTTATCTGTTTCTTTGCTGTTATAGCACTCATATAAAAAAACATATCATTATTGATTATAGTGGATCACACTTTGTAACTTTTATTGTTTAAAACTCTGCGTATGTGATTATTACAATCATAGAATCCTATATTTCTGATGAGCTATGCATATTTTTAGGCAGTTTTCTTGTGCATGTAATGAGTTTGGTAACACTGTACGATATAATCAAGATAATATAAAATTTAGAAAAGGGTTTGAAAACTAGGTACTTGTGGTACCAGATGTTGTGTGTGATTTTCGCAGTATTGTGAAGTTTTTAAAACAAATGTTAATAAAATTTGTCTTGTTAATCAGGCTGTTTCATTTCCAAGTCCTGTCACAATGGGCCTGGTACAGTTTAAGCTTCGTCTGGGTCTTTGGCCTAGTTTTTAAATTTTACGGGGTGCCTTCCCTTTTTCAAAAAAAAAAATACTTCAATTTTTTTTTGAAAAAGAAAAAAATCCTAAACTTTGAGCAGGGGAAATGAGGCGGCTCAAATGGTAGCACAGCGTGGTTCCGTATGTGACAGGACTTGTAAAATTGGGATGGAGTTTTCAGGAAGAGATAACAATAAAAGAATTAAGAAAATTTTTTTTATACCTTGGTTACTGCACTTGGCAGGGAGTTAAGAGGGATTCGGGTTCTGTAATGGAAATGTGATATGGGACTGTTGTGCCCACTGAAATATTATAAATATTATGTTTGTTGTTTTGTAGAGTTACTATACGTGTTATTGTTATTGTTGTACTATGTATGTTGTGCCCTTTAGCTAATATTTGTGAATCAGAGACAAGCAGGAATCACGCCCGAATATTTCCTTGTGTATTTTGATTGGAGGATGTATGTAACTTGGAGGCCTTTGGTGTTTTGTATCCAAGAAGGATGGGAGTGGTTTAGATACGTGTTAGTTGTCGGGGGGATTTATTCGCGAGTACATTAAGTTAGAATCCTCGTTGGGATGCGGTGTGGTCGGACCAGCATCGTCATCACCAATGATAGTCAAAAGAAAATAGTTATTAAAATGTGTTGATGGGTTTTGAACAGGATGTTTGTTGTTGTTGTTAGGTATTTGTATAGTGTGTGGTGGTGCTTTGTTTGATGGTTATGTTTGTCATTGTGCGTGTTGTTAGTTTTCTTGTTCGGTGTCAGGGAAGTTAGCTCGGCATAAGTAATCTCTCGAGCCTTCGCTACGCTAAGGAACCTGGAGGTCGCTCAATGGAAGAGTTAGTACTTGAGTTTTTCCTGATTCTTGTGAATATGTTTTTGTAGATCATGTTTGTGTTAGGTGTTTAGTGGGGATTTGTTTTATTGTTGTTTGTTGTGAATTGTGCAATTCTGGTGGCGGTATGGTACCAGAGATTGCCCCACCCCATTTCAGGGGTTCTCCAGAAACTTTCGGTGTTGGATGGAGTAGATGAGGACAGGTTGTTGGTCTTCTTGGACCTGGTCCTGCAGTTGGCAGATTTCCCGGGGGTGTCCGATAGGGAGGTCTTGTCCCTTATATACCCATATTGCCAGGGTTCATTGGCAGGGTTGGTCACCAACACTTTGCGTCGGGGCGGCAGTGTCGACGCTTTCCATGGGGAAGTGTTGGACTTCTTCATACCCTTCGACGACTTGGCCAGCTTAAGTTTGAGTTATTCTATCGTTTACAGGCCAATGGAGAGACGTTGCGGGACTACGTGCACGATATACGGAAAGCTGCTCGGGTATTAAGGTTGGGGTTGCCCGAGAGGGAGGTTATACAAGCAATTCTGGAAGGACTGACTCCCCAAGAGAGATCCCGGCTGGTCTTCGCAGATCCTCCACGGAGTTTTGCGGATCTGGACCGGTTGTGTGTGGTTTCTAGTACTGTCCAAGCGAATGA